>QXEO01000553.1:3502888-4134847 GCA_007115705.1 Dactylis glomerata
CATCTCCGGCACCCGGGACGCGATGTCCCGCCGCCGGATCTGGGCTCCCCGCGCCCTGGGCTCCTCCCAAGGCCGGATCTTCGTTGGCGATGGCGACGAGCTCGGCGATTCGAGCGCGCCACCCCTCGCGCCCGTCGTCAGTGGGTTGATAGCGCAGTAGCTCCTGCGCCATGGCGAGTGCCTGCGCAGGAGACAGCTGACTCCCAGAACGAGCGCGAGAAGTGGCGGTGGCGGTGAAGGAGAGCGAAGGCTCTGTCCACCCGGACGGGAGGTAGGAGGACTCCAGATCTTCCTCCTCTTCCTCCTCGGCCGAAGCCTCATGACGACGGAAGATGGGCTCGGTTTGCCCCCGAACAGCGTTGCGACGGCGAAGACGCTCAAGCCTTGCGTTGGCGTCGGCCATGTCGAAGCAGATCTTTGAGAAAACACACCACAGCCCCCTACCTGGCGCGCCAAATGTCGGCGGGTTTCGTGTTGCAAGAACACGGGGTACCACGCAACGGACCCAAAGATTCGAACGCAGGGGGCTGAACGTGTGAGATCTCGGGCTGCAACGAAACACGGCGACGGAAGCCTCGAGTGTCGAACGCCCAACGCACTGCAGAGAGAGAGACACCGAGCTTACCCAGGTTCAGGGCCCTCGTGGTGAGGTAAAACCCCTACTTCCTGCCTTCCTGTATTTCAACGCGACACCTCGCGAGGAGTACAAGGTCTTGGTACAGAGCTCCAACTGGTCAGAGGTTGAAGAACCTGCCTGCCCAGCTAGAGACTTGGAGGAAATTAGATCTAGGATCCCATCCCCCTCTAAGGGGTGACCTCCCTTCCTTTTATATCGCCAAGGTCCTCCTTCCCCTCATCTTCTTGGGGAAGGGGTTGCCACACATATGGCCAAGGAAGGGTGGACAGCTGTAGACTATCTTCTTCGGTAGACTTGGTCTTTGTAGAGTAGTGGTGCCGGTCCACAGGAGTGGGTGGAGGAGGCTGACGTCCTCCTCTGGCGCCCTGCACCGTCCATGCTATATTTAGGGGGGTGGCCAACTGCCACTGTGCCGGTTTGGACAGACGCAGCGAAAGTTGGTCTCCTCCCTGTCGGGGGTAGCGTGGGCGGTACGCGGTCTTCTGCCCGTTATCTTCTTGCTCTGCACGCAAACGTGCTGAGCTGACGTGGGCGAGATTCCTCTCCTCACCAGCAGGGGCTCGTGAGGAGGTCTTCTGGTCCTTAGCGGTTTCCGTCGTCGTTCTCCTCACGAGGCGCCTCCTCGTGAGGGCCTTCTCCGTGGCCTGGGCTGAAGATGGGCCGATGACGGGGCCCAGGAGCAGGTGGACCGGGATACCCCGGTATCCATTCCACCGACAGCAGCAGAACGCCCCAGAACTGTCTTTCGATGCCACAAAAGACACCCGAGAGCACCAGATCCACCCGACCGACCCAGCTAAGATGGCGCGGGTGTCGAACTCTCTCTCTCTCCCGCATAGGAAAGCGCGCTCATCAAGTTCCTCCATGAGCACTGGAGGATGTTCGCCTGGTGCCCAGCTGACATGCCAGGCATCCCCAGGGAACTCGCCGAGCACGAGCTGAAGATATTTCCAAACGCGAAGCCGGTCAAGCAGTCTATGCGACGGTACAATCCAGATAAGGCCAGGTCGATGGGCAAAGAAATCAATCGCCTCCTCGAAGCCAAGTTCATCAGAGAAATCAAGGAAGCCACGTGGCTCTCGCCACCAGTTATGGTGGAGAAGAAGGACACGAAGATCTATAGGATGTGCATCGATTTCACAGCCTTAAACAAACACTTCCCGAAGGATTACTTCCCCCTGCCCCGAATCGACCAGATCATCGATTCTACGGCGGGATGCGAACACCTCTCGTTCCTCGACGCGTACTCCGGATATAATCAGATATGGCTGAAAGCGGAAGACGAGGACAAGACGGCGTTCATCACCCCGCACGGGGTTTACTGCTACATGATGATGCCCTTCGGACTCAAGAACGCCGGAGCCACCTATCAACGGTGCATGCAGGCGTGCCTGAAGGAACAAATCGGCCGCAACGTCGAAGTTTGTGTCGACGACATTGTCATCAAGACCGCGAAAGCAGGCAGCTTGCTCGACGATCTTTGAGAAACCTTCGCTAACCTTGATAGATATAGCATCAAGCTTAACCCGAAGAAGTGCTCTTTCGGGGTACCCACTGGCCAACTGCTGGGCTATCTAATCTCCGAGAGAGGGATCGAAGGCAACCCAGAGAAGATCCAGGCCATCATCAACATGCAACCTCCGAAGACGCTTCGACACGTCCAGCAGCTGACAGGTCGACTCGCAGCACTTAGCCGCTTCATCAGTAAGCTTGGCGAAAAAGCGCTCCCTTTTTATCGGCTGCTCCAGAAAACAGACAACTTTACGTGGACTGAAGAGGCGCAAGCAGCGTTCGAAGATCTCAAGCGCCGTCTATCGACCTCCCCAGTTCTCGTCACACCTCGAGAAAAAGAGCCCATGTTGCTATACATTGCGGCTATAAATCAAGTCGTCAGTTCGGTGCTTGTAGTCGAACAAGCAGAAGAGGGCAAAGAGCACGGCGTACAGAGACCCGTGTACTACCTGAGCGAAGTTTTATCACCGACCAAGCAAAGATACCCCCATTATCAGAAGCTGGCATATGCCATATACATGACGGGGAAGAAACTGCCACACTATTTCGAGTGTCACTCCATCATAGTAGTGGCCTCGAATCCAGTGTCCAGCATCCTCAACAACCCAGACGCCACAGGGCATGTGTCGCTATGGGGAATCACGCTAGGACCCTGGGAAATCACGTACCAGTGCCAGTCCGCGATCAATTCACAGGTCCTACCAGATTTCATAGCCGAGTGGATAGAAGCTCAGATGCCCGAGCTCCCAGACCTGTCGAACAGCTGGACCATCTTCGTCGACGGGTCCAAGCGGGTTTCGGGAGCAGGGGCAGGAGTGGTCCTGGTGTCACCGCAAGGGGACAGGATGCGCTATGTCCTACGCATGCGCTTCCCGAACCCCTCCAACAACGAAGCGGAATACGAAGCCGTCCTTCACGGCATGCGCATGGCAAAGGCATGCGGGGCCACCTGCATCAAGATTCATGGAGACTCGAACCTCATCGCCCAGCAAGTCATGAAGGAGTGCGACGCAACCTGCGCGAACATGATCGCATATCGCACCATGTACGACAAGCTCGAAGGCGAATTCGAGGGCTGCGAAGTAACGCACGTCGGCAGGGAAAGTAACGAGGAGGCAGACAACCTGGCCAACGTCGGCTCAAGGTGCCTCCCGATACCACCAGGAGTCTTCTTCGAATAGATATTCGAACGCTCTGTCAAGATCAAGCCAGCAATTGACCCGGTGTTAGCAACACGTCCGGGGGCCCAATCGGCCAGCACTGCTCCAGCCACAGGAACGGAGGACCATCCGAATGATGTAGCTACAGTCATGCTCGTCGAAGCCACATGGACGAAACCGTACTTAGCGTACCTGACACGGGGCGAGCTCCCAGAGGATCCCATCCATCGGCGACAAGTCATGCGGCGCTCCAAGGCCTTCACGATAATCAACGGGGAGCTTTACAAGCGCAGTACCACAGGGGTACTCCAAAGGTGCATAGCGCAGGAAGGTGGGATCGCTCTCCTTCGAGAAATCCACGAAGGAACCTGCGGGCACCACGCCTGCAGCAGAACCCTCATGGCCAAGGCTTTCCGGTCCGGTTTTTACTGGCCATCTGCCCTTTACGATGCCAGAAACATCGTCCAGCACTGCGAAGCATGCCAGTTATTCACCACCAAGCCGCACGCGCCGGCATCTGAACTACACACCATCCCTGTAGCATGGCCCTTCGCACAATGGGGGCTCGATCAAGTGGGGCCTCTCCCCAAATCATCTCGAGGAGGTCATACTTACCTCCTAGTCGCAGTGGACAAGTTCTCCAAGTGGATAGAGGCTGTTCCAGTCACCAACCAAGAGGCGACCACGGCAGTCAAATTCTTCGAGTCCATCGTCTACCGGTACGGCGTCCCGAACAGTATCATCACCGACAACGGCACAAACTTCACTTCGGGCGAATTCCAGGACTTCGCCAAAAACCTCGGCATCAAGCTCAAATACGCTTCGGTAGCGCACCCCAAGTCTAATGGACAAGTTGAAAAAGCCAACGGACTTGTGTGCGGAGGCCTGAAGAAGCGACTGCTTCGACCCCTCAAGCACGCAGCAGGCGCCTGGGTCGAGGAACTGCCATCGGTGCTATGGAGCCTGCGAACAACGCCCAACTCCTCGACAGGCTACACACCCTTCTTCTTGCTTTTCGGAGCAGAAGCAGTGTTGCCCACGGACGTACGCTACAGCACGCCCCGCATCGCTGCCTACATCGAGGAAGATGCGGACAAGGCGTTAGCAGACGCCCAAGACCTCCTGGACGAAGCTCGAGACGTCGCCCTTGTTTGATCGACGGTCTACCAGCAGAGCCTCCGCAACTACCACAGCAGACGGGTACGCGGACGTTCTTTCGAGCCGGGCGACCTTGTGCTCCGACTCAAGCATACAAGCACGTCGAAGCTGGAGCCACCATGGGAAGGCCCGTATCTTGTCCACGAGGTCATCCCAGGAGGTGCATATCGCCTACACAACCCAAAAATGGGAAAAGATGTAGAGAACCCATGGAACGCCGCGCAATTACGCCGCTTCTACCCTTAGCTAGCAAAGCTGTCTCCTCTACCCCCTCTAATATGTAATCAAGTGTCGGCAGCAGTCCGCACCCAACATTGTGCCTTCGGCACCAAGCAATAAAGTTCAAATTCCCCATCCTAAAATTCAACATCTGTGCATACTCGGGGGCTCAGCCTTTTGACCCGCGCTCAGAGGCTTCGACCTACGCTCGGGGGCTCCGACCCACGCTTGGGGGCTCAGCCTTTCGACCCGCGCTTGGGGGCTTCGACCTACGCTCGGGGGCTCCGACCCACGCTCGGGAACTTAGCCTCTCGACCCGCGCTCGGAGGCTTCGACCCACGCTCGGGGGCTCAGCCTCTCGACCCACACTCGGAGGCTTCGACCTACGCTCGGGGGCTCAGCCTTTCGACCCACACTCAGGGGCTTCGACCTACGCTTGGGGGCTCCGACCCACGCTCGGGAACTCAGCCTTTTGACCCGCGCTCGGGGGCTTCGACCTACGCTCGGGGGCTTCGACCCGCGCTCGGGGGCTCAGCCTTTCGACCCACGCTCGGGGGCTCAGCCTCTCGACCCGCGCTTGGAGGCTTCGACCTACGCTCGGGAGCTCAGTCTTTCGACCCGTGCTCGAGGGCTTCAACCTACGCTCGGGGGCTCCGACCCACGCTCGGGGGCTCAGTCTCTTGACCTATGTTCGGGGACTTCTTGCCCTCCTAACCTAACCTAGAGTTCTCCGCCTTTTCGCCACAGACGAAGACGATGCGTATACACAATACATACACAGAGTGAAGGTACAGGCATAGTCACAGGACTAATTCACGGTGCCGCGGCACCCTGGGTCGCTCTCTGTCGATCGCCCTCAACAACAATTTGTCGAGCAATACAGTCGCCGGTACCTCTACAAGCAACGTAGTGGTCCTCTATATGGTAGCGACCACTGGGCGACGGAGGAAGCGTCTTCAGAAGCTCCAGATCGATCTCAGGGTAGTGAGCACGCACGAAAGCAAGTGCAACCATAGCCCCGCAGCGCAAGTGCTCCCGGTCAAAGGAGTACACAGCATTCCCATTTTCGAATCGATCGAGTAGCGCCGGCAAACCTTCGGGTTGATTGTTCAAGGGGAACATCACTTGGTGCACCAACGCAAGGGCACTTCGGCTCGTCTCAAACAGCACACCAGCTTGAGCAATCCTATCTTGAAGAATCGTCAGCTTCATTGCTTTCGACCGATCAGCCCAGAAGTTGTCGGAGACAGAATTGGCATGTGTCTGAGCAGCAACAAGATGCGAATTCACGCGCCGGGCTTCGGCGGCACTGTCGAGGCACACATCTGTGAAGAGAGGACAAAGATCAAATCCTGCACACTCAAGACACAGCGCACAGCGAAAGAGGTCTAGAGACTCACACTTAAGAGATTTCCCAAGATTCTCAATCTCGTCGAGAAGGAATTTCTCACAGTCAGCAGCACGCGACGCCTTCGACAGAGAAACGTCGACCCTGGCACTGACCATCTTCAGTTGACGCTGCGTATTTTGAAGTTGGTCACGCAACGATCGAATTAGCGATAATTCACCTGAGGAAGGAGTTCTTCGCTCAATGGCGCCAGAAGTACTGTTGACCGTCTCGTACGAAACAGGCCAAGCACCAGAAGTCAGCGAAGGATCCTGCATGAAGAGTGGAGCATCACACACGAGCATTCGGCAGCCAAACAACAAGCAGATAAACATAACAAAGGAGCAATTTTTACACCAGAAAGAAGTCCTAGTCAGGATCATTGCCCTTGGCATAAGACCACGAAAGCTAATTACAAGTGGGCGAGAAGCATGGCTCGCACTACGCTGAACTACCAGCCTTGCTAGACGGTGCGCCCGATGCACCGCGCCTTCGAGCCCTCGCTGCTGCGCGCTTCTCATTCCTCTCGGCCAGGAAACTCGTCATTCGAGCAGCCAGTTCATGAGCACGGGCAACATAAGTCTTGGCAGACTTGTCGCGTTCGTCCTTGTCTTTCGGGTACGTGCTCGTAACCTTGTCAGCATCAAACTCCACGTCGTGCATCATCATCATGGAGAAGACGGACTCGGAGCCGATAGTTACCTGTCGGCGTACCGCGGCAAGTAAAGGGTCTTCGCCATCCGCCTTCACTGCCAAAGCTTCAAGGATCCCCGCCATAGTGTCGCTGGTCGAGTCAGGTACAGACGTATCCCGAACGCGAACAAGTGTTGACCGCACCCGCGCGAGGAGGTTAGCAACCTCTCGACTCAGGCGTTCGACAACGCCGACACTGGATTCGATTCCAGCGGGCTCTTTCATAGCCCCAGCATCCAATTCGGCAGTAGCTACAAGTGAGGGTAGACCACCAGGTCAACAATGGGACCATTCGACATGAAAAATAATCCAGACAAAGCTCGGGAACTCACCACGCAAGGCACCAAGCGAAGTTTGCAGGCGCTGGTGTAGTTCTTCTTCTCTCGTCTCGGTGTCCAGGCGGCTTTTCTTCGCACGCTCTTGAGCTTCAGATGACTCGACCTTCAGTCGGGCGATTTCGTCATTCAGCTCAGTGACTTTAGCCTTCAAACCCGAATTTTCAGTGGCAAGGTTGTCCAGCTGAGATTTCAGGGAAGTCTTGTCAGCAGCAGCCTGAGCTCCGATCCCTAAACATTGTAAGGGTGTCATCAGAAAAAGAAGCGTCGTATCATACACAAAGCAAAATTTTACAAGCAAGGTGGCAGTACTAACGATGAGTTTCGTCGAGCTGCTCGGACAGCTTTCGGTTCTCTTCCTCTAAGGCGAAGAAGCTCCTACAAACCTTTGACAGGTCCCTAACAACAGGCTAAAGAAGGCAAGGCAAAAGATTAACCTTCGAGTTATGGTTTGGAGGGCAAGCCTAAGTGTAAACACTTAGACTCACCCTCAGGGGCTACTAATGGTCAAACATGCGAAGCGAAAACGGAAAATCTTCGAACTCACATGGTTGCTAGAACCAGAAGGCCCGTCAGACGAGGAGACAAGCACGAACTCATGTTCCGACGCCTTCTTCTTGGAAGAGGTCAAAGGCTTCGTCAGAGCAGCTTCGGGGGCGGCAACGTCGGCAGCTTTCTCCTGAGAGTCTGTAGTTTATTTGAGAGCGTCGTCGTGGGGTCGGACCTGGTATTGGTCTTGATTCCCCGGACAGGTTGACATGTCCTCGGTAGAAGATCTGAAACAAGGGCCAGTGTCAGAATCGGGCAATTATGTTGAAGCAAGACCACAAGATGCGCGAAGGAAACTTACGATGCGTCGATCCCGAACTTCGGAAGGGTTTTCCTCTCTGTTTGAGGAGGAGGACGATAGCTCAAAGGCGAAGCGGGGATTGCGCTGTTGACATCATCACCCGAGGAAAAATGAGTGTCATTGAGGTCTTCCGAGTCTTCGACAATGTCCGCAATTCGTTGTCTCTTCAGGGCCCTCGGAGGCGATGGAGCAGCGGAGGACGATCCCTCTGGTACTTTGGCAAAGTCACGCCCCAGATATTCGCCCATCTCGGGCTGGGGCGGATAGCTTCGAGCTATTTCAATCACCTACACAGGGATGTGGACTGCATTCGACACTGGTCAGCTCGGCTAAGAAATAAGGAAGGCACTCGACTAAGATCAAGATTTTACCTGGGTGCGGCCTAAGGCCTTGCTGAAGGCTATGGTGCCGAAGACTTTCGGCATGGGATCCTTCTTCTTGATGTTCGTGATGGTGCGTACGCACTCGTCAATCTCAGCCTCGTGCAGCTCGTCTTGGGAGATGCGGGTCGAATCTCGGCGATCGCTGTAATCCTACATGTAGTGGGCTCGAGCAGCGAGCGGCTGGATTCGACGTTCGATGAAGGTTCGGATGAGCTGGATCCCCGAAAGCTCCTTCTTCGGAGTAGCTTGAAGCTGTTGGATCCTCTCCATCCGCGGCTCTGTAGTCTTCAGCTCCTCATCCAAAAGGTTGTGTCTCCAGGAGACACGAGGTCGAAGAACGCCGGTGGGATGGAATTCTTTGAGACCGAAGTTTTTGCCATCGCAGGATTTGTCCTTGGCATAGTACCACTTCATCCTCCACCCAGGATTGTTTTTGGGTGTTTGGAGGTTGAAATACTCGACGTCCGGGCGCACTTGGACGCCGAAACCACCGGTTTGATATGGCAGAGGGTGCCGAATCACGAAGATTCGGTGCCACAGTGCCCAGTGGGGTTCGATCCCCAGGAAGCACTCACAGAGCGTGATAAAGAACGCAATGTGGAGGATGGAATTGGGATTCAGATCGTGGAGCTAAATCCCTTAGGCAAAAAGAAGACCGCAGAGGAAAGGATGCGGGGGAAGAGACAAACCCCACAGCAGGAAAGCGATAAAGATTACCCGGAATCCGAGGGGTGGCCGGGGAATGATCTCTGGACCGGCGGCGAGCAATTCCGCCGGCGTGTTCTTCAGTAGGCCCATCTTCTCGGCCTGGGACAACTCTTTGTTCCCAACCTTGGACTAGACCCAATGGCCGACGGCGGAGCCTTCGGCGTCGGCCGTCTTGGCCTTCTTGGCGGCAGCGGCGGCGCCGGCGGCGGTGGAGCTTCTTTTACCCATGGCCTCGGGGCGCAGCGAGGGTTTCAGAAATGGAGGAGAGAAAGTGGAGCTACAGGAGCAATGCGCGAGGAAGAAGACGGTGGCGGCAGAGTGGGACGGACTGTTACCCTATCACCGTTATTTATTTCACCTCTGGGATTCAGCGTCAGATCTTAGCCGTCCACGGCGAAGTGGAAACGACTGAGCTGATCCGGCCATCCATGTGTTAGCACGAGGGCTCCGCGGCGTCCACTACGCACGGTAATCAAGGAAACCACGCCAGTTATTTCTCACCCACGCGCGGGACGTGCGGTCAAATTCTGTCAACGCCTGAGACGCGCGGCTGGGGGGCCTACCATATGTCTAGTCCTGGCAGGGCCAGGTCACTCCTGCAGAAGATGATGTGACAACTCGACAAGGCATATCGTCAGCGATGACGCATTTCCTCGGGTAAGTTGATTTCTTTCGACTCAAAGAGCAAGGATTGGCGAAAGTTCTTCCGAGTCTCGAAGGTATGCACCTCTTGCACTCAGGCGGCCTTTTAACTGGGTTTTCTTCGAGGTCTTTTGTGCTCTTCCCTTCTGTGCCATTCGAATATACACCGATTTTTTCGACGACTCTGTCTTTTGTTCCTTCGAGGGAATTTTTCGGTCCCTTGAATTGCTTCTTTTGGGCCAGCAGCGCCTTCGAGATATTTGAGGTAGGACTTTGGTCCCTCGAATTGCTTCTATCGGGCCAGCAGCGCCTTCGAGATATTTGAGGTAGGACTTTGGTCCCTTGAATTGCTTCTTTCGGGCCAGCAGCGCCTTCGAGATATTCGAGGTAGGATTTTGGTCCCTCGAATTGTTTCTTTCGGGCCAGCAGCGCCTTCAAGATACTCGAGGCAGGGCTGCAGTCCCACGAATTGCTTCTTTCGAGCTAGTAGCGCCTTCGAGATATTTGAGGTAGGACTTTGGTCCCTCGAATTGCTTCTTTCGGGCCAGCAGCGCCTTCGAGATATTTGAGGTAGGACTTTGGTCCCTCGAATTGCTTCTTTCGGGCCAGCAGTGCCTTCGAGATATTCGAGGTAGGATTTTGGTCCCTCAAATTGTTTCTTTCGGGCCAGCAGCGCCTTCAAGATACTCGAGGCAGGGCTTTAGTCCCACGAATTGCTTCTTTCGAGCCAGTAGCGCCTTTGAGATATTCGAGGTAGGGCTTCAGTCCCATGAATTGCTTCTTTCGAGCCAGCAGCGCCTTCGAGATACTCGAGGTAGGGCCTGGGCCCCCTCGAATTGTTTCTTTCAGGCCAACCGCGCCTTCGAGCTATTCAAGATCGCTGAATCATCTTCTTCGAACCCTTCTTTCGGGCTATCAACGCTCCTCAATCAACATGCCCGAATCTTGGTGGCAATATACCAGTTCGGATGCCGTATGTCAAATACGAAGGTAAGTCCACCGTTTGCAACACCGGATGGCCCGGTATTCGTATCAAACACGCTCTGCTGGAAATTTTCCATACCTACGGTATGAAGCTTGCACCGATGGACGCATCGGGTGCCTCACAAATGAACTGGGCTCCGACTTGGTGAGTCCAACACGGCTCAGGTCGGGGTAGCACCAGCCCACGCGGGTTCGAGTCGGGGGACTTGAATCTGAGTAAGCTAACCGAATGTCTTTGCAGCAATGCAATTAACTGAGACCCGACGTGAGTCTCAGGCCGGTTATGCGCATCCCTCTGCAAACCCAACTTAGCACTTTTCGAGGCTCTAATTAAGAGTGGCTCAAGAATCTTGAACCAAAACAAGCATACTACTCAAATGGCCTCTGTACATGTGCAGCTTTACAGGGCAAGTGCTCATATCGAGGGTGGCTGGGAAGACTTTCGGGAGGAGTCCCTGCCATAGTCTTCGGCTATCCTAGGCACTCGGGGGCTACTGATGAAGGAATGACAAACGGGCCCCCGACATTCGCCTACCTGGTTTTCGGCCTGGTAAGGGTGTATCACGAAAGGCTCTCGAGGCTTACCAAGGTAGTGGCATGGCGCGGCCCAGGAGCAATACTTGGTGCACAAACAAGAGTTCGAGGAGTCCAAGTTAGACTAGTCCTCGGTTGATCCGATCTGTATTTGGCTTGAGAGACACTCCTGAGACCTAGCCTTAACTTATAAAAGGCTGGGAGGGAGGTCTCGAAACCCTAGACACTTTTACACCCACCTCACGCCGGAGGGCTCGAGAACTTAGAGCTTTCTGCTTTTGGCTTGATCCAATCTACGCCGCCATTGTAACACCATCGTCACATCCACACCATCAATACAAAGTCAGACAAGCAGGACGTAGGCCTTTTACCTTTCGAGGGGGCTAAACCTGGGTAAATCCTTGTGTTCTTCTGCTTTCGTCTAATCGCCGTCGAGTTCGCCAGGTTCCCAATACGCTTCCTAGATCGAAAGCCCTTCGACATGGGCATTGCCGGGGATAAACCTCGACAGTGGTCATGCCCACCATTTTAAAGATATTCTGGAAACAACATAAGAGAATTAATAAAGATAAAAAGAATACTTACATATATGAATAACTCACCAACATGAAAATTATGAGTCTAAGCGATTTGAACAAAGTTGCTTTTTGGATCATTTCAATCCGAGCTTATATGCAAATTTTGTGGTCCAATTACTCAAGTAGTTCTTAAATTATTCATAATGAATTCTTTTTAGGAAGCTATTTGGGCCAAAACCATTTGCCAGCCCATACTATTAATGGGGGATACTTGATGGGCCGGTCAAGTTCTATATAGTCCCAGGCCCAACAGATTCGATTAGGCATATAATGGACTGAAAGCATTGTTTGACACAAATGATTTGGTGGTGTAGTGGTAGGGGATGGTGGATGACCAAGATGTTGGAGGTCTTGAGTTCGAATCATCCTGAATTCATATTTTGTGAGAAATATTTTCCTTGTCCATATGACATGTGGGACCCACATGGGGGCGGGTGGGACCCACCTGGTAGGTGGGGTAGGGTGTGGGGGCGGGTGGGACCCACCTGATAGGTGGGGTAGGGGTGGGGTAGGGCGGGTGGGACCCACTTGGCAGGTGGGGTAGGGGTAGGGTAGGGCGGGTGGGACCCACCTGGCAGGTAGGGTAGGGGTAGGGGTGGGGTAGGGTGGGTGGGACCCACCTGGCAGGTGGGGTAGGGGTAGGGGTAGGGGTGGGGTAGGGCGGGTGGGACCCACCTGGCGGGTGGGGTAGGGCGGGTGGGACCCACTGACGGGTGGGGTAGGGGTAGGGTGGGACCCACTAATGGGTGGGGTAGGGGTAGGGTGGGACCCACTAATGGGTGGGGTAGGGGTAGGGGTAGGGGTGGGGTAGGGCGGGTGGGACCCACCTGGTAGGTGGGGTAGGGCGGGTGGGACCCACCTGGCAAGTGGGGTAGGGGTGGGGTAGGGCGGGTGGGACCTACTGATGGGTGGGGTAGGGGTAGGGGTAGGACGGGTGGGACCTACTGATGGGTAGGGTAGGGGTAGGGGTAGGACGGGTGGGACCCACCTGACAGGTGGGGTAAGGGTGGGACCCACCCATCATATTAGTCAAAGAGTCAATATTACAATGGGTCCCAGTCGTCAGAGCATTGACACGTAGGCATCAATGCCACCTAGACATTGACACGTAGGCGTTAATGACACCTACACGTTGACACATAGGCAGAATTGCTGAGGTGGACATCTAGTCACACTGGTTATAGTGGTATGACCATTTAAATTGGTCATAATCGGCATAAAATCAATTAAAAATAATGTGCTAAATTCGATTATATAGGTTATGACCATTTCGTGTCTGAGCATTATGACCTTTTGGACTAAATTGGTCATGAGGATTAAGACCTTAAACCCTCCGAAACGGCTTACGACCATTTGATCTGAGTTGGTCATAAATCTATGACCAATTTTTCTGTGGTTACTATGAGTTGGTCACTAGTCAACACATTTCTTGTAGTGACAAGGTTAGTTTCTTCGCACCTCTGCAAAACTTTATCAAGGTTGTGCAAACAATTATCAAAAGAAGTTCCATAGACGGAGAAATCGTCCATGAAGACCTCCACAATTTTTTCACAAAAGCCATGAAAAATAGCAGACATGCATCTTTGAAAAGTAGCAGGAGCATTGCATAAACCAAACGGCATACGTCTATAAGCATAAGTTCCATAAGGGCAAGTAAAAGTGGTTTTCTCTTGATCATCCTTCTTAACAGCAATTTGAGAAAAACCAGAATAACCATCAAGGAAACAAAAATGAGTCTTCTTAGACAACCTTTCTAGCATTTGATCTATAAATGGTAAAGGGTAATGATATTTCTTAGTAACTTTGTTTACCTTCCTATAATCAATGCACATTATATAACCAACAACTACCCTTTGAGGAATAAGCTCGTTATTCTCATTAGGCACAACAGTCATACCTCCTTTATTAGGAACACAATGAACAGGACTAACCCATCTACTATCAGCAATAGGATAAATAATACCAGCATCAAGGATCTTTAATACCTCATTTCTTACCACATCCTTCATCTTGGGAATTAGGCAGCATTGATGCTCCACGACTGGCTTTGCATCTTTCTCCATATTAATGGCGTGCTGACATAAAGTGGGAGAAATCCCTTTTAAATCATCAAGGGTATATCCCATAGCTCCTCGGTGTTTCCTCAATATCTCCAATAATCTCTCTTCTTCCTTTCCTGAAAGTTTAGAACTAATAATAACAGGATATATTTTCTTATCATCAATATAAGCATATTTGAGGTCATCAGGCAAAGGCTTTAATTCAAACACAGGATCTTCTTTAGGCGGCAAAGTGGTACCAAGATCCTCCACAGGTAGATTATGTTTAAGTAACGGTGGTTGACGAAGAAGAATGTCATCAATCTCTTCTGTTTCCTTGCTAAAAACATCACTTTCATGATCTTCCATGAATTGCTGCAAGGCATTATTAGGAGCAAGAGCAATAGAAGCTAGCTGTTCAACTCGAAAATTTTCATTAGGCGTTTCATTTTCATAAGAAGTCGTAGCAAACTTGGAAAAATTAAACTCATAAGACTCCCCATTAAACTTAGTAAAAAATTTCTCCTTCTTACAATCTATCACGGCGCCACAGGTGTTCAAAAATGGTCGACCAAAAATAATAGGACAAGTTTTACTAGCCTCCTTACCAAGTACTAGAAAATCAGTAGGGTATTTAGTCTTACCGCATAGAACTTCGACATCTCGAACAATACCAAGAGGCCACACAGTCTCTCTATTAGCAAGCTGAACAACCACATCAATATCTTCAAGTTCACAAGCGCCAATCTCGTGCATGATTTCTTTGTAAAGCTCTAAAGGAATAGCACTTGCACTAGCACCAATATCACATAAACCATAATAGCAATGATCTCCAATCCTGACAGAAATAACAGGAACACTTGCTTTCCTATGCTTTTTAGGATGTGAGAGAATGTTAGAAGCATCTTCACAAAAAAGAATATATTCATCCCCTACATCTTTAGTAACAAGATCCTTCAATATAGCTACAGGAGACTTAATAGTAATTTGCTCATCAGGTTTTGCAGCTTTCTTAGTGCTTTTATTAGACACACTTACCAAAGTAGAATGCTTTTTTACCTTAGCAGGGAAAGGTGTCTTCTCAAAATAAGGCTCAGGCACAATGCTATCAACAGTACAAACTTCAGTAGCTGCAGCAGGAATATGACTAATAGAATCTTTATAAGGCACATGATATTTGTTCCAATCTTTCTTTGGAACATCAATATAAGAGGCAAAGGCCTTAAGACAATTAGCAAGTATTTGAGAATCAAGACCATAGGCAGCGCTAACACCATAAAAGTCATTGGTCTCCAGAAAAGATTTAATGCATTCATAGTCATAGTTTATACCTGACTTCCTACCTTTGTCGTGTTCCCATCCTTCAGCATTTTCTTGTATACGGTCAAGAAGTTTCCACTTAGCATCTTCCTTCATATGAGTAAATGATCCAAAGCAAGAAGCATCCAAATAATCCTTATCAGGAAGAGTAAGCCGCGCATAAAAATTATCAATAACAATATTGTTGGGGAGCTCATGAATGGGGCATTTGAGCATTAGTAACTTCAATCTCCCCCATGCTTGGGCAATACTCTCTCCATTATGAGGCCAAAAATTATATATCCGGTTACGGTCTTTATGAATTTCACTTGGAGGATAAAACTTGGAATAAAAGAGAGGCACTATATCCTCCCATGCCATAGATGGACCATCTTGGAGTAGCCGATACCACTCTTCAGCTTTGCCTTTCAATGATAATGAGAATAATTTCTTCTTAACCTAGCTTGGTGAAATACCTGCACATCTGAACAACTCGCATAATTCATGTATAAATAATAAGTGATCACCCAGATGGACAGTTCCATCTCCTGAATAGCAGTTATCCATAATACGCCCAACAATTTTCATAGGTATTTTAAAAGGATCAATTTCAGCAGGCGGTGGCGGTGGTGGTTCCTCCGCATGTGCAGCAGCAGCAGTAGTAGTAGATGTGTTTCCAAATAGGAAACCAAATGGAGAGTTCTCCATAGCAGAGTAAAACAAAAATAAAAGACAAAATAAAAACAATACTCACTGCGACGGTTACCTTTACCAATTCCACTCTTCAATAGCGCTACACTCCCCGGCAACGGCGCCAGAAAATAGTCTTGATGACCCACAAGTATAGGGGGTGTATCGCAGTACTTTCGATAAATAAGAGTGTCGAACCCAACGAGGAGCAGAAGGTGTTGATGAGCAGTTTTGATCAAGGAATCACTGTAAATACTAGCAAACAGGTTTTCAGGGGTATTTGGTAATACGGGTAAATAAAGTGCGAGTAAATAAAAGACAGTAGTAACAATTGCAGCAAGTGGCCCAATCCTTTCTTCAGCAAAGGACAAGCCGGTTGTGTACTTATAATAACCAAATGTTCTCGAGGACACACGGGAGTTTCTGTCAAGAGCTTTCGCTTCATAAAGCCAATAGTATTTATTGGTTTGATAGGTGTTATGGGGGTGAACCTGCGCTAGCGCACTACCCTTACTAGGATAAATACACACTTGTGATTATACCCCTTGCAAGCATCCGCAAATACAAGAAAGTAATTAAGATAAATCTAACCACAGCCTTAAACTCTAAGATCCTACGCTCCCTGGTGCAATGGTTTACCAACGGAGGTTTAGGTTTCTGTCACTCCAGCAACCCCACAATCGGTAGCCAAATACACAATACATCTCACTAGGCCCATAAATGGTGAAGTATCATGTAGTCGACGTTCACATGACACCACTAGTGAAATAGCACCACAACAACATCAAACCATTAAATATTTCTCAACAATAATTCACTACTAACATCTTGACTTCTCCCATGTCCTCAAGAACAAAACGAACTACTCACAAGACATCATATGGATCATGATCAGAGGTGAAATAATGGTAAATAACAATCTGAACATAAACCTTAATTCAACGGTTCCACCCAATAGCATCAACTACAAGAGTAATCAACACCGGGAAAGTTTCCCCTATGAATATAACAAGATCCAACTCAAGATGTTACAGAGGGATGGCGTGGTGATGGTGGAGATGAAGGTGTTGGTGATGGAGATGATGATGATGATGATGATGATGATGATGATCCCGATGAAGTCCGGTGCGATGGTGATGACGATGGCGATGATCTCCCCTCTCTGGGAAGGAATTTCCCCGGCAGATTTCTTCCTGCCGGAGAGCTTTTTCTCTCTGGTGTTCTCCACCCCGCAGAGGCGGCTGTGTCTAACTCTCAACCCCCCTGACTTAGGTTTTCGGGGACAATGATGTACGCGGAGGGGCGAGGCCAGACATGGGCCAGGGTGCCCTCACGCAGGGCTGGCGCGGCCAGGGGTGGGCCCGCGCCACCCTAGTGTGTGGGGCCCCCCTGGCTCCTCTCGAATCTTCCTTCTGGCTTCGTGAGTCTTCTGGGAAAATATAATTTCTGGTTATTTTTCTGGAATTTTTACTGATCTTCAAAATATGGTCTCTTGATGGTCCTTTTTCTAGCAGAATCCTGACTCCAGCAGCAACTCCTCCGATGATCATCAAACATGCGAAAACAAAGGAAATAACATAAGTATCTTATCTAAATATGAAATGTATCAATGAATAACAGTAAATTATGATACAAAATAGTGATGCAAATTGGACGTATCAGGCATGTATCGAGAATAAACATGGTGATCAACTTGGCTTACTCTCAATCTGTCCCTGACCGTCCTCTCCTGGCCCCTATATATAGGTGGCCAGGTCTCAAGGAACCGGTCAGGTTCGATACATATTACAATATCGGTATAAGATATGAACTCGTACTTCGACTATGATTACACTTGGGCCTAGCTTAATGGGCCTCAGGGGTACTCAAGTAATGGGCTCTATTATCTATGCCCTTGTCAATAGCCCCCGAGATTCTACCAGAATTGTAGATTCGGGTTGAATCTCAAATCTTCATATCTTTGACTTGATTAATCTTTCGACTTCTTCTGCTTCCTGTATTCAAAATAAACAACTTTCATTATGTTGTCTCACAAGGGGTTTTGGTTAACAAGCCTGACAGCTCTGACGGATCAAGAGGTCAGTTAACTGCCAGAGCAGATACTTGTTACCTACTTCAAACTCAATCCCCTTGGACTTGAATCTGGGAAAATGGTCAAACCCATTCTTTTGCCACATTTAGGACTTACAAAAAATGAGTTCCAGTGGTTCTCAGGGTACCCAGTGCGTCCACCGGGATTTTCTTCGTGTCGTAGACACAGAAAGTTGCTAGCAGAGCGCATCCAGGTGCGTATACTAGGCCACACAGGATGGATCCTGGGGTCTTACCTTCATGATATATTTCAATCATGGCATTCGAATCTTGTCGCGATGACATAACTCGAGAATCATTTCTTGCAGTCGTTTTAGCCTTGTTTGACTGTTTCAATTCCGAAAATCTTTGGGTTTCCCAACCTTGACTAATATGCATTCCCTCTTGATGGGAGTAGTTTCACTTCACTAGTTTTCTCTCGCCTTCTTTTCTTTCTTTGAAGAACAAAATTTCGTCGGGTGCGCGCCCAGCGCTCCCGATGGGAGTAGTCCCCGAGGCTATACTCGAAAGTTTTTTTGGGTATAGGCTCAAGTACACTTTTCATGATTGCGATATTTTGTAACTATCTATTTTGCTCAATAATATCATCAGGTGCGCGCCCAACGCTCCCGATGGTAGTAGCCCCCGAGGCTATAGTCGAAAAAAAATTCAGGTATAGACTCAAACACACGTGGTCCTTCCACTGGTGCCCTACACTTCTTGTTGGACTTTTGTTGGTTATTTTAATCGGCACCAATTAGTAGAGTAGTACTCTCGTCTGCTGCTAAATTTCCTGTGAATTCCCATAATCACATAGTTGTGTCTGATTCCTATTTTGTCATCAACGCATCAATTATGATGTCATTGATGGAGTCACTCTGTACGTGATTTGACTGGACGCTGACTGTTGTGTGTGTGCATCACAGTAATTTTACAATTTTTCTGCCTGTTAGCGGGCTTACCACTTCCGCTTCTTGCGCCACATCTCAGCCCACGTTCCTTTCTCAGGAAGCTTTATAAGGGGGACACTGCGGTTTCCACTATTTACCAGTTCATTGTTCTTCCGCGGCCACCATTGCCGCATCTCCCTCAGGCTACGGAGCTTTCTCGCAGCCCCCAAGCATAGTTCTTGTAGATGCCCGTCAAGAGAGTCATGCACAAGGACCCAATGGCGAAGAAGAAGAGTACGAATGCGGCAACCAGCTGGGTGCCCTTAGAGTTTGAACAGGACGATCTGACCAAGGCCCAGGCAGAGGTATTCCTCGTCAAAAGGGATCAGGTCGTCTTCCCCAGCTCCGAGAGCATCCCCAAGCCCCCGAGCGGCTATCGGGTGATGTTCCTTGCTTTCCTCCTTTGCGGTCTTTCTCTCCCTGCCCACGAATTTCTTCATGGGCTTCTCTTTGTCTATGGTGTGCAGCTTCACCAGCTCACGCCAAACTCTATTCTGCACATTGCCTGCTTCATTATGCTTTGCAAATATTTTCTCGAGGTCGAACCCCATTGGATTATGTGGAAATTTCTTTTCTGCCTCCGTCCCAGTGTATCTTTATCGAAGAATCCTGAACTGGGAGGGGCTGTTGTTTCTGTCCATGCCGAGGCGCATTATTTAGAGTTTAGTATGGCTACATCGGTCCAAGGTTGGAGGAAGAAATGGTTTTACATCAAGGACCAGAAAACTGCTTCCTCTGATCAGTTTGGGATTGCTCCTTTTGATGCCAACAAGAGTTTGCAGAAGCTAGCGTCGTGGGATTCCCCTCCCACGGAAGTTGAATTTGAAGACCTCAAGCCTTTGCTATCCCACATTCAAAGTTTGAAGAGCACGGCTGGAGGCGCATTGACAGGGACGCAACTCATGGCTTTCTTCCTGCAGAGGTGCATTCAGCCTCTCCAATCTCATGCTTCAAAGTTTTGGACTTACTCTGGCTCAGAAGATCCTTCTCGGGTATCCAACGAGGATTTAGATAAAAAAGGTCTCGATAAACGAGTGAGAGCTTTGACTACTCTCACAAAGGAGAACGAGATCCCCGCTTTGGCTGCTGAATACTTCTACTCTGCTCATCCAGTACCCGAGTTATGTGTTTTGTTTCAAATTTCTTTATGTCGACTCCTTTTTTCCTTCACATTCTTGTGGTTCATTGTTGTCAACTAACAGTTTGTGACTTACTCTTCCATAGGGCCACCAATTCTTGGTTTCCCATCCTCCTCTTCTAGAGGTAATATAGGCGGATCCTGCCTCTGCTACTTCTGAAGCCCCTGAGGCTGATGATGGTCAGGACGGAGATGATGCCGACATTTCTCGAGAAGAAAGCGGGTCTACTTCGTCGCCTCCCCCATCTTTTTCTGAGGAGCCAAGCCTAGACAAGAAGAGGAAACGTCTCGACGAATGAATTTCGTCAAGTACCTCTGCTCCGAAGGATGCACCAGGGGAGACTTCTTCTGACAAGGCTCCTATTATTGAGATATTTGACGCACTTGACTCGTGAGTTGTGCTACTTGTCATGTCCATACTTTTTACCATCTTGGAATTTTTATCCCTCTCCTTTTGTTTTGCTAACAACAAATTTGCTCTTCTTAGGGACGATGATGCGCCGAAAAAAGACGCTGCAGCTGCTCCTATTCTTGATGCTCCGACTGGTTCTAAGGAACCTCCTCAAGAGGAGACTGTGGTGACTAAATCGTTGACAGTTCCTCCTGCAAAAGGTACTCCTCCTCATGCATCCAAACATTTAAAGAAAGCAGCGGTGGCGAGCGCTTCTCTTGAAGCCCATCAACCAGCAGCATCTTCTAAAAACATGAGTATGGCTTTGTTTAGTTGATTTTTTCATTGCTTTAATTTTCCTCTCATACTTTCATTTTGCAGAGTTTGATGCAAAAGTTTCTTTCTCTTGGCACTGAGTGTGTCGGGTTCTAGGAGGCTGCTCAGGCTTCTCAGGGTATGCTTTTTTGTGTTGTAGCTTCTGCTCGTTCATACGTCTTCTTGTAGTTTCTTACTCTCTTTTTCTTTTCCTGTTTTGTATTGTAGATGCTTTGAAGGCGGCCAATGCTCGCATAGCGGCTCTGGAAGCTGAACTTAATGCCTCTAGAGAAGCTTGGGACATTGCTACTGCTGCGAAGGTCGCTGCTGAGAAGTCAGCTAAGTCAGCAGAAAAGAAGGTGAAGAAAGCTGAAAAAGCTCTTGCCGATGCTGATCAGAAGCACGTCCGGAGAGAGCAAACGATAGCCAAGCATCTCGAGAAGATTTCAGCTCCCGTTGGTGGTAAGTATCATGCTGTTCCCTCTTTGCCTACTTGCTCATACTTCTGCTTTTGCTGATATTTGCTTGCTTTCTCTTATCTTTATCTTCTGTGTTTCAGCGGAGAAAGTTGGGGTATCTTTGGAGCCTCTACATCCGGATAATGAAGATCCTCTGACGGCCGTGGTGGATTTGCTGGAGTCGAACTGGAAATTGGTCCAGGAAGTTCTTTAGCTGTCTCACTGCGTGCTAACATGGATGTTTGTCGGGTTGTGGCCAAAGAAAAGGGTGGAGATGCCAGTCGATGATCTCAAGAAGCTTGCTACGGCTTTCGACACCGTTGAAGATCCTATTCTTACGATGAAGAGCCGATCGGTGAAGAGGGGTGTCGAAGGGGCGACTGCGCTTACTCAGTCACATGGTGAGGAGGTGGACTGGGAGAAGGTTAGCTCTTCTCGTGCTTGTCCACTGTCGGAGCTACTGGGTTTCTTTGAGAAGGCGAAAAAGTATGTGCGCGGTATTGTATCGATCATCACTCCTTCGGCGGCTTCTTTGACTTCTGCGCCTATCTCTTCGACTCCTTCGGCAAGTGCTTCGATACCACTGCCAAGCGCCGCTGCTGATTCATCCGCGCCTTCTACTGCCACGGAGCCTTCTGCTGAGGTGGCATAGAATTAGCCTTGTCTTGTACTTTTTCTTCCTTTTGTGTTAATGTAGCAGACTCATTCTTATTTTGCCTGAGAATCAGTCAGGGAATTCTGTACTTCATGTTAATACTTCTGTTTATGAAATGTTGCGCTCAATTGTGTTTCTGAGTTGTTTTCTCTTTTCTTCTTTTGCCTTCCAGCCTATATGTGTTGGTGGATCAATGATTCGTGGTTGTGATTCGCCACCCACCGATGCGTTTCACTCTAGGGCTCCTTCTCCTCCTCGATATCCTTCCCGATGCACTGAGTACTTGTCGAGGATTTCAGACCTCAAAGGCCGCTTATCCTTGATGAAGCATCAAGCAAAAATTGCTATGGACCAAGCCGGGAAATCTTATGGCTTGATGAGGCAGGTATCCGCACTTGAGGATAAAGTATCGGGTTTGGTGGCCCAAGTTATGCATCTAAAGGAGTGTGACTCCTTTCTTATTGATTTTATCGAGTCAGCTTGTGAACAGCTAAAGTCTAAGTTTTCTGTAGATCCTCTTGAATTTTTACTGCTTCTCTTGGATTTGTATTTTGATGAATTTGCGGCTTCCAGGTACTTGCTTACATCCTGCTGATGAAGACCGTCAAGTTGCCGAGCGAATCACAGCATTGGAAAAGGTATCGAAGGATATGAATTCTTTATGGGCTGACCTGCGGCGCCGCAGCGCTGCTGTTCTTCTACAGGATTGTGCTCAACACATTGGTGAAGCTGTCGATGGTTGTCAAAGATTGTTGACAACCATGTACTCCATTATGCTTCCTCGCAATCCTCCACCAGAAAATTTTAAGCAGCTGCTTGACGCTTTTAGGTCTAGTCAACGAATTCATTGTCTGATAGAGCTCAATTTAGTGGCTGGTGCCAACTTTGCTCTTGGATGGATACGCAAGTGGCATCCAAGACTTAATTACAGTTCCATGTCTCTAAGTTTTCCTCCAGGGCGCGTGAAGCTGCAAGTCCATATGGATGCTACCCTTCAACCGGCGAGGAGGATCATAGCTAGGTTGCTTCAAGAAGATGCTAGATTTTTCCGTGAGTATGATTATTTGAATCCTCTTGCGGTGGATGATTCAGATCAGCCAATGTTGTAATGCTTTATTGTATATACGTTTTGTGTATGAAACGCAAGAGTTCTCATTTTCTGGGGCTGTTTGCCAGAAATTTTTGTTCTCAAGGCGCTTTATGTTTAGTGTGTTTGCCGCAATGTCGTTCGGGATTTGTTTTGTTGAGACTTGTAAATTCGAAAAGAGGAACTTTGTCTTTATTTATGCTTGAATGTAAGATACATGGGGTGTCCCAAGAGACCCGGCCAATAACCTGTGTTCTGGGTCTAGAGGGCATTGCCCTAGGATAACTCATGGCTTAATAGCCTTATTTTGTCTACTCTACTTTTGTATACTTGCTGTCTACATTGCCGAAGTCTTTTCCTCTTCTCCTGTAGCTTCCTTTGGCTGCGATGGTTGTACCCGTAGCTTCTTTGCCTCTGGCTCCGCTAGGTTTTCTTCGAGTTGCTTTGTGATGCCTGCAGTCGCGCTTGGCGCCTTGCCCTTGGGTTCTCCCTAGTTGGCTATCATGCCAAAGTTTTGCGCCATTTTGTGGAATTACTTGTTGCATAGATCTGAAAGTTCAAAACTTCCCTTTACTATAATAATTTTGTTTGGTCCTGGCATTTTGAGTCCCAGGTACGTATAGTGAGGTACTGCCATAAATCATGAAAACACGGGTCGCCTGAGGATCGCATGATATTGAGATGGCCAGTCCATGACTTTGAAGTCAAGCTTTTCTCTTCTGTAGTTTTGGCGATTACCGAAGCAAACGTTGAGTGCTATTCATCCCAATGGATAGTTGGCACTCCCTAGGACGATCCCATGGAAGGAAAAATTTGTTGGCTTTAGGAACTCAAATGATATGTGCATTGCCCGGAGTGTCTTTGCGTATATTAGGTTGATTCCACTTCCTGCGTCCATGAATACTCCATCAATGTCGTATGTCCCAATTTGTGCTTTGAGTACCAAAGGCGTGTTTCCCGGCCAAGGTACTGTTATAGGGTGGTCATCTCTGTTGAATTCTATGGGTTGTTTGGACCAGTGTAGATATTCTGTGGTTGTTGGAGGTGATGTTACTGCTAGGTTCACTTGTCAAGTTATACTCTTTTCCTCCTTGTTTGACTTTGGGTCTAGTTGTATCATTGCTGTGATGTGTCCTTTGGACGGGATATATCCTCCGTCATTGTCATGTCCTTGGGTTGTCTGGTTTTGACCTTGTGAAGCTTCGTTGTTTGCTTGTTGAGTTGTTGTAGGTGCATTGCTTGTGTTCCCTTCATACCCTTGCCTCTTTGCTTCGGCTTGTTTGTTGACTGCTACCTCCTGTAGTTTCAAGAATGTTTTGCAGTCTTTCATTGAGTGTATATGGCATGGTCCGTTTAGCATATCATCTGGTGATGGGTTGTATTCTCGAGGTTCCCTTGACTGAAACCTTTTGTTGTTCCCATAGTCGTCTCTTCCGTAGCTGCAGTAAACTAAGTTATATTGTCTTTATTCCCGCGGCTACTTGGCTATGAGAACCATAGTTGTCGTAATTGTGGGATCTCCTCCTTTGGCTGCCGTATCTGTTTCCCCTGTCGTCTTCTGGTGATCGTGTTCTTTTGTTGTTGCACGCATCTTCATCATCTGCAAATCTGTTTGCTATATCCATTAGATCAGATACTGTCTTTGGCTTGATTCTCCCCATCTCTTCGACTAGGTCTCCTCGTCGCAACCCCAGCGTGAAGGCATCTATTGCTCTTTCATCTGGAACTTCGACTGCAGAGTTTTTGATAATGCTCCACCTCTGAATATACGACCTTAGTGTCTCATTGCGTTGCTGTACACAAGCTTTGACTTCTTCTATCGACATTGGCCGCTTGTATGTTGACTTGAAGTTACTCGTGAATTGCTTTGTGAGTTCCTCCCAGCTTCCAATTGTCCCTCTTTCTAATTTGCTCAACCATGACCTTGCTGCGCTGGTGAGGTGTAGCTACAAACTTTGCATTGCTGTTTCCTTTGTTCCTCCTAGTAGTTTTACAGCTTGTAAGTAATCTGAGAGCCATGACTGTGGCTCCTGAGATCCATCATACTTTTGCTGGTCGTGGGGTAATTTGAAACCCTTGGGTACTGGTGTAGTGCAAACTCTGTGAGTAAAGCACGACGCCCCCATCTCTTTTTCGTTGTCGTCATAGTAGTATGCTCTTGTGGGAGTCCTGGGCCTTCTGGTTCCTCCATGCTTTGGGCTTTTATCACCTTGGTGATGGTGATCTAGATCGTTGACTACCACTCCTGTGCCGAGGGCTGTTGTGACGGTGTGGTGATCTCGGTTTATGTGTTCCTTTATTGTGATGTGCCTCCTCTTCTTTTGCTGTCAATTTGTTGCCTACCATCCTTAATCCTTATAGCGCTGCTCGGTGCATGTGTTCCCTTGGGTCCTGTGGGCTTGGCCGTGTTGTGTATAAATATGTTTGTGCTGCTATGAGTGCTGCTTCTGGTGTTTTTGGTATGATGTTGCCTTGCTCATCGACCGATAGGAAGGACGAGTCAAGGTTTTTGGAGAGGCTTCACCTTTTTGAGTATTCGAGGTTTTCCATCCTTGATCCATGTTGACAATGCATTTTGCTGTTCATGCGTGACACGTCGCTGCGTGCTTTATGAAAAGCTGCACTTGCTGCTATGGCCGAATCTTTCCTTTTTTGTATCTCGACTTTTTCTTTTGCTAATTCTTTTGCTTGCTGTCTTAGGGAATAATGATACCCTAAAAGCATATTTTTGCTTGCGTCTGCTGGTATGGGCACGCCGTGTTCTACGGCTGTCTTGATTGTCTTCCATTCATTGGCTGATAGTCGAATTTTTTCCCTGCTTGCCAGAGAATCTGCAGTTTCTCCTTCTGCCAAATGATTTGCTCCTCTGTTTATATTTGCTGGGTTGAGTACTGGATTGTTGTTTTTGTCGAATTCTTCTAAGTTGTATCCTACAATTTCTAGTACTTGATACCGGTTGTCGAACTTGCTGTTAAAGCTTGAGAAGATTGTTTCGTCATCCTCATGAAGCTCTAGTCCTGTCTTCCAAGTGTCTGTCAATTTGTCTGAAGCATCATCATGGGAGATCATGAAGTCTTTGAGTTGATCCTCTAAGTCGACATTCTCCATGGCCTCGTCAAGTTTTGCGATTTTTTCTCCTGTAATTTCTACTGTTGCAAGGCTGACCGGCGAGTTTGCCTCGCTGGAAGAGCCCACCGATGATTTGGTCATTGCAATTGTCTTGGCTTCGCTTGCCGATAGATCCGGTTTTGCCGGATCTGACAGGCGAATCGAACCTAAAGATCTGATGCAAAAATTTAGGCTTTTGATCATCAGGTCCATATCTTGATCCATGCTCTCGAATATTGGAGTGGAGTTTGACGGATGTGGCTGGAAATCGATGGTTCTGAAGGATATCTAGATTTTGTCGACTTTTGGATTACTGTTGGCTAAAAGCAAAAATGCCATCGAATTCATGATTCCAATGCCTAGAGTCCCCACCGTTCGCGCCAATTGATGAGCGTTAACTCAACAAGTGTCCAAGATGAAGGACTTATGATCGGGGGTAAAGGGCATCGGATGAACTCGAAGGTAAAATCAGTCAAACAAGGCGTGCATCGAGAATAAACGTGGTGATCAACTTGGCTTACTCTCAATCTGTCCCTGACCGTCCTCTCCTGGCCCCTATATATAGGTGGCCAGGTCTCAAGGAACCGGTCGGGTTCGATACATATTACAATATCGGTATACGACATGAACTCGTACTTCGACTATTATTACACTGGGGCCTAGCTTAACGGGCCTCAGGGGTACTCAAGTAACGGGCTCTATTATCTATGCCCTTGTCACCTACTTTTCTCTCCACATGGGGTCCCTTTATATAGGTGGAGGGAGGAGCTACCCTCCATCCAACTAGCAATATGGGACTAGAGGGGAGGGGGCTGGTGTGCCTAGGGCAAGGCTTCCCTTGGTCGGCCACCCTATGGGCCCCATTTGGCCCACCCCACAAGCCCTAGGCGCCCACACCCTTATCCAATAAGGGGGCGGATAGGTGAAAGTGCATACTTTGTATCCCTCATGTTTTGGGTGTTAGATAACAACATTAGGAATTTAAGTGTGTGTTAAAGTGGTGCAGGTTTTCAATTCGAAGAATTTTGGCTAAGTCCATGGGTCGGCGTCACCCAGATATGGGGCCTGATAATCCGCCCCCCTTTGTGATTTCAGAAAAATGGCTAAGGTCTTAGCTCAGCGTCACCCAGATATGGGCCCGGATAATTTAGCCAGGGCCCAGATAATCCCTCCCCCCTTCGAAGTTTCAGAAAAATGGCTAAGGACTCAGTGCAGCGTCACCTAGTATCCGGGGCGGATTTTTAGCCCAGAGATTTCATTTCGGGCCGGATATTCTGGCTGGCCAGATAATCTGGCCAAACTTTGGCGGGATAATCTGCCCCTCCGACTCAGCAATGGCTACATTTTGGGAGGGGCTATAAATACCCCTTCTCTTCTTCCACCTCAAGATGCTCGTCCTGCACAAGAAGAACACCTCATTTGGAGCCACAAAAATCACAAGATCTCCCTCAACCCACCAAAGCTCTTGATCTTTGGAGAATCGAAGGAGAAGGCCTTGATCTACATCCTCACTGAAGCGATTTACTTTCCCTCTCATTTGCTTGAGGGCCCTTGTGTCTTGGGTTCCCTTGTGTCCCTTGACCTTGATTTGTGTGATTGATATCTTGATACTTGTTGTTTGACAGCATTGTGTTGTCCTTGGGAGCCTCCAATTCAGTTGTGGATGTGTGCCCCAAGATTGTAAAGGCCAGTTCTGCCCTGAGGAATCCCTTAGTTGAAAGTGTTAGGGCATTTTCTAGCCTCCCTAGTTTTGTGTGTTAGTTGACAACACCAGGACATTTTACCAATGCTTTTGTGCAGAAAGTTTGGCCAGATTTTTCGGCCGGATATTTCCAAAACTGGGCCGGATAATCCGGGCACCCCTGAAAACGGCTAAGGACCAGAAGCAATGAGATGCGCGTCACCCAGAATTTGGGGCGAAAATTTCGGCCGGATTTTTCCAAATCTGGGCCGGATAATCCCCCCCCCTCCCCCGTGAAAATGGCTAAGGACCAGAAGCACCAAGATGCGCGTCACCCAGATCTTGGGGCGGATATTTCGGCCAGATTTTTCCAGATCTGGGCCGGATAATCCACCCCCCCCCCCCCCCCCGTGAAAACGACTAAGGACCAGAAGCTCCAGGATGCGCATCACCCAGATTCATGGCCGGATTTTTCGGCCGGATTATTCCAGAAGTGGGCCGGATTATCCGGTGCAAGTTTGGGCCGGATAATCCGGCCCCTGGCGGCTGCAACGGATACATTTCGGGAAGGGGTATTTATACCCCCTCCTCTCTTCCTCCCCTGCTTGCTCGTCCTCATCAAGAACAAGACACTATTTGGAGCCAACCTCACTGCAAGATCTCCACCCTCAACCACCCAAAGTCTTAGATCTTTGGAGGATCGAAGGAGGAGATCCCGATCTACATCTCCACCGAAGAAATTTCTATTTCCCCTCCTTTTGCTTGAGGGATTTGCTCCTAGTGGTTCCTTGGAAACACTAGGTGGTTTGATTCGAGTTTTCTCTAGTCTTTGTGGATTTTAGCCTCCGTGGCTTTCTTGGGAGCCTCCAATTCAGTTGTGGATGTGTGCCCCAATCTCCGTGTAAGGGATTCGGTGAGTTCCCCCAATACCACCGCTTAGTGGAATGAGCTAGCCTCCGTGGCTTGCTCACCAGAGAACAAGGTGAGCCTCCGTGGCGTTGGTCGACTCCGTGTCACCACACCTCTCCAACGTAGATGTACTTCCCCTCAAAAGGAAGGAACTACGGGAATACATCCTTGTGTCTCCGGTCTCCGCTCCTCGGTTATTTCTTGCCCGAACTCGCTTACTTGCTTACTTGTTTACTTGTTCACTTGCTTGCTTGCCACTTAGGAAATTCACCTAGTTGCACATCTAGAGAATTTACTTTGTGTCAAGCCTAAAAATTGAAAAAGGTAAAATTTTGTGTAGCGCCTATTCACCCCCCCCTCTAGTCGCCCGTGAGATCCTTTTCAATTGGTATCAGAGCCTAGTGCTCTTTGATTGGTCTTAACCGCCTAAGAGATCATGGGCGAAGAGGAACCCGCCACTAAGGCGGATTTTAATAACATAATGACTCGCATGGATGCTATGATGGCAGCCATGGAAAGCCAAAAATCTCAACTTGATGCTCTCACTAGTGGAACATCAAGTACCACTCCACCAACTCCGGTTGACACCTCGGGTAAGGATAAGCCATCCTTAAGTGAGGAAGATCCGGAGAAGGATGGGAATGAGAACAACGAGGATCCCCCCAAGAAAGATGACACCTCTCGGGGACATAGCATGGAGGTTCCACATCCTATGAGCTATGTCTCCGGAAGGCACCTTCAAATGCCACACCTTGCCTCATGCGGCCCACCACCACAACTTGATGCTTCTAGCTTTGCCAATTGGCAAGATAACATGCGCTCTCACATAAATTTCATGTCTATTGAGCTTTGGAGGATCATTGAGCTGGGTTATCATCCAACTTCAAAGGACTTGACCAACTTGCTACCTTGGGAGCAAATCTACAAGCAGCTCAATGCCTCCGCCTTGCACCTCATTCACATGTCTCTCACCGAGAAGGACAAGGCGTTCGTTCGCAACATCTCTTCCGCCAAGGAAGCTTGGGATGCTCTCACCAACCTCTTCATCGGCAATGAGAGCATTCAAGAGTCCAAGTTTTATGAGGCATCTAATGAAGCGGACAACTTTGCTATGCTTGATGGTGAATCTCCCGAAGAACTTCATCGGCGTCTCTCGGCACTCCAAGTGAAGCTAGTCGACCTCGGCTCCACTCAATGTGACGGGAGATGGATGAAGAGGAAATTTGTCCAAGCCCTCTTGCCCTTCTTCAAGGATACTATGAACTCAATCAAGGGAGATGCCAACTTTAGGAAGATGACCGCTCATGACATCTTGCAAGAGATTGTGGCAAGGAAGATCTCCAAGAAGAATGCGGATGATGCTCTAGCTCGTGCACGTGGTGTGCGTGCACCCAACCTTGCTTTGAAGGCAAAAGTCTCTCTTCATGAAGAAGCAAGTTTGATGGAAGAGGAAGAGTCTATGAGTGGAAGTCCCGAAGACATGAAGTATGCTCATGCCAAACACATGGCTCTTGCTCAACAGGCTTTCATGAAGAAGTGTAAGTCATCAAGTCCCTCTAAACCTAAGGCCACAAGTAGAGTGAGAACATGCTACAATTGTGGTAATCAACACCACTTCATCGCGGATTGTCCCTATGAAAGAGTGGAAGATCACAATGGAAGACTCATTCGCAAGGAGATGAAGGCCAAGTCTTACCCACCAAGGAACTTTGATAAGAAGAAAGCCGTTCCAATACATGCCTTGACGACTCAAGAAGAATACCCATCCGGTGATGATGCAAGTGATGATGAAGAAGTAGGAAGGGCCACCATCGCCATCGCCAAGCCTATCTCTTCACCATCCCTCTTCGCTTCCGCAAACGAGTCCAAGCGCTCCAACTCCAAGGGAACATGTCTAATGGCTCACGCTACAAAGGTATCACCAATTTTCACACCCATCATACCTAGAAGCTTATCTTTGATGGATTGTGTTGATACTAGTAGTGATAAGGATGAGCCTAATGAATTTGACACCTTCATGTCAACCTTGCATGGGGAGACCAAAGCTCAATTTGAGATTCTCCTAAATCAATATAATGAGTCTCTTCAACTTAATGATAAAAATGAGGAACGCATCTTTGAGCTAGAAGGGCATGCTCGTGAGTATGCCGATGAAATTGCAACCCTCAATCAATCTCTTGAGGTTGAGCAAGATCTAAGGATGGCACTTGAGGCATCCAAGTTAGGTCTTGAAGAGTCCTATAACTTGGACATTGCTAGGTTTAAGAATTATCGTGATATTGCTCAATCAGTTGCTAATGAACTTAGGTTGCAAAATGAGAAACTAAATCTTATGATTGCTAAAGAAGCAACCAAGTTATCTTCTAGCACCTTTGTTGCAAGTACTTGTTACACTAACCCTCTTTATGAGAAAGATGCCCCCAAAGGTGACACAAGGCTTGATGAGCTTTTGAGTGCTCAAAAACAACATGGTGACAAGACCGGGCTTGGTTTCACTCCCAAGTCTAACAAGAAGAGGAACAAGAAAAAGAATAAGAAGAAGAACAACAAGAAGACGCAATTTCTTGTGCCCACTCCTCCTCCTAAGAAGCACATCCCAAATGACATATGCTTTGACGAGGATGGCAATGTTTATGAGGAGGAGGGGGACCTCGTGAGGGAAGTGGTTGGGAATTCCAAGAGGGCAATGCCCAATCACAACGACTTTGCGGGAAAATATAACCCCTCTTATGTTCTTCGCCGTGCTTATGATGGACATGTTTATGCTAAATTTGTTGGCTCACCTAATGAACGCATTGCTTGGTCTATTTGGGTTCCTAAGACCCTTGTCACTAACAAAAGAGGACCCATTGAGAATGGGTACCTAAAAACAAAGCTTGACTTTTGTAGGGCTTTGCTTCCGGTGCGGGACAATGGATAATTGATAGCGGTGCTACCAATCATATGTCCGGAAGCAAAGAGTTGGTGAAGGAGCTTCGCACCGGTTCATCTAGTGCGGGCTACGTCACCTATGGAGATTCCTCAAGGTCAAAGGTATTGGGTCTTGGTAAAGTTGTTATATCTCAAGATGTTACCGTGGAGAATGTCATGATTGTTGAGTCTCTCTCTTACAATTTACTTTCCGTAGCTCAACTTGCCGATATGGGCTTTGCAACTTTCTTTGATGTTGGGATTGTGGTTCTTTTGTGGAGCAAGTCTCTTAAAGTAGCCTTTGTTGGGCATGTTGAAAACGGCTTATATGTGATTGACTTCTCAGAGAAGGTCACTAAACCCGTGACTTGCCTAATGGCTAAAGTTGACGTGGGTTGGCTATGGCATCGCCGGCTAGGCCACATCAATATGAGAACTTTGCAAAGACTCCACAAAGGTAACCATATCCTAGGACTAACCGATCTAACCTTTGCCAAAGATCGTGTGTGTAGAGCTTGCATTGAAGGAAAGATGCATGAACTTCCTCATCCTAGCAAGATGATCATTTCCTCTAAGAGGGTCTTGGAGCTCCTTCACATGGACCTCTTTGGCCCTCCATCTCATGCAAGTCTAGGAGGGAAGAAGTATTGCTTGGTGATTGTTGATGACTACTCGAGATATACTTGGGTCTACTTCTTCAAGCACAAATACGAGACCCAACAAACCGTCATGGACTTCATCAAGGAAGTGGAACGTCAATATGGCCAAGATATCTTGATGATTCAGAGTGATAATGGGATGGAGTTCAAGAACTACACCATCAACGAATTCTTGAGTGATGAGGGAATTCAACATCAATACTCCTCTCCCTACACTCCACAACAAAATGGTGTAGCCGAGCGGAAGAACCGAACCTTGATGGACATGGAAAGGACAATGTTAGCGGAGTTTAAGTCTCTGTATAACTTTTGGGCCAAAGCCATCAATACCGCTTGTCATGCTTCTAATCGGCTATATCTTCGCAAGGGCTTGAACAAGACTCCTTATGAGATCCTCACCGGCAACAAGCCTAACATCAAATACTTTCGAGTATTCGGTTGTAAGTGCTTCTATCTTAGAAAGGGTGTTCATTTGTCCAAGTTTGATTCTAAAGCTCTTGAGGGTATCTTTGTTGGTTATGCCGCCGAATCTCATGCTTTTAGAATCTTTGACAAAGAGTCCGCTCGTGTTGTTGAAGTTTCTAACGTGAGATTCGACGAGAATGACGGCTCCCGTGTGGAGCAAAGTGGTGTTTGTGATGTAGGTGATGAAATACCTCCTCAAGCCATAAGAAGAATGGGTGTGGGTCATCTCATACACATTGAGGGACACCTTTTCGTGGAAGGAGAAGGACTATGCTCTACTCAAGTGGAGCCTTCACCTTCACAAGCTCCACAAGCTCCTCAAGGACCGATTGATGCTAACCAAAGACAAGCATTAGACCCTCATTCAAGCGAGCAAGGCCAAGATCAAGACCAAGAGGACGATGGTGATTCCTCACCAATGGTAGATCAAGGCCAAGCTCAAGATGTTGAGCATGCTCATGATGTTGATCAAGCTCAAGTTGAAGGTCAAGGCGAGGACCAAAATAGTGGTGATGACCAAGTGGCTTCTCAAGAGTCTTTTGAAGAAGCTCAAGCTCGCCGTGCAAGGAAAGTGGAAGAAGCTCTTCGCAAAGGGAGTCATACCTTGGATAGTGTGATTGGGAGTGTGAGAAAAGGGGTTTCCACAAGGAGACAATTAGCCAACTTTAGCATCCATCATGCCTTCATCTCTTGTGTGGAACCTCAAAAGGTGTTTGAGGCACTTGAAGACCCGGATTGGGTGGAAGCCATGCACGAAGAACTCAACAACTTCAAGCGCAATGAAGTTTGGACTTTGGTGGAGAAGCCCAAGGAGTGCCGCAATGTCATTGGAACCAAGTGGGTGTTCAAGAACAAACAAGATGCCAATAGGATTGTCGTAAGGAACAAGGCACACTTGGTTGCTCAAGGATACTCTCAAGTGGAAGGAATCGACTATGGGGAGACCTACGTTCCCATGGCTCGTCTCGAGTCAATCCGTATCCTTCTTGCTTATGCTTCTCACTTCAACTTTAAGTTATATCAAATGGATGTGAAGAGTGCCTTTCTCAACGGTCCTCTACATGAATTGGTCTATGTGAAGCAACCCCCGGGGTTTGAAGATCCCCATTTTCCAACCCATGTCTACAAACTCGATAAGGCGCTTTATGGCCTTAAACAAGCCCCACGCACGTGGTACGAGCACCTTAAGGAGTTGTTGTTAGACCGTGGGTTTGAAATTGGGCTCATCGACCCAACTCTTTTTACTAAGAAAGTCAACAGGGAGCTTTTCATATGCCAAATTTATGTAGACGATATTATTTTTGGCTCTTCTAACAAGCTCTTCAATGATGAATTTGCAAAGCTAATGACAGACAAATTCGAGATGTCCATGATGGGAGAGTTGAAATTCTTTCTTGGCTTTGAGATTCGGCAATTGCGAGGAGGGACATTCATCAATCAACCCAAGTACATCCAAGACATGCTCAAGAAATTCAACATGGATTCCGGAGTTAAAGGAGCCAAAACCCCCATGCCGACAAAGGTTACTCTTGATCTCGATCCTAGTGGTAAGGAAGTGGATCAAAAGCTTTACCGTTCAATGATTGGCTCGCTTCTTTACCTTTGCGCATCTAGACCCGATATCATGCTTAGTGTGGGAATTTGTGCACGTTATCAAGCCGCCCCAAAGGAAAGCCATTTAATGGCCGTGAAAAGAATCTTCCGATATTTGATTCATACTCCAACTTTCGGCCTTTGGTACCCGAAGGGATCAAGCTTCGAGCTTGTTGGGTACACAGACTCGGATTGGGTGGGAGACAAAGTGGACAGGAAGTCAACTTCTGGGACTTGCCAACTCCTTGGTAGGTCCTTGGTTAGTTGGTCCTCCAAGAAGCAAAATTGTGTGTCTCTCTCCACCGCCGAAGCCGAGTATGTGTCCGCGGCAAGTGGTTGTGCTCAACTCCTTTGGATGCGGCAAACATTGAAGGACTATGGAGTTCATTGCGACAAGGTTCCACTCTTATGTGACAACGAGAGTGCCATCAAGATCGCTCATAATCCGGTTCAACACAACAAGACGAAGCACATTGAGATCCGGCATCACTTCATCCGGGACCACGTCAATTGAGGTGATATTAACTTGTCTTATGTAGGTACAAATGATCAACTCGCCGACATCTTCACGAAGCCCCTTGATGAAGCAAGATTTCGAGAGTTGAGGCATGAATTGAATATCATTGATTCTTGCAATGTGGCTTGTTAGTGTGCACTCATTCCCATATGATAGCACGTGTTCTACTCTAGATGTGGGCATGGACATAGGGGGAGTGCAGTCCTAATTCATTGGGCTATCCCTCTCCCCATTATGCCGATAGTAATGCAATCATTCTCTTAATATCATTTTGTGATATGTGAGCTTCAATGATGAGTATTGGTTATGGACCCAAGATATATCTTCGCGGTTCAATGCCAAAACACTCATATATGGTGGCTTCGGCCGCCGACCTCTTCTTTTGAAGAGTTCATTCCTTGAAAATCTTTTGAGTTTGGTTTAAGTTTTTCTTGGTTTTGTTTATCTCTTGGTATGGGAAGGCACTTGAGTTGGTCTTTCGATGATTTCTTGCATTCTTGCAACTCTAAGTGCCGAGAACCACTCCATGTTTGCCTTCTAACCTAAGCCCATCTCATCCCTAAACATTCTCTCCATGCACACAAGTTCAGTTTTCTGCCACAAATTTCCTGAGCAAAAGGAGTTCCAGGCCGGATTATCCGAGCCACTTTTGGGCCGGATTATCCGGGGGCCGGAATATCCGGTCCAAGTATGGGCCGGATAATCCGCCCCTACGGTTTGTCCATATAAATAGAGGGCATCGGGGTGAACTACCCACTTTGGCAGTTCTTCCACCCCCGACCCCCTCTCTCTCCACCGCCGCCGCCTGCTCCTCCTCTTGCTCACCGGCGCCTTCCCGGCCGCCGGATCCGGCCGATCTTCAAGGCTCGTGCTCTCCTTCTTCTCGGGAACAAGTTCCTCCAAGCAGTTCCTCCAATGGATGAGGGTAAATTTCGCATCTCCTAGCCCTAGTGGTGAAGTTCTTGTGAGATTTATTTGCTTAGATCTTGGAGTCTAGTTATTCCCGTTGGTCTTTCCTTTGGCCTTGTTGTATACTTTAGTGATTCACCTAGTCGATCTACGCTTTTGACATGTTAGGGCAAGAATTGAGAAAATTTCGCCAGGGGGCGGATTATCCAGCCCACTTCTGGACCGGATAATCCGACCTGCCTGGTGGTTCCTTTTCTCCCTTCTTGACCATCAATGTCAGGCACTCCTCAGCTATGCTCATCACTCTTGTATACATTCCTGGTACTTGTGTGCATTCTCATCACCATGCTCCCCACTTATTCTCTTCACAGGTGGTGGTCCGGCTAAGAGGAGTCGTCCTCGCTACCTCCATTACAATGAAGACGGTATTCTGGAAGATGAGGTTTCGCTCCGGACAAAACAGCGTGCAGCCGTCCAGAAAGTCAAGGCAGCCAAGGATGCTAAGGCAGCTGAGAGAGCTGCTAAGAGGGCTGCTCAAGCCAAGAAGGGAAAGGAACCACGAGTCAACTACAAGCAAATGAGTCAGATTTCCTACTCAGCCCTGAGGCAGCAAGATTGGTACGCAAATCAGCAGAGGGCAACTCTCATTGAAGACCGTCGTTTCTGGTGTCCAGAGCAGCTATACATCTATTAGGATATCTTTGCTCCCATGAGTAAGCCTATTCGTCCGATGCATCCCATTGATCTCACTTTCCTGAAGTCGAAGGAGTACTTTGTTCCAGCTGTCCAGGTTGTGGAGAGGCTAGGCCTCACTGGTTTGTTGACTTGTCAGTGTGATTATGATCCTCAGCTCATAGTGCAGTTTTATGCTACCTTGGCTTTTGAAGCTGATGATGCCAGGACTTTCAAGTGGATGACCGGGACTCATTTGTGTCAGTCTTCCTTCGTTCGGTTTGCTTCTCTGTTGGGCTTCCCTTTTAATGGCCCGACAAATCCTGTTGGTCACCGGGTTCACACTCCGCTTCCAGTCGACAAGAATCTGCTTTGTGACCTATATGAACCTGGTGGAGTTCCTGGTCAAGTTGCTGGTCTGAGGTCTCCGTATGATCTTCTTGTGCGTATCTTCAGGGAGAACATTGCTCCAAGTGGAGGGAACAATGATGCTATTAGGATCTCCTTGGTGGATCTCCTTATATTTTCTCATGCTTGTGCCACGTCTACCGACCCAGATGCAGATTTCTCTCTTGATGTGATGGACTTTATCTTCAATGAAATGTACGATGCTATGGTCAGCAGGGGTTCTCTTCCGTACGCTCCTTTCATCATGAAGCTTATCATTGACACTTGCAAAGGTCAGGATTTCAGCAGTCAGTGTGTGTCTCACAAGGTCAAGAAGCTCTATGTGAAGCAGAACAAGTCAGCTCCAGCTCCTGTTGGTTCCTTCATGAGAGATGCTCGTTCTAGTGTGCCAAGTGGCAAGTTTGTGTCCAAAGATGTGCCTAAGCGAATGAAGAAGTTGAGCTGTTTTCAGAAGCATGTTCTTTGCATGAAGGTGGAGATACATCGTGAGAACTATGAAGCTTATTGTGAGCGCAAGGCCATTCTTGATACTCAGCGAGAGATTCTTCATAAGCTCAGTGGGGACCAAGCTGCTCTTCCTCCTACTCCTCCTCCCATTTCCTACAACAAGTGGCATTCCGAGACCTATGATTGGGGCACGTTGAAGAAGGCTCTCTATGTTGGTCGCACCACTCGTGTTGGTGATGAAAGTGAAGATGAAGAGGAAGAGGATATGGAAGAGGATGAGGAAGGAGAGTTTGAAGAAGATGATGAAGAGGAGGAGGACTATGAGGAGGACGAGGACGACGACGACTTTGAGTGACTTCTTGGGGCGTGTAGTATGCTCTTGTCCCTTTTTGGTGTCTTGATGCCAAAGGGGGAGAAGTTGTTCTAGTAGGACTTCTCGTTGGGATTTGCTTTGGTGTGGGAGCTGTTTTTTTTAGTTGGGATTTCCTTATGAACTTATTGTCGAACTTATTGTTATCATGTGCTTGGTGAACTTTTGTTAGAGATGTTATTGTGAAACTTGTTTAGTTATATTGCTTATCTCTAGAGGGAGCTTCATTTGAACTTATGCATCTCTTCAGGGGGAGCTCCCTTGCTTAATTGTTCTTACTATTGTAAATCCTAGTGTTGTCATCTAACACCAAAAAGGGGGAGATTGTTAGGGCATTTTCTAGCCTCCCTAGTTTTGTGTGTTAGTTGACAACACCAGGACATTTTACCAATGCTTTTGTGCAGAAAGTTTGGCCAGATTTTTCGGCCGGATATTTCCAAAACTGGGCCAGATAATCCGGGCACCCCTGAAAACGGCTAAGGACCAGAAGCAACGAGATTCGCGTCACCCAGATTTTGGGGTGGAAATTTCGGCCGGATTTTTCCAAATCTGGGCCGGATAATCCGCCCCCCCCCCCCCCCCCCCCCGTGAAAATGGCTAAGGACCAGAAGCACCAAGATGCACGTCACCCAGATCTTGGGGCGGATATTTCGGCCGGATTTTTCCAGATCTGGGCCGGATAATCCACCCCCCCCCCCCCCGTGAAAACGACTAAGGACCAGAAGCTCCAGGATGCGCATCACCCAGATTCATGGCCGGATTTTTCGGCCGGATTATTCCAGAAGTGGGCCAGATTATCCGGCCGCTGGATTATCCGGTGCAAGTTTGGGCCGGATAATCCGGCCCCTGGCGGCTGCAACGGATACATTTTGGGAAGGGGTATTTATACCCCCTCCTCTCTTCCTCCCCTGCTTGCTCGTCCTCATCAAGAACAAGACACTATTTGGAGCCAACCTCACTGCAAGATCTCCACCCTCAACCACCCAAAGTCTTAGATCTTTGGAGGATCGAAGGAGGAGATCCCGATCTACATCTCCACTGAAGGAATTTCTATTTCCCCTCCTTTTGCTTGAGGGATTTGCTCCTAGTGGTTCCTTGGAAACACTAGGTGGTTTGATTCGAGTTTTCTCTAGTCTTTGTGGATTCTAGCCTCCGTGGCTTTCTTGGGAGCCTCCAATTCAGTTGTGGATGTGTGCCCCAATCTCCGTGTAAGGGATTCGGTGAGTTCCCCCAATACCACCGCTTAGTGGAATGAGCTAGCCTCCGTGGCTTGCTCACCGGAGAACAAGGTGATCCTCCATGGCGTTGGTCGACTCCGTGTCACCACACCTCTCCAACGTAGACGTACTTCCCCTCAAAAGGAAGGAACTACGGGAATACATCCTTGTGTCTCCGGTCTCCGCTCCTCGGTTATTTCTTGCCCATACTCGCTTACTTGCTTACTTGTTTACTTGTTCACTTGCTTGCTTGCCACTTAGGAAATTCACCTAGTTGCACATCTAGAGAATTTACTTTGTGTCAAGCCTAAAAATTGAAAAAGGTAAAATTTTGTGTAGCGCCTATTCACCCCCCCTCTAGTCGCCCGTGAGATCCTTTTCAGAAAGTGAGCTAGGCCTTTGTGGCGGAAGCTTGCACCGGAGAATAGGGTGAGCCTTTGTGGCATTGGTTAGGCCTTTGTGGCAATCACACCTCTCCAACGTAGACGTACTTCCCCTAAAAAGGAAGGAACTACGGGAAATACATCCATGTCTCCGTGTGCTCCACTCTTGGTTACATCTATCCTTTATTTCCTTTATGTATCTTGTCTTGCTTAGCTTGCTAGTAGTCATATAGGTAAATTCACCCTAGTTGCATATCTAGAGAATTTACCTTTTGTGTCAAGCCTAAATTGAAAAAGAAATAAAATTTGAGTAGCACCTATTCACCCCCCCCCCCTCTAGGTGCCCTTACGATCCGTTCAATTGGTATCAGAGCCTCGGCTCTTTATTCGGGCTTAATCGCCTAAGAGTATGGGCACCCAACAGAGTGAGGGCTCGGGTCAAGTTTCCATGGATGATTTCAAAACCTTGGAATCATCCATGCCAACTCAAATAAGTGAGTTGCATGAAATGATAGCGCAACTCATGCAAGCTAAAACTCCTATAGCTACTCCTCCTCTGAAAAAACCCGCTATTCCACAAGTGGAGACTGTGGGGTTGGAAGAAGAGGATGCTGACAAAGGTACCGATGCTAAGTCTTGCACTAAGGGCAATGGGAAAGGTGAATTCCCTCATTGGTATTCACCCGACCCGCCGATCCCTCATCCTCATATTAACAATAGAGGTGATGCACCTAAGCTAGATGCATTAAACTTTGGTCAATGGCAATATCAAATGATCTCTCATATGCGCAGTTCTTGCATCGAGCTTTGGAGGATTGTTGAAGAAGGATTCAAGGCTGTGGATCCCAACAACTTGACAAGAAGAGAGGTGGTCGATAGCCAACTCAATGCAACCGCTCTTCACATGATTCAAATTGCCATTGGGTCCAAGGACTTGCCTCACATCCAACACTTCTCCATCGCCAAAGAAGCTTGGCAAGGCCTCTCTGATGTATTTGTTGGCAATGAGAGCATGAAGAGAACAATATATGTGGCCTTCTCAAATCAAGCGGAGGGATTCTTCATGATGGATGGTGAGGACCATCAAGAGATGTATAGAAGACTCAAGGACATTGCTACCACCTTCAAGAACCTAGGTGCTCACCATATTGATGATGAGTGGATCAAGATGAAGTACATTCTTGCTCTCACCCCATTTGAGCCCGCGGATGTCAAGAGTGTTCAAGGAAAGCACAACTATCACGAGATGACCTCCAATCAAGTGATGCAAGAGATTCAAGCCTACAAGGTTGTCACACAAAATGTGGAAGATGCTCGTGCTCGTGTTATGGGAATGCAAAGAAGCTCTAACCTTACATTAAAGACAAGTGTGATTGAGAAAGAAGTTCCTCTTCAAGCAAGAATAGAGGCAAGACTAGAGATGTGCCCCAAAGATATGAGGCATGAGTACCATGAGCACATGGCTTTCTATGGAAAAACCTTTTGGGTTGATCCCCACAAGGCTAAAGAAGACAATCAAAGAAGAAGCAAGTCAAGTGGCTTTCAAAGGAGTGACAACAATGGTCAAAGGGTGAGGACATGCTACAATTGCAATGATAGATTTCACTTTGTGGCCGAGTGTCCTTACGAGAAGAGAGAAGATCATGGTGGGAAACTCATTTTCAAGAGCAAGACCAAGTCACCATCAAAGAAGCCATTTGTGAAGAAAGGTGGACCCAAGAAGAAGCAACCTAAGTTTGTTTTCTTGACTCAAGAAGAGTACTCCGGGAGTGAGAGTGATGAAGAAGAAACCTCGACTAGTGAGATGGCCGCCATTGCAACCACCTCCACTTCTTCCACTTCACTCTTTGAATCCCCCAATGAGGACTCTCTCATCAAGAATGTCAAGTGCCTTATGGCCAAGTCTTCCGAGGTATCACCCACACTCTCTTCCCCCTCCTCTAAGACAAATGATGCTCCATTAAATGATCTTGCTAGTCTTAGAGTAAAGGAAGAAATCATTGCTTTTGATGATTATGTGTCTAGTGTAGATGGTGTACACAAGCTACACTTTGAAAGCCTATTGAGTCAATATGGTAAGACTCTTGAAAAACTAGATGAACAAATGAGACTTGAAAGAGAGTATGCTCAAGACATTGCCTCACTAAAAGACACTCTTGAAGGAGAGGAAGAGGAACGAGCAACTCTTGAAGAGAAGCTCGATTCCATTGAGGAATCTAATAATGAAGTTATTTGTAAACTCATTAAAGAGCGAGACCATGCTCGTGCCAAAGTAAAAATGCTTAAAAGGAAAAGATTGAATTTTGTGTTGGTCATGATAAACTTGTGAAGGATTTAGAAGATCTTGACAAGACTCACAAGGCCTTGAAAAGTGAACACTCTATTCTTGCCAAGTCACATGAACAACTTCAAATTCAATTGACTAAGAATGTTGTGCCTAGTTCTTCTACTTCTACTTGTGATCACGCAAATGTTATTGAAGAAAATGCTAGGTTGAAAGATAAGCTTGCCAAGTCCACCATTCCCATATGTGAGAAAAACTTGAATGACCTTTTGAGTAAGCAAAAGGCATTTAATGATAAAATGGGGATTGGCTTTGTCTCAAAGAAGAAGAAGAAGAACAACAACAAGAAAAAGAAGACCAAGCCCGCACAAGCAAAGAAGGATCCCATGGTGGGTGGCAAAGCCACTCATGATGATCATGATGGAATTGCTAACCCTCACTATGTTTTATTTCGTGATTATTATGGTGATGTGTATGCAAAATATGTTGGTCCAAATGATGGTTATGTTGCTTGGTCTATTTGGGTTCCAAAGACCCTTGTTGCTAACAAAAGAGGACCCATTGAGAAATGGGGACCTAAAACCAAGCAATGATCTCTTGTAGGACTATGCTTCCAGTGGATCAAAATGGGTGCTTGATAGTGGATGCACAAGTCATATGACCGGAAGCAAGAAGATCATGACAAATATAACCATCACTTATGGAGACATGTCACAATCCGAGGTATTGGGTCTTGGCAAGGTGGTGGTCGCACCGGACATCTCCCTTGTAGACGTCATGCTTGTTGAGACCCTTGGTTACAATTTACTTTCAGTTCATGCACTTGGTAAGATGGGCTTTGCCGTCTTCATTGATAATGAAATTGTGGTACTCTTGTGGAGCAAGTCTCTAAAAGTCGCTTTCATCGGGCACATTGAAAACAACTTGTATGTGGTGGACTTCTCTGGGAAAACCACTACAAGTGCAATGTGTTTATTCGGAAAGGCCGATGTGGGTTGGCTTTGGCATCACCGACTAGCCCATGTCAACATAAGAACTTTGCAAAGCCTTCACAAGGGTGGCCACATTCTCGGACTAAAAGAGAATGTTTCTTTTGCCAAAGATCGTGTTTGCAGGGCTTGCGTTCTAGGAAAAATGCATGACTCTCCCCATTCAAGCAAGACTATCATTTCTTCCAAGAGGATTTTGGAGCTCCTTCATGTGGATATTTTTGGTCCTCCCTCTCATGCAAGTCTTGGTGGGAAGAAATATTGTTTGGTGATTGTTGATGAATATTCAAGATATACTTGGGTCTATTTCTTCAAGCACAAGAGTGAGACTCAACAAACCGTCATCGACTTTGCCAAAGAAGTTGAACGTCAACATGGGCAAAATATGTTGGCAAATAAGAAGTGACAATGGCTCTGAATTCAAGAACTACACCTTAAATGGCTTTCTCAGTGATGAGGGGATACAACATCAATATTCCGCTGCATACACCCCTCAACAAAATGGTGTAGTCGAAAGGAAGAACCGGACTCTTATGGATATGGCTAGGTCCATGTTGGCAGAGTTTAAGTCTCCATACAACTTTTGGGCTGAAGCTATCTCTACGGCTTGTCACTCATTGAACTGGCTCTTCCTTTGCAAAGGCTTAAACATGACTCCATATGAAATACTCACCGGAAGCAAGCCCAACATCAAGTACTTCCAGGTTTTCGGGTGTAAGTGTTTCTTTCAAAGAAAAGGAGTTCGTTTAGTTAAATTTGATCCGAAAGCTATAGAAGGTATTTTTGTTGCTTATGGTGCCAAATCCCACACTTATAGAGTCTTCAACAAGTCCACCGGACGTGTTGAAGAATCTTGTAGTGTGGTATTTGAAGAAAATGATAGCTCCCAAGGGGGGCGAGATGTTGTTGCTTGTGATGTAGATGATGAAATACCTCAAGATGCCATAAGAAGAATGGGCGTGGGATTTTTCTGCCCCATTGAGGGACACCTTGTGGCGGACCGAGAAGGACTATGCTCTACTCAAGTGGAGCCCTCATCTACGCAAGCTCGACAAGCCTCTCCCGAAGAAGCAACTAATGCACCAACCGAAGAATAAGATAAGGACCTTCATGAAGAAGAAGGGGCACCACCATCCTCTCCAGTTATTTCAACCGCCCCTAACTCTTCACAAGACCAAGATCAACCTACTCATGAAGAGAGTGATGATGTGCATAATGATGATCAAGGTCGAGTTAATGGTCAAGACGGGGACCAAAATGATCAAGATGATCAAGTGATCCCTCAAAGTTCAAATGAGGAGATCAAAGCCTGTCGCAAGAGAAGAGTTGAAAGGAACTTGGAGCTTAGAGGTCATACCCTTGAGAGGGTTATTGGAGATTTAAGAGGCAAAGTGTCAACCCGGAGTCAATTGGCAAAGTTTAGCAATCATCATGCCTATATCTCCATGGTTGAACCCAAGAAAGTATTTGAAGCACTTGAAGATCTAGATTGGTTGGATGCTATGCATGAAGAACTCAATAACTTCAAACGCAATAATGTATGGGTGTTAGTGGAGAAGCCAAGGGAGTGTGATACGTCTCAAACGTATCTATAATTTTTGATGCTCCATGCTTGTTTTTACACCATTTGCTTAGTGTTTTGTTACACTTCGTGGCGTTTTTATGCATTTTCCGGAACTAACCTATTAACAAGATGCCACAGTGCCAGTTCCCTATTTTCTGCTATTTTTGTGTTTCAGAAAAGTTACACAGGAAATATTCTTGGAATTGGATGAAACAAAAGCCAAACATCCAGAAATTTACCGAAGCTTCTAGAGAACTGAAGAGGAGACGGAGAGGGGCCACAGGCCACTCACACAACAGGGTGGCGCGGCGCAGGCCCTGGCCGCACCCCCTATGTGTGAGGCCGCCTCGGTCCACTTCTAACACTGCCCCTTCGCCTATAAAGACCCCCCGACGGGAAAAAACTAAGTACCCGATCAATTTTCTAGAAACAGATCGCGATCCGCTGTCGTCGTCGACCTGAGATCGGGAGGGTCCAGAAGCTCTTCCCGGCACCCTACCGGAGAAGGGAATCGCCACCGGAGGTCTTCTTCATCGCCATGCTTGCCTCTGGTGCGATGAGTGAGTAGTCTACCTTGGACTATGGGTCCATTGCAGTAGCTAGATGGTTGTCTTCTCCACCATGTGCTTCATATTTAGATCTTGTGAGCTGCCTTACATGATCGAGATCACCGTTATGTAATTCTACATGTTGTGTTTGTTGGGATCTGATGAACATTGGTGTTATGATTGAGTTGATGTGATGAATATTATCTTATGTTATCTCTATGTTGTTTATGATCTTGCATGCTCTCCGTTGTTAGTAGCTATCTTGGCCGAGTAGATACTAGTGACTCCAAGAGGGGGTATTTATGCTCGATAGTTGGGTTCATGCCTCTATTTAATCTGGGGGAGTGACAGAAACCTCTAAGGTTGTAGATGTGTTGTTGCCACTAGGGAGAAAATAACATTCATATGTCCAAGGGCATATGTTTTGTTTACATTACACACTTTTCTTAATGCAGTTATCTGTTGTTCGCAACTTAATACTTATGGGGTGTTCGGACGATATCCCCGTGAGTGGATTATTAGTCATAGATGCAGTTGGATGGCGGTCTATGTATTTTGTTGTAATGCCCAGAGTAAATCTCATAGTGATCCTCTCGACATATGCACATTATCTTTATTCTATCAATTGCCCAACTGTAATTTGTTTACCCAGCATGTGTTATTTTATCTTATGGTGAGACACCACTAGTGAACTGTGGACCCTGGTCCTATTTCCTTTATATTGCTATCACCTGTTTACTTTACTCGCACTGTTTACTTTCTCGCATACTACTATTGCTTTCCACTCGATACGCTCATTCCTTTGTTTATAGCAAACCGGTGAGATTGACAACCTCATCGTAAGTTGGGAGCAAAGTTCTTGGTTGTGTTGTTTGCAGATTCCACGTTGCTACTAGTTGAAGACGTGCTAACATGTTATCGTTAACGGCGCCCTTGTTGGAGTGACACTAGGCTAGCAAGCATCACCTTCTTGAGTTTGGCTTTTTCCTGGATTTGACATACCGTGCTTTCTTTCTGAAGGAAAAGCTTACTACTGTGCTCATCATACCTTCCTCTTGGGGTTCCCAACTGGACGGTGAAAAACCATCAACACCATGCCGCATCAAGACTCTTTTCTGGCGCCGTTGTCGGGGAAAAAGAAGACTTCTGCAAGGGGAGTTTCGCACGCACATCCTTTACTTTGTTTTAAGTTTTGCTTTACTTTATTTTTACTTGCATCGTTTTATCAAAAACACAAAAAAATTAGTTTCCTTTATAGTTGTTACTTTATTACTTTTAGTTCATTATGTTGTTCCCTAAGTACGTTTTGGAGGACCTCTCAGTAGGTAGTGGTTCTATTATTGGGAAAAGTAACATCGAGGAGTTCTTTAATCATATTAGTGTGCATAAAGATGTTGAGAAATAGTTTTTGGCTGAGCTTGCTCCTAGTTATGAAGTTGCTTCTGCTTATTTAGTTCACATGTTAGAAGCTAGGTTTTCTAGCCTTAATCCTTTTATGCAACACATGTTTCTTAAGCTTCATGATATTGAAGACCCCGAAAAGAAAGCTTTTATCTTGGAAACTTTGCGCATAGAATTTAGAGTTGTGGCCATTGAAGCTAGGAAAGTTCTTAAGCGTTTTAATAAGCTTGGCTCACATATAAAGGTTGTTAGTACAAACAATGAAGGGACCGAAATACCAATACCTAGCAAACTCTTGGGATTGCATGAGGCTTTTGATAACAATTTTGATTGGATCTGTCCTGAAAATCTTTTTAGTGATTTGAGTGAACCAAAGTGTGATCACAAAGGGTCTTCAAAAACTTATGTGGATGAAATAAAATGCCTTATTGAAAAGACTTCTGCGATTGATCTTAATGCCTCTTTCGATATTACTTGATTCGCACTTTCTGCGCCTAGCTCAAAGGCGTTAAAGAAAAGCACTCTTGGGAGATAACCCAATTTTTACTTTCAGTTCTTTTTCTTTTATTTGAGTCTTGGAAGTTATTACTACTTTAATAACCACTCCTTATCATTTTTATTTTGTTTTTTTGCCAAGAGAATCCTCTAATTTGAGTGAGGTAAGATTTGGGGATGTTGCTGTCCTGAAACAGATTTTGGTGCTGCAACGTAAAAATTCGTGAAAATTCTCAGTATATCTTTTCGACCTGCAATTTCTTGTGCATATGCCCCAGGTTATATCAAAACTTTAATTAGTTATACACTTTTTGATTTGAGCAACAGAAAACCCTCTAACAATTCGACCTTTGTCAGCTATTCTGTGTTGACAGATTTCTGCTATTATTTGTGTTTGCCGCTCGATCGCTTTCTTTTTGAATTCTTTTGATCACGGAACTTTTGGGGAAGTTGCTACAGTAGTATATGCTTTATATGTGGTGGTTTTGAGTTGAAACCTGAAGCAAAAATGGTTGATTTAATGTTATGCTTACACTAATGTTGCTAATAGAATTGTGTTTAGTTTTGTATGAAGGAAGTTTTCAAGTGTAGGGATTGGAGAATGATGAGATGAGTTGAAGAATGGACAAAAGCTCAAGCTTGGGGATGCCCATGTCACCCCAAGAAATATCCAAGAGGTACAAGTGTCAAAGCTTGGGGATGCCCCCGAGGCACCCCTTCTTCATCGGCAAAAATGAGGTCACCTTTCAACAAACTATATTTTTATTGCTTCATGCATTATGCGTTTTTCTTGGAGCGTCAGTTGTCTTTAGTTTTCATTTTAGTTTAGTTTAGTTTTGTTTGCTGCAATAAATGGTTGTACCCCAACAAATTCCTTTTGGAGAAGTTGCCTTGCTTTTCATTTGCCAAGAACACTCCGTTTTTCACTCTTATCGTTTCAACGAGTGTTCTCTTTTTCTGCTACTGCGTTTAGCTTTCGATTTTCACCTTGATTTTTGTTCAGATCTTGTTATATCTTTGCATCAAGGTGTGTTTTGACCTTTGGTCCATGTTGGTTTTCATCAAAAGAGTTGTTTCAAAAAATATTTGAATGGTGTTGGAAAAGAGAAAAAGCTTTATGCAAAAAAGTGGTACAAAAAGGAGCTTGTGTAGACTGCGGCCTAGGCTTTTGCATATCGTGCTTGATGTCTTTTTGATAGTATGCTTAGTGGTTTTGCTATATCATGACTTGTCTCAAATGACTGAGATTGCTTAATGAGCCTTTGAAAAAATCATGCGTTGTTTTAATTATTTGGAAGCATTATTTTGGTTTTCTCCTTGACCCCTTATTTGGGTTGACTTGGCGCATGCTCACACATGTTAGACTCATACAAAGTTGCCATAAGCCTCTATGATCATTTAGTTTTTTACTTTTGATGTCATCTTATGCTTCTTTTAATGTCGCTTTGTCGCTTTGCATGATTATGGCCGTTATTGCTCTCTTAGTTGGTCGCTCCCAGTCTTTTGCTAGCCCTCATTTTGTACTGAGTATGAGCTCTACTCGTGCATCCAACTCCGAAAAAACCAAGTTGTTCCAATGTGTCCACCATACATACCTATTAGAAATTTGCTATTCCAAAGTACATTTGACTTGCTTTTATCTATCCTTCAAATTAAACTCTTTTGGTGTTATGCAAAAATTGGTCAGTAAAGCTCTCACGAACCTGATGGCACACTTTACTTTTCTTGTTTTAAAATTTGACATTGTGGCTCTCTTATGTTGAGTTGTTATGCTTGCAAGTTGTAAGTTGGAAATTAGCCCAGCCATGCCGTCATGGGGCAAGCTTTCAACATTGCACTATCTTTCATTTGAGTTGATATCGTGATCTTTTGTTTATGGATACTCGCGATGTGAAATAAGTTGGGGTTCTTGCGGGATCATGGAGTTTTTATATGTGTTAGGGAAATACCTGGGCCGCTAATCTAAGCCATGCATCATTCATGGTGGAAATTTATAGCATACCCATAGTGGACATTCGACGATGCATCTCACAATAAAAAGCTATACCAATGGTAAATAAAAGAGATGTCGAGGTGTTCATTGTCTGTTTATCTTGTTATTTTGATGTGGGCTTGTTCCATGTCATTAGGCGGGAGATACCCCATTGGCGGTTCTCAATGATACACATATATTTACAATGACAAGAGCTTGCTTGGGACTCTAAGTCGAGTAGCATGAGGTTTGGGTATTCGTACTTCACGGGACACGAGGTTTTCAACTTATGATTTGTCAAGCATATGCATCATAAGTGTATTCGCATTAACTTTAACCATTCAAGATGCCTATGATGGGGGCAATGAGAGCTCAAAGCTAGTAAGTATCATAATTTTTGAAGGTTTATAAAACTTGCAATCACTGCTTCCCTCCGTGAAGGGCCTTTCTTTTACTTTTATGTTGAGTCACCATCTTCTATCTTTATGCACCATCTAAGAGAGCATAGTTGTCATTCTGAGTATAATGTGCATTGTCCCAAAGTTTTCATTGATTGATTCATGATGTTGGTTTCACTTGTTCTTAAATTATTTGTATCTAGTCGCCCTCTTAAACTTGAAGGTATCCTATGCATTTATGTTTTGCTATTCCATGAAGGACAAGCTGAAAACTATTTGTATGTTTTTCCATATGATTTGAACACACGTTTGACTTTCATTGTTTCATTTTCATGATCTTTCGTTTGTGTTCTTTTTCATGTTATAACATGGTTGCTAAGTTTCTTCTATCAAGATTATATCTTTCATGCCCATGTTTTAAGTTCTTTTGATCCCAGTGCACAACGCTTACATAGATGATCAAGATTGTGTAGGTGCATGTCACCTCAAAATTATTTCTTTTGTTATCACTTACCTATTCGAGGACGAGCAGGAGTTAAGCTTGGGGATGCTGATACGTCTCAAACGTATCTATAATTTTTGATGTTCCATGCTTGTTTTTACACCATTTACTTAGTGTTTTGTTACACTTCATGGCATTTTTATACATTTTTGGAACTAACCTATTAATGAGATGCCATTGTGACAGTTCCCTATTTTCTGCTATTTTTGTGTTTCAGAAAAGTTACACAGGAAATATTCTCGGAATTGGACAAAACAAAAGCCAAACATCCAGAAATTTACTGAAGTTTCTAGAGAACCGAAGAGGAGATGGAGAGGGGCCATAGGCCGCTCACATAATAGGGCGGCGCGGCCCAGGCCCTGGCCGCGCCCCCTATGTGTGAGGCCGCCTCGGTCCACTTCTGACGCTGCCCCTTCACCTATAAAGACCCCCGGCGAGAAAAACCTAAGTAACCGATTAATTTTTGAGAAACACATCACGATCACCGTCGTCGTCAACCTGAGATCGGGAGGGTCCAGAAGCTCTTCCCGGCACCCTACCGGAGAGGGGAATCGCCATCAGAGGTCTTCTTCATCGCCATGCTTGCCTCCGGCATGATGAGTGAGTAGTCTACCTTGGACTATGGGTCCATAGCAGTTGCTAGATGGTTGTCTTCTCCACCATGTGCTTCATGTTTAGATCTCGTGAGCTGCCTTACATGATCGAGATCACCATTATGTAATTCTATATGTTGTGTTTGTTGGGATCCGATGAATATTGGTGTTATAATTGAGTTGATGTGCTGAATATTATTTTATGTTATCTCTATGTTGTTTATGATCTTGCATGCTCTCCGTTGTTAGTAGCTATCTTGGCCGAGTAGATACTAGTGACTCCAAGAGGGGGTATTTATGCTCGATAGTTGGGTTCATGTCTCTATGTAATCTGGGGGAGTGACAGAAACCTCTAAGGTTGTAGATGTGTTGTTGCCACTAGGGAGAAAACAACATTCATATGTCCAAGGGCATATGCTTTGTTTACATTACACACTTTGCTTAATGCAGTTATCTGTTGTTCGCAACTTAATACTCATGGGGTGTTCGGACGATATCCCCGTGAGTGGATTATTAGTCATAGATGCAGTTGGATGGCGGTCTATGTATTTTGTTGTAGGGATTTCTATTTTCATTCCCCTGGTTCGTTAGTTGTACTTAGTTTTCCCTAGCCGCTTAACTTTTCCTCAGTTTTCCCCTCCGTCTAGTTTGAAACCCCTCGCAGACGCTCAGACGGGAGGGTTGCCGTCTGGTCAGAGGCCTTGACCATTACCGGTGATGGCTAGGGAGCCGCGGTGGTTGTGAATTGACCGTTGCTTTTGAATGGTGTTGACTGTTGACCCAATGAGGCACGTCGGACTGGCGGTCTCTTAGTCACCCAAAGCTTTCCCCTCCGCCCAAGACTGGAAGAGCTCACACACCGCCCCTCCACCGCCATGTTGTCCTGCCCTCCTACCTTATGGCGTCATCCACCCCCAAGCCGCCCCCACCCCCACCACCACCCCTGGGAGGTGGGGAGAGCTCCGCCTCCACTAGATCTACCCCTATCGCGGTAGAGTTTGTATAGCCATCTGGTGTGCCGATTATGCCCCTCAACCACGGAGAAGATTGGGAATCAGAGGGATCGAACGCATGGATTCCATCTGGGTAAGCATCGTCTGCCTATGTGAATTAACAGTAGGCAGTTTTTGAGCGCGAATCGTTGTTGCTCAACTAACTGCGTTGCTTTTTGAATAGGATTGATCCAACACTGGCTTTTCGGCTGGTGGTTAGGCTGGGTACTAGCTTTTTGCGTGATTCTGAATGCAATGTGAGCGGATTTTACGTCCCAGTGGTGGTTGCAACCACCATCTCGTTGAGGGATTTAAAAGATAACATCTGCGCTAAGTACCCTGGGGCGCTGGCGATTCAGTTGATTTCCAATATTTCAACAGTATGGAGGGAAGATATGTTCCACTAATTTCCATCGAGGATCTGGGAATTCTTTTTTGCTTTGAATGATTCTTGCCATGTTGTTAAAATTCGTATCTATGTGGATAGGGTCCAGGCATCATCTCGTGTTGGGGCATCATCAGGTGGTCAGGCATCATGTCTCTCTACTGTTGCTGCCTCTGCTAATCGTCTGCACCGCCACGCTCCTTGTAGGTCCACAGCAGCACCATCTGTCCCCAGTGCTAGTGGTAACCAGATCGTTCCTGCGGTCGATGTGGAGGACGATGCAGAGATTGAGGATCCGTCTCCTTAAGATGATGAGGATGAGTTGATGTTTCCTGAATTGGTAGATCGATGCAGTAAGTAGGCAATGGAGGATCAATACATGGAAGATATTGCACAAGGTGCTAGATTTGATGACACTGATGATGAAGAGAAGGATGAGAATAATGACAGCCACGTTTTAGCCGATTACAAAGGTGATGACTTGCCAACAATTGAGTGGAACAGGGAGGATCCTCAGCTTGCAGAAGGCACCATATTTCAAACGATGATGGACTGCCGTAATGCAATTACTACATATTGCATTCTCCCCAAGAATGATTATGAGGTTATTAAAAGTGAGCCAGGTAGGTTCACAGTTAAGTGCCCATACAAGAGGTGTAGGTGGAGGCTGCATGCATCCGCAATGCTCAGAAGCATCGTGGTTTAGGTACTACGCCAACCAGTTGTGTATTTTAGATCACGATGTAAAATTTGTTAACTGTTACTGACATCCCTTATCATTATGTTTCAGATAAAGAAGAACTCGATTGACCATACTTGTCCACCTCGAGCAGGAGCGCCAGAGGAGAAATCAAAGCTAGCGAAGACTAGGTGGTTGGCAAATGCAATCATAGTTTAGCTGAGAAAACTCCATCACTTGGTCCAACAGCACTCATAACCAAGATATCTGAGAAGTTTAATATAAAAATACCTTACATGAGCATGTTCTATGCAAAGGACATGGCTCGTGACAGGATCAATGGTCCATGGAATGAAAGCTTTCAGTTGCTTTACACTTTCAAAGCTGAAGTGGAGATGGCTAGTCCAGGCAGTGTTGTAGCGATAGACAAGCATATAGTTCCCTACAAATTGAAAAGCGGGAGGATAATGCAGAAGGAATATTTTAGAAGGGCTTTCGTTTGTTTCAAAGCTTGTTGGAAAGGCTTTCTGGACGGTTGCAGGCCTTATTTGGCCGTGGATGCAATAGCTCTTCATGGCAGGTTTAAAGGACAGCTAGTTGCTGCTACTGCAGTTGATGGACACAATTGGATGTTCCCTGTTGCTTATGGAGTTTTGGAGGTTGAGTCAGAGGAAAGTTGGACTTAGTTTCTGCAGAATTTGCATGACCTTATAGGTCATCCACCAGGACTTGCTATCCACACAAACGCTTGCAAAGGTTTGGAGAGTGCAGTAGAAGCAGTATTCCCTGGAGTGGAGCATAGGGAATGTATGCAACACTTGGTACAGAATTTTACAAAGAAATTCAAGGGTAAAGTTTTTACTGACAACCTATGGCCAGCTGCATACATATGCAGCATTAGGAAGCATCTATTTCATTTGGATGTGTTGTATAAACAAAAACCTGGGGTGAAGGAGTACTTGGCTGAACATCATGGTAGGGTGTGGTCAAGAAGCCAATTCAATGAAATTTGCAAGGTAGACTATGTAACAAGTAACCTTGCGGAGAGTTTCAATGCAAAGGTCAAGTCATTAAAAGGGCTTATGCTGTGGCAAATATTTGATAAGATTAGGCAGATGATCTTGATAAAGATCAATCTACGTCAAAGAATTGCATTCACAAAATATCTTGGCCATCTCATGCTCCCATCTTTGTTAAGTCTTTGCATGCCAGGGCAAAACAATTGAAGATGAAATGCATCAGAAAAGGAATGGAGGCTGAGGTAACCTACACTGATAGTAAAAATAGGCAGTGGAGGTATCCAGTGAGTTTGGTTGATAGGACATGCCATTAAAGGCGCTGGCAGATCCGTGGGATACCCTACATAGATGCATTGTTTTTCATGAGTGTTATAGGGGGTGCAGAAGGTGAAGTTGATCAGTATGTGTCAGAGTATTTCTCTGTTGCCAAATTTAGGGCTGGATATGCTATGAATATTCCTAACTTGTTGGGAAAGACCAATGGATGAAAGTCGATCCAGGCTTCAAACTGTACTCTCCAGTTTTGACTAGACCGGAAGGCAGGCCGAGGAAGAATAGGATCAGAGCTAGTGCAGAGGGTGGTGCACCGATTCGATGACATAAGTGCAAACATTGTGGAACCCCTGGACACATTGCTAGGCTTTGTAAAATTCCAGTTGACCCAGCTTTTGGAATGGAAGATCAGGCGGGAGCAGCAAATGCAGAGGAGAATGAAGCAGCAATTCAACATGAGGAGATAGAAGCAATGAATCGAGAGCTGCTTGAACCAATGGATCAAGAGCTGCTTGAACCGATGGATCGAGAGCAGATTGAACAGATGAATCGAGAGCTGCTTGAAACGATGGATCGAGAGCAGAGGGAACAGATGGATTGAGAGGCCGTTGAAGCAATGCATAGACAGCTGAGTGAAGCAATTGATCGAGAGCTGGGTAAACCGATGGATCAAGAGCAGATTGTAGAAGCAAGGGAAGAAAATGCATTAGAAGAAAGAGCACAAGCTTTGTATGATATGGTTGTCTTGGTCTTGGCACAACCTGAAGAGAAGAAGAAGAACAAGAAAGAGGGCAAAAGGAAGGTAGACACTGGTAATATCCCTGGTAGGGTTACCCGGAGTAAGGTGGTGGACCCAGCGAGTCACACCAGGAGCAAGAGAAAGATTTTATTTTGAACAATTAATTTGAATTTGTATGAACAATTTGTATTGGGGATCCCTTTGTATTGAATTCGAACCAGTGTGACATTCCCAAGTTTGTATGTTGAATAATCACAATAATGTATGTGTTATTGCAAGTTTTCTATGGTCATGCACCTCAAATAAGTTCATCGCTTAAGCCACATTTATCATTTTCTAAGTGACTAAACTCAAAAAATATAGTTTTGGGTTTAGTTTAATTCAAAATAATTCAAAACATGGTGGAACCTTCCCATGGAGTCTTGTTATGTTACCTACAACCTAGAGAAATAATAATGGAAAGGGAAATATAGAGATATGAAGTTTTTCCCAAAACCACTTCCTAGTCCATGAGCTACTAGCTATGAAGAAGTAGGGCTTTCTACTCAACACACCTCCCAAATATCCACTATGCTTACAAACTTTGTCCAAATGAGTCCAAATTCGTCACACTTGTGTATCTCTGAATTGCAAACAATATCACGTTGGCCAAAATGTACTATATTGTTCAAATAACACAATCTAACAATTTTTATGCCAAAAGCTTTAATTTTCCTTACTCCCTTTATTATTTGGGTGCCCCTGTTTTACTTAGTTTTACTCAGTTTTCCCCCTCTGGGTCCACTTGTTTTACTCAGTCCTACTCAGTTTTGCCCTTTCGATAAACATTTCCTCACTTTTCTCCCTCTTAGTTCTACTCAGTTTTCCTCACTTATACTCACTGACTGATCTCTGATTGGTCGAGATGTATGTCACACAGATCTTGGTTGGTTGATAGCTCAACGTACGCTTGCACCATTGGATCATTTATGATCAGACGGCCTGTATATCTCTCTCTACCTCGATGGACGCATACGGAGAGAAGAGCAGAGCACATACCTACCAACCCTTGCAGTCGCATATTCCAGTCGCATCTTCCTCTCTCCTATTTCCTCTCTTACTCTGGCGGTCGTGGCGGTGCGGAACTGCAGCGTGTGTGCGGCGGCGCAGATCTAACCGTGCGTGCGGCAGTGCGGATCTAACTGTGCATGCGGCCGCATGGAACTGCAGCGTGCATGCGGCGGCGCGGATCTAACCATGCGTGCGGCGGCGCAGATCTAACAATGCATGCGGCGGCACGGATCTAACCGTGCGTGCGGCGGCGCGGATCTAACCGTGCGGCGGTATGGATCTAAGAGTGCCGGTGAGGAGCTAACCCTTAGAAATAGTTGAAATGTCTCTCTCTGTCTCAGTTTCGTTTCTCTTCTCAGATCTGTTGATGATGAAGAACACCAAGACGGCGGTCGTGCCGATAGTGGTCATCGATGCCAAGATCATTGAAGCCATCGCCTACAACATCACTGCGATGGCGCAGATCCAGTCTTCAATGTCGGAGCCTGCCGATATCTCACTTCCGTTGCCCTCCTCAGATTCGCTGCTGATGAAGGACACCAAGATGGTGGCGGTGCCGAGAGTGCGAATCGATGCCAAGACGATTGAAGCCATCTTCTACAACCACGCTGCAAAGCCGCCGATCCAGCCCTCCTCAGATCCGTCGCTGATGAAATACACCAAGATGGCGACGGTGCCAAGAGTGGTTGCGAAGCCGCAGCTCCAGCCCTCCTCCATGTCCGAGTTTGCAGATGGCGCAGATGACCACCCCTCAGCTGCCCGTCGTCCCGGCCCTTCTAGCCCATCGCTGCATGGCCGTGTTCGACGCTGCAAATTGGGATAAATTATGATAAATTTGTATTTTCAATTTTAAATTGGGATAAAATTGTTCGAACTACTACCTCTCTCTCAAAAAAAAGCTTCTCCACTTTCTCGATGTGTTCATGTACATCCGTATGTATGATTTTAATTCTATCCCAACTTGATTGGGAAGATTGATATGTATTTTATCCGAGAGGCTGGTACATGCTTTCACTTTTGGGATCCCTTCACTTTTATAAGATGTTCATGCATGCTAAAATTATCGCGCGCATTACTTAGCACAACTAGGAAATTGTACGCCAAAATACAGTGGTTAGAGTCACACCAAAATACAGTGGTTAGAGCCATCTACTGAATAATAATTCTATACTATCTAAATCATCTACCACAACCACATAACTGCTAGGATAGGGATGACACCTAATAAAACTTCCCAGATGAATCTACTTTTCTCCTCTCCCATCACTTGAAGTTCATGTTCTACATTTTCTACCACTTGATCAAATACGGCAAGATCTGTCTCAAGTATCAACTTCTCCTTGCGAATAAGCTCTGAATTCATCTTTTCTTCCTCCACAGTATGCTTTAGCTCGAATATCATCAGGTTTTTATGGGCCAATTCATCACCTAAATTGGCCACCTTCTCCTCCAAATCCATCCTCTGGCTACACCACTGGGTTGATTCATCTTGGTATGCAATGTACCATGGATCATCGGCTTGCCTGGCAAACTATAACAATAATGGAAAAAAGAATAACTAAAATCACTCCAACAGGCCATGGCGGCACTTCAAATTCAACGGTAGTACAGAGAGCGGAAGCTACATACCTGCACTTCCGACGAGGTAGGAGCAGTAGAATGTGGCCACGACATGATCAAATCCCCACCCTCACCGGTGTACCTGTTACGACCAGACATTGAGGACTATTTCGCACCTGCAAACTCCAATAAATTACGGGAACTAAATCGATTAGGGGGCAGGGGAGGCAGAAGCGGAGGTCTTACCAAGCTATACTACCAATTGGTGTGCAGAATAAATCCCGGTCATCGTGGGCGGCGGATCTGCTTGCAGCGGGCTTTCCTGCGGTGGGTACAATGCGTGCGGACGAAACAAGTGCTGGAACCGTGGTTGACGTGCAGCGCCGCAGTCCGTCCGACGCCGCTGGGGGACAGAGCCGGTGGCGTGACGAGGCGCCGGCGATGGCTGCTCTGTCCGAGGGTGGGGAACGAGCTGCCAGTGGTTCTCCGATGACTAATGAGATACACAACACTAGATTCCAATCATGTTTAGCATAAGATTCACTTTAGATTAAGCTACAAAAATAGTCACCTGCTGGGTCTAGCTTAAGAAAAATTAATTAGCGAACTTGTTGCTTCTCTCTAACTAAAAGCAGGGATATATGCCTTTTCACTAAGGGCGACCCTAGCGGTCATTGGCTGAGGCAGCCCCATAGAGCGGCTCTATATGATTTTCTCTAAATAAATAGATGACCCCAGCAGTCATTCGTTGCGGAGGCCCCACAGAGCGGCAATATATGATTTTCTCTAAATAAATAGATGACCCCACTGGTCATTGGCTGCGGCAGCCCCACAGAGCGGCAATATATGTCTTTTCCTAAAAAATACATGACCCCACTGGTCATTGGCTGCGGCAGCCCTATAGAGCGGCCCCATTTGTCATTGGCAGCACCACGTATACAATCAGGAAATAAAACGGCCCACACGTCAGCGATAGATGGATGGCTGCTCCGACGTATCTCCTGACCCTACCCGTCAGCACCATTCAAAAGCAACGGTCAATTCACAACCACCGTGGCTCCCTAGCCATCACCGGTAACGGTCAAGGCCTCTGACTAGATGGCAACCCTCCCGTCTGAGCGTCTGCGAGGGGTTTCAAACTAGAGGGAGGGGAAAACTGAGGAAAAGTTAAGCGGCTGGGGAAAACTGAGCACAACTAAGGACCCGAGGGCACAAAAATAGAAATCCCTTTGTTGTAATGCCCAGAGTAAATCTCATAGTGATCCTCTCGACATATGCACGTTATCTTTATTCTATCAATTACCCAACTGTAATTTGTTTACCCAGCATGTGTTATTTTATCTTATGGAGAGACACCACTAGTGAACTGTGGACCTCGGTCCTATTTCCTTTATATTGCTATCACCTGTTTACTTTACTCGCACTATTTACTTTCTTGCATACTACTATTGCTTTCCACTCGATACGCTTATTCCTTTGTTTACAGCAAACCGGTGAGATTGACAACCTTATTGTAAGTTGGGAGCAAAGTTCTTGGTTTTGTTGTGTGCAGGTTCCATGTTGCTACTAGTTGAAGACACGCTAACACGTTATCGTTAATGGCGCCCTTGTTGGAGTGTCACTAGGCTAGCAAGCATCACCTTCTTGAGTTTGGCTTTTTCCTGGATTCGACATACCTTGGTTTCTTTCTGAGGGAAAAGCTTGCTGCTGTGCTCATCATACCTTCCTCTTGGGGTTCCCAACTGGACGGTGAAAAACCATCAACACCTTGCCATATCAGAGTGCCGCAATATGATAGGCACAAAGTGGATATTCAAGAAAAAGCAAGATGAGCATGGAATTGTTGTGAGGAACAAGGCAAGATTGGTGATGGCGCGGTGATGATGGTGTGGGAGCTTCTTCTTCAATCTCGGCAACGGCGACAGAAAACTTCTGTTGCCAAGTTGACATGGGAATGTGTAGTAAATGACAGTTGGAAACCCCAAGAGAAGGTTTGATGAATATAGCAGCAAGTTTTCCCTTAGTTATGAAACCAAGGTTATAAATCCAGTAGGAAAAAGCCAATACTCCCGAAGGTGATGCCCGCTAGCTTCGCGACAGCTCCAAACAATTTATAGGGCACCTCGTCCGAGCTTTGCTTTGTGAGCGGCAATGTAGAACCTGCACACAACACAACCAAATACTTTGTTCCCAACTTACGATGAGGTTGTCAATATCACCGGTTTGCTTGAAACAAAGGGTATGAGCATATCGAGTGGAAAGTGATAGTAATATCCGAGTAAAGTAAACAGTGCGAGTAAAGTAAATAGGTGATAGCAATATAAAGGAAATAGGACCGGGGTCCACAGTTCACTAGTGGTGTCTCTCCATAAGATAAAATAACACATGCTGGGTAAACAAATTACAGTTGGGCAATTGATAGAATAAAGACAACGTGATATGTCGAGAGGATCACTATGAGATTTACTCTGGGCATTACAACAAAATACATAGACCGCCATCCAACTGCATCTGTGACTAATAATCCACTTGTGGTGAATCAATCCGAGAACTCCACAAGTATTAAGTTGCGAACAACAGATAACTGCATTAAGCAAAGTGTGTAATGTAAACAAAGCATATGCCCTTGAGCATATGAATGTTGTTTTCCCCCTAGTAGCAACAGCACATCTACAACCTTAGAGGTTTCTGTCACTCCCCCAGATTAAATAGAGGCATGAACCCACTATCGAGCATAAATACCCCCTCTTGGAGTCACTAGCAACTACTCGGCCAAGATAGCTACTAACAACGGAGAGCATGCAAGATTATAAACAACATAGAGAAAACATAAGATAAAATTCAGTACATCCACTCAATCATAACACCAATATTCATCAGATCCCAACAAACACAACATGTAGAATTACATAAAGGTGATCTCGATCATGTAAGGCAGCTCACGAGATCTAAACATGAAGCACATGGTGGAGAAGACAATCATATAGCTACTGCTACGGACCCATAGTCCAAGGTAGACTACTCACTCATCGCGCCGGAGGCAAGCATGGCGATGAAGAAGACCTCCGATGGTGATTCCCCTCTCCGGCAGGATGCCGGGAAGAGCTTCTGGACCCTCCCGATCTTCAGGTCGACGGCGGCGGCGGATCATGATGTATTCTGGAAAAGTGATCAGGTATTTAGGTTTTTCCCATCGGGGGGTCTTTATAGGCGAAGGGGCGTCATCATAAGTGGTCCTGGTAGGGCTCACCACGGGGGGGGGGGCATGGGCCAGCCCTAGGCCGCACCCCCTGGTGGTGTGGCCCACCAGTGGCTCCTCTCCGTCTCCTTTTCGGTTCTCTAGAAGCTTCGGTAAATTTCTGGACGTCTGGCTTTTGTTTCGTCCAATTCTGAGAATATTTCCTGTGTAACTTTTCTGAAACACAAAAACAATAGAAAATAGGGAACTGGCACTGTGGCATCTCGTTAATAGGTTAGTTCCGGAAAATGCATAAAAATGCCATGAAGTGTAACGAAACACTAAGCAAATGGAGTGAAAACAAGCATGGAGCATCAAAAATTATGGATTCGTTGGAGACGTATTAGCATCCCCAAGCTTAACTCCTGCTCGTCCTCGAGTAGGTAAGTGATAACAAAATAAATAATTTTTTAGGTGACATGCACCTACACAATCTTGATCAAATATGTAAGCGTTGTGCGCTGGGATCAAAAGAACTTAAAACATGGGCATGAAAGATATAATCTTGATAGAAGCAACTTAGCAACCATGTTATAACATGAAAAAGAACACAAACAAAAGATCATGAAAATGAAACAATGAAAGTCAAACATGTGTTCAAATCATAAGGAAAAACATTCAAATGGTTTTCAGCTTGTCCCTCATGAGAGAGCAAAACATAAATGCATAGGACACCTTCAAGTTTAAGAGGGCGACTAGATACAAGTAATTTGAGAACAAGTGAAACCAACAATATAAATCAATCAATGAAAACTTTGGGACAATGCACATTATACTCAGAATGACAACTATGCTCTCTTAACGGTGCATAAATGTAGAAGGTGGAGACTCAACATAAAAGTAAAAGAAAGGCCCTTCATGGAGGGAAGCAGTGATTAAACATGTGCTAGAGCTTTTCATTTGTAAAACTGAGATAAAAGTTTATTTTGAGAGGTGGTTGTTTTATGTCAACGACTGGCAATGGGGACTTACTATCTTCCATAATAAACAAGTGAGAGCGGTTCTGAGTTCTTTGAAAAATTGGCACATTGGTGCTCTTTTATAAAGCTTTGGCACTCCTCCCCACCTTTTTTCCTTTCTCAAACCATGGCTAACCGATTCCATCGGGTGCCCACCAACATTCACATACCATGGAGGAGTGCCTTTTTCTTTTTTAGAATTAGATTGCAATGGTCTGACCAGCTCTCATACAAAATTAATGATGAGTAGATGAAGCTGCCTAGTCGAGGGGTACTTAATTTAATATGGAAGATAGCAATTGCGACCACTACGTCCCCATGAGCTAAAAACTGTGGCACAAAACGAGAAGTAGTTGAAAATTTTGAAAGGTAGCACATGAAAATTTACTTTAGAATCGCTTACAAATACCATGAATAGGAATTTATAGTGGACACAATGGCAAACTTGGTTTTCAGGAGTTGGATGCACGAGTAGAGCTCATACTCAGTACAAAATGAGGGCTAGCAAAAGACTGGGAGCTACCAACTAAGAGAGCAATAATGACCATAATCATGCATAGCGACAAAGCGACATTAAAAGAAGCATAAGATGGCATCAAAAGTCAAAAACTAAATGATCATAGAGGCAATGGCGACTTTGTATGAGTCAAACATGTGTGAGCATGTGCCAAGTCAACCCAAATAAAGCATCAAAGGAGAAAACCAAAATAATGCTTCCAAATAATTAAAACGACGCATGATTTTTTCAAAGGCTCATTAAGCAATCTCAGTCATTTGAGACAAGTCAAGCTACAGCAAAACCACTAAGCATACTATCAAAAAGACATCAAGCACGACATGCAAAAGCCTAAGCCGCAGTCTACACAAGCTCCTTCTTGTACCACTTTTTTGCATAAAGCTTTTTCTCTTTTCCAACACCATTTGAACTTTTTATGAACAACTCTTTTGATGAAAACCAACATATACCAGAGGTCAAAACACACCTTGATGAAAAGATATAACAAGATCTGAACACAAATCAAGGCAAAAATCGAAAGCTAAACGCAGTTCTAGAAAAAGAAGAACACTAGATCAAGCGATTGAAAGCGGAGTGTTCTTGGCAAATGAAAAGCAAGGAAACTTCTCCAAAAGGAATTTGTTGGGGTCCAAACATTTATTGCAGCAAACAAAACTAAACTAAACTGAAAACTAAAACAACTGACGCTCCAAGAAAAACGCATAATGCATGAAGCAATAAAAATATAGTGTGTTGAAAGGTGACCTGATTTTTGCTGATGAAGAAGGGGTGCCTCGGGGGCATCCCCAAGCTTTGATGCTTGTGCTTCTTGGATATTTCTTGGGGTGACATGGACATCCCCAAGCTTGAGCTTTTGTCCATTCTTCAACTCATCTCATCATTCTCCAATCCCTATACTTGAAAACTTCCTTCATACAAAACTAAACACAAATCTATTAGCAACATTAGTGTAAGCATAACATTGAATCAACCCTTTTTACTTTGGGTTTCAATATAAAACCACCATATATAAAGAATATACTACTGTAGCAACTTCCCCAAAAGTTCTGTGATCAAAAGAACTCAAAAAGAAAGCGATAAAGCGGCAAACATAAATATTGGCAGAAATCTGTCTTAATAGAACAGCTGATAAAGGTCGAATTTTTAGAGGCTTTTTTGTTGCTCAAATCAAAAAGTGTTCACCTAATGAAAGTTTGGATATAACCTGGGGCATATGCACTAGAAATCGCAGGTCCAAAAGATAAACAGAGAATTTTCACGAATTTTTACGGTGCAGCACCAAAAACTGTTTCAGGACAGCAACATCTCCAAATCTTACCTCACTCAAATTAGAGGCTTCGCTTGGCACAAAAACGAAATAAAAAGGATAAGGAGAGGTCATTACAGTAGTAATAACTTCCAAGACTCAAATAAAAGAAAAAAAACTGAAAGTAAAAACATTGGGTTATCTCCCAAGAGTGCTTTTCTTTAACGCCTTTGAGCTAGGCGCAGAAAATGCGAATCAAGCAATATCAAGTGAATCATTAAGATCAACTGCAGAAGTATTTTCAATAAGGCACTATATTTCATCCACATAAGTTTTTTAAGACCCTTTGTGATCATGCTTTGGTTCACTCAAATCACTAAAAAGATTTTTGGGACAAATCCAATCAAAATTATTTTCAAAAGCTTCATACAATCTCAAGAGCTTGCTAGGTATAGGTATTTTGGTTCCTTCATTGTTTGTACTAACAACCTTTATATGTGAACCAAGCTTATTAAAACGCTTAAGAACTTTCCTAGCTTCAATGGCAACATCTCTAAATTCTATGCGCAAAGTATCCAAGATAAAAGCTTTCTTTTTGGGATCCTCAATATCATGAAGCTTAAGAAACATGTATTGCATAAAAGGATTAAGGCTAGCAAACCTAGCTTCTAACATGTGAATCAAATAAGCAGAAGCAACTTCATAACTAGGAGCAAGCTCAGCCAAAGACTTTTCCTCAACATCTTTATGCATACTAATATGATTAAAGAACTCTTCAATGTTACTTTTTCCAATAATTGAACCACTACCTACTGAGAGGTCCTCCAAAACGTACTTAGGGAACAACATAATGAACTAGAGTAAAGAAATAACAACTATAAAGAAAACTTAAAACAAAGTAAAGGATGTGCGTGCGAAACTCCCCTTGCAGAAGTCTTTTTTTTCCCCGGCAACGGCGCCAGAAAACTTGTTGATGGCGCGGTGATGATGGTGTGGGAGCTTCTTCTTCAATCTCGGCAACGGCGACAAAAAATTTTTGTTGCCAAGTTGATGTGAGAATGTGTAGTAAATGGTCAGCCAGTTGGAAACCCCAAGAGAAGGTTTGATGAATATAGCAGCAAGTTTTCCCTCAGTTATGAAACCAAGGTTATCAATCCAGTAGGAAAAAGCCAATACGACTGAAGCTGATGCCCGCTAGCTTCGCGACAGCTCCGAACAATTTATAGGGCACCTCATCCGAGCTTTGCTTTGCGAGCGGAAATGTGGAACCTGCACACAACACAACCAAATACTTTGTTCCCAACTTACGATGAGGTTGTCAATCTCACCAGTTTGCTTGAAACAAAGGGTATGAGCATATTGAGTGGAAAGTGATAGTAATATGTAAGTAAAGTAAACAGTGCGAGTAAAGTAAACAGGTGATAGCAATACAAAGGAAATAGGACCGGGGTCCACAGTTCACTGGTGGTGTCTCTCCATAAGATAAAATAACACATGCTGGGTAAACAAATTATAGTTGGGCAATTGATAGTATAAAGACAACGTGATATGCCGAGAGGATCACTATGAGATTTACTCTGGGCATTACAACAAGATACATAGACCGCCATCCAACTGCATCTATGACTAGTAATCCACTTATGGTGAATCAATCCGAGAACTCCACAAGTATTAAGTTGTGAACAACAGATAACTGCATTAAGCAAAGTGTGTAATGTAAACAAAGCATATGCCCTTGAGCATATGAATGTTATTTTCTCCCTAATGGCAACAACACATCTACAACCTTAGAGGTTTCTATCACTCCCCTAGATTAAATAGACGCATGAATCCACTATCGAGCATAAATACCCCCCCTTGGAGTCACTAGCAAGTACTCGGCCAAGATAGCTACTAACAACGGAGAGCATGCAAGATCATAAACAACATAGAGATAACATAAGATAAAATTCAGTACATCAACTCAATCATAACACCAATATTCATCAGATCCCAACAAACACAACATGTAGAATTACATAAAGGTGATCTCGATCATGTAAGGCAGCTCACAAGATCTAAACATGAAGCAAATGGTGGAGAAGACAACCATGTAGCTACTGCTATGGACCCATAGTCCAAGGTAGACTACTCAGTCATCGCGCTGGAGGCAAGCATAGCAATGAAGAAGACCTCTGGTGGCGATTCCGCTCTCCGACAGGGTGCCAGGAAGAGCTTCTGGACCCTCCTGATCTTCAGGTCAACGGCGGCGGCGGATCGCGATGTATTCTAGAAAAGTGATTGGGTATTTAGGTTTTCCCCATCGGGGGGTCTTTATAGTCGAAGGGGCGTCGTCAGAAGTGGTCCTGGTGGGGCTCACCATAGGGGGGGGTGCGGGCTAGCCCTAGGCCACACCGCCTGGTGGTGTGGCCCACCAGTGGCTCCTCTCCATCTCCTCTTCAGTTCTTTGGAAGCTTTGGTAAATTTTTGGACGTCTGGCTTTTGTTTTATCCAATTTCGAGAATATTTCCTGTGTAACTTTTCTGAAACACAAAAATAGCAGAAAATAGGGAACTGGCACTATGGCATCTCGTTAATAGGTTAGTTCCGGAAAATGCATAAAAATGCCACGAAGTGTAACGAAACACTAAGCAAATGGTGTGAAAACAAGTATGGAGCATCAAAAATTATGGATACGTTGGAGACGTATCAATTGGTTGCTCAAGGTTTCTCTCAAGTTGAAGGCATTGACGTTGGAGAGACTTATGCTCCCGTGGCTCACCTTGAGTCCATCTGTATCCTTCTTGCATATGCCACTCATCATAATTTTAAGTTGCAACAAATGGATGTTAAGAGAGCTTTTCTTAATGGTCCATTGAAAGAGGAAGTGTATGTTAAGCAACCCCCGGGGTTTGAGGACCTCAACTTCCCTAACCATGTCTACAAACTCCATAAGGCACTCTATGGCCTTAAACAAGCCCCACGTGCGTGGTATGAGCACCTTAGGGAGTTGTTGTTAGACCGTGGGTTTGAAGTTGGGCAAATCGATCCCACTCTTTTTACTAAGAGGGTCAATGGGGAGCTTTTCGTATGCCAACTATATGTTGATGATATTATCTTTGGCTCTACTAACAAAGCTTTTAATGATGAATTTTCAAAGCTTATGACCGATAGGTTCGAGATGTCTATGATGGGCAAAATGAAGTTCTTTATTGGTTTTGAAATCAAGCAATTGAAAGAAGGGACTTTTATTAATCAAGCCAAATATATCCAAGACATGCTCAAGAGGTTCAAGATGAAGGAACTAAATGGGGCCGCCACACCAATGCCCACTAAGTGTCATCTTGATCTAGATCCCAATGGTAAAAAACGTGGATCAAAAGGTATACCGTTCTATGATTGGTTCGTTGCTTTACCTTTGTGCATCTAGACCCGATATTGTGTTGAGTGTAGGTGTGTGTGCAAGGTATCAAGCCGCTCCTAAAGAAAGCCACCTTATGGCGGTTAAGAGGATCTTTCGATATTTGGTTCATACCCCAACTTATGGGCTTTGGTATCCCAAAGGCTCGGATTTCTCTCTTTGTGGTTTCACAGATTCGGATTGGGCCGGTGACAAGGATGATAGGAAATCAACCTCCGGAGCTTGCCAATTGCTTGGTAGGTCTTTGGTATGTTGGTCTTCTAAGAAGCAAAATTGTATATCTCTCCACCGCCGAAGCTGAATACATTGCCACCGCAAGTGGATGCACTCAATTGTTGTGGATGAGGCAAACTTTAAAGAAATATGGTGTCAATTGTGACAAAGTGCCTCTTTTATGTGACAATGAGAGTGCTATCAAGATCACCTATAATCCGGTGCAACATTCAAGAACCAAGCATATTGAGATCCAGAATCATTTTATTAGAGATCATGTTGCCCGTGGTGATATTGAGATTGCATATGTTTGCACCAAGGATCAACTTGCCGATATATTCACGAAGCCTCTTGATGAAGCAAGATTTGGATATTTGAGGAATGAGCTAAATATCATTGATTCAAGGAGTGTGGCTTGAGCATCTTGAAAATATACCTATATTTCAATACTTGTTTGGTTTAGGTGTGGGCATGGAGATAGGGGGAGTGTGGTCCTAATTAATTGGGCTATCCCTCCCCCCATAATGCCGATAGTAATCTTATCATTCTCTTAATATCATTTTTGTGATATATGAGCTTCAATGATGAGTAGTGGTTATGGACCCAAGATACATCTTCGCGGTTCAATGCCATAACACTCATACATGGTGGCTTCAGCCACCGACCTCTTCTTTTTGAAGAGTTGATTCCTTGCATATCTTATTTGAGGCCTTGTTGTTCATTCTCGGTGTTGTTTCTTTCTTTGATATGGGAAGGCACTTGCATTGGATTTTTGATAATTTTTCTTGTAATGTCAAGTGCCGAAAACCACTCTATGTTTGCTCTGTCACCTAAGCCATCCTATCTCAAAACATCTACTCTATGCACGCGAGTTCAATTTGTTCGTCAAAAAGAACTTCTGTTTTTGAAAATTTTGAGTGGATCAGTTTCTGGCATCCCAGGCCGGAATATTCGCCTCCATGGGTGGAATATCCGGGGGGCGGATAATCCAGGCTAACTTTGGCCGGATTATCCGGCCGGCTTGGCGGCTAAGTATTTAAGCGCGGGGTCGGGCTTCCCTCCGGGCAGTTCCCCTTTCCCCCTGCCCTAGGGTTTCCTATAGCCGCCGCCGCCTCTCCTCCGCTGCCGCCGGAGCTCCGGCCATCTCCTCGGCTGGGCCTCGCCAGAGTTGGCTCTCCTCCACCTCGGGAGGGCTCTCACCAAGCAGTCTCAGCAATGGATGCGGGTATTGCTCATCTCCCCTAACCCCAGGGTCTTGTATGATTTTACCTATGCATCTTCTTGGTATTTGGCCCTCTCTTTGTTGGTCTTGGCTGTCATGAATCTTGTTGTATGTTACTTCTTCCCCGATCTATCAAATTTGTGTGTCACAGCAAGTTTTTGGGAAATTTTTGAGGGGGGCGGATTATCTGGCCCCCTAGCCGGATAATCCGGCCTAGCATTTTTTTCCTCGGATTTTTCCTAAGTTGCTGCCAATAATATGATTCATTGTGTGAAGTTTGTCCTTTCATACAACCTGATTCTTGATCTTTCTTCAGTAACTCGTGTGCATATGCTTATCCCCATGCTATCCATGTCTCTCCCTCATAGGTGATTCGAGTGTACCGAAGCGCAAGCGTCGGTTTATTCGGAATGAAGAAGGTGTCCTTGTTGATGAGGTTGTGATCCGTCAGCGTCAGAGGGAAGCTGCTAGGAACGCTCAGAAAAAAAGCTTGCTAAGGCTCAAGCCCGTCGTCGCAAAGGGAAAGACACTAGACCAAACTACAAGACCATGCCTGAGCCTGACTACATTCTCATGCGGCACAACAATTGGTACGCCACCCCCGAGATGAAGATATTGAGGACCATGGTTTTTGGTGTGAGGAGCAGTGGGCCATCTACTGTGATGTTTATGAGCCCTTGAAGAATCCAACCCGGCCCATGCATCCTATTGACCTCGATCACCTTCGCAGCAAGGCCTACTTTGATGAGGCTGTTTCTATGCTTGAGAAGATGGGACTGACTGAGCTAGCTACTTTGCAGTGCAACTATAACCCCGGGCCTCATCAAGCAGTTTTTTGCCACTCTTGTGATCTTGCCCAATCCTCAGAAGTCAATGAAGTGGACGTCTGGAGAGCATGAGTGTGAAGCGGATTTCTCTATGTTTGCCTCTGTCTTGGATTATGCTTATAATGGGGAAACTCCAGTGGGTCGCCGTGTTCACTCTCCGGGGACAAAGCCTGACAAGGACAAGCTCTATGACCTCTATGACTCCACATGTTTTGTTGGCTTTATCAATGGTTTGCATCCTCTCTATAACCAGCTTGTCCACATTTTCAGAGAGAACATTGCTCCTAGTGGTGGTAACAATGATGCCATCCGCACCTCACTTGTTGACCTCCTCTTCCTTGCTCATCAGTGTGCTACTTCTACCAACCCGGATGAGGACTTCACCCTTGATGTGATGGATTTTATCTTTTATGAGATTAAGGATGCTATCATTCAGAGGAACACACTTCCATATGCCCCTTACATCATGCTTCTCATCAAGCATGCCCTTGGGGATTATGATCTTAGTGATGATTGTGTGGAGCACCTAGTCAAGAAGATGTACATCAAGAAGAAAAAGACTCCTGCCCCTTCCATTGCTTATCCTAGTACCTTCATGGCTGATGCAAGGTCGAGTACTTCTACTCGTGATCAGAGGGCTGCTGCTACTGCTATGTCTAGAGAAGTGAAGAAGCTCAGTTGGTTTGAGAGGAATGTTCTTTGCATGAAGGTTGAGATCCATCGTGAGAACTATCAGGCTTATGTGGAGAAGAAGGCTATTCAGGACACTCAGTAGCTGATCCTACACCGTCTTAGTGGTGCACAGTCTGCCGAGCCCACTCCGACCGTAGCTACTTCTTATGCAGCTTGGCACACTGACCGCTACAACTGGTGTGATAGGGAGAAGCATCTCTTTGCTCCTCCAAATGCTCCTACAGGACGTGCTCATGTAGAGTTTGAGGAGGCTGAGGAGGACGTGGATGATGACGATGCTGGCGGTGATGATGATGCTGGCGGAGATGACTATGCTGAAGGCTCCGATAACCTCGATGACTGGGAGGATTGATTCCTCAGGGCATGTAGCATCGCTCTTCTCCCTTTTTGGTGTCTTGATGCCAAAGGGGGAGAAGTAGTTCCATTAGGATTCTCTCGGGATTTGCACAGGTGGGAACACAAGCTTGCGTGTTTATCATTCATTTGGTGCTTGTGTTTCTTCTTATTTGCTTTAAGTTTGGAACAATATTTGTGGTTTATTTGCTACTATGGTGTGTATGAGACTATGTTCTATGTTCTATATGTGCCTTGTAGAACATTATGCTTGTTCAACTATGTATTACTTTGTTCCTTTGTGAGCTCATGATATGTGTGAGATGGCTATGGAATTTGGTTTCTCGTCATTATCATCTTTGGAATTCCATATTGATTGAATCTTCTATCAAGTGGTATGCTCCCTACAAACTCTAGTGGCACTTCTTTGAACTTAGAAATGGAGATGCACACATTTAGGGGGAGCTTTGCTCCTAGCTCAAAAATTTGTTGTTTGAAATATATTATCTCTCTTGCAAATCCTAGTGTTGTCATCTAACACCAAAAAGGGGGAGATTGAAAGTGCATACTTTGTATCCCTCATGTTTTGGGTGTTAGATAACAACATTAGGAATTTAAGTGTGTGTTAAAGTGGTGTAGGTTTTTAGTTCGAAGAATTTCGGCTAAGTCCATGGGTCGGCGTCACCCAGATATGGGGCCAGATATTCCGGCTAGGGGGCCGGATAATCCACCCCCCTTTGAGATTTCAGAAAAACGGCTAAGGACTTAGCTCGGCGTCACCGAGATATGGGGCCGGATAATCCGGCCAGGGCCCAGATAATCCGCCCCCCCCCCCCTCGAAGTTTCAGAAAAACGGCTAAGGACTCAGCGCGGCATCACCCAGTATCCGGGGCAGATTTTTGGCCCGAAGATTTCATTCCGGGCCGGATAATCCGGCTGGCTGGATAATCCGGCCAAACTTTAGCCGGACAATCCGCCCCTCTGACTCAGCAATGGCTACATTTTGGGAGGGGCTATAAATACCCCTCCCCTTCTTCCACCTCAAGCTGCTCATCATGCACAAGAAGAACACCTCATTTGGAGCCACAAAAATCACAAGATCTCCTCCCTCAACCCACCAAAGCTCTTGATCTTTGGAGAATCGAAGGAGAAGGCCTTGATCTACATCCTCACCGAAGCGATTTACTTTCCCCTCTCATTTGCTTGAGGGCCCTTGTGTCTTGGGTTCCCTTGTGTCCCTTGACCTTGATTTGTGTGATTGATACCTTGATACTTGTTGTTTGACAACATTGTGTTGTCCTTGGGAGCCTCCAATTCAGTTGTGGATGTGTGCCCCAAGATTGTAAAGGCCGGTTCCGCCTTGAGGAATCCCTTAGTGGAAAGTGAGCTAGGCCTTTGTGGTAGAAGCTTGCACCGGAGAATAGGGTGAGCCTTTGTGGTGTTGGTTAGGCCTTTGTGGCAACCACACCTCTCCAACATAGACGTACTTCCCCTAAAAAGGAAGGAACTACGGGAATTACATCCGTGTCTCCGTGTGCTCCACTCTTGGTTACCTCTATCCTTTATTGCCTTTATGTATCTTGTCTTGCTTAGCTTGCTAGTAGTCATATAGGTAAATTCACCCTAGTTGCATATCTAGAGAATTTACCTTTGTGTCAAGCCTAAATTGAAAAAGAATTAAAATTTGAGTAGCACCTATTCAGCCCCCCCCCTCTAGGTGCCCTTACGATCCGTTCACTAGGCCTTAGTGGGCTCCCCTCCGGGAAGAGCTCATTAAGGTGGGCAACCTTTATTAATTAAATAAATCAATATATTTAATATTAATTTCATTAAATAATATGAATTATATATTATTTAATTCCCTTTACTACAAAACTCCTTCTGGATCCCTCCGAACAACTTTTGAATCACCGCGGAACTTTTCTGAATATACCAAAACCATCTTATATGACATCAAACCCTTAAGCGTATTTCCCTAATGGTTTGGGAATTTTCCAGACATCACCGAGACTCCTCTCCGGTGAATGATCATTAGAGGGACTGAGAATACCATAATGATCCATGTGCATTCATGAAGGTCTTTTGTCGTTGAACCGTAAACATCGATGTCCTATTCCCTTTTTTCTATGATACTTGCAACATTTGAGAGTTGATCATTAGAATCACCATACCTAGTTCAATCTTGTTACTGATATTTCCGTTTACATATTTTGTTCTATTCCATCCCGTGACCTAGTCACATGTTACAACTTTGGATAAAATCTCATTGAGGGAGTGGATGGCGTGTAGTTGACCGCCCAGTTGGGAACCCCAAGAGGAAGGTATGATTAGCACAGCAGCAAGTCTTCCCTCAGTATGAAACCAAGGTTTATAGAACCAGTAGGAGAAAAAACCAACTTTCAAAGGTTGATGCTCACTGGCTTCACGACAGCTCCAGACAATTTATATATGGCGCCTTATCTAGGGCGTAGCTTTGCACCAGCAGCAACACGGAACCTGCACATAACACAACCAAAGTACTTTGCCCCAACTTACAGTGAGGTTGTCAATCTCACCGATTTGCTGTAAACAAAGGATTAAACGTATCGTGTGGTAAAAGATAGTAGTTTGCGAGAATGTAAATAATGCGAGTAAATAGTAAACGGCAATAAGAATGTAAAAGAATGGACCGGGTTCCACAGTTCACTAGTGGTGTCTCTCCATAAGATAAATAACATGCTAGGTAAACAAATTACAATTGGGCAATTGATAGAATAAAGAAAGCATACAAATGTCATGAGGATCACTATGAGATTCACTTGGGCACTACAACATAATACATAGACCGTAATCCAACTGCATCTATGACTGACAATCCACCCACCGGATATCGTCCGAGCAACCGTTGGGTATTAAGTTGCAAGCAACAGATTATTGCCTTAAGAAAAGTGTGTAATGTAAACAATACAAATGTCCTTGAACACAAGATCGTTGTTTTCTCCCTAGCAGCAATAGCACAACTACAACCTTAGAGGTTTCTGTCACTCCCCAAGTTACCAGAGGCATGAACCCACTATCGAGCATAAATACTCCCTCTTGGAGTCACTAGCATCTACTCGGCCAAGATATCTACTAGCAATGGAGAGCATGCAAGATCATAAACAACATAGAGATGACAAATCAATAAGTCAACTTGACAAAGTACTCAATATTCATCGGATCCCAACAAACACAACATGTAGAATTACACAACGATGATCTTGATCATGATAGGCAGCTCACAAGATCTAAACATGAAGCACATGGAAGAGCGGACAACCATCTAGCTACTACTATGGACCCGTAGTCCAAGGTATACTACTCACACATCACTCTGGAGGCAGGAATGGTGATGAAGAAGGCCTCCGCTGGTGATTCCCCTCTCCGGCAGGGTGCCGGGAAGAGCTTCTGGACCCTCCTGATCTCGCGTCGATGACAGCGATGACTTGCAGTATGTTTTCTAGAAAATTGATTGGGTCCTTAGGTTTTTCCCAGGAGAATATATAGGCGGAAGGGCGACGTCAGGAGGTGGGCCACGTGGCCCCACCACCTGGTGGCACGGGCCAGGGGCCGGCTGCGCCGCCCAATGGTGTGGCTGGCCCCTGGCTCCCCTCTGTCTCTTCTTTGGACTCCGTCTCGTGTCGGGAAAAATATGAACTTTGGCTTTTGTTTCGTTCAATTCTGAGAATATTTCCTATGTAGCTTTTCTGAAACACAAAAATAGCAGAAAATAGGGAACTGGCACTATGGCATCTCGTTAATAGGTTAGTTCTGGAAAATGCCTAAAAACGCCACGAAGTGTAACAAAACACAAAGCAAATGGTGCATAAACAAGCATGGAGCATCAAAAATTATAGATACATTTGAGACATATCAAGCATCCCCAAGCTTAACTCCTCCTTGTCCTCGAGTAGGTAAGTGATAACAAAACAATAATTTTTGAGGTGACATGCACCAACACAATCTTGATCAAATGATGTAAGGTATTGAGTGCTGAGATCAAAGTACCTAAACATGGGCATAAAAGACATAATCTTGACAATAAAACTTAGCAACCATGTTATAACATATTATCTGCCTTCAGGAAACAAAAAAGGAGTTCTTTGACCAGAGTTACATCAGAAATTTCTGCAATAGAAAATTTAACCAATTTGCCTTTGTTCCTTCCATTGGCAACTCTGGAGGAATTATCACTATATGGAATGGAAGTCTATTTGATGGTTATGTCAGCAGCCAAAATGAGTACCAAATCACCATGGAATTCACTTGCAAAATGTCTGGAACTAAATGGTTTCTGACCAATATTTATGGACCAGCACACAATGAGAACAGACAAGATTTCTTTACCTGGCTAGCTGATTTGGATTCCACCCAAACGAAACTCTGGATGTTAGTGGGAGATTTTAATCTCATCAGAGAGCCTGTAAATAGGAGCAGACCTGGTGGGGACAACAACAACATGTTATTGATATGTCTCTAACGTATCCATAATTTTGATGCTCCATGCTTGTTTTTACACCATTTGCTTAGTGTTTTGTTACACTTCGTGGCATTTTTATGCATTTTCCAGAACTAACCTATTAACAAGATGCCACAGTGCCAGTTCCATGTTTTCTACTATTTTTGTGTTTTAGAAAAGTTACACAGGAAATATTCTCAGAATTGGACGAAACAAAAGCCAAACATCCAGAAATTTATCCAAGCTTCCAGAGAACAGAAGAGGAGACGGAGAGGAGCCACAGGGTAGCCACACCACAGGGCGGCACGGCCTACCCCTGGCTCTCGCCCCCTGGTGGTGAGGCCACCCTGGCCCACTTCTGACACTGCCCCTTCGCCTATAAAGACCCCCCGACGAAAAAAACTAAATACCTGATCACTTTTCCAGAATACATCGCGATCCGCCACCGCCATCGACCCGAGATCGGGAGGGTCTAGAAGCTTGTCCCGGCACCCTGCCGGAGAGGGGAATCGCCACCGGAGGTCTTCTTCATCGCCATGCTTGCCTCCGGCGCAATGAGTGAGTAGTCTACCTTGGACTATGGGTCCATAGCAGTAGCTAGATGGTTGTCTTCTCCACCATGTGCTTCATGTTTAGATCTCGTGAGCTGCTTTACATAATCGAGACTACCTTTATGTAATTCTACATGTTGTGTTTGTTGGGATCCGATGAATATTGGTGTTATGATTGAGTTGATGTGCTGAATATTATCTTATGTTATCTCTATGTTGTTTATGATCTTGCATGCTCTCCGTTGTTAGTAGCTATCTTGGCCGAGTAGGGGTACTTATGCTCGATAGTGGGTTCATACCTCTATTTAATCTGGGGGAGTGATAGAAACCTCTAAGGTTGTAGATGTGCTATTGCCACTAGGGAGAAAACAACATTCATATGCTCAAGGGCATATGCTTTGTTTACATTACACACTTTGCTTAATGTAGTTATCTGTTGTTCGCAACTTAATACGTGTGGAGTTCTCGGATTGATTCACCACAAGTGGATTATTAGTCATAGATGCAGTTGGATGATGGTCTATGTATCTTGTTGTAATGCCCAGAGTAAATCTCATAGTGATCCTCTCAACATATGCGTGTTATCTTTATTCTATCAATTGCCCAACTGTAATTTGTTTACCCAGCATGTGTTATTTTATCTTATGGAGAGACACCACTAGTGAACTTTGGACCCCAGTCCTATTTCCATTATATTGCTATCACCTGTTTACTTTACTCGTACTGTTTACTTTACTCGCATATTACTATTGCTTTCCACTCGATACGCTTGTACCCTTTGTTTCAAGCAAACCGGTGAGATTGACAACCTCATCGTAAGTTGGGAGCAAAATATTTGGTTGTGTTGTGTGCAGGTTCCACGTTGCTGCTCGCAAAGCAAAGCTTGGACGAGGCGCCCTATAAATTGTCCAGAGCTGTCGTGAAGCTAGCGGGCATCACCTTCTGACGTTTGGCTTTTTCCTGGACTGACAAACCTTGGTTTCTTACTGAGGGAAAATTTGCTACTGTGCTCATCATACCTTCCTCTTGGGGTTCCCAACTGGACGGTGAAAAACCATCAACACCATGCCGCATCAAGCATATTCTAATACTGTTATCCAAGCTCATGACCTTGAAGAAATCCCATTAAAAGGCAGAGCAACACTTGGAATAACATGCAAGAAATCCCATTGCTTGAAAGACTGGACTGGGTTTTCACTTCAGCTGAGTGGACATCTGAATTTCCTGATACCCTATCATTCCCTTTATCAAGACTAGGCTCTGACCACATTCCTATTCACATCAAAATTGGCACTGATATCCCAGCATCAAACTTATTCAGGTTTGAAAATCATTGGACTGAATTTGATGGTTTCTAGAATACTGTTCAAACCTGCTAGAATTCTGCTACCTTCTACTCAGATTCTGCAAAAAATATAAATGAAAAATTCAAGACTCTCAGATATGGCCTAAAAAAATGGAGCAGAAAATTTTCAAACCTCAACTTGGTTATTGATACCTGCAATTTCACCATGGCTCTATTGGATGGATTGGAAGAACATAGGAATCTTTCAACTATTGAGAAGAACTTTAGGAGAATTCTTGGTGAACACATCAGAAAATTGCTAGATGCAAAAAGAGCTTACTGGAGGAAAAGAGCCAGAATCAAATGGGCCAAATTGGGTGATGAGAACACAAAAAAATTTCATACTGTGGCCACAAAAAATTATAGAAGGAATCTGATCACACATTTAAAAGAACCAGATGACTCCCTCATTTTCAGCCATGATCACAAAGCAGCCATTATATGGGAGTCATACAAGAACAGGTTGGGGATTTCTGAAGCCACTTCTATGCAATTCAACCTACATGACATGATTCAAACTCATGACCTGCACCGTCTGGACAACCCTTTTACTCCAGAGGAAATTGAAGCTGTGGTAAAAGAAATGCCACATGATAAAGCTCCTGAACCTGATGGCTTTAATGGTCATTTCCTTAAAAAGTGTTGGCCCACTATCAAATTAGAGTTTGTCAGGCTGATCAATGACTTTTATGAGGAAAAGCTGAATTTAGAAGCCATTAACACTACCTTTATCACTCTCATTCCAAAAGCAAATGACCCTTGTACTATGAATGATTTTAGACCCATCTCTCTGGTCAGCTTGCCACTAAAGTTCATCACTAAGATCATGGAAAATAGAATGCAATAGATTATTATACCTACTTTGCACAAGAATCAGTATGGTTTCATCAAAGGTAGAAACATTCAGGATTGCATTGGATGGGCCTTTGAATATCTCTATATATGTCATAAATCAAAAAGACCAATCATTATCTTGAAAATTGACTTCGAAAAAGCTTTCGACAAAGTGGAATATCCTGCTATTATTGCCATGCTTAAAGCCAAAGGTTATGGGCCTAAATGGATAAGATTAGTTGAAAGCATTCTTCATTTAGCCTCCACCTCTGTTCTGCTTAATGGAGTCCTAGGGAAGAAAATTGTTTGTAAAAGAGGAGTCAGACAGGGAGACCCACTCTCCCCATTACTATTTGTCAACACTGCTGAATTGCTTCAAGCAACAGTAAATTTTGCATGGCAACAGGGAAATATTAGTCTTCCTCTTGATGAGAGTTTTGGTCAAAAATATCGAATCCTTCAGTATGTTGATGATACCTTATTAATAATGCCTGCTGATGCTGTTCAACTCAACAAATTGAAGGGCATTCTCAGGCTCTTTAGCACATCTACTAGATTACAAGTCAACTACCACAAAACTACTATTGTGCCAATCAATATTGACACTGATCATGCCCAGGCACTAGCACAGTCCTTTGGATGCAAAGTGGAAAGCTTGCCCTTCACATACTTGGGACTTCCTCTTGGTACTACAAGACCCTCTGTTAATGATCTGATGCCATTGGTTACCAAATTGGACAAGAGATTATCTGGCATCTTCTCTCTGATGACTTACACTGGGAGAATTACTCTATTGAACTCAGTAATCAAATCCCTCCCTATGTTTGCCATGTGTTCACTTAAGGTCCCAATTACCATCTTTATTCATTTTGAGAAGAGTGGCAGACAGTTCTTGTGGGCTGATAAGGAAGATAGAATCCATGGAAAATGCCTTGCAAACTGGGATATGGTCGGTAGACCAAAAGATCAAGGTGGACTTAATGTCATCAATCTGAGAATCCATAATAAAGCCTTGATGATGAAAAACCTCCACAAATTCTACAATAACCATGATGTCCCCTGGGTTCACCTTCTGAAAAAAGCTCACTACAACACTGATCTAGCCCCTCATGCATGTAGCCCCAAAGGATCTTTCTAGTGGAAAGATTGTATGAAACATATTGATTTATTCAGAGAACATACAATATGCACAGCTCATAAAGGTGACTCAATCCTATTCTGGAAAGACATGTGGCAAGATTCGATTAGGCAAGATGAATACCCCCATTTATTCTCATTTACAAAATACCCTTCTATTTCAATCCAGAAGGCAAGAGATATGATCAATGAAGATATTTATGACTTATTCAATCTGCCTCTCTCAATGGTGGCTCAAGCAGAACTAGATGAACTGTAGAATGAAGTTAATGGAATTATCCCCAGCCAGAGTAATGATGAATGGAGCTTTCCATGGGGAAATAAATTTTCTACTAGCAAATTATACCGAGTTCTTATTGGTGATCATATCGTCCCTAAGCCTATACTGGACATTTGAAAAACATGTATTGTCCCCAAACATAAATTCTTCTCCTGGTTACTTCTCAATGGAAAACTCAACTCAAAGGAAATGATGCTGAAGAAAAACTTCTATGTTGAATTCTCTGAATGCATCCTTTGTGACACCAACATCCTGGAATCCATTATCCACCTATTCTTTGAATGTTCCTTTAGCCAAAGTTTCTGGTGGGCACTGGGATTTGAATGGAACACTGATCTAGAGATCAACAATATGATCACTGATGCAAGGACCAGATACACAATGCCCTTCCTCATGGAGATTTTAATTACAGGATGCTAGAGCTTATGGGATCAGAGAAACAGTGCTATCTTTAGAGATACTAAGCCATGTATTCATAGAGGAATTTCCAAGTTCAAACTTGATTTTGCACTTTCTATGCATAGGGCTAAGCCTAGTCTAAAGGAGGGCATGCAGTCCTGGCTTGATACATTATGAACACCTATGTAACATTGTAACTCCTGTATATTCTTTCCCATTTATAATAAAATTTCTTTTGACACAGTAGGGATTTTTCCCTACTGTATTTGTGTCAAAAAAAATAAAAGATCATGAGTAATAATGCATTGAAAGTCAAATGTGTGTTTCAAACATATAGAAAAACATAGCAAAGTGGTTTTCAGCTTGTCCTTCTTGGAATAGCAAAACATAAATGCATAGGATACCTTCAAGTTTAAGAGGGCGACTAGATACAAATAATTTAAGAACAAGCAAAACCATAATCATGAATCAATCAATAATAAATTTTGGGACTATGCACATTAAACTTAGAATGACAACTATGCTCTCTTAGATGGTGCATAAAGGTAGAAGGTGAAGACTCAACATAAAATTAAAATAAAGGCCCTTCGCAGAGGGAAGCAGGGATTAAACATGTGCTAGAGCTTTTCACTTGTAAAACAAAGATAAAAATTTGTTTTGAGAGGTGGTTGTTCTTGTCAACGACTGGCAATGGGGTTCTTACTATCTTCCATACTAAGCAAGTTTTGAGAGAGAGATTGGCACATTTGTGCTCTTTTATAAAGCTTAGCACTCCTTCCCACTTTTCCTTTCACAAACCATGGCTAACCGATTCCATCGGGTGCCCACCAACTTTCATATACCATGGAGGAGTGCCTTTTTTTTCTTTTCTTTACTTTTTTTTCCTTTTTTTGAAATATAACAATATGGAAGATAGCAAATCCGACCACTACGTCCCCATGAGCTAAAAATAGTGTCACAAAATGAGAAGTATTTTGAAGGTTTTTTGAAAGGTAGCACATAAAATTTACTTGGAATGGCTTGCAAATACCATGCATAGGAATTTATAGTGGACTCTTTGGAATAAACTTGGTTTTTCGTAGTTGGATGCACGAGAAGTATTCCCTCTCAGTACAAATGAAGGCTAGCAAAAGACTGGGAGCGACCAACAAAGAGAGCAATAATAGCCATAATCATGCATATCGACAAAACATTATTAACCAAAGCATAAAGTGGTATCACAAGTCAAAAACCAAGTGATCATAGAGGCTTAAGGCAACTTGTTAAAGTCAAACATATTGTAAGCATGCACCAAGTCAACCCAAATAAAGCATCAAAGGAGAAAACCACAATAATATGCCCCCATATAATAAAAACAACGCATGATTCTTTCAAAGGCACATTAAGCAATCTCAGTCATTTGAGACAAGTCATGCTACAGAAAAAACTACTAAGCATACTATCAAAATAACATCAAGCATAACATGCAAAAGTCTAAGCCACAGTCTAAACAAGCTCCCATTTGTACCACTATAGGCATGAAACTTTTTCCTCTTTTCCAACACCATTCAACCTTTTTGAAACAACTTTTAGAGATGAAAACCATCATATACCAGAGGTCTAAATGCACCTTGATACAAATAAATAACAATATCTAAACAAAAATCAAGGCGAAAAACAAAAGCTAAACGCAGTACTAGAAAAAGAGAACACTCATTGAATGAAAAGAGTGAAAACTAGAGTGTTCTTGGTAATGAAAAACGGAGTGTGTCTTCTCCAAAAGGAACATTTTGAGGTCCAACCATTTATTGCAGCAAATGAAACCAAAGAAAACTGAAAGTGAAAGTAAAGACGCTCCAAGAAAAATGCGTAGAATACGAAGCAATAAAAATATAGTGTCTTGAAAGATGACCTGATTTTTGCCGATGAATAAGGGGTGCCTCGCGGCATCCCCAAGCTTTGACGCTTCTACATTTTGGATATTTCTTGGGGTGACATAGGAATACCCAAGCTTGAGATTTTGTCCATACTTCATCTCATCTCATCATTCTCCTTTCCCTACACTTGAAAACTTCCTTCACACAAAACTTCACACAATTCTATTAGCAACATTAGTGTAAGCATGATAGTAAATCTACTCTTTTGGTTCAATTTCAAACTCAAGTATAACACCCATTAAAGAATAATCTACTGTAGCAACTTCCACAAAAGTTTCGTGATAAAAAAAACTCAAAAAGAAAATGATCGAGAGGCAAACACAAATAGTAGCAGAAATCTGTCAAAACAGAACAGCTGACAAAGATCGATTTTTCTGAGGGTTTTCTGTTGCTCAAATCGAAAAGTCCAAAACTAATCAAAGTTTGGAAATAACCCGGGGCATGTGCACAAGAAATTGCAGATCAAAAAGACATTCTGAGAATTTTCACGAATTTTTACGGTACAGCGCAGAAATCTGTTTTAGGACAACAACTTCCCCAAATCTTACCTTCCTCCAATTAGAGGTTTTTCTTGGCACAAAAATGAAATAAAAATGATAAGGAGAGGTCATTACAGTAGTAATAACTTCCAAGACTCAACAAAAATAAAAATTACTGAAAAGAAAACATTGGGTTATCTCCAAAGAGTGCTTTTATTTAACGCCTTTGAGCTAGACGCAGAAAGTGGAAATCAAGTAATATCAAGCGATGAAGCATCAAGTTCATAATTTGCTCTAAGAATAGAGTCAAAAAGTAATTTATTTATCTTTCTAGGGAAGTGTTCCAGACCTTTCTTGAGTGGGAATTGATATTTAATGGTGCCTTCCTTCATATCAATGATGGCACCAACAGTTCTAAGAAAAGTTCTTCCCAGAATAATAGGACATGAAGCATTGCATTCAACATCCAAAACAAGGAAATCAACGGGAACAAGGTTATGGTTAACCATAATAAGAACATTATTAATCCTTCCCAAAGGTTTCTTCTTAGCAACATCAGCAAGAGGAACATCAAAATAACAATTTTCAAGCGGTGGTAAACCAAGCATATCATAAATCTTTCTAGGCATAATAGAAATACTTGCACCAAGATCACATAAAGCATGACAATCAAAATCATTCACATTCATATCAATGATGGGCTCCCAACCATCTTCTAACTTTTTGGGAATAGAAACCTTTTGTTTCAACTTTTCCTCCCTAATTTGCATGAGAGCATTCGTAATATGCTTTGTAAAAGCAACATGCATAGAACTAGCATTAGGACTTGAAGCAAGCTTTTGCAAGAACAAAATTACTTCAGAGATATTGCAACCATCAACATCAAAATCATTAAAAGAAGTAGAACTATTGTCTCCCATACTGTGAAATTTTTTAGCACTTTTTGTAGAAAAAGTTTTTGCAGTTTTGAGCTTTTTCGCATAAGGAGTAGGAGTTTTCTCTACACCAAACAAAGTAAGAGGATTGCTTTCATTTGAAACAACATCACTAGTGGTGGTAATAGTACAGACCTTCATATTTCTAGCAATCTCGTCTTCTCTTTCCCACCTAGCATGCAATTCTGCTAACATCCTAACATTTTCATCAATTCTAACCTGGATTACATTCAAATTCTTGCTTTCTTTCACATCATAAGGCAAAACTTTCAATTTCATAAGTTCAACATCAAGAGCAATGCTATCAACTTTAGAAGCAAGAACATCAATTTTACCCACCTTTTCCTCAATACACTTATTAAAAGCAATTTGTTTACTAATAAAGTCCTTGAGCATGACTTCAAGATCAGAGGGCGCGCCCCTAGTGTTGTTGGAGGAATTACCATAAGAGTTGCCATAACCATTACCATTGGTAGAAGGATACAGCCTATAATTGTTGCTAGCAAAATTGTTCCTATAAGCACTGTTTTTGAAATTGTTATTTCTAATGAAGTTTACATCAACATGCTCTTCTTGAGCAACCAAAGAGGCTAAAGGAACATTATTAGGATCAACATGAACTCTATCATTAACAAGCATAGCCATAATAGTATCAATCTTATCACTCAAGGAAGAGGCTTCTTCAACAAAATTTACCTTCTTACCTTGTGGAGCTCTCTCGATGTGCCACTCAGAATAATTTACCATCATATTATCAAGAAACTTTGTTGCGGCGCCCAAGGTAATGGACATAAAAGTACCTCCAGCAGCTAAATCCAAAAGATTTCTTGTAGAAAAAAGTCATGCATAAAAGGTTTGGATAATCATCCAAGTAGTTAGTCCATGAGTGGGACAATTCTTTATCATAGATTTCATTCTTTCCCAAGCTTGAGCAACATTTTCATTATCAAACTATCTAAACTTCATAATATCACTTCTCAAAGCTATAATCTTAGCAGGAGGATAATATTTTCCAATAAAAGCATCCTTACACTTAACCCAAGAATCAATACTATTTCTAGGCAAAGATGGCAACCAATCCTTAGCTCTTCCTCTTAAAGAGAAAGAAAACAACTTAAGCTTAATAATATCACCATCTACATCCTTATACTTTTGCATCTCACATAGCTCAACAAAACTGTTGAGATGAGCTGCAGCATTATCGGTACTAACACCAGAAAATTGCTCTTTCATAACAAGATTCAACAAAGCAGGTTTAATCTCATAAAAATTCGCCTCACGAGCAGGTGGTGCAATAGGAGTGCAGATAAAATCATTGTTATTGGTGCTAGTAAAATCACACAACTTGGTATTCTCAGGAGTACCCATTCTAGCAAAACTAAAAGCAGACAAGTAAAAATAACAACTATAAAGGAACTAATTTTTTTTGTATTTTTGATAAAAAGATGCAAGGAAAAATAAAATAAAGCAAAACAATAACAAAGTAAAAGATTGGAAGCAAGAGACTCCCCTTGCAGAAATCATCTTTCTCCCCGGCAATGGCGCCAGAAAAATTGCTTGATGGCGTATAGTTGACAGCCCAGTTGGGAACCCCAAGAGGAAGGTATGATGAGAACAGCAGCAAGTCTTCCCTCAGTATGAAACTAAGGTTTATCAAACCAGTAGGAGAAAGAACCAACTTTCGAAGGTTGATGCTCGCTGGCTTTGCGACAGATCCAAACAATTTATATATGGCGCCTTATCTAGGGTGTAGCTTTGCACCAGCAGCAACGTGGAACCTGCATGATATGTCTCAAACGTATCTATAATTTTTGATGCTCCATGCTTGTTTATACACCATTTGCTTTGTGTTTTGTTACACTTCGTGGGGGTTTTTTATGCATTTTCTAGAACTAACCTATTAACGAGACGCCACAGTGCCAGTTCCATTTTTTGCTATTTTTGTGTTTCAGAAAAGCTACACAGTAAATATTGTCGGAATTGGACGAAACAAAAGCAAGAATTCCTATTTTTCCCGACACGAGACGAAGTCCAAAGATGAGACGGTGGGGGACCAGGGGCTAGGCGCACCATAGGGGGGTGCAGCCCAGCCCCTGGCCGCACCACCAGGTGGTGTGGCCCCCTGGCCCACCTTCTGACGCCGCCCTTCTGCCTATATATTCCCCTTGATGGGAAAACCTAAAAGCCCGATCACTTTTCCACAAAACCTACTGTAAGCCACCACCGTCGTCGATGCGAGATCGGGAGGGTCTAGCAACCAATACTATTTCTAGGCAAAGATAACAACCAATCCTTAGCTCTTCCTCTTAAAGAGAAAGGAAACAACTTAAGCTTAATAATATTACCATCTACATCCTTATACTTTTGCATCTCACATAGCTCAACAAAATTGTTGAGATGAGCTGCAGCATCATTTGAACTGGCACCGGAAAATTGCTCTTTCATAACAAGATTCAATAAAGCAGGTTTGATCTCATAAAAACTTGCCTCAGGAGCAGGTGGCGCAATAGGAGTGCAGATAAAATCATTGTTTATGGTGCTACTAAAATTACACAACTTGGTGTTCTCAGGAGTACCCATTCTAGCAAGACTAAAAGTAAGCAAGTAAAAGCAACTATAAAAGAACTATTTTTTTGTATTTTTGATAAAAAGATGCAATCAAAAATAAAATAAAGCAAAACAAATACAAAGTAAAAGATTATGCGTGAGAGACTCCCCTTGCAGAAGTCTTCTTCCTCCCCGGCAATGGCGCCAGAAAAATTGCTTGATGGCTTGTAAGTAACAGCCTATTGAGAACCCCAAGAGGAAGGTATGATGAGCACAGTTGCAAGTCTTCCCTCAGTTGTGAAACCAAGGTTTATCGAACCAGTAGGAGAAAGCCAAACTTCAAAAGGTGATGCTTGCTAGCTTCGTGACACTCCAGACAATAGCGCCAGAAATATTACTGGTGCGTCTTCACCTAGCAGCAACGTGAAACTTGCACACAACACAACCAAGAACTTTGCTCCCAACTTACGATGAGGTTGTCAATCTCACCGGTTTGCTGTATACAAAGGATTGAGCATATCGAGTGGTAAAAGGGTAATAGTATGCAAGTAAAAGTAAACAGTGCGTGTAAAAGTAAAGTGATATAACAATGTAAAGGAAATTGGACCGGGGTCCACAGCTCACTAGTGGTGTCTCTCCATAAGATATATAACAACATGCTGGGTAAACAAATTACAGTTGGGCAATTGATAGAATAAAGATAACGTACATATGTCATGAGGATCACTATGAAATTCACTCTGGGCATTACGATAAAATACATAGACCGTAATCTAACTACATCTATGACTGATAATCCACCCTCCGAATGTCGTCCGAGCAAACATTGGGTATTAAATTGCGAACAACGGATAACTGCATTAAGCAAAGTGCGTAAAGTAAACAAAGCAAATGTCCTTGGACACAAGAATATTGTTTTCTCCCTAGTGACAACAGCACATCTACAACCTTAGAGGTTTCTGTCACTCTCCCAGATTACTAGAGGCATGAATCCAACTATCGAGCATAAATACTCCCTCTTGGAGTCACTAGCATCTACTCGGCCAAGATATCTACTAGCAACGAAGAGCATGTAAGCTCATAAATAACATAGAGATGACATAAAGATATATATTCAGCACATCAACTTGACATAGTACCAATACTCATCGGATCCAAACAAACACAACATGTATGATTACATAAAGATGATCTTGATCATGTAGGGCAGCTCACAAGATCTAAACATGAAGCACATGGCGGATGAGACAACCATCTAGCTACTGCTATGGACCCGTAGTCCAAGGTAGACTACTCACACATCACTCCGGAGGCGACCATGGTGGTGGAGAAGGCCTGCCGCAGGGATTACCCTCTCCGGCAGGGTGCCGGGAAGAGCTCCTGGATCCTTCCGATCTCGCTTCGACGATGGTGGTGGCTTGTAGTATGTTTCGAGGAAAAGCGATCTGTCATTTAGATTTTTCCCGTCGAGGGGATTTTATAGGCGAAAGGGCAGTGTCAGAGGGTGGACCAGGTGGTCTCACCATATGGTGGCGCGGCCAGGGGCTGGGCCGCGCCACCCTATGGTGAGCCTGGCCCCTGGCCCCCTTCGTCTCATCTTCGGTCTTCGCGAAGCTTCATTAAAAATAGGAGGTTCAGCTTTTGTTTCGTCCAATTCTGAGAATATTTCCCATGTAACTTTTTTGAAACACAAAAACAGTAGAAAACAGGGAACTGGCAGTGTGTCATCTTGTTAATATGTTAGTTCCGGAAAATGCATAAAAACGCCATGAAGTGTAACAAAACACAAAGCAAATAGTGTATAAATAAGCATGGAGCATCAAAAATTATAGATATGTTTGAGACGTATCACCCCCTTCGAACCCTGCGAGAGGGAAACCCCCTCGACACCATCTTCATAGCATCCTCACATAAATCCTATTTTGTAACATCGATAAAAAATAAAAAATAAAAGTCACTTTCTCAATGTTGTTTGTCATGGCAATATACAATTTTGTTCAAAAAATAGACCCCGCTCTATAAATATATAAGCATTCTATGTTGGTTTGCCCATTTAAATGACTTTGTATTGATTTTCATCACACACACACAGTTTGCTTGAAAAAAGGGTGTGTGATATCAAAAATCATCACACATGCTTTTGAAAAAAAACGTGTGTGATGGCCTCCTACCTCACACACCCTTTTTTTAAACAAAACTGTGTGCGATGAAAATTGACATAATATAATTTAAATGGGCGATTGTAGAGAGAAAGATTATAATTGATAATATACAGGCATTATCCATTCAAAGGCCTAATTTTTTTTAAAAGTTAGATTGTGGCTATTTGCACCATATTTTATAAAACGCCCATCTTTGGCACTTAAAAAAGGGAAAAACTTTTATTTAAAAAACACTTTGGAAATGTTGTTTTTCATGCAATGTACACCTCTGCACAAAAAATGGGCACATTACAATGAAAATAATTTTCTATGTATCACACACATTTTTTTAGTTCAAAACCGTGTGTGGTGAACTCTTTTATCACACACCCTTTTTCAAGCAGAACTGTGTGCGATGAAAACTTACATATTCATAGTGCAGGGGGAGTTATTCATCCAATATGGTCTAGTTTTTTTTAAAATTGGAGTGGTGTCATTTTGCACTATATTGTTCATGTTAGCTTTACAAAAAACTCCATTTCTAACATTTAAAAAATGGAAAATGATTTTTCACGCAAAAACTTGGAAAGTCACTTTAGTAATCTTGTTTGACATGACAATTTACACCTTCTGCAATAAATGGGTGTATTATAATGAAAATTACTTTTTATTGCATCCCACGCCATTTTTAGTCCAAAACCGTGTGTGATAGCCTCCTACATCACACATCTTTTCTCAAACAAAACCATGTGCGATGAATGTTGACATAGTCATTTACATGGGTGAGCGAATATAGAAAGCTTATAAATTCATAATATGTCGGCATAATCAAACCAATATGGTCTAGTTTAATAACAATTAGAGTGGTGCCATTTTGCACCATATTCTTAATGTTTGCCTCACAAATCAACCCATTTTTGACACTTAAAAAGGAAATAAATTTTATACATTTTTTTTTTGGAAACTCACTTTGTAAAAGTTGTTTGTCATGGCGATATGCACATCTGCGCAAGACATGGTCATATTGCAAAGAAAATTATTTTTTAGTGCATCCCACACAATTTTTAGTCAAAAACCGTGTGTCATAGCCTACTAACACACCCTTTTATAAGTAAAAAACATGTGTGATACATCACATACCCTTTCAAAAAAAAAAAACTGTGTGCAGTGCATCATATCACGAACATCGCAAACGGTTTCATTACCGAAGGGTGTGCGAATTCTGACATCCCAAACGGTTTAGTCATTTTGTTTGCGACAGGGGCCTTAAAAGATCCGATCTGTACTAATGATCAATACTTATCATTGAAGTAGTAATATACGGCCCTGTGCATCAGTCCATGCAGAGGCCAGGGTTTATCCTCCTATTCTGAATGTTTATTTAAATACATCAGCACTCCACTAAAGGAAAATTTTATTTTCCATGTGAAATTACTACAGTTAAACTTAAAGTGTGATTTACACAGATCGGCATAAAGTAAGATCCATAGGCAGGCCTATCGGCACCCTACAAAAGTGAAGAACCAGACAAGATTGGATTGCCGCACCTTATGTCTGACCGGTCACCAGCCGGCTTGTTCCATCTTGATTCAGGCTTCACGTTAGTCTCATCAGAATAACCCATTCAGATGCTGTTAGCTCACGATGGGATTCATCTTAATTTTTGTTGGTTTCTTAGTTTCCTGTAGATTGTTCCTTGTAGTTTCTTCATGCAAAAGCAAGAGATTGCATCATTGTTGAGAATTCTAGTTTTTTTCTGCCGGAGTTGAGAATTCTAGTTACATCTACAGTAAGAACAGTACAAATCATGATAAATGACAGTAACTTTAGATGACATTGCTACGATCTTTAGATGTGTCAGTCAGCAAAAAAGAACTAAAGTTGAAGATAAGTATCCTAGGAAGATATTGCTTTATTTGCTTTCAAAAAAGAGTTAACCTGACCTTTCTTTCATGTCAAGCACTAGCATGAATATGCCATTCATGCTTCTGATCTGCCATCATTCACAGCCACTGCCAAAGGCTTGCAGGAAATTAGGCTTTAGGTGTTGAAATGGAAGGAAAAGCATCGATGCATCGCTTGTCGCCCATATAGCAAAGACGTGCCCTGGTTTGTAGAAAACTTGGATGCGACAGACAGAACAGTGATGCATTATCCTGAGAGGAGATTCAGTAGCGCATACATACTTGAGAGATGAGATCGTTTATCAAGTGTCCGTCTGAATGTTTATGAAATGTCCATCTGTTCAGTACTATTGCCATCGACTCTGGTCGAAAGGGAAATAAGTGGAAGAACAGCATTGCCCGAGTCTTCAGGCAAGAGCATGTCATTGCCATATAGGGAAATGCAAGTAGTAACAGTAGACTGTACTACTCATTGCTATCACTCGAGTAGAGTTAAGCAAGCAAATGGGACAGTAACCTGACGAGTAACAGTGAAGAACACTGAACCTGATCATGGTTGTCATACAGTTCAGCAAATTTGGCATCCACCTACCCTTGGGTTATAGGAGTACACCACGCAAATGCATCACAAACAATCCGTGACATTATACCACTTGATAAGATAGATGCCTAAGTTCTTCACAGGAAGTGAATATATTGTTTATTTTAAGGAAACAGAACCCTGAAATCACATGATTATTACAGAGAATGGTGCATGTAATCTTCGAGAGCATCGGAATTGGATTAGTTAAACAATAAAATCCTAAGGGTGTGTAGTATGGCATAAATCGGGGAATATGCTTCAAGTTTTGTTAATTATTTTTGCCAGAAAAAACCATTATGTCAATCACATCTAAAATACACATACATCCTTTATGGCCCGTAATGTTACATCATTTCCTGCTAAAGATCAATATACTAATATTGATGATGACAAGTGCTCTCTGAAAAAACAAATGATACCGAGAACACATAGCTTCTGCAACAACTCAATGTCAAGAGCGTCGAGACATCGAGGATGCCAACAGCCAAATAATTAAAAAGGAAAGAAGAAAAAGACATGCACCCAAGGTTCATGCTGAACCGATGAACAGCAAGCAGCAACTAACAACCACATCAACCTCGTGTGCATAGCCATGGGATACCCGCATATAAAACATAGCATAATTGGCTCAGTATCGCACTCTTCACTGTCATGGGAAAGTTATACTTCAAAACTGACAGTGTACGTAATCTATCTTTAGTTGCTCCTTCAGGATGATGCAATGCTTTTAGCTGGTCAGTTACATGAATCTGATCATAAACATTATTTTCCATAGGTACGACAGTGCGTTGAACAGTCTAACTTTCCTCGAGTCTCCTGCCATGTTGTAGTATGTTATCTTGTTAATAGGACTGGACGGTAGGCTTATGTGATCTCATATTCTCATGACTCATGAGGTTCTTTAGTTCACAAAAATATCTTAGAATTCTTTTACTCGTACAACCTGCTAGGTTGTCGATCATGTGAATATAACTTGAATTATATTACAAAATATGTTGCAATCCAACTGCCACAGTTAGGTAAATAAATCTATGTTGATTTGCCTCGAACAATATGATATCCTGTTTTATTTACTTGGACCTTTCCAGTATCCATTGGATCTTAGATATTAAGTTGAGTAACCACCCAGCCTTTCTCTACATAGCAAAGTGGCAAGGAGACTAAAGAAAATGTTGTGTGGCATCTTTCCGAACTGAGATAGGGTACAAACCAGGATCAGTTTGTTTATTCAAACCTCCATGTTATGCTAAAATGCTCTTTTAGAAAAAGAGTTGTTTGTTTTTGTCTGGGTAGGCAGTGAGGCTGAATGAAAGGAACACCAGTTGGTGACTTGGTGGTTGCTGACAGCCAGACCACTAGCTAGCTATTTTTCTTAGTTTTGTTGATCCCATACTAGGATGTTCAGGATGTTCATGCTGAATTATTTATGCTCGCGACAGAATATAATTCCTATGTTTGCAGAAATTTAGAAAAAATATTTCAAAATGTTCAAAAATTCTGAGCAAAATTTTATCACGTGCACCTCCACATTCTATGTGTGCACGCCAATTCGCGGGAAAGCAACATTTTCTGTGCCTTGTGCAAAAAAACACAAAAAAAAGTCTTGTGCAAAGATTTTTTTAGCATCGAACTTTGTCTTTTTTACACACAACACAAAAATTTCGCGAAACAACTTTGTGAGCACATAGAATGTCAAGATCTGCATGGATTTTTTTTTGGATTTTTTGACATTCTAAATTTTGTTTGAAATGGATTTTTAAATAAAAAACAGGAGCATATGCTCTAGGGTGCCAAAACACCTGTTATCTTTTTAAATCGAAGGAGTACAAATTAACAAAAAATCTGGTGGAACTAAATTATACTGACATTGTTTTACATCACCAAACACGAAACAAAATTAAAACTTGTCATTTCAAACTGATCTCATGTGGTTCCTTGACAGCTGGTGTCATTTTGACCGGCACTCCTGGTCAGAGATATTTTTCTTCAGGTTACCATGCTCCTGCTCACCAAGATATCAGCAATTACCTCAACCTAGACCATTGTCTTATCTAGATGAAAGGGCAAAAACAAGTGAGTTAGGGAAGTGGATGTAGAACCCAGCCATCCAGGTTTAGGTTCACATAGATAAAGATTTGGATTCTTATTATTTTAAAAATAAATCATTGTAGAGCTTCTCCTATCGCATTCCTTTTACAAAAAGCTAAAAGGGTAAACACTCACAGGCCAAAAAGAAAGCACAAAATATTTTGGTTTCTGGAATCATAAGTTGGGGTCCTAGTTGCTTTTGTCCATGTTGTAACTGAGCTCCTTAGTTTGTACGTCAATTTTTAAACATTGGCAATGTCATAGTGTAGTTGTATCAAGCCAACTTACAACTTCAAAATTTGTCGAGCGGTAGCCTTTTTTTCTACTAGTAATACACAAACGAGCACATTTGCAAATGAAGGGCCACATGTCACTCTCAGGGGCGGCACCCGTGCAAACCCTAGTTGCCACCACCAGCTAACTCTACCTTCCATCTCATGTGTTTCACATCTCGGCTGCACAGGCAGCGCGCCCCCATGGTCGTTGTGGTGGATGATGCTGGCAACACCACGATCTGCGGGCGGCTTGCTCACGATCTGACAACGGCTTCGGTGGTAATGGACAGGGATATGCTCACTGCAACGTCAAGGTAACAGTTGTTGTGTTCCAGTCATGTCGTATGGGTGGTGTGTCATGGTAGAGAATGCCCTAATTCAATGGTGACACGGGAGTTGGGAATAGGAGTGGCGACCCTGGTTCTACGACGGTGGCGGCCACCATGTTCGTGTTGAAGCCATGGAGGCCAATCCTTTGATAAATGTTTGCCTTCTGCTCCATGTTCTTTTAGGATGATGGCAGTATGGGACGCCCTCTTCTTTCATAGCGGAACTTCTGAGGCCAATGATGATATGGGACATCACCTCCATCGTCTTAAGATTTGGTTTGATCTAGATCAGCGGTTTCTACACTCAGCGTCACATGCTATGCATGCCTGGCAGGTGCTATGCATGGCGTCTCATGTGGAGGCATCAATTCTTGCATGTTGTTGTTGGATCCAAGATAATGTAACATTAATTGGACTCTAGGAACTAAAGGGACATCCCTAGTTTCCAATATCTCCTCCAACGGTATCGTTAGCCAGTCAAGTGATGATAGTAGGGGCGGCTTCGATGTCGGGTATGCTGAGTATGCACTCTGGTGAAAACATAAGACCGTTGATCAGAAAATGTCGGCACATGGCGGCGATGTCCCTTGTTGAAAGTGGTGGCTAGAAGCTTGTCTTTGTGGATGTAAATTCCGACATCGTCCTAGGTTGGATTCATCATCACCATTGAAGGTCTTAGCCTTGAAGTTGTGTACTTTTTGTGTGTTTCAATGTTTTAACGTATGGTTAGTGCATTAGTGGTACAATTGTTGTCACGGGATATATGGCCTCATTTTTTCTTGGGTTGACTTGTTCAACTTTAATGTCTAGCTTTGCCGGGTTTTTGAATAATGAATAAAAACAATAATAAATATCCATTTTTCTAGATGAGCTTCCTCCAAAGAATCTTACTTCAACGCTTGGAGGAGGACTTCTCTTTTCATACAAGACCAAGGATGACCTTCAACCTTATGTTTCATCTTTCATTGACAGGTTGGAATTGTCTAAATGATCTGATCTTCAATAAAGTGGGCATGCTCAATTTTGCAGGTTATCCACATGGTATCTCCTCCTAGAGGACCAATGAAGACATATGAATTCTAGATACATGGCGGTCGTATATGATATCTTCAATTGGGGTGGTTGGCAGCATTCTAATACTAGGATACAAGATGGATGTAGTTTATTTGTATTATGTATTTCAATGGCTCATTCATGTTGCCACTTTATTGTAAACTTTGATCCCAATAAAGAAGGATGTGTGCATCTCGATGCAGAGGTCAGGTGCTCTCTGTTCTTTTTAAAGTAATTCACCATGAGAAATGTATATATACGATGATTGGATCGGACAGAGGAGAGCTGGATAATCATCAAAAAAGAAGAGTTCGCAACTTCCTAAGATCTACAGGCACATGATCGATGAATTATCGCTTACCCAGCAAGATCCATGACATTTTTTGGGCAAGTTTTCTGCCCATGTGGAAGCTCTGCACGTTGTGCATTTTCCTGGAATAATGCAACACATCTGGATCTTAAATGGGGGTGGGGTGGGGGTAGAAAATAGAGGCATAGTATGGATCATGATAAAGTAGGTTTGCATCAGAGGAGCTTGGAATGTAGCACTTCGTCCTGCTCAGAAGTACTAACTCAACACGGAAATGCCAGCACATGCTGATAAAACGTCTGCCAAACAAAGAGTAGGTGATACAATAGTGGAATGGTTTATCTATCTAGGCCCTGACAGTTTTAGCACGTAAGTGTACATCCTGCTGTCCTTCGGTTAGGTGCCTCGTGCAGATCACGAGACATACTATCAGTAGGGCAGATATATAAAATCTAGATTTATTATTGCCTCTTCACAAATGGTACAGATAGTGAGATAGTAACAACAGAAAGTTTGGAGAATATAGTAAGGAGCATTGCGTATTCCCTATATCTCTCCTGGCTATTTCTGAAAACTCTGGATGTATCTTTCCTTTCTCATGACGAAAATTTATCCCATTATCAAGGAAACATCTAGATTGCTTTGATCAAAAGTTTAAACATCAGAACTGGTCTCCAACATGCATCTCAAAATATCAAAAAATTGTAAAATAAAATTTCGCATGTATAATTGGACATTCTATATATGTTTGCACACAAAGTTACACGAAAAAATAATAGTATAGTTTATGACATTTGTAAAACATAAAAAAAACTCGTGAATTGTCATATTAGAGCATTGCAAATTGTCATTTTTGCAAGCCATAAAAATATTCTTTATCCACAAATTTTTGTTTGCAAATATAAATTTTCCGCATTTACATGTGATTTTTTTTCTGAAATTATTTGCATCATAAAAAGTATTTTTAGACAATAGGTGCATGTAAGTGGATTTTCTGTTACTGAAGAATATATATTGCTTGGATCGCGAGAATGACTTCCATGAAACGAAACTCATGTTCACATGATGAATCTAAACACTTTTTAAATTAGAAGTATTTACTGCAAATACGTTCCCGTTCTCTGAACTTCCTGGATAGAAGGAGCGTGCAACAAAAATTATCACCATTTGCCGGTTTAGTTCCGATTTGTTTCCGGTTTAGTTCTGATTATTCCGCTTAACAAAGAAAGATAAATTGCCGATTGAAAATTGTGGTATGACGAATAGAGGGGGTGAATGGAAGTTTCTAAAATTACTTCTTAAAGAGATGGTTATTTAAGATATTAAGCAGATAAGCAAGTAAAATGAAGCATAGCAGCTGCATATATAGTAGCCAAGGAACAAACATAACGAATGTTAAAGAGAAATGAGCACATCGATATGTATCCCGGAGTTCAAGTTATTAGCACCAACTCCACGTCTCCATTTTAGAGAGGCCATGCACACAAGCACATAAGTCCAACAAGCATCACCCGCTTGTGACTAAGTCTTATTTTCTATTGGCATAAGAGTCACCAGCTTGGTCCGATAGCTAATGACAGATCTTTGAGAGGATTTTCAAATATTTACAAACTTCTTGCGGAAAGTCCTCATACCGGATGCTCCACGACGGCATGTAGGATCCTAGGAGATGCCAATTCAACAAGAGTAACAAGTAGATAATTTATGGCAAACCACGACCGTGTTTGATGCTCAACCAGACTTAAAACTGCAACTCTCAAAAGATTTTCTCGCAGGATCAAGTGAACGAGAAGGAGGGGGCTTGTAATAGTAGATCTAGAACTTTGAGCCAAAGTCGCAAGCCCTACCCAATAGGGTGCCGGTGCTATTTATAAGCATGCCACACAGCTAGCCTTTATTAAAGGATATTCTTATATGGAAAATTCCAAAGGCCTAGTCTTCAATTGAGGTTGTCCTCAATCGAGGTTTTCATCATGAACTGGGGTTGTGCATGTATGCATCAATCACTTAGTTCTTCAATCATGGCCATGAAGCTCTAACTCATTGGAATTAGCTTTTACAACATATGTGGCGCTAGAATCAACACAGGTTATACTTGGAGCATGACCTTGCTTCAACCAAGTGTGCAAGCTAGGATCTCAAGATTAGAGCTTGACTGATTCCTCAAGAGATTGTCAATGGATATGCCGTGGAAGATACTTTGAGTAGAGTTGAGCATACACACCAAGTTTCATATTTTTTTTCTTGAAGATCTAACCCCTCTCTTAATAGTACGATTGTTCCTATGATGACTCAAAACTATAAAATAAAGTCTTCATGTGTGCTAGAAACGCTTCATGCGTCAAGAAGGTTCATGTGTCTTGAATTCTTCAGCATGTACTTGCTTCAATCCTTTTTGAGGGGTCATCAACATGGTAAACCAACTTTTGGGACTATGTTCCTGTGTGTACTAGAAAACCAAATTAGTACCTTGAAGCTATGAAAAAGTTTGGCATGTCTCAGATAAAGAGTAGTAATATGGCATCACGGACTTAAAGTTTAGAGCTCATTACAAGACACAAATCATGAAGAATGAGAGTTGTAACTTCATGTCCTCCCAAATGAGCACCCTTGAAGATTTATATACACCACTCGGCCTTTGGCATTGAAATACCAAAAAAGGAGTGAAGCTTCTAGTATCAGTTCCCATCTAAAGATTGGTTGAAGTATCAAGATAACTTGATAAAGGAGGCTCCTTAGCAGAAGTACTCTAGAAGCCATTTGCGGAAATCTTGGTGACAATCAAGTGGCTGAAGGTTGAACTTTGTGATGTTGTTCCATTCACAAAGGAACTTCTCGGTGCACATACTCATGTGAAGTCTCTGCATGGTGGTGTGATCCTTTGGGTACCTGGTTTCGAAGGAAACGCCCCCTCACCCCTATGCCTTTTGATCGCGAGGATTCACGTATGACCACTTCTAGGAAAGCTAAATTTGGTTGTGGCAAGCCCCACCCAGCACGAAAAGTTGGCTTGTGTAGGGACCTAGATCGTCCCACTAATGGCCAAGCAACCCACATCAACCGAAAGTGGTGGTGGTTGAAGGTATAACTGCGCATTTTAGGGTTCGGGTTGGGCTTTGAACCGAGCCGAACAAATCCCAACACGAAAAACCTAGGCCCAGGCCCGGCCTGGCTTGACCGTCGGGCCAAAATGTCAGGCTCGGGCCCAGCCCAACACGCTTTGGGGCCTGCCGCCCTCATAGCCCATTTGTTGGAGAGGGGGGGGGGGGGGGGGGGGCTCTGGGGGCTGCCCGTGGAGATGCCCTTGAACCTTTGTTACTTTGTATGCAGTGTATGCTTTACCACATCTAGTTAGTCTTTTGCAGTTTAGTTTTATTTTGAAGATGTCGATTTCTGGATGAAATTGAAGTACTAATCAATTTGATCTTGAAGGCCAACATGGCAACATGCTTACGCAAACCCTAATAATGTGTCGGTTGATGGATGGGTGCAGGTGCAAGATCCACAACTTGACACACACGCGCGAGCACACACACATACATCAGAAAGTAATGCGCTCAGGCCACTGTCAGCACCAAAGAGAAAGTAATGCACTTACGCCAGACAAGTTATTTACTTGTTAAGAACATTTGTGCATGCCTGGTCAGAAGTATCACAATCGAAACCACTTATCCTAACCTTGTTCTCCTAGTTATAAAGTGCTTCCATATTATCTTAAGATAATAAATTCATCAACACGACAGATATTCCTCAGATAACTCCACACCAGATCGACTTCCAGAGCCGCAGCAAGAGCTTAGGTTTGTTAAAGTTTTTTCCAGAGAAAATCATGCATGCTGGGACAAAGTTAAGGTCAACTTTTGTGATCTACAGCAGAACCAAACTTCAGTGTTTATGGTTCCACAAAACCTGATTTTTTAATGGAAGATTCCGCAGACACATGAACATGATGCTGGTTTCAAGGAGCTCCTTGAACTTTAATTATGCACACCGTTTTATGGTACCTGTAAGTACAGGATGTTTTACAGCATGAAGCATGTCAAGTGGCTGTGATTTTTGACCGATCGAATATAATAGGTCAGAATATTGCTACTTCCTCCGATTTATAATACTTTTCGCTAATATAGATATATCTAGACATATTTTAGTGGTAGATACATCCGTATTTGCGAAGAGTAATATAGGTTGTAGGGATAGTGGGGACACGAATCTTGAAACTAGTTTTCCTGGTCTTGTGTTGCAGTTACAGAACTCCTGCGCATCTATCAAAACCAGGTATGCTCCAGAATGTTGGTGAAAAAAATGCTCACATGCGGTAAAAATAAAGAAGACATAATGAAAGTTTACCACTCTCTCACCTTCTTTAGGAGATACAAAAAAAGGTGAAAAATGGTACTGCCGAAAGCTACAGTTCAGAATGATTAGCTGTTCTTGGAAAATAATTTTCAGTTATTCTCTTATGTTCTCAAATTCTCATGCAGTTATTAAATAAATGAGCTTTTCCCGCGCATACATACAGGTTTAGTTGCAAAAGGAGAAAAACGCACATGAACATTCTTCCAAAAGCTACTACTGTTTGGCCTGTTCTACCTTAAATCCAGTAAGAAATTGACAAAACTCACTGGAAAGAATAGTTTTAAATATTTTCAGAAAATGGTCATTATAGTGCTCGAGGAAAAGATGGTGTTAGAGAAAAAGACCATAATAAAACATGACAGAAAGCACGTGGCAGTTAATAGTAAAATGTTCAGAGGAAGCTGGTTGGCTCCTTCCCACAGTCGGACAGCTAGAGCTGGACTGGCACTGGCCTACAAAAAACAAACCAACCGCAAAAAATAGTATATGTTTCTTGTTGTTTTCTTGCTCTTTTCCCTCCTTTTCACTGAATAAAAAATGCATTAATCTGGTTGCAGATCATTCTTTTCTGAAACTTTTCCAATATATCAGAACCAGGCCACAACTGAGATCAACCAGCTTCACTGCTATGTACAGTATATTACAGAGAGTATATATCTCATTTATCTCAAGAAAAGAGAGTATAAATCCTATAGGATCCAAGTCCTACACGCTCCGAGATTTGTTCGACTAATTAATGAAAAACATACCTATTTTTAAAATTTGTCAACTATGCATTTTTATTGTTCCATAGCAAGGCATGAGTATTTAGTTCGTTCATAGTAAGATCAAACCTTCCATCCATCCTCGGCATCCTCGGATGCACAAAACCATGATTATTAGTATGGAATATGCCATTAGTTTTGATTTCTAACTTCCCCATTAACACATCCGTGTTACGTTGGTAATACCATATGTATCTGCATTTTAAAAGGGAAAAAGTTGTGAACTTTCTTTGTGCCCGGAAACTCTTTTTAGGACATGACAGTGATGCTTGCTGACTCTCGCCAGACTCAAGTCCGCCACTGCCCCTCTATATAGCAGCCATCTATCCCGCTCCAGGCTCCAGTACCTTCTGAACCTTCTTCCTCACCCTGTCCCTCTCACACTCACTCACCAATCCTGCTGCTCTCTATGCTCCATATGCTTTCCAACCTTCTATAGCCTTGCCCCCCTAGCTTTCTCCATGGATCCACGCTAAATGTGCCCCGTGCTCGCAAACTCGTAGCATTTCTCCCGGTTCCGTCTCCCGCAAGATGTAATCTGGGTCTCGTCTCACCTGGTAGCCATCTGAATATCCTCTCGGATTCCTCTGTATTCTGAGAAAAACGAAGAAATGGAGGAGAGCTTTGTGCCCCTCCGAGGCATCAAGAACGACCTCCGCGGGCGGCTCACCTGCTACAAGCAGGACTGGACCGGAGGGTTCAGTGCCGGTATCAGGTATGGCCGCTGAAGAAGCTGTTGGCCGCATCTCGGAGGAATTGCTTATTTTTTACTGTCATTGTGTTCATTTTGGAGTGGGGATTGAACCCTTGGCATGGTGCAAGATCTTGACAGACATTGTCTGCGAATTGTTCTCTTCTAGCATTGTGTTACTGACATAAGATCTTGGACTGAAACTGTCAATTTTTCAGGATCCTAGCGCCAACCACTTACATATTCTTCGCGTCCGCGATACCCGTGATATCGTTTGGGGAGCAACTGGAGCGGAGCACTGGTAATGGAGGAGCCAAATTTTATGTTTTTGTTTTGTGTGTGTGTGAGTTCGAGTTCAGTTTGGTGTTAGTTTCAGACTTCCAGTGTTTTTTTTTTTACAAGACTTCCAGTGTATTTGAGTGGGTCAGCAGAGAAGCTTATTTGGGGTCTCTAATTGCTGTACTGCAGATGGAGTCCTCACGGCCGTGCAGACACTGGCATCCACTGCCCTGTGTGGCATAATTCACTCCATTGTGGGAGGGCAGCCTCTGCTGATCCTCGGCGTCGCCGAGCCGACGGTGATCATGTACACCTTCATGTTCAGCTTCGCCAAGGACAGGGACGGCCTCGGTCCGAACCTGTTTCTTGCTTGGGCCGGTTGGTAGGTCATACCTATTGCATTCATGCAGATTGTTGCTCTGGATCAGTCCAACCGGTAGAATTGTTTCATTTGGTTTTGACATCTTGAATGTGTGTGTGCAGGGTCTGTGTGTGGACCGCCATCCTGCTGTTCTTGATGGCAGTGCTAGGCGCATGCTCAATCATAAACCGGTTCACCCGTATCGCGGGTGAGCTGTTCGGGCTCCTCATCGCGATGCTCTTCATGCAGCAAGCTATCAAGGTCTGCCTTTTTGGTGTAATTGCCCATCTGTGTTTTATATCATGTGCTGATGCATAAATTTTGTTGTTCATGGTTGCTTTCTTCGGAGTTGGTATCAAACACCAATTGCCACTCTAAAAGTCGTGTATTACTCTAGTAAAGCTGAATCAGCCAACTAGTGAGAGAATCTACTAGAGGTTAGTCAATGACATGTGCACAAGCTGAAAAGCACATGGAGGCTAATGGGGATGTCCCCAAATTGCAGTTGCAGGGATCCTGCTGTTTAGTCATTGCTCCAACTAAATGTTTTCTTGTCGTCAGTTTGTCCCAAATCCAGAACAGAGAAAATAGATTAAAATCAAGAAGGATTTTAAAAAAAGCAAATAACAGAAGCCAATAACAGAAGCAATGTTCAAGTTCTATTCTCTGTGTATAGTAGGCACTTTCATATGTAGCTCACATACCTGTGTTGGTTGCAGGGACTTATTGACGAGTTCGGCATTCCTGAGAGGGAAAACATAAAAGCACTACAATTTATCCCGTCATGGAGGTTCGCCAATGGAATGTTCGCAATCATATTGTCATTTGGCCTTTTGCTCACAGCACTGCGGAGCAGGAAAGCGCGCTCATGGCGCTATGGAGCAGGTATGTATCCGAAAACTGTAACTGCTCCTGTAGATGCTATGAGAAATTTCTTACCTCGAGTCTCCACTTTTTTTTTGGCTGCCTCAGACTATTGATCATTTCAACTGATGGAACTATGTATTCCAATGTGATGTGTTTACTCTACCTAGGTTGGCTTCGTGGCTTCATCGCCGACTATGGTGTTCCACTGATGGTGCTAGTGTGGACAGGAGTTTCTTACATACCACATGACAGTGTACCGAAAGGAATCCCGAGGCGCCTCTTCAGCCCTAATCCATGGTCCCCTGGTGCATATGACAACTGGACAGTCATCAAGGTAGTACATGAACTCCACCAGACTTGCGAAACATTCAGTTTCTTCATTTGAACCATCAGAGCTCATCAAATGTTTCCATTATCAATGATCAGGATATGACCCATGTGCCACTCACGTACATAATTGTTGCTTTCATACCTGCAACAATGATTGCTGTCCTTTACTACTTTGATCACAGTGTAGCATCCCAGCTTGCTCAGCAGGCCGAGTTCAATTTGAGGAAGCCTCCATCTTTCCACTATGATTTGCTTCTCCTAGGCTTCCTGGTATGTACAGATGAGCATATCTCTGGGTAATAACTTCAGTATTGGGTATATTATTTTTATCTTATGTCAGTGTAATTTCTTGAACAGACACTGTTGTGTGGCCTAATTGGTATTCCTCCGTCCAATGGCGTTATTCCGCAGTCGCCGATGCATACAAAGAGCTTGGCTACTCTAAAGCATCAGGTAAGATATGGGAAATGTTCCGAACTTCTGATGTTTGATTCATACTACTTGACACTTCCATTCAAATGACAAAAAAATTCTCTACAGATACTCCGCAACCGACTAGTAGCCACAGCACGACAAAGCATGCGCCAGAATGCGAGCTTGAGCCAACTTTATGGCAGCATGCAGGATGCTTATCAGCAGATTCAGACACCACTGATCTACCAGCAACAGTCTGTCAAAGTACGCACAGATTAATCGCTTAGAGTATTCTATCTAAACATTCTAGTCCATGTATCTGATATTGCAGTACCTTTTTCACAAAATTTAGGGCTTAAACGAGCTCAAGGACTCAACTGTCCAGTTAGCATCAAGCATGGGTAACATCGATGCACCAGTTGACGAGACAGTCTTTGACATAGAGAAAGAGATTGATGATCTGCTGCCCATGGAGGTCAAGGAGCAAAGGCTGAGCAATTTGCTACAGGCTGTGATGGTTGGGGGCTGCGTTGCTGCTATGCCGTTGCTCAAGAAGATCCCTACAGCTGTCCTCTGGGGCTACTTTGCCTTCATGGCCATTGAGAGCTTGCCTGGTAACCAGTTCTGGGAGAGGATATTATTGCTCTTCACTGCTCCCAGCAGAAGATACAAGTAAGTTTCAACTCATGTCATTACTGTAAATTAATTAAACCTTAGTATGCTATTGCATCTTTTTGGAAAAAAAAGTAATGCTATTGCATATATGTGAATATGCACAAAAATGCGAAGTAGGGTGTAGTCTGATGGAAACAATAAAGCATATCATTGCATATACAGTAGTAGAATCAGATATGTAAACTTGTTTGTAGTCTGGTACCAGAGCCACCATGCGAGATGTAAATGCTAACCGTTTACTAACCGTCACAGGGTGCTAGAAGAGTACCATACGACATTTGTCGAGACCGTTCCATTCAAGACAATAGCCATGTTCACACTCTTCCAGACTACATACCTGCTTGTCTGCTTTGGGATCACATGGATCCCATTAGCTGGGGTTCTTTTCCCCCTGATGATCATGCTCCTGGTTCCAGTCAGGCAGTATATCCTCCCAAAGCTCTTCAAGGGTGCACATCTCAATGACCTGGATGCAGCAGAGTATGAAGAATCACCAGCTATACCATTCAACCTTGCAGCGGTGAGTTCATAAAATCTTCATCTGTCCTGACTAGCAATCTTGTTTATCATCATGCTCTAAGCATTAGCTCACGACTAGAACAATTTTAACCTGCTGCACTAGAATGACTCTCAATGTTCTGTATTTCAGCAAGATATTGATGTCGCACTGGGGCGCACCCAGAGCGCAGAGATCCTTGATGACATGTTCACCAGAAGCCGCGGAGAGATCAAGCGCCTAAATAGTCCTAAGATCACGAGCTCAGGTGGCACTCCTGTCACAGAACTGAAAGGCCTCCGCAGCCCTTGTATTTCTGAGAAGGCGTACAGTCCTCGTGTTGCCGAGCTGAGGCATGAACGCAGCCCTCTAGGGAGGCGAGACAGTCCACTGACAGGTGACGCCCGACAATCCAAGTTCGGTGAAGGCTCAACACCAAAGTGAAGAAATGAGGTTGCATTGCTCATATAAGCTATGCAGATATTGGAAATAAAATATAATGATGATTTGAGCATCAGTGCTAATATAGTAATATATGATGTCTAGTGATGAAGCATGACGCCACTATATGATGGTTGGTGATGAAGTATGATAAGCCCCCCTGTATGCTGTATGCTGATGAAGTATGAAAATAGACAAATATGTATCTCTAGCCTTCTATTTTATCTTCATTATTTTTTCTTTCTTGTGCCTCCCTGACCTAAGGGAGCACCGTATATGTAATCTCTGGACTAGTAGAATATTATAGCGCCTACTTTGAAATTTTGTTGAGTCTCACTAGGATATCATTCATTGTTACTGCAAATTGTTCATATTATTCTTTGATTTTTTTATCAAACTGGTGAGTAATGAGCATCATTTCTGTTTGCACCTTTGTTGAGCTTAAGTATAAGTGTTGCACACATGTGCTATTTTGTTACCACTTAGGCACTTAGCAGTTGAATATGATATACTTAGCTGAGCATATTCCCTTAATATTCTGCTTTTTTTTTGGTAAAATGGTGAACAATAACAAGTTCAAGTTCTTATGGACAATATATATTCGTGATCTAAAAGCTCAAGCTATTGAATGATGCAGTTGATGGATGAAGATGTTACTTGAATTGCAACAGCGATGGGGTATGTGTACACTTCGAGCATACCTCGTGTCCCGTCCTTCAAATGAATACTGAATACTCAAAAAAAATCAGAATGTAATGTTCTTCTCAAGTTTCTTGTGTGGATGCAAATCACGAGAAATTCAATGAACTGAAAGTGAGACTTAGGGCAACAGTACAATATACATTGCCAATCCAATTCGCTTGCCGACTGAAGAACTTTATCTGACCTACTAGCATGCAGAAAACAAGATAAGTTCAGGAATGACTGATCTAGATAGAAAGAAGACTGCACGGGGGGATACCAATTGTCCAAACCTATTGGTGAAACAGGCTATGCTAATTTCAGCACTAATTTACTAGGCACTAGAACAAGGTACAAGAGATATGGTATGGCTGTGCTGTTGCACTGCGTTGCAAAGCCAACTGCCAAGTACAGCTACTGAACAGTGTCTTAATTGTACTTGTCCATGTTACTATAGAGGGAAAGATGCCAAGATGAAGAAAGAATTCAAGATGCAGCTCTTTCTTCACCTGCAACACATGCGTGCAGAGTAGGCAGAAAGCTACTGGACTGGGAATCCTCTTTCAACGGCAGCCATGATTCCAACTTTAGAAGACATTGCATTTGCATTGGTCATGAAGCATTGACTTACTGAAACCAAAGGTATCATAACAACCAGAGAGTTCATCTGTATGCAGCCCAGTCCAGGTCATAGACTCATAGGAGGCGCTGCCTGGTCATTCGCTGCGAAAGACGACGCCCCCCAATTGTCGACAATCATGGCCGCCCTTTTTCTCGACCGCCGATATCCTCAAACAGCTTGTGAGTCTGTGAGCTAGGGCTAGTGACCAGAAGGATTTTACAGGAGACAGACGGCCAGAAAAGGAGTGGTTGGAGTTCGTCGGCGCGGCAGAAAAGGCTGAAGGATCCATGCGCAAGGGCCATCAGTGATGCCCAGATGATATTGTTTGCTCATCGAAAGAGGCAGGAGGAGGGGAGTTCTTTCCCAATCATTTTGACCTCCAGACAGTAAGTAGTGTGTCACACCCTGCAGTGCAGGGAATTCCAGAAATGGCCCCAGTTCTGTCCAGGGTCTCTGAGTTCATCATCCTCATCAGTTCCTATCCTACACCCCTCTTTGATGCAATGCCATTGGTTTTGTCACACTTTTCTGGATTCTGGAGAGCAATGTGAATAATTCCATCCATAGGATTATAGCTGCTTCAGTTGAAAGCTGAGATATCAGATCCATGCATATTAGGTGCAGAGGGGTCGGAACATCATCCGAGATATACAGATGTGACCATGAATAATTGGATGCAATTGACTTACACCACTAAGTCAAGCCTGGACTCATTACCTTCTGTTCTTATACGGTGAAAAATGACAAGCCAACGATCTGTAAAAGTGGTAAAAGTGCACTCTGCAGACTCACTGGACAACAAATATGTGAAAGAATGGATGAAAGAAACCAGCAATCTTCAGTGTTGAACACAATGCGAGCAATCACATCATATTTTTCTGGCATTCCATACCCACAAGCTGTTCAGCTTTTCGCAGTAGAATCCACAAAGAACCTTGGAAGCTTTAAATGATGACAAAGTCTGAATTGCTGTTATCTGAACAAGGAGAACAAAATAATATTTGCACTTCTGCAAACTTGTGGCTGCATTCCAGATCCATGGAGATGGAACCAGTAGGGGACGGAGCCACAGCATACATGATGGAACTGCCTCGACAAATCATGAATTAATGAAAAGGTTTTTACAATTACACATCTGTTTCACGCATACTGAAACATTCAAAATTGCTGAAAATTTCCATCTCCAAGCTTTGAAAATATTTAAAGATTAATAAAACCAGGTAGCACTCAGCATGTCCAGGTCCACTAAATGCCACTGATGAAAATCACTGGTTTAATAAGTTAACAACCAAGCAAACCATTAGCTGGCCCATGCGTCAGCAGATAATATAAATCAACAACCACATGATCAAGTCGCTCTTTATTATCGTTCGTACATCAAATGCTGAAAGTATACTTTCTACTTTCTTAACCTGAGAATTTCCGCCCTGTCATCTTCTCGGACTCATATATAATGTGATTGATAAGACCCCTTGCCGCACTGCACAGCAAAAATAATTTCAGAAGATATGTTGCAACCAATAGTAAAATAAAGGCAAGACAGCCAGAAATGGAAGTTGCACAGGAGCAGCAAACTTACTCATCCTTCATTTTCTGTATCTTCTCGGGATCAGTTTCATGCATGTTTTTCTTGAACTGTTGCCTAACCATGGAAACAAGAAGCCCTGTGTTGTGTTGCTGGGTCACAAAATACAACAACTCAGTCAGACTGCTGGTCCCATACAAATTGTCCAAACATCAGGACGGACTTATTAGTTCAAGTTGTGATGACCTATTATTCTACTAGTATATTGTGGAACTCATTCTCATGCATCTTACAATTATGTAAAAAAAATCATGATTTGCATGTTCAAGAATCAGTATAAAGTTTACCAGAATAAATAAACCCTCTTATATGCAATGTTTCCAGAGAAACATTGATTCCTAAGACAAGTTCCATTTCAAGAAAATTAGGAGGTAATAAAACAAAACATGTATGGAACTATGGATACCTACAAATCTAAACTGATGATGGGGGGATTAAGGGGCTGTACGGTTCAGGGGGTATGATTTAGGGAACCACATGGTTAGGGATAACCATTTTCTCCATTTGGTTGGGTGGGATGAAGGGTGGTTAGGGATGACCTTTTTTGTGCTTGGTTCAAAGGATAAAAAGTGGATGAGTTGGTGTGGTTACCTTTTCAATTGAGGTGGTGAGAATACCACTACAAACTTGGTATAAGCTCAATTGAGGATATAAATCCTGATCATAGTCCAAAAAATAATTTCACCGTTTGATTGTTATCAGAGTCCATCCATTTCACCAAATTGTCTATTTTTACTAAAAAGATGGATACAAATCTTCAACAGTAAAAAAGAAAAGAAGATGATGAAATCTACACGAGCTAGCTGAAGGCGAGAGAGATCAGAAGCTAGCTAGCTGGCTGCAAGCGAGCGAGAAAGCTAGCTAGTCCAAGTTACTCGACGTATGCCCCATATCGCTCCGGCTCAGCTGCTGGGCGCCGCACACCCGCGTGTCCCGCCTTGTCCAAGTAAAAGAAAAGAGCCCTATGCACTCATCTGCGCAGCCGGAAGCCAGAGCCACCGTTGGCTGGAGAACCTCGGCCTCGTCGACATCCCAGCCCAGCCTGTGCAGAGAAAACACAAGAGTTGTAGGGCACAACAGTGGAGATGGGGGCATGGGGGAATGAACTCATCCAGCCTTGGCCCCAGCCCTTGATGCGCCACCGCCGTCCCTCGATCTGGCGCTGCAGCTGTTGCTCGATTTGGTGCTGCCAGCAGTGAGAACATAAGATAGGCAGGGGTGTTTTCTTGGGGAGGTGAACGACCAAAAATGTTTCGGAGATCAATGATCCTAGAGTGGTTGCTCTCATCTGCCACTTTTGGCCGGACGAGCTCAACCAGTTTTTTGAGGCATATTCTCCGAATCTGGTTATCCTATCCAATCTCATCCTCTAAACCAAACATAGTGCAACTACTAAAAAAGTGGATATCCCTTGTCATCCAGTGGATAGCCATTGAACCAAACAGCCCCTAGTCCTGGAACACCCTAAGAACTAATGAAACTCAGCATGCACTGTTGAGAAGAACAGAGCAAGCTACATTCGTGTGAAGAATATTATGTAGGGAATAAGATAGTTAAACAAAAATGCGTACCTGATTCCCAATGAACTTAGCCCTCCTTAAGCATTCACGGTATAACTACAACATGACAAAAAATATGATAAGCAACAATTCAACAGTTTCTCCTCAGATGCTACGATTTCATTTCTTCTACACTTCCATGACAGAAATGAAATTTATTCCTGCACAAGGACTACTAGATGTGATTGGCCAAATCTGAAGCTAAAAAACTAAGCTCATTGATATAGCTATTTCGATTTCACAATTAAAACTTCAGGACTGGCTTCTGATTAGCATGTACAGGTCATGCAAAATGTTAATGCATGTCTATTAGAAAGGTAGAGAGGAGCCTTACTCTGAGCGCATTGTCAGCAAGTTCTGGAGGTAAAGCTTTCTGAAGTGATGGCATGTTCTTTTACTCTGGTAGTCATTGAACAGGAGATCGATTACTTAAGCGTGTAATATAAATACCTTACTGTTGGCCCACAGAAATTATGGCAGAATCATCTTCCTATGCAAATTGATTTATGCCTTTATGGCACACAGCAAAATATACTACCCTATCAAAAGGTACAGAAAGGAAACTACCAATGTTTAGGTAACGCCTATTTATCAAGATCATTTCGAAAACAAGGAAAGAAAAAACTTATACTAAATGTCATCAAGGGCGGACCCAATAAGAAATTTACCCTGTGTCCACTCGTAATCATATGCAAATTTCTCACTTAGCTAGAGGGTGTCACACGCTATGTCATAGATGAAAAGTACTAAGAAAATGGTCTCGGACCCGGTGTCCTAGGCACCCTGGTAGCTAAACGTGGGTACGCCCCTGAATGTCATAAAACCTTTCTTAAGGACCATAGCAAAATTAGTAAGAAAATGTGTGGAAGACAGCGTTCCAAAAGCAAGGACCCATAGAAACTGTAATTTAGCTCAGTTGCCCTCATTGTCAAAATAGACATTATCAATGGCAGCAAACTTAATTGATGTCTTGCATCAAACTTCCTAAATGGGTGATACATGAAACCAATGACTTGAGATTTTTTTTCTGGAAAGAAACTAACAAAGTTAATGGGAGTGACCGCTAGATTACTTGGGATCAAGTTTGCAGATCTTTTGAAGAAGGGTGCCTGTGCATCATGAATTTGAAAAATTCCGAATGACAGCATTATAACAAAGTTTGTTCATGGGCTGGCATGCTGTTCCAGATTCTCCATGGGATAACTGGGTCAAGAAGGCACATTTTCAACGAAAAAATGTTGGCGTCAAATTGATAAGCTTATTACAAGCTACAAGGAGAACACCATGGTTCAGCCAGGAAACAGAAAACGCACTTCCATTTGGAAAGATAAATAGACTAACACAGGGCCCCAGTACCTACTGTTCCCGGCACCATTTTGAGATGCTCTGAGGCCTAACATTTGTATGCAAACTAGACTGGCTAGTGCCCATTCGCTACTAAACTTCAAAACGAACTTGTGAAAAACATAGGTAACTATGGAGTTCCTCAAATTTTTTTGAACAGAACCCAATAGAGTTCCTCACTTGTGCCAAAACTCCAAAAGGTCCTGGATTCAACGCAGCTTCTCTGCATTGCACTTTGCAGGGGTAAGGCTTGCCTCTATAATCCTTCCCCAGACCCACCTAGTGTGGGAGCTTCTAGCACTGGGTCTGTCCGATAGAGTTCCTCAATGGATGTCAACTTCAGCTCTCTGTTTCATACCAGAGGCTGTGGCAGCACAAAACTTCAGAATCATGTGCAGTTCGCAAAAATGCACCATATGTGCAACTGCGCAGCTCATCAAGAAACTGCATGAAGAAAGGAGAGTGCTGGGTGCCCATTTTAACAGAACATGGCCAGATAAGGTGCCATTTTGGCGTCTCGTGGTCAGTGCCGGCTCGCTATAGGAAGATACAATGGGACTCGACTTCCGTCTCGCGCGCGGCAAAACAAATTCAACGGCCTAAGGTAGATCGATCTTGCGGTGTGAAGAACTATCAAACAGCAACAACCGGAACGAGAGAGTCCAGCAGAAGGCGGGCCACAGTTACCCAGCAGAGGTCTTGGATTTGGAACTCGATTGAGACGCGAGCGGGATACGGATCAGGAGGAGGGGGATGGTATGGGTCGAGGTGGGCGTACCCGCTTCGGTGGAAGAAGGACGGCGTCGAGCTCGGCGGCGGCGTTGCTGTCTCGGCGGCGCGGAAGGGCGAAGTAGACAAACCTGCGCACTGCGCACGGACCACGTAGAGGAATGTAGAGACGCGTTGCCGATTGAAAGACGTATTGCTGTTTTTCGCTTTCGTGGGTACGTTGTGTAAGCATATGCAGAGGAGAGATGAAAGGCGCCTCCCAGGACGCGTCAGAGGTTTGTGGCAACACAAAGCTTCAGAATCGTTTTTCGGTCAAGCAGCGGTGGAGTTGATTTGATTTTTTGCTTGCAATTGATGCAACTCTTTCAAAAACCGTGTCAGAAGGAGCAACTGGATTCAGAGTTTACTTGTGCATCGAAATGGTTTTATCAAGAACAAAACTGTAACAAGTTGGAGACAGAGACTGGACATGCTCTCAGCAATTCCATGGCATTAACAAGCACCACTGAGAATGGACAATGTAACAGAAGTAGCTGGCACAGCAATTTGTTTATCCTTAGTTGAATCATTCGCTGGTGAACACCTACAGACAAATTAAACATTTCATCAGGTTAAGCAACTGAAGTTCAAGTGGGGAAAGATCAGGTACATACTAAAGAAACTTACATTAACAGCATCCAAGTCATGCACACATTGCTGCTCTTAATAGTAGTAGTTGGCTCTGCCTCCAGATATCCAAGAAATGAAATAGGAAGAAAACTTTGCAAGTACAAAGCAGATGTCCTCTTGGGCTAACTGGAAAAGCATGTTATGCAGAATTCGCTAAGGTAACCAATGGTAGTGAGAATTTCATGAAAAATACAATTGGCTACTGAACTGGATCAAACAAACGTTCACAAACTGCAAACCACCAAGGAGAATATAAATACTGCACTGACAGGCTACAGTGCTACACCTGTTCTAAAACAGGAAAACAAACCTTATAAAATCATTATACATGTAATTTCTACTTCGGAATAATCATATATGATTGACAGCCATGGGGATTGACATCAAGCGTCCCAGCAGCCCAACGTATGGGTCATGTGTGCATTTTCACTTAATGCTCGCTACCAGAGAGGATGTCTCGATTGAACATTATGTATGCAAAAAAGAAAACACAATGAATGGAACCAAATAGGGCCAACTACTTGATGATTAGAAGTTGCTGTCAGACATACTGGAATGACATTGTACATACTACTCCAACTAGAATAAGAAAACGGGCTATGAACCCAGAAACCCCATTGCCCTGATGCTTATGTTTCTAGTATTTTTTTTTTTGAAACGGAGCCAAAATCTTTGGCTCAATCTATTAATTAAGGAGAGAATTGCCCAGTTAATTTACGGAAAACCGGGCGAAAACCGCTACAAACAGACACCACACAACGCAAACAACTCCACACCCGCACACCGGGCAAATCCAGGTAGCAAACAACAACCACAAGCCGAACACATCAAAAGACAGAGGGCAGCGACATAATCTCACGAATGACCCAACCAAGATCATCCCTCGAGCAGCAGCTAGCACCTTTCCTCCCTCAAGCAGCAGCTAGCACCTTTCCTATGGCGCAACTCTTCTTATCTTTGCACTTTAGGGACTTCTTCCTCGGGATATTAGTCCGAGAGCAATCATCCACCTTCTTACCTTTGTCCTTGGTTGTCAATCCTATTAGGAGGCAAGCGATCGCCTTTCCACATCCAGGGATGGCAACCTCCACTTTGTTGAGCAAGTCGCAAAGCTCTTTTGCGAAGAGAATATCACGATTATGAGCTGGCGATGGAGGAATGGGAGCAAGAGCCACATCAGATTGCTCCGAAAGGATCACCTCCAACATAGCTGAATCCGCTCGCTCACACGAGGACATTGCCAAATCCACCTTCATGTGCTCCACTACCAGAGGCACACTAGGGCTCACACATAGCTCTTGAAGGTCAAGTTTAATGATTCATCTGTTCACTGAAATTAGAATTATTAACTTAAAAGACACTATTTTCACACAACAGAACCCATTCCGAGCAATGTAAATATGAAAAGGAACCTGAATCATCTGCATACATTCACATTGGATCATTCGAACCTAGAAGTACCAACCGACATCCTTTATCACTAGGATAAAATAAAACTGTGTGCACGATGGAACACCTATCACGTATCAAGTGGCATCCCATGATACTGGGATCATAACAAATTAACACAGTGCCTTCGCAAAAAAAAAAATACAGTGAGCAGAACAAACCTAAAATAAATGGCAGCAAAACTGTATTTAACACCAACTCTTTTCGCGCTCATTACTTCAGGTCTGCTCTGCATAACATCACAAAAGTGATCTCAGTCTGTTTAACTTTTGTCCAAAGGATGGCAATAAATATCTTTAGATGCCCCTATGCCTTTCAAGTGTGATATATTTTGTCCAAAGTATATCTGTACAATTATTTTGAATTTTATATCTGTACAATTATATATCCTCAAATAAGAGCTCACATGATACAACTAACAAAAAGCCCAAGAAAATGTGGATAAGCCTGACTTTCTGAATGATAGCAGAATAGAACATACTACTGCTGGTTTGCAGCCCGACAATCATATTCCTGAATAACTTTACTTATAAATGACTCAAAAATCTGCAATATAGCAAATACTTGATGTCCATCAACTACGAATACATGAAGACCAGCTATATATTCAAGCAAAGTAGGCTCACAAGTGGTTCAACAATAACTTCCATATGAGAATTAGGCAGGTTTCTAACATGTAGAAAAGAGGAAACGAGCAAAACTGAACTTACTCTCCCCCTGTACAAGATTATACTCTGAAAAGAGTTGAAGGGACCAGCAATAGACTTTCTCTAAAATAAAAATCAGCAGGCTCTAACTTAGCAAAAATAAATCATACTCCCTCCATTTATTAATATAAGACCTTAGCTTTTTATAGATTCACCTATTTTCATATGTATCTAGACTACTTTTAGCTATAGATTCACTCATTTTGATCTGTATCTAGTCTACTTTGAAACATCCAAAATGTCTTATATTAATGAACAGAGGGAGTATATCTAAGAATAGTGTGATTTTTCTCCCAACTAAACATCCTTCACGTCAACTCGATGTTTAAACATATGTGAACATGGTTCCTAAAAACAAGCACTAAATGACACATCATGCACTAAAATGAATAAGCTACATATTTTTCATAGCCGACCTGACGGCATTCAAGATTCTAACGTAGTCGAAGAACAAAACAGATTTTTCGCCCTCCAAGCCATCACGATTGTGTCGGTTTCTGCCAGCAAGATTGTTACATGGACTGCCCCCAATCACCAAGTCAAAGCCGCCAAATCTATCAACGTATGATGCAATTTTGTCATTTGTGAGAGTTCGAACATCGGAGATCTCAATTAGCTTGCCACTTTGTGTCTGATTCCACCAGCTCCTCAAAATCCTTCTATTATCTTCACATATCTCAACAGAAATCACTGTCCTCATGTGGATCCCAAGCCTGTGTAGAGCGACCTCTCCTCCCCCAATACCGGTGAATAAGGACAAAACATTAACACCATTGGGAAAAATATCCTTTAGCACTGACAAGTGAAAAGCAACCGTATCAACTTGGAATGAATTTCCAAGAGATTGATACCTCTTGTTTTTGCTGACTCCCCTCGTGTGGTCTCTTGGAAAACCGAGTAGATATTCCAGCTCATCTGGCTCAAGAGGGGCAACCTTGTTCTTTCCAACCCAAACAAGATTCCCTCTTTTGCACTCACACATGACATCTTTCTAAACATTCGGTGGTGGTGGGTCACTTGAGCTTGCAAGAACACAATGGATCCGGTGATTCTGCTCTGCACCTCCCACGGATGTCAGTATACAATTAAATTGCTCTCTAGGGTCCCAAGAAGGCCACCACTTCTTATAATGAGGAAAGGCCTCAAATATGGTCATTGGAGGGCGAGGAAGACGAAACCTATTCCCAATTGGCAAATTATGGATATATCCTCTTTTTCTAGCAGTTGCGGAGAAGTACTTAGAATCCACAAACTCGGGCTCTATGTCATACAGAAATCTGGAAAATGTATCCCATACACCTTTTGGAGCTCGCGCCACATTTTCATAATAGAAGAAAGGTGGCCGAGTAACTAGTTTATAAAGTCTCTTGGTCACTAACAGTGGTCTCTCACTATGTTCGTTGAATCCAACCATTTGTTTTGGGAGAGTAATTGATTTGTCATGGTTACCATCCAAGGGTGGTCGACTTATTTGTGCTCGAATTCCATAACACTTTTGATTTTTCTTGCTCTCTTCCATCAATCTTGCTTTCTTTCTCCCTCCAAAGGTACCAAAGAATCTACTAGGATCCTGCCAAATTGTATACAAAATCCAATATCCCTACATCAAATTAAAAGAGAAACAATTTTTCTAAACTAATGACAAAAATCATATACCTCATCATCAGAACCATTAGAGTTGGGTTCTCTCCCATCAGAATCATCATCTCCATCCCAGCTTACAAAATCAAGATCATCGTCATCTTCAACACTTTGGGGAATGTAGCTAGACATAGAGCAATCACCCAATGTAGCATCATTAGCTAGTGTCTGCATTTCACATGAAATATTGAACATCCAATCACTCCCATCATACAACAAAAACATCTTATGGTAAAGAGAGTAATATAAGCACATACAAAAATACCTTGTATGTGAGAAGTAGCTCGATCAATGCGTTTTCATCACTATGCCCTAAAAGCAAAATCCTTGGTTGAAACAGATGTAAACACATGCAAGACAAAATAAATGAAATTGATTACTTGTATTATTACCAATCTCCTTAATAGCCTTAATGACCATCTCTTTTGGGAAACCCATTCTCACATATCCCTCGACTAGAGAAGTAAATGGTGTTTTCCCATTGGCCCATCCATTAGAATCCTAAAGACAGTTGCATGAACAAATATCACACCCTGATCATAATAATAAGAAGGTAATAACAATTCATGGTTAGCTCTTGTACTGAAAGACATAATTTTCTATCAATTAGTACCTGACATATAGGTATTGACGGACCAGCAACATCCATGTTCCTCAAGACTAGAGGAGATGAGGGTTTAGCCCCACCATCACCTTCCCAGTGAAACTTATCACTATCGTCGCTATCGCAAATCCAGTCCTGTGAGTTGAGTTAAGTTAAGAACGCCTCGGTCAATACTGAAAGCAAACCACTAGCAAAGCAATTATAAAGAACAAAATAACGCAGTGGAAGAATTTCTTCCACCACAAGCCCTAATCAACCACAAGATATCACAATTTGAAAATCTTAGCACAAGACTACCACAACCAGATTTAGCTCTAGAATATATTTTTTATGAAAACCCCTAATCCCCAAAAAAATATACATTTGTGCTATTAGAAACATTTAGGCAACTAATTGAAGTGTGCTAGCTTTTAGTGGTTAAGAAGAATAGCTCTCTAGTAGGACACGTTATGCATAAGCATAACAAGCTTTATGGGAGGAAAGTGATCATGTTGGTAAATCTAACAAGGTGATCAGATTAACAAGTACCCTATGAAGAAGCGATTAAGCTGGTGCTGCATGGCACTGCGAGATTGTGAGGTCTACCTAGCAAAGTCTGAAATATCTGGACAAAAAACAGGGCCAACGTGCGTGGAAAAATGCAAACATTGACAAAAAACGAAGAGGAATACGTTCTCCTGGCAATTCTATCTTGCCACCTTAATTCCAGTTAGTGTGTGCATAAGTACATAAAGCGAGACATCTGTTTCGAAGAACAAGGAACACTGCAACATGAACTGAACTGAGTTATTAGCATCATCTAGAAGAAGACATATGAAAAATGTACGTTCCATCCCCTAAAAAGTGTAGATAACGGAAGAACCCGAAACTGGTGGTAAAACTGGAAAATGTTTGGACAGAAAATAGATTCCAAAGATGCTGACCAAGAAAAAATTAAGGAAAGCGAGGAGCTTTGGCTATTAGTACATTGCATCCTTGCTTGCCTAAAAAGACACGCGAAAAAAGAAGTGAAATCAAGAATCGAGAGCAGAAGAACTCTCGAGTAAGAACAAACAGGCGTGTGGCTCCTCCTTGCCTTGTCCCACATGTGCAAGCGAAAGACAGAATTCCCATCCTCCAATGTCGGAGTCGGAGGGAACGGAAACGAGAGCAGCTTGAGGAGCTAGATGGGGCGTGACCGAGAGTGTGGCGACCTAGACGCAAAACGAAGCGCATCGGTACCTCGTTCCATATGTTCAAAAGCCAAAAAGGCAACAACGAGAACTCGATCTGGCAAGCAACAAGGAGGAAATTCAAAACTAAATCTATCCCAATCGAGACGTAAACAGACGTTCAAGCTCAGCCGAGAAAGAAAGAGTTCAGCAAAGTGTACTCCTCCATACTCGGGACCTTCGGCTCGGCTCAAGAACGTACGAACAAATCCAAGAGCAAAACAACGTTGTGGAAGGAAACATAGGAAGGGGGAAGGGAGGCCGGAGGCGGACTGTATCTTACCTCGCGGTAGATGGTGCCGTCGGGCGTGACGGTGAGGACCTCGTTGCTGCCGAAGATGTTGGCAGTGATCCCACTCCCCATGCCGCCGCCTCCCCCAGAGTTTTACAGAGCAGGAGCTGGCGAGGAGTTTTTTTTTCTAAGATGGGCTCGCGAGGAGTTGGGACGATGCACAGCTTCCGGTCCGCTTAAATACACCGAGAGCAGCAATGCTTGAGTGGCGTTTTTACGTCTCTAGCCCCGCGGGTCATGGCATATCCAGGTTGGGTGCAGGGGTAGGAACGGTATCTTGCAGGTGGTGAGTGGTAATTATTGGCTTAGCCAAGAATGTAATTATTGGCTATCCAAAAATGGAAGGTGGTGGGTGGTTATTATGGGCTTAGCCAAGAATGTAATTATTGAGTATCCAAGAATTATTGGGTTGAGTGGCGCTTTTACATCTCTAACCCTGCCAATTGATCGTCCCTTGTGGGCCACTCGGACTTAATTGGCCCTGCTATATACTAGTAAGCTTGCACGTGCGATGCACGTCTCACAAATATATACACAATACAATGGAAAAACAAATAGAACAACTTCATTTTAGAGAAAGACATATTCCCAGTTATGGATATATGATTCAACCACGATAAACAAATGAATCGATTGAACGCTCTTTCTTTCTATCAAGCAAAAACAAAAACCAGAGGAAAATCATTGGAAGAAAAAATTTAATGTATATAGACATACCTCTATAATGGATGCATGATCAAATTGGCCATTGTTGGTTAAATGCGCAAACCTGCTTACCCGAAATAAAATTTCAACAAGTAATATAGTTTCAGTTAGTACGCTGCATGGGGCAAGGGTCATACGATGATGTGAACACATAAAATACTACAAAATTGGCAATGAGATACAAACTTGCATTGAGATGATTTCAAGCTCCATATTCATAACCACATTAGCAAGAGGGGGATTCCCTTGGCTGAGTAATCCATCACCTCTAGAACTTAAGTGAAATATGTTCACTCGAATGTCCTACAAAACTATTAGCTAAACATAAATTCCTGACACTAGAAGCTGAAACAAGATGAAGAAAAAAATGTGAATTTTCTAGAATTTCAGTAATAATGATCTGAGAACTTTACTTGTAAAATAACAGATCATCAAAAACCTTAATCTATGCAGGTGCAGGTTAGTGGCTTAGTGCAAAATAGTGCTACGTCATAAGTTGATGCAAGTTATAGTGGGAAATCAATGAAAAATTAGTCCACGCATGGTTGCAAATTATCTCCACTAATTAGAAGATTGTACCACGTGCATGTCACTTACCACGTCTTGTACCCGTACTCCGCTAGAAATTAGAGATGGTGCACATGTCGGGCGGTGGTGAGGTCTGGTGCTCAGCGGGCATGGTAAGAGCTTCTTCACTCGTCCCTCCTAAAGGCTTCTGAAACACCATTTGGGGCGCCGGCGCAGAAAATCTCGTCCAGTCGCGTTCTTTATGCGATTTTTCCATTCGGCGCAACGCATGTTTTCATCCGGCGCACTGGATCCAAACCCTGTCCATGGGGGGCAACCGGGGCGCCGGCTGGGCACGTGGCTCGGCGCGTGGCCCACTGTCAGTGGCACGACCGATGCTTCGTCGTCTCTGGCACGATCGATGCTTCGTCGTCTCCAGTCGTCTTGTCTCTTGCGGCCAGTAATGGCACTGCAAACGACAACAGCTTTACAGCGGTGCAGCGAGCCGTCGCGTCAGAGCACGCGTTGGCGGGAAATGAATGTCATGTCGCGCACTTCCTGCCGCTTCCCGCCCCTTCTCCTTCATTTTCCTGCCCCACTTCCGGCTATAAATAGCTCGTCGCCTTGCCAGTAGGTTCACATCCTCCAACCGCCGGTAGAAAATGCCTCGTCGCCTCTTCACAACCTACGCCATGCTCCCTCGTGGTGGTTCCGGCGCGCCACCACCACCACCGCCCCCACCTCCACCGCCGCCGCAGGAGCCAGCTCTGCCGCAATGCGAGGAGGAGGAGGACTCCGACAAGGAGGAGTTCTTCGCCCAGCTGCCGATGGACACAGAGGCGGAGGAGGCCGCAGCGGAATAGAGAGCGATCCTAGCGTCGTTCGAGACGCAGCGCCGTGATCGGTCGGTGCAGGAGTTCATGGCCGCCGAGAGGAGGGCAGCAGCGGCTAGGCTGGCGGAGGACCATGCTGCCGCCTGCGCCGACGCCCATCGCCGCAACATCGAAGCAGCGAGGGCTGTGATGGCGGAGGCTGACCAACGCCTCTTCCGGGCGGATGTGACCAGAGGGATCGCGACAGTGGCGGCGGAGCGCCAGAGCCGCGAGCATCAGTACCCTCTTCCCTCCTTCGATGCATCGGCACAGCGAGAGGAGGAGCACCACACCTTCACCTCCTTCCTCGAGGACGCCGAGCGCCACCGCCGCGAGCGCGCGCTGAAGGAGAACCGTCGTCGCCGCAGGATGGTTTCCCGCCACCGGTCCGATGACGGAGCTGGGCCGTTCAGCGCTCCACCGCTACCACCATCGGGCGCATCGGGAGCCGACGCTGCCAGCAGGGACTCCGACAAAGACCACCTCTTTTAGTTTATTTTATATTTCACAGATTATGTAAAAAACCATCTATATTTCAATGATATCTATGTAGTTTGCTAAATTTTGTCGAGTTTAAAATTTGGGATGGGGGGCATGGCTGGGAAACCACCGCCCCCATACTAAAATCGGCGCCGCCCCTCCCCAAAACGGCCTCAAAAACGTTTGCGCCGGTCGCTGTTTGGGGGGGGGAGTGGAGATGCTCTAACGACCGGCGACGACACACCTTGTTGCAAGTAACAATGAGGATTGATCAACCAGCTAAAAAACCAGAAACACTTTGATGACGCAATCAACGGAAATAGAAAATCCCTCGTGCTAGCTGAACCAATTGGGTTACTATAGTTAGCTGAATGGATCAGTCTCTTGTTATCTCAACTGTTGGGCTAGCTGAATCGCATGTCTCCTCACAGCACTTTATATATGTTTGAACTTTGAACTCTGCAAATCTGCAATACAATCCAGTGTGCATGCATGAGTATATTCAGACATAAAAACCAAATGCAAGATCAGCAGAAATAGGAAAGTGACATGATCGGCATCGTGGGATTGAACTCCACCACATAGTACAACATTTTAAGGAAGGGTTCCTTTTGATGACCGGTAGTCATTGCCAACGAAGTGAAGGCTGCAACGCATTAGCATCGTCAACGCCTTCTAGGCAGGGTTAACACGCCATGGTGGGGCGTGCGAGCGGGGAGCACATGGAGAGGTTGTGGCCTGCGCGAGGAAGGTGGCACCTGGGAGGATTCGCGTGGGGATAGGGCGGCGGCGTCTCAGCGTCTCGGCAGAGGAGTCGCGGGCTGGCATCATCCTGAGGAGTTGCATCGCGGGCGCGAGTGGAAAAGTGGGCGGGGGAGGCCTCGCAGTGTGCGGCACCGAGGGACTGAGGAAAATCAAGAACAAAGAGAGGAATTTGCGGCGTTTAGCAGTCAATGCGATGACAGAAATGCAATTGATGGAACGAATCTAAGAAATTATCGGGGCATTAATCAGAGCAATTAGCGGATCGTTCAAAATTCCATGCGAGGTGTGTTGAGTTGTACTCAACATTGGACATATCTAGACCGTTAGATCAACAACATTTGATGGGTGTGATTAAATGTATCCAATTATGTTTGTGCCTTTATAAATAGTAGAGATAGAGATAGAGATTATTGGTGGCCAAACCAGCCTAACTGCTGCATGGGTTGGGAGTAGGTAAATATATCATGGCTATGTATGGGTTCCGGGCTTCGGTTGTTGTAACATCCCGACATATAGGACCCGGGGAAGGGGTAGTTTTAAAATTGTGATTTGCATTTCAGTTCTCTAAAAATGTGGATTTTCAAAAACTATTTTATTAGGGTGCAAATAGTGAAGTTTGACTAGAGGTCATATTTAATCTTTGGAATTTGAATCAAATATCAAATTTGAAATATTTGAACTTAACAAAATTTGGGAGATAATTATTATAGACAACACATATCACCAAAATGAAGTTATAACTTCAATAACAATCATTTCATATCAAGTTAATTGATTGAGCTCAAATTCAAAGTTTTGAATTTAAATGGAATTTAAAATAAGTAATTAAGGCCAAATTCAAATATTCATAACAACTTATAGAAAAATCATAAAAATATGAAACAAATTGCATAAGATAGATAAAAAGAATCTTTGTTGCATAGAATCATACATGTGTACTTTTACATACCACATTGTCGTCAGATTACAAAAATCTGAAAAATAAAAAGAAAAGAAGAAAGAAATCCTAGACTACATCTAAACTTATCTATCTTGATCTTCATCTTCTCATCTTCTGATCTTTGCTTCACCTGCAATCAAAGACACTAAAGGAAATTTTTGTTATAGTTAAAATGTTGGTTTGACCCAAGGGTCAACCATTTTTATTAAGAATCAGAAACTTGGTTTTGGACTTGAATAACTAGGGCATAAACCAAATCAAATAACTCATGCAAGATTGAGACATAAATAGAATAGCAATGTCAAGAATATAACAAGTAGGCCAGCTAAATGACCTAGTTAAATCTAGGAAATACTTCAGATAAAAGTTTGACGATAGATAAAGTCACAAGAGTATTTAGAATATTTCCAATAGAGAAAATATAAAGCAATGAACCAATGCATCAGAAATTACCCTAGCCAGGATTCCTTGTTAAAACAAACTCAAAGAATTATATTCAGTAATTAAAGGACCAAGATCTTGCTAAACAAGATTAGCAAGTGATTAGCAGCCAGACTAAGCCAAAGACCAAAACCATTAGTATATTAGCAACCAAAGGTGGACATCATCTCAAAAAGCACAAACTTAGTAACCAGAAATAAGTATTTAGCAAGCTGATTTGGGAAAAATAATATAAAATTCACTCATGATCAACAGATACATGATTTTCATGTATCTGAGCTAAAATCCAAGCTAGAGAGACGGTTCAGAACAATAATCAAGCACCTTAGTCACCAAATGCATGCAAATAGGTGCTAGCACCACAGTGAATCCCCAACCCTATAAATACCCCCTTCTTCCACATGATTTCACTCACAAAAATTCTCAGAGCAGCTCATAAGACCACCTTAAGGCTAGAGGCTAGAGGTTAAGACCAAAAGCTCATAAAATCTTCCAAGCCAGAGACTGGGAGTGAGAAAAGGAGCAAGCTCACCATTGGTGAGTAGCCCAAACCACAACTTGCACACTAGTAGGTAGGAGAAGGACCAGAACAAGGAGGTGCTGCTCCAGCTGAACCAGGCAGAGGAGTACTGCCCAAGAACAAGCTCATCTTCATCAAGGCAGAGGAGTACTGCCCAATCTTCACCAAGCATACTTTGAAAACTCCAAAGGTTGTATACTAGGATTTATATGAAAGGTTTCACAACATATAAAACAAAAAAAATCTACGAAGACGAACAAGAACAAGCCAAGATCTGATCTACAAGATGTAAAACAACGAGCGGGAGAGATTAGATCTACATACCCTTGTAGATCGCACAGTGGAAACGTTCAGATGAACATGGTCGACGTAGTCGTACTAACGTCTCCTTCTCGCGATCCGATCCGATCCGATCCAAGTGCCACAACGGGCGGCGCCTCTGAGCGATGCGCACATATAGCGCAGCGATGACTCCTCCTTCTCGGTCTAGCGAGATGCGGTGAAGTGGTAGATGGGATCAACAGCACGACGGCGTGATGCTTATGGTGGAGAGTATCTGCGGGCAGGGCTTCGCCTACGTGCACGAGGTGGAAGAAAGGAGACAAAAGGTAGTCAAACTGGGACAAAAAAAATACTACATCTGAGACCACATGTGGCGATGGAGGCTGATCAAAAATCAGAGCGTGCGTCTCCATCTGGTACTCCTTTATATAGGCGCGTCACACGAACCTTGGCGTAGGGGCCAGGTTAACGTCGAACGCCTTCGACGCGAAGTATGAGATGACGCCAACGCCAGTCAAACCTGCCCCGCTACCGCGCGTGTGCCTCGATCGCATCGAAGCGATCGCTGATCGCTGGAGCATTGAGCCAGGTCCTGGCGGGCGAGCGCCTGCCTCTGGCGCTGCGGCAGAGCGGCCCAGCCGCTAAGGCTCAGTGGCCCAAGCTCGGCCCAGCGGGAGGCCGGCCGGCCCAGGTGCCCTTCCCTTTTTTTCCTTTTCTTTGCCTTTTTCCTTTTGCTTCTTTATTTAATAGTTTGTCCAAATAAGCTACAAAATTACCTATTAGCAAAACTACTAATAGACTACTTTTAGCCCTTATTTATTTCTTGTAAATAAACATATGTATTAACATTTATTAATTCAATTAATTAATAAATCATTAATCTTCTTCTCGGAACAATTCTATAACTCTCCGAAACAATTTTCATAAATCCCAAAACTACCCTAACATCGATGAGCGTTAAGTGTGTGACCCTACGGGTTTGAGAATGTGCGGACATGATCACCATCAATAATCAATAGCGGGATCTGGAAATCCATATTAACTCCCACATATTTAACGAGGTCATTATCGGTGATCCACGATGTGAGGATTCAATTAACCCCGTATACAAATTCCTTTGTCTCGCGATATTTTACTTGCCCGAGATTCGATCATCGGTATCGCCATACCTAGTTCAATCTCGTTCGCAGCAAGTACTCTTTACTCATTCCGCAATCCAATATCACCCTGTGATTAAACTCGTTAATCATGTGTTTGCAAATGGTGTATGATATTGATTATCGAGTGGGCCCGGAGTATATCTCTCCGACATGGGAGGGACAAATACCAATCTTGATACATGCAACCCAACAAGTACTTTCCGATTACCTGAGAGACACCTTTATGATCACCCTCTTGATACGTCCATTTTGCGTCACTATTTTGTATCATAATTTACTGTTATTCATTGATATATTTCACATTTAGAGATAATACTTATATTGTTTCCTCTGTTTTTACATGTTTGATGATCATTGAAGGATTTGCTGTCGGAGTCAGGATTCTGCTGGAAAAAGGATCGTCAAGACACCATGTTTCGGAAGATCAGGAAATTCCAAAAAAATAATAGAAAATTATATTTCGCTAGAAGACTGAAGAAGCCAGAAGGAGGAGGCGAGAGGAGCCACAGGTTGGGCTCACCCACAGGGGGCGTGGGCCCACCCCTGGCCGCGCCGGCCTGTGGTGAGGCCACCCTGGCCCACTACTGCCATCGCCCCTTCGCATATTTCATCGTCCCCGAAAACCTAAGTCAAGGGGGGCTCAGATATAGACACCGCCGCCTCTGCGGGGCGGAAAACACCAGAGAGAGAAAAGCTCTCCGGCAGGCAAAAATCTGCCGAGGAAATTCCTTCTTGGAGAGGGGAGATCGTCGCCATCGTCATCATTATCACGCCGGATTTCATCGGGATCATCATCACCATCATCCTCATCACCAGCACCTTCATCTTTACCATCAACACGCCATCCCGCTGTAACATATTGAGTTGAATCTTGTCAAATTCTTAGAGGAAACTTTCCCGATGTTAATTACTCTTGTGGTTGATGCTCTTGAGTGGAACCGTTGAATTAAGGTTTATGTTTAGATTGTTATTTACCATTATTTCACCTCTGATCATGATCCATATGATGTCTTGTGAGTAGTTCATTTAGTTCTTGAGGACATGGGAGAAGTCAAGTTGTTAGTAGTGGAATTATGTTGAGTAATATTTAATGGTTTGATATTTATTTGTTGTGGTGCTATTTCACTAGTGGTGTCATGTGAACGTCGACTATATGATACTTCACCATTTATGGGCCTAGTGAGATGCATTGTGTATTTGGCTACCAATTGTGGGGTTGCTGGAGTGACAGAAACCTAAACCTCTGTTGGGAAACCATTGCACCAGGGAGCGTAGGATCTTAGAGTTTAAGGCTGTGGTTAGATTTATCTTAATTACTTTCTTGTAGTTGTGGATGCTTGCAAGGAGTATAATCACAAGTGTGTATTTATCCTAGTAAGGGTAGTGCGCTAGCACAGGCTCACCCCCATAACACTTATCAAACCAATAAAGATTATTTAGCGGTATGAAGCGAAAGCACTTGACAGAAACTCCCGTGTGTCCTCGAGAACGTTTGGTTATCATAAGTTTCACAACCGGCTTATCCTTTGCTCTAGAAAGGATTGGGCCACTTGCAGCAATTATTATTACTGTCTTTTATTTATTCACACTTTATTTATTTGCATTACCAAATACCCCTGAAAACTCGTTTGCTAGTATTTACAGTGAATCCTTGATCAAAACCACTTGTCAACACCTTCTGCTCCTTGTTGGGTTTGACACTCTTATTTATCGAAAGTACTATGATACACCCCCTATAGTTGTGGGTCATCACCTCTCATAGGGTGACGTTTGATGACCTCAAAGCTCTCTTTCGATACTACAGAGTGGCATTATCTCATGGTCTAAGTAATAGGATACTGACATAGGAAAAGCTACACAATTGTGAACACAATGACATGATCTAATTGATGTGCTTAATTTGGGTATGTCCATCACTTCATTCTACTAATGACATGACCTCAGTATTAATCGACAACTCATGTCTATGGTTAGAAAACATTAACCATCATTAATCAATGAGCTAGTCTAGTAGAGGCATACTAGGGACACGGTGTTGTTTATAAACCACACAAGTATAAATGTTTCCGCTTAATACAATTCTAGCATGGAATATAAACATTATCATGAACAAGAAATATGATAATAATAATATTATTATTGCCTCAAGGGCATATTTCCTTCATTATATTAGCAGAGAGGGAGTGATACACACACACTAGGAAAGCTTGCTGTGAAGCCCCATGAAAATGAGGAACACCACAGCCATGCCATGCTCAAGGAGCACATCCATTAGAATTTTCTGTGTGAGCTCAAGAAAGAAGATGAAGTGTAAATCACTAAAAGTGATCACTTGCTTCATAATCTTACTAGAAAACACACCTATACATACATCTCTGAATCCTAAGATTCAGAAAATTCTTGTGTTAATAATTAGAAGAAAATGATAGTTGCAAGCTCTAAGCCAAGTTTCTGAATGAATCATTGATAGAACACCAAATGATAATTCAGAGTTCATGGTGTTGAAGCAAGCAAACTAGAATTTGTAGTACTAATAGTGATGAAGCATAGTATCAAAAGCAATAGAAACATATGAAAGCATCCCAAAACCTACTGACAGTTTATGAACTCAAAACTGTCAGAGTCAGTGCAAAGTTCAGAGTGTAGAATTCACAGTGAGCAAATAAGCTGAAGTACTCAATCTTAGATTCATACAAGTCTTCAGTAAGCATAGTAACACTAGCTAGATAAGATTAAACTAGCAAGCATCGATGAACTGAAGGATTTCTTCAGTATACCGAAACCCTAATTCCCAAATTGGGGGGAGGGAATCAAGGGGGAAATCAAGAGACTAACTAGGGGAGTAGTAGGGAGAGAGGAAAGCCACTTACTTGTTAAAGGAGCCGAGCTCCATTGGAGGTGAAGGAGAGGTGGCCGTGGCTATGACCTATGTCATCGAGGAGGAGCTCCTTGAGGTTGCTCAAGCCAGTGACCCTAGGTCACCATAGAGAGGGGAGAGGCTTGGCCTAGCAAAGGGGAGAAGCCCAAGCTCGTCAGAGATGACGAACACCATGGTCAAAACCCTAGTGGATCCAGAGGGAATGCGCGAGGAGAAGACCAAGCACCCCAGATCAATTCCTCTAGTGAGAGGGTAGAGCGGAAGGAGGCGGTCACTTTGACGACGGCGACAAGGCCAGAGGTGATCGGAGACGGCCAGGGCATGACGGAGGGGGCGCTGGCGATGCAGTTGCCATGGGTGTCGTGAGAGAGTGAGCAAGGTGGAGGGGCGAGTGAGGTGGTTCAATCTAACCAAACCGCTCGGTCAGTTTGACCGAGGGGTATGACAGGTGGGCCCCACCCGAGGTATTCTGTGATTTTTTTAAAAACTAGGGCCCTAACTTTAAAACTGTAGTAACTTTTCAAATAGGAGTCCAAAAATTATGAAATATATATTTTTGGAAAGCTAAAAATATGACTAACTCAAATATGCTAATAGATTAAAGTGTTAGAAATAAAATTTCTTAACCATTGTTTTGTTGATAAATGAGATGAATAATTTAAATAGTTATCTAAATACCTTTTAAACATCAAGAAAATTCTTGAATGATGTTTTATCACTTGTGTGAAGTTTTGAAAACAAAATTTCAATTATGTCTTTGATAAATGACTTGGGTATTAATAAAGTACCAAAAGACAACAAAAACCAAGAATAATACTTTCCAAGTTCTTGGAGATTATTATTTTAAACTAATGAATGCCATTTTGAATGTGAAGATATTCAAAATAGTATATAAATCAACTTAAGAAGAATATATTGGAATTTCTTCTGAGTTTCCAATATATCTGTCTTTGCGGCATAGAAAGATTTTTCACAGAGTCCTGGCTATCCGCGATCCTTCCAGTGGCTCATAGCTTATCCGGTTGTTCGATCAATGATGTGCTTCAGTTCAATGGTTTTTTCTATAGCGAAGAAGTATATCCCTTGTGAATAATGAAAGAATTTTCCAGATATATGAAAATTCTAAAGTGAAATTCATATGAAAGTTCTAATGGAAAGTTCATATGATCAACAAGAAACTCAAAGAAAATATCACTCAAAAACACTGGAAGGGTTTATCAAAACTATGCATACAAATAATCTTTTCAAATCATTTGGATTTTAAAATGTTGTCTTCTATTCGGACAATGGTAATTCTTCAGAACCTGAGGTCCAGGGTCAAGTAAAACCTTCGAACTGCATTATCTTGTAGTTGTCAGGAAAGTTCACTCTCGCTCATATCTATTGATTATTTTCAAAAGTACCAATTGAGTAGTATTTCATACCACATGCATCAAAGTATTACTTTCAAATAAAATTGGTTGATGATAGAACCATAGATTGGGTGTATGATCGGAGCATCGTACGGTGGATGTTCCATTATACCGGGAATGCCTAGGAGTTAATAACACCTATTATCAGTCATTCCAAAGCACCGTAAATCGCACTGACCATAGAACTTGGTATGGGAAAAGCAAATTAGAAGTTACTTCCGAGTTTCGTATATCCTTGGAGGCATAGCCGATGATGAGGATCAACGTGATCCAAAAGGGGTTTAGGTCCAATCTTTCATGGCGATCAGTAGCAATAGTGATAAATAGCACGGCTTACGATCTAGACGATGCAAACTCGCGTGAACAACAAGCAAACCCTTCTCGGCGAGAGGAATTACTTTGACGGTTCTAGGTGAACCACGAAGCAATTAGAAGCACGATGCTCCAATCGAACGTAGGGGAACAACCTTAATTGGTCTCGACAGATAAACACAGGGATTTTCACCCTCGGCGCGAAGGCCGAAACACACACGTGTTTTAACTCACAAAATTCCAATCTCCTCTATATTCATGTGACGCAAATACTGAATTCATGTTGTAATCGTACTGGCTAGGGGCGTCTTCATCTTGCTTGTGTACGTACAAAACATGGAGGCTCCTTATTGATTTGCTGCACCTTGTTGCAAGCATATAATCTCCTTGATCTTTTGCAAACGTGACATCGAGCTTATTGGGGGTGTGCCGCATCATCCTGCTTGAGATTCCTTTCAGGAAAAATCAATGGGTGGGAGCCCGTGGTAAACGTCTCTGCTCTAAGATACAGAGTAACGGTTAATGTCTTCTAGTGGAGAGGGTGATTGATTTGGACCGAGGTTTGGATTAATTACAATGGGTGGATTACAGAATTAGGTTGTGCTCGGCATGATTCGGCTATACTTGATAACTGGCCTCATACTGAAGGAAGTATGATATTGGCAATAGGGCCAATGACATTTGTGGGCAAATTAGCGCACCTCTGCAGAGTGTATAGAATTGTGACATGTTATTCCCTATTCCAGGAAAGGAATTGCGAATGCCACGTGGAAAGGAACTATGCAAAAGTTCTAACAATCCACAAAGACTAGTGAACATAGTTTTTATGAAATTAAAACTTGGATTTATCTAACAAAACTGTTTTCCAAAACTTGCATATGTTTGGAATTCCCTTATTCCAAGCTATTGTTTTATTTAGCATGAAACACCATTTCCATGAAACTTGCTGAGTATGCATGTACTCAGTCTATCCTTGAAAACCCTTGCTTTAGATTATGAGAACAACGAAGATGTTCCTGTCGATGGTGAGGAACAATACTACGAGGAACCGGATCTTTCCAAAGGAGTAGAAGGAGTAGATTATGGTATCGTTTACGATACTAGTGACAAGGAACCAGACACCAAAGCATAGAATTATAGGATAGTTAGTGGGGCTTAGCGACTGACGAGGGGTTAACTCGGAAAATGTCCTAGATGAAGGACTTAGGATCGGGGAGGTAGGGCGTCGGATGAACTCGAAGGTAAAGTTAATCGAAATAGGTGTACGTCGAAAGTAAACTTGGGTGTTCAACCTGGCTTGCTTTTAATCTGCCCTACACCGTCCCCTCCTGGCCCCTATATATAGATGGCCAGGTCTCGAGGATCGGGTAAGGTCCGATACAGATTACAATATCTATATACGGTAAAGACTCGTATTCGACTATCATTACAATTGGGCCTAGCTATACGGGTCTCAGGGGTACTCAACTAACGGGCTCTATTAGCTATACCCTTGTCAGTAGCCCCTGAGATTCTACCAGAATTGTAGATTCGGGTTGAATCTCTAATCTTCAAATCTTTGACTTGATCAATTCTTCGACTTCTTCTTATCTTCAAATCTTCGACTTGGTCTTTCGACTTATGTTTGTGATAATTTGTTCGCAGGGGGTTTTGATGAGCAAGCCTGACAACTCTGACGGATCAAGAGGTCAGTTAACTGCCGGAACAGATACTTGTCACCTACTTCAAATTCAATCCCCTTGGACTTGAATTCGGGATACCGGTCAAACCCATTCTTTTGCCGCATTTAGGACTTACAAAGAATAAATCCCAGTGGTTCTCAGAGTACCCAGTGCGTCCACCAGGATTTTCTTCGCGTCGTAGACACGGATACATACCAGCAGAGCGCATCCATGTGCGTATACCAGGCCACACAAGACGGATCCTGGGGTCTTACCTATGTGACAAGTCACGGCATTCGAGTTGCGTTGCGATAACGCAACTCGAGAATCTCATGTCGCAGTCAAATTTCGACTGAAAATATTCGGGTTTCTTCAACCATAAAACTCGCTCCCGATGGGAGTAACACTCCTGTACTTTCTCAATTATAATACTTTGCCAATATATATCGTCGGGTGCGCGCTCAGCGCTCCCGATGGGAGTAGCCTCCGAGGCTATGTTTGGATACTTGTAGTCAAGCATAGGCTCAAAGTTTATTCCTTTGTATACTGTTTGTAAACCGCCGAGTCCAAGTCGATGTCTTCATATCACGCGACCATAATCTTCTCTTCTTTGTTCTTTGATGAAAGGACACGGATGTCGCCTAGAGGGGGGTGAATAGGCGATTTAAAACTTTTACGAGCGGCTTGACAAATGCGGAATAAAACTAACGTTTAATTTGACAAGCCTACAAAACCTAAATAAACTAGGTTCACCTATGTGCACCAACAACTTATGCTCAACAAGATAAGCAACTATGTGATAGCAAGATATATATAACTTCAAGCACGAAGGCTATCACAAAGTAAATTGCATAAGTAAAGGAGCTCGGGTATAGAAATAACCGAGGCACGCGGAGACAACGATGTATCCCAAAGTTCACACCCTTGCGGGTGCTAATCTCTGTTGGAGCGGTGTGGAATGCACAAGGCTCCCCAAACGCCACGGAGGCTCACCGTAATCTCCTCGAGCCCTCCCACCAAGATGGAAGACCCGATCCACTATGGGACCCTTGAGGGCGGTCACCGATCCCTCACAAAGCTTGGGGCTACTCCACAACTTAATTGGAGGCTCCCAAATCCACAAAGCCACTAAGATTGGGGCACACTCCACAACTCAATTGGAGGCTCCCAATAATCGCCACGGAGGCACCACAAAGCTTGGGAAGATCTCCACAACTTAATTGGAGGTCCCCAAGAAATCCACTGAGCCGTCTAGGGTTCCAAGAACCCAAGAGGAAATAAGCTTCTTGCTTTCACCACCGAATCTCCGAGGAGAACTCAACCCGATGCACCAAATGCAATGGAAAGAACACACGAAGTGCTCAAATCCTTCTCTCCCAAATCCTACCAAAGCAACAAATGCTATGGAGGATATGAGAGGAAGAACAAAGAGGAAATCCACAAAGAACTCCAAGATCTAGATCCAATAGGTTCCCCTCACTTAGAGGAGAAAGTGATTGGTGGAAATGTAGATCTAGATCTCCTCTTGCTTTTCCCTTAGAAAGATGCAAGAAACATGGAGGGAAGTGAGGAGGGAGGGCAAGCTTTGAAGGTCAACAATGGAAGAGAGAAAAGCCCAAAAATCGTTGTCAGCTCAAGGAGGAAGAAGGGGTATTTATAGGTGGGGAAAATCTGGCCGTTGGAAGCAGCCAGCCGGCCAGTTCGGCCGTAAGTCCGGCGGCGCCGGGCTCTGGGCCGGACGGTCCGGCGGCCCGCCGGACGGATCCGGCGCCCCACCGAAAACGCGGCCAGAACACCAGTCCGGCGGCACCGCCGGGCTGGCCTGGTCTGCCGCCGAAAGGTCCGGCGGCCCGCCGGATGGATCCGGCGCCCCACCGAAAACGTGGCCAGAACACCAGTCCGGCGGCACCGCCGGGCTGGCCCGGTCTGCCGCCGGAAGGTCCGGCCTGGAGCCCGGCCTGGCCGGACCAGGGGCCGAATTGGACAGCCCAAAAACCAAATAACTTTTGCAAGGAAACTCCGAATGAGATGAAACCAATTTTGTTGGAAAGCTAACAACAAGGAGAACCTCACAAGGGAGAATTTACTATGAATTTAGAGGTAATAAGAGTCTCTATATGAGGAACCGGTAAATTCTCCAAACACCAAAAACGCAATAAGAGTTCCATACGAAATCCGTTTTTGATGAGCTAGAGCTTGTCATGGAAACCACAAGCTCTAAAACCTCACATGGATAAAATCCAAATAAGAACCAAGAAAGATAATGCCAAGTATGCAAAGGTTTGAGCTCTCTCCGAACGATACGAATAAGCTACTCACTCGAGAGCCCCTTTTGATAGTACGGCTATCGATCCTAAACCCGGTCTCCCACACTATGAGACCGGTAAGAAAGAAACCCTATCAAGAACATACCTTTGCCTTGCGCATTCCACTTGAGCTAGATGGTGACGATCTTGATCTTCTCAAGTTGGACTACCTTTCTTGATTGCGCTTTCTCGGTGAAGTCTTGCGGATTGCTCCCCCATACTTCACTATGGGAGAGACACTAGAGAAATATCTTCACATGTCCATTCCCACCAAATGGACACCGAGCTTCAAGCAAATGATATCTTCTAGAAGCCTATCTTGAACTTGCGCTTTGACTTGATCAACATTGCACTTCATCTTCTTCTTTCATAATGATGATGTCTTGAGAATGCACATGAGAGTTCACTCCATCTTATTCCTCAAGACAAGCCTATCTTGATCTTGCGCTTCGACTTGATCAACATTGCACTTCGACTTGATCAACACTGCACTTCATCTTCTTCTTTCATAATGATGATGTCTTGAGAATGCACATGAGAGTTCACTCCATCTTATTCCTCAAGACAAGCCTATCTTGATCTTGCGCTTCGACTTGATCAACATTGCACTTCGACTTGATCAACACTGCACTTCATCTTCTTCTTTCATAATGATGATGTCTTGAGAATGCACATGAGAGTTCACTCCATCTTATTCCTCAAGACACACCCTATAGGCTCAACTCCCTTATGACCAATCTTCGGATCACTCCTTGAATAACACCTTGGTCATCACATAATCTTCTTTATATGCATCTTCTTACAACCTTGAAACCAACATATGGCTCAAGAGTTGTCTACGGACAAGTCCTACAAATATAACTCGATGCAAACATTATTCCATAGGGATTGTCATTAATTACCAAAACCACACATGGGGGCACATGCTCTTTCATTTGATATTATCGTCTGCTGCGTGCAGAATTTAACTCCTTATTGCAAAATATGTTGACGGGCCTTGTTTTAACATGGGGGCCCGATAATACGTGCTTATAAATAAAGCATCCTCTATCAAGGGTAAAAACCCTAATCAGATTCCTCCTCCGCCGCATCATCTTCTCTCTCCATCTAGGGTTTTCCAAGGTTTCTCCCTTGTTCTCATGGCTGACGCTGAAGGTTCTCGTTTGACCCTTGGCTCCCCGGTGGCGCCACGAGGTTGGGGTCGCCCTCGCGGAAGTAAGAACAAGAACACCACGCCAGCCGCCGCGGGAACTTCTTTGGACGCTCCGGCTAAGCGTCGTCCCGGCCGCCCTCCTGGCAGCAAAAACAAGCCCAAGGTGACTGGCGTTGCTCCAGGTCCAATCGCTCCTCCTCCTGCTGCTCCTGCTGCACCTCCCCAAATCTTCTCCTTCCTCTGCATTGCCATGGCGCAATGCCGTGAGATTCAGCGCCTGCCGCTGAATTTCACCAATTTCATGGATGGCCGCGAACTGTGAGAGGCGGTTCTCCGTGAACAGTCTGGCGGTGGCATTCCATACGAGGTGGAGGTGTGGTATGATGGCGACGGCGAGCAGTACTTTAAGGGCGGCTGGTCGCAGTTTGCGAAGGACCACGACATCCATCAAGGCTTCTTCATGGCCTTCGACTTCCATATCGGCACGTCGAAGTTCGACGTGAAGATCTACGATGGCACTCTTTGCCAGAAGAAGTATGAAGCTGAAGTCCACTTCCATTAGGACTTTTTTTATGTAATCTCGTTTGATAATGTCCTTGCTACCATGTTTATCTGCAATAAATATTCACAATTGGTGTCGATGTTTTTGCTAATACCAGGAAAAGAAGTCATTGTTTTGAGGTATATTTTTCCATCTGTCGGGTTCTTTGCGAACCAATGGGAAGAATATCAGGTTCCTTGTAACGACCTAAGATTTTGTCAAATTTTGGGGAATTTTTTTTTCGCTTTTGTATTGCTTGAGATGATTGAAATTCACAGGAATTTAAAACTTTTTGAGTTTATTTGAAAACCTATCCCAAGCTTTCTATCACTTCTTGAAGAGTTTCTTTGGGAAAATAAAAGGATTTGAAATACTATTTTCTTGCCCTTATTCAAAACCTATGCAAGGCTCATTTGCATAGAGAGTGTTTGCCAAAAGAATTCATATTAATTTATTTAAAGATTATATTTTAAGTTTGGAATTATTAATTTCAAACAATGTCTTATAAAAGTATTTTTCAACCAATTCAAAAAAGGGTTTAAGACTTATATTTTATGTGAACAAGCAAGTCCTTCTTGCTATGTTCATGAAGCTTATTTGAAAACTTATTTATTAAGAAAGCCTGTATTTTATTGGTTTAAAACGTTGTCTTAAAGATTTGAGGATTATGAAAATTTGTTTGATTAGATTTGAAGCATTTTTGCAAAAGATACAAAATAAACAAGAAACAAAAAAAGGAAAAAGAAGAAAAGAGGAAAAATATAAAGGCCTCGGGAACCCCTCGGCCCAGAGATGGAAAGAGGCCCGCGGCCCACTTACCTTCACTCCGAACCGGTACCCTGCTCCTCTCCTTTTCTCGCTGACTGGTGGGACCCCTTCGTCAGGGCGAAGTCGTCTTCCACCTTGGACCGAAATCAACGCCAGTAGACCGAGCCTCCCCGCCATTACACCCTCTTCAATACCGATTCATTCCACTTCCGTTTCTTCTCCGCGCCATGCCTATAAGACCCCGCATCCTCCTCCCCATTTCCCCCTTCTCCCCTCTCCAAATCACGCCGCCAGGCTGCCCAGATTTCTCGCCGGAGTTGAAGCTATGCGCCACTGTTTCCGTCGAAATCCGGCGGAGTAAGGTGACACCGCCACCAGACTTGGCACCCCTCATCTCCCCCTTGATCACGCGCATCCCCTGATGCCCTCTAATTGTTCTAACTCGTAGTAAACCGAGCAAGCCGAAGGTCACCGTCGCTCGTGCTGCCTCCAGCTGCCCGTCGCCCTCGCAGCAGGACCCAATCGAACACGCAGACCATGCAGTAGTCTTCTTCGTGAAGCCCTGCACCTCATCCACAACTCCATCGCCGTCGCAGACCATCGGAGCACCACCGGAGATCAACGTCTGGCCGCCTCACCGGTGAACCCTCGCCGGAAACCTAACTCAACCGGTGAGCTCCTCCCCTTTTTAGTCTTGCCCGTCCGATCTTGATCCAACGGATCGAACAGATCTCTTAACTGAAAAGGTACCAATCCATCCAGGACATCCAGATCCCTTTAGATCCGACGGCCGAAAATCCTGATCCAAATGAAACGGTGCCCTCCAATCAGATTAGACCACGTGGCCCTGGCAGAATCAAAATGAATTCGAAATAGATTTCCAAACCAGATTAAATCCCAATCTTGTAAAATTCATAACTTTCATTCTGTAAGTCCAAAAATAGCAAATAATATCTTGTTGGAATCCTTAGGAAGTGTACAATCCATTAGTATAATAAAAGATTATATTTTATGGGTTCAAATTGAAACTATTTTCAAATTGAATCAAACCTATCTGTTAGCATGTTAAATTCATATCTTTTGAATCAAGTATCCAAAAATTATGAATTTGTAGTATTTGGAATCCTCTCAACTTGTAGAACATCATAGGATCAAGAAAATCCAAATTTGATACGTGCACACACTTTGTGCATTCAAATTTGTCCAAATCACTATTTCGATGATAATTCAATTTCTATAACTTATTTTTGAGTGATTCCAATTGCAGTGACTTTGTATTACTGCAAGGCATCCAGTAGCATCACTCCCATAATTTCTTGAACCACTTCACAATTATTCAAATTCTAATATGAGAATTTGAGTAGTTCCTATATAGATAAATCCTATTCCTATTTCAATTAGAAATTCCCTCTACCATAGCAAATCTCATAACCATACCTAGTTATCAATGTCATCTAAATAACATCCTGATCAAGATCATATCTACTTAGACCTATCTTGTCTAGTTCACACATATTCAAATTACAATTGTGTTGTTTGAGTAAAGTGTGACACATCTCAATCATAGAATTCTATTCTTGCTATCTTTGTGGCGTTGATCAAATTGATATGATAGCATCTATCCAATACTCCATGTACCTAATAAAAACCTTAAACCGTAATCTAAAATGTTATCTACCCATACTCAATCATCTGTCCACCTGATCCTGATTTCATGTGTAGAACTATTCGATTAACAAATGAGTTAATTGAGTAACTCAATGCTTCATGAATCCTAGCCCATTGCCTAAGTGTAATATATACTATTTAAGAATAATTGTTGTCACACTTATTCAATAGTATTGCTATTTCACTATTTGGTCTCTTGTGTGATTTACCCACATGAGATATTCCAAGATTCAATATGCTTTGATAAAGTATAAAGATCTCACTCATCATATTTTGTCTAATTCGTACATGTACTCAAATTGCAAATGTGCTACTTGAGTAGAATATGAATTCATCTCAAACTTAGGTTCTATTATTGTGGAGTTGTTATAACCCGTACAATAGTATGTGTTATACACCATGTTGAACCATGAACCATTTGAGCTATGCTCTCAAATATCAATCATGCATACCCAATTCAATGCCTACCTAGTTTTGTTCACATGTATTGAACTATTCAACTTGCGAATGTGCTAATTGAGTAGTTCAAGCATTCTTAAAACCTAGCCTAGTGCCTAAGTGTGATATATGCTATTTAAAGAATAAATGTTGTTACACTTATTCAAATAGTATAGTGGTTGCACTATCCTACACCTATGTGATCTATTTCACACGAACCTTTCTGAAACTCATTCATGCTTTAATAAAACATAAAAACTTCATCAATTATATTTGCCTAGTCCCTTTCTCTCTCAAATCATATTGATCTCCCCCAGCTAAGATCTCAAATTCATATCTCACAAATCATGATCCTTTACCATATCTTTCTTATCATAACATCTCAATAAACCAAATTGTTGAACAAACACTTTTCAATTGTTTGATTTGTTTGATTGTGTTTGTATGGTGTGTTTATGGTATGCTATTTCTGTGCTATAGTTGGTGCGAAGAGCTACGTGCTTAGTTGAGAGAAGTGAAACGTCGAGATCTTCAACGAGGCAAGTGACACACATACTTCCACCTATCTTTTATTATATGCATTAGTGATTTCAATACTGTGCATGTTTCAATGTGGTTATGAAATGCTTAGCTCCTAGTAGTGGTAGCTATCCCTCAAACCCCACTTGCTAGGATTGCAAACTTGCTATGCAAAATGATGCCATACCTTGTTTTCAAATGGTTATGAAAATTTAACAACCCAATGAATCACCTGGGTGTAATCTTGTGGCTACTCAGGGCCACACACCTGGCTATCAACCCAGGACATGTGTGGTGGTTATCACCTGAGGGTACACAACTCGGGGCTACACACCTGGCTATCAACCCAGGACATGTGTGGTGGTTATCACCTGAGAATACTTTGTATTGGTTGTACCTAGGAACAGAGAGAGGACATGTCACGCGAAAGGAATCTCATCACCTTTTTCAGAATATTTAAAACTTGAATAGTGACTACTTAGGGCCACACACCTGACTATCAACTCAGGATATGTGTGGTGGTTATCACCTAAGGGTCCTCACCAATCCCAAGACTAACTACTTAGGGCCACACACCTGACTATCAACTCAGGACATGTGTGCTGGTTATCACCTAAGGGTTACCTTGGGGCTTCAAATTGAGTAACTACTCAGGACTGCACACCTGGCTATCAACCCAGGATATGTGTGGTTGTCATCGCCTGAGGGTTATTCTAGTTTTAATTGAGTAACTACTCAGGACTGCACACCTGGCTATCAACCCAGGATATGTGTGGTTGTCATCGCCTGAGGGTTATTCATGTTTTGTTGAGTTACTACCCAGGGCTACACAACTTGGCTATCAACCCAAGGCTTGTGTGGTGGTTATCACCTGGGGGTTATCTTGACCTTAAAGAAAAAAATCAAAATGTTTTAAAAATGTTTTGACAGGATAAAACTTGCTTTATGCAATTCAGCCATAAGATCCACCAGCCAAATGTCATGTAGTATAGTCTTTCCACAAAATGCCACCAAATATATGTTATTTGCCAGTACGTTATTGTACTGACCCCTTCGGGGCTGCATATTCAAACGTGCAGGTTTTATTTCGAGTAAGGAACCAGGAGTAGGATCTCGAGACTACATTCCAACATGTCTGCCTGTGGCACGTGATGAAGAATGGAGGCTCACTGCAACTATGCTTTATGCTGTGTACTCGTAAGATTGAAGACCTATGTAACTGGATTTACGTTGTAATTTTGATGCTATTGCAATAATTACTTATTTTGTACTGTGGTGCTATCTACTAATCCAGGGAATGGCACATTAACACAGGAGTTCTATCTTTAGCAAAAGGCAGGGCGTTACATTCCTTTGCGACCCAAGTTATTTCAGTATTTATCGGGTTGCTTGTACAACCTTAAAGTGAAAAACGTCTTCCAAGTCGCGATAAGAATTCCTTTCATACAACCCGAGGGTTGAAGCCCCCGGGTCGAAGAAGTAAAGATATTTATACAATTTTGTCGAGTCCAACCCCAAAGAACCTGACCTGTGGCCTCATGTTATGGGTTTAGAAGGTTAACTCGAATTTGCTGATAGCATTATCTTTATTCTACGCATAGAAACGCCGTAGCTGCTCTGCATTCCACGGGTTGCTCTCATCCTTCCCAGTCTTCTTATCTTGTAGTCGATATGCTCCTCCTGGTATTACTTCGGTGACGATGTAAGGTCCCACCCAAGGGGATTCCAATTTGCCGTGACTGTCTTGCCTGAGTCGCAAAACTAGGTCTCCCACCACGAAGGATCGTGGACGAACTCGACTACTATGGTAGTTTCGTAGACTCTGTTGATATTGTGTAGCCCTTTCTACTGCTTTATCTCTTGCTTCATCTAGTGCATCGAAATCGTCTTGCAATGCTTCTATTGATGTTGTCTCATCATATGCTGTCACTCTTGGAGCCTCGTGTGTAACCTCGACTGGAAGCACGGCTTCTGCGCCATGGACCAGGAAGAAAGGAGTTTCTTGAGTTGCTGCATTAGGCGTAGTTCTTAGACTCCAAAGAACGGAGGGCAATTCTTCTACCCAAGCGCTCTTGGCTTTCTCGAGAGGTGCTAGAAGCCTCTTTTTTATCCCGCTACATATCAAGCCATTAGCCTTTTCGACTTGCCCGTTTGTCTTCGGGTGCGCCACCGATGCGAATTTTAGCTTGATCCCTAATCCTTCACAGTAACTCTTGAATTCTTTTGAAGTGAAATTCGTCCCATTGTCTGTGATGATGCTGTATGGTACACCAAAACGAAAAACTATTGACTTGATGAAGTTGATTGCTGCTGTAGAATCTTGAGTTGTCACCGGGGCCGCTTCCACCCATTTGGTGAATTTATCGACTGCCACTAGCATGTAGACATGCCCTCCTGGCCAGGATTTGTACAATTTTCCCACCATATCGAGGCCCCATTGTGCAAAAGGCCAAGATAATGGTATTGTTTGTAACTCTGCTGCTGGTGCATGCGGTCTAGATGCAAACCTTTGACATGCTTCACACTTTCAAACTATATCCTTTGCGTCCTCGATGGCTGTTAGCCAATAGAATCCCGCTCGGAAAGCTTTTGCTGCTATTGCTCTGCTGCTAGCATGATGGCCGCATACTCCACCGTGTATGTCTTGTAGCATTGTTTGTCCTTCTTGAGGCGTTACACAACGCTGCAAAACGCCAGTAATACTTTTCTTGTATAATTTCCCTTGCAACACGACAAACGCTTTTGATCTTCGAGTTATCCTCTTGGCCTCCACTGCATCTTCTGGTAATTTTTTATTTATCATGTATGCAAGATACAGCTGCATCCATGTTTCTTCTATCATCAGGACCTCTTGTGGTTCTGATGTAGCCCCCAAGCCTGCTGTAGTAGTTGAAATTTTTCCACTTTTTATTGACCTTTCCACTATTTCCTCCCAAAATACTCCGGATGGCACAGGTAAACACTGTGACCCGATATTTGCTAAATTATCGGCTTCTTCATTGCTGTTCCTGCTTACGTGCGAGACTTCGCATCCATCAAACGTCCCTTCGAGATAATGGTACAGATTTTTGTAGGCCATCATGTTGTCATTGATTGTGTCACATCTATTCATAACTTGCTGGACAACAAGGTTGGAATCTCCAAATATTTTCAGGCGAGTTGCTTGATGACCCACAAGTATAGGGGATCGCAACAGTCTTCGAGGGAAGTATTACCCAAATTTATTGATTCGACACAAGGGAAGCCAAAGAATATATGTAAGCCTTAACAGATGAGTTGTCAATTCAGCTGCACCTGGAAACAGTCTTACTCGCAGCGGTTTATCAGTAGCAACAGTTTTATAGCAGTGACAGCAGGAAAACAGTAACAGCAGTAGTAAAATAGCAGCGGTAATAGTAGCAGTTGTAAACAGTAGGAACAAATACTGTAGGCATAGGGATGGATTATGGGCGTTGCATAGATAAGATAATTCATAAAATCAATGAGATATGGGCATTGCAGATAAATAATGATAAAGCATCCTAGTACAAACAATCATAGGCATGTGTTCCGTATATAGTCGTACGTGCTCACAAGGAGAAACTTGCACGACATCTTTTGTCCTACCAGCCTGTTGCAGCAGGGCCTCAAGGGAAACTACTGGTAATTAAGGTACTCCTTTTAATAGAGTACCGGAGCAAAGCATTAGCACTCGGTGAACACATGTGATCCTCACATCATAGCCATCCCCTCCGGTTATCCCAATTTCTGTCACTTTGGGGCCTCGGGTTCCGGACAACAATATGTGTATACAACTTGTAGGTAAGACCATAAACAACAAGTATCATCATAGAAATAATAACATGTTCAGATCTGAAATCATGGCACTCGGGCCCAAAGTGACAAGCATTAAGCACAACAAGTTGCAACAATGTCATAGGCACTAAATAAAGATACTAGGCACTATGCCCTATCAATCTCATATCAAATTACATGAACAATCTCATCCAATCCCTACCATCCCCTCACCTACAGCGGGGGAATTACTCACACATGGATGGGGGAATCATGGATGGTCGATGGAGGAGCGTCGGTGGTGATGGTGATGAAGATCTCCTCCGAATCCCCGTCCCGGCAGGGTGCCAGAACGGAGTTTCTGGTTCCGAATCGCGGTTTCTGATAGCGGCAGCGCAGCAGAGGTCTATCTGGAAAAAACGCCATCTCCCCGATCTTAAGTCGTCAGGGGGTATATGTAGGCGAGAGGGGAGGCCGAGTGGGCGCCTGGAGCGGCCTCACACAGGGGTGGCGCGGCCAGGGCTGGGCCGCGCCACCTATGTGTGGCAGCCCCTCGAGCCCCCTCTCCATCTCATATTCTGGCTCCGTGGGTCTTCTGGTGAAATATGATTTTTGGTGATTTTTCCCAAATTTTTACTGGAAGTTGAATTTCTGCACAAAAACGAGACACCGGAGCAATTCTGCTGAAAACAGCGTCAGTCCGTGTTAGTTGTATTCAAAACACACAAATTAGAGGAGAAACAATAGCAAAAGTGTTCGGGAAAGTAGATACATTTTGGACGTATCATTGCTCCACATGCTTTAGCCATCTTCATTCCGTGCAACAAAGCCTCGTACTCTGCTTCATTGTTAGAAGCCTATGGAAAGCTCATCCTTAAGACGTACTTCAATTTGTCACCATGAGGTGATATCAACACCACTCCTGCACCTGCGCCTTGGACTCTTTTAGAACCGTCGAAGTACATTGTCCAAACACTGGATAAATCTGGTGGTCCTGTGCTTTGCAGCTCCAGCCACTCTGCTATAAAATCTGGCAAAACTTGCGACTTGATCGCCTTCCTTTTTTCGTACGTGATGTCCATAGGAGATAACTCGATTCCCCACAAAGTGACACGTCCTGTTGCTGAGGGATTATTCAATATGTTCGACAATGGCGCCTCGTTGACCACTATAATTGGGTGCACCGCAAAGTACTGTCGCAGTTTTTGTGCGGTTGTGAAGACACTGTATGCCAACTTCTGATAATGCGGGTACCTTTGTTTTATTGGAGACAATACTTCACTGATGAAATATACTGGCCTCTGGACGCCGTGGGCTTTTCCTTCTTCGCTTCTTTCGACTACTAATACTGTACTCACCACCTGATGGGTTGGGGCGATGTACAATAGCAGTGGTTCTTTTTCATTTGGTGCGACCAGCACTGGTGGCGTGGAAAGCACTTTTTTCAACTGTGCAAACGCTGCGTCTGCTTCTTCTGTCCACTCGAATTTATCGTCGGTCTTCTTCATAAGTGCATAAAAAGGAAGCGCCTTCTCCCCTAGTCGAGCAACGAAGCGACTTAGTGCCGCGACGCGTCCTGCAAGTTTTTGTACGTCGTGTAGTTTCGTGGGTTTCCCCATTGTCAAAATTGCTTGAATCTTCTCTGGGTTCGCCTCTATTCCTCGTGCTGATACCAGGAACCCTAGAAGTTGTCCTGCTGAGACGCCAAAAGAGCACTTTGTCAGGTTAAGCTTAAGCTTGTACCTGCTCAGGTTGTCGAAGGTTTCTGCCAAGTCGCTGATTAGAGATTTCTCCTCTCTTATGGTGATGACTACATCATCAATGTAGACTTGTATGTTGCGCCCTATTTGGTTCCCAAGGCAATTTTGCATCATCCTTTGATAAGTTGCTCCTGCATTTTTTAGGCCAAACGGCATCACTTGGTAGCAAAACACCCCATACGGTGTGATGAAGGCTGTTTTTTCTTCGTCTTCTTTCTTCAATTTGATCTGGTTGTAGCCAGAGTATGCGTCCAAAAAGGAAAGCCTTGCGCATCCCGCTGTTGAATCGATTATTTGATCGATGTGGGGTAAAGGGAAGGGATCCTTTGGACAATGCTTATTGAGAGATGTGTAGTCGACACATACTCTTTGTACGTCTGTGTGCTTCTTGGGTACTATGACTGGGTTTGACACCCAACTCGAAGTTTTGATTTCCCTGATGAATCCGGCATTTTCTAGCCTGTGCAATTCTGATGCTATCGCCTTCCTCTTGGGTTCATCAAATCGTCGTAGTGGCTGCTTGACTGGCTATGCCTTGGGATCTACGTTTAATGCGTGCTCGACGAGTTCCCTGGGAACCCCTGGCATGTCTGATGGACACCAGGCGAAGATTTCCCAGCGCTCACAGAGGAACTCGACGAGCGCGCTTTCCTATGCGGGATCCAAGTTCACCGCAATTGATGTCGTCTTGTTTGCATCTGTAGGATGGACCTGGATTTTCTTCGAGTCCTGAGACGTGTCGAAAGCCTGATCTGGCAGGGATCATCCAACGTCAGGTAGTACATTGTGATCTGTTTCTCCCTTTAACCTTTCATACTCTGCTGTCATGCCGAAGGTTTGTGCCATCCTGTTGAATTCCCTGTCGCATGTATTGGCTACTTCAAAGCTCCCTTGTACTGTGATTGTTCCATTGGGTCCTAGAATTTTTAACGTAAGATATGCGTAGTGTGGTACTGCCATGAACTTTGCAAATGCTGGGCGCCCCAGGATTGCATGATATTGCGACGGCCAGTCCATTAGTTCAAATTCCAGCTTCTCTTTTCGGTAGTTTCCACTGCTGCCGAAGCAGACATCAAGTTCTATTCTCCCCAAAGGGTGGTTTGCAGCTCCTGGTACTATCCCATGGAAAGAGCAATCTGTTGGCTTTAGACTCGTCAGCGAAATGCACATTGCCTTTAGGGTTCTGGCATATATTAAGTTTATGCCACTTCCTGCATCCATGAACACTCTTTCGATGTCGTACCCTCCTATTTGTGTCTTTAAAACCATAGGTGAGTGACTTGGCCTGGGAACTTGATACGTCTCAAACGTATCTATAATTTTTGATGCTCCATGCTTGTTTTTACACCATTTGCCTATTGTTTCGTTACACTTAGTGGCATTTTTATGCATTTTCCGGAACTAACCTATTAACGAAGTGCCACAGTGCCAGTTTCCTGTTTTCTGCTGTTTTTGTGTTTCAGAAGTGATACACAGGAAATATTCTCGGAATTGGACGAAACAAGTTCCTAAAGTCTTATATCACGGGGAAGCCTCCAGAGATCAGAAGAAGTGAAGGAGGGGGGCCACATGGCCCCCACACACAGGGGTGGCGTGGCCAGACCCCTGGCCGCGCCGGGCCCGTGTGAGGGGCCGTGGTCCCTCTTCTGACAGCTCCCTTTCGCCTATATTTACCCCCTAACGAGAAAAACCTAACCCCCCGATCAGATTTCCAGAAAGAGTTCCATAGCTCCGCCGCCGCCGTCGACGAATTTTGGGGGACAAAAGTCTCTGTTCCGGCACCCTGCCGGGACGGGGAAGTGCCCCCGGAGCTATCTCCATCGGTCTCCATCGCCGTCTTCGCCGTCTCCATCGACCTCACCGCCATCTCCATCAACCTTGCTGTCTCCTATGATGAGGAGGGAGTAGTTCATCCCCGGGGCTGAGGGCTCTACCGGTAGCTATGTGGTTCACCTCTCTCTCCCATGATGTGATCTTTATGTGATCGTGAGCTTTGTATCATGTTGAACAAGTACATGTTATTATTCAGATATTTTGGGTACTCTAGTGATGTTATTAAAGTAATCTATTCCTCCTGTTATGGTGTAACGGTGACAGTGCGTGCACCATGGTGGTACTTGGTTTAGGCTATGATTGTGATCCCTTGTGGATTATGAGAATAATTATTGCTATGATAGTTTGAGTGATTTATTCCTCCTTTCATGGTGTAAAGGTGTGAGTGTGTGCACCGTGTTAGTACTTGGTCTAAGTTGCAATGATTTCTATCTTGAATTGTGATCTGATTTGGGTATCGCTATGAGTGGTGTTTGTCAAGTACTTGATGAACTTTAAGGGGTGCTTCTGTAGCCACTACACAATGATTAGTGTTATTCAATAGGAGAGTAATTCAGAGTATCTTAGCAAAGAGAAGTTACTTGTTCATTCATGTTACATTGTTGGGAGTGTGTCCACTAGTGAAAGTATGATCCCTAGGTCTTATTTCCAAGCATTGCACACCGTTTACTTGCTATTTTGTTACTTGTTTGCTTGCAGCGATATTTATTTCACATCACGTTTGCTACTTATAATCATCACTACCGCTTGTATTTTACTATCTCTTCGCCGAACTAGTGCACCTATACATCTGACAAGTGTATTGGGTGTGTTGGGGACACAAGAGACTTTCTGTATCGTAATTGCAGGGTTGCTTGAGAGGGATAGCTTTGACCTCTAACCTCCCTGAGTTCGATAAACCTTGGGTGATTCACTTAAGGGAAACTTGCTGCTGTTCTACAAACCTCTGCACTTGGAGGCCCAACAAGTGTCTACAAGAATAGAAGTGCGTAGACATCAAGCTCTTTTCTGGCGCCGTTGCCGGGGAGGTAAGGTAAAAGGTACTCGCATCCTCCTGTGTGAGTGCTCGAAGTTATTTCCTTTAGATTCTGCAATTACATCTTTTTGTTTCTTGTTTTTATTTTCACTAGTTAGGCTTAATGGAAAATAATGAGTTCTGTAGTCTTTTTCCTGAGTTTAGATATGAAGTGTTTGAAGAGAAAATTGAAAATCCTTTGGAGCTTATTTTGCATAGCAATGTTATTAGTACGAATGCTTTGAATACCGTTAATGCTAATGCTATGGAAAAGTCTAAGCTTGGGGAAGCTGGTTTTGTTGAGTATGATATTTTTAGTCCCCCAGCTTTAGTGGAGAAGGTTTGTTCTGATAATATTTTATCTCCCATATGTGATGTTTCTAGTGATGCTTGTGCTCCCCATCCTTTTAAAATACCTACGAAGATTGTTGAACGTGTTAGGGATAACTGCTATTTAGGAGATGGAACTGTCCATCCTGGTGATCATTTGCTCTTTATACATGAATTATGCGAGTTGTTCCAGTGTGCAGGTATTTCAATGAACCAAGTTAAGAAGAAGCTATTCTCTTTGTCACTAAAAGGCAGAGCTGAGGAATGGTATCGGCTGCTTGAAGATGGTCCATCTATTGGCTGGGAGGAAATTGTACCTCTCTTTTATTCTAAATTCTATCCTCCAAGTGAAATTCATAAAGATCGTAATCAGATATATAACTTTTGGCCTCATGAGGGAGAAAGCATTGCCCAAGCGTGGGGAAGATTGAAGTTACTAATGCATAAATGTCCTATTCATGATCTTCCCCGTAATATTATTATTAATAATTTTTATGCAAGGCTTTCAGGACATTACAAGGACTATCTAGATGCATGCTTTGATGGGTCTTTCACAAGCAAGGATGTCGACACCAAGTGGGGTCTACTTGAGACAATTCAAAACAATATTGAAGGTTGGGATAGCGACAAAGGTAAAGGATCAGGTATGAATTACGAGTTTGATTGCATTAAGTCTTTTGCTGAAACTGCTAATTTTCAAGAGCTTAGTGCTAAATATGGTCTTGATCCTCAAATTATAGTTGATTGCTTTAAAGCCTTTGCTTCCCATATGAATGTTCCTAAAGGAAATGGGGACGTGTATCATGAACCTTTTAAGGACACTTGCATAGAAAGTAATATTGTTGTTGATGATTGCAATAAACATGCTCAAACTTTTAAAAGTACTATTTCTTATAAGCATGTTAATTTTTGTGGAATACATAGACCTTGTGAACAGAGTTACAACAAGGAAGATTATTGTGTCCATCATGCAAATGAAGAAACCCGAATGTGGTACAAGGATATAGGTGAGATCGGTAAGAAGGTTTGTGAGCTTTATCCTTTTCTTTGTAAACATTGCGATGACATAGGTCATTTTAATTTCCAATGCTCAAACCCTAATAGTTACTCTTCTAGTACCTTAAGTTTGTATTGTGATGATAAGATTACTCCTAATCAGCATGATGAGCTCACTTTGTTCTTGGCGTGTGACGAGATATCTAGAAAGATTGCTTTGATAGATATGAATGATGATGATATTAATAGCACCCTTCGTGGTTGTCGTCTCTATTGTGCTAAAGATTGCCTTGCAAATACTTACATACAAAATCTTATAAAACTTGATATTTTGCCAAGCTATGACAGGACAGATAGATGTTTTTATCTTATTAATAGAGAGGAGGAATCCTCCAAAGTTTCTTCTGTTGTTCCTGTCAGCAAACCAGATTATGTGGAGAAGATGCCTTTCCCTCCTAGAGAATATGTGGAGAAGATGCCCTTCAAGTCCCTCCCTCCTAAAGGAGAAAGTAAGAAGAGTATGAAGAAGAAGAAGAAGAAGAGGAGTAAGAGGCAAGAGGACACGATATCTTCCCCTAAGCGTTATGATCCTGCTATAGATTATGATAATTCTGATTGGGATGATGTTCCTATGCCCATTACCTATGTTAGTGATCATGATTAGGAAAAGCACTCTACTTTTGATATTGAAAATCTTTTTGGTACCAATTCTAAGGTTAATAATTGTTGTGCCATTAGTGCTATCCATGTTCCTTCTTATGATGATATGTTTGATGAATATGCTTTGCGACATAGTAGTTCTCTATCTCTTGATGATACTAAGCCTCTCATTTATGATGATGAGTATAATGTTTTCAGTTCACCTACTCTTGAGGATGAAATTAGTTATGATTACAATATGCCTCCTGTTTTTGATGATTATGGTGATGAGAATAATTATTTTGTTGAATCTGCTCCTACTACAATTGTTCATGTGGGGAGTATTAATTCTTTTATGCATGTGGCTCATGATAATGATTTTTTATGTGATAGTTATATTGTTAGTTCTATTCATGATGCTACTGAAAGTTATTATGAGAGAGGGAAACATGGTTTGATGGATCTCAATAATATTAAGTTTCCCCTCTTTATGTTGCAATTCTTGAAGTGGCACTTGTTTTATCTATCCATGCTTGCTACTATGTGCCTCGTTGATTTACTTTCTTACAAGATTCCTATGCATAGGAAGTGGTTCAGATATAAATGTGTTCCACATTTGCTTTTTGATGCTCTCTATTGCTTTAAGTTCCTATATGGCGCCTTTGCCTCAAGCTTTCATATGGCGCCCACATGAGCATCTTTGCAAATTACTGCGCCTAGCTCAAAGGCGTTAAAGAAAAGCACTCTTGGGAGAAAACCCAATGTTTTATTTTCAGTACTTTTTCTTTTATTTGAGTCTTGGAAGTTATTACTACTGTAATGACCTCTCCTTATCTTGTTTATTTCGTTTTTGTGCCAAGAGAAGCCTCTAATTTGAGTGAGGTAAAGATTTGGAGATGTTGCTGTCCTGAAACAGTTTTCGGTGCTGCACCGTAAAAATTCGTGAAAATTCTTTGTACATCTTTTGGACCTGCGATTTCTTGTGCGTATGCCCCAGGTTGTATCCAAACTTTTGTTAGTTGAACACCTTTCGATTTGAGCAACAGAAAATCCCTCAAAAATTCGACCTTTGTCAGCTGTTCAGTTTTGACAGATTTCTGCTAATATTTGTGTTTGCCACTTTACCGCTTTCTTTTGAGTTCTTTTGATTATGGAACTTTTAGGGAAGTTGCTACAGTAGTATATGCTATATATGTGGTGGTTTTAGGTTGAAACCTGAAGCAAAAAGAGGTTGAATATATGTTATGCTTACACTAATGTTGCTAATAGAATTGTGTTTAGTTTTGTATGAAGGAAGTTTTCAAGTGTAGGGATTGGAGAATGATGAGATGAGATGAAGAATGGACAAAAGCTCAAGCTTGGGGATGCCCATGCATCACCCCAAGAAATATCCAAGAAGTACAAGCGTCAAAGCTTGGGGATGCCCCCGAGGCACCCCTTCTTCATCGGCAAAAATCAGGTCACCTTTCAAGACACTATATTTTTATTGCTTCATGCACTATGTGTTTTTCTTGGAGCGTCAGTTGTTTTAGTTTTCTTAGTTGGTTTAGTTTTGTTTGCTGCAATAAATGGTTAGATCACATCATGTTTCTTTTGGAGGAGATGAACTCGCTTTTCATTTGCCAAGAACACTCCGTTTTTCACTCTTATCGTTCACCGAGTGTTCTTCTTTTTCTGCCACCGCGTTTGGCTTGCATTTTCCGCCTTGATTTGCATTCAGATCTTCTTATATTTATTTATCAAGGTGTATTTTTGCCTCTGGACCATGTTGGTTTTCCTTAAAAGAGTTGGATTTAAAACTTTCAAATGGTGTTGGAAAAGAGAAAAAGCTTTATGCAAAATAGTGGTACAAGAAGGAGCTTGTGTAGACTGCGGCTTAGGCTTTTTCATGTCATGCTTGATGTATTTTTGATAGTATGCTTAGTGGTTTTGCTGTAGCATGACTTGTCTCAAATAACTGAGATTGCTTAATGAGCCTTTGAAAAAATCATGCGTTGTTTTTATTGTATGGAAGCATTATTTTGGTTTTCTCCTTGATGCTTTATTTGGGTTGACTTGGCGCATGCTCACACATGTTAGACTCTTCCAAAGTCGCCATTAGCCTTCATGATCATTTAGTTTTTGACTTTTGATGCCATCGTATGCTTCTTTTAATGTCGCTTTGTCGCTTTGCATGATTATGGCCATTATTGCTCTCTTAGTTGGTCGCTCCCAGTCTTTTGCTAGCCCTCGCCTTGTACTGAGTATGAGCTCTACTCGTGCATCCAACCCCTAAAAGCCAAAGTTTTCCATTGTGTCCACCATACATACCTACTAGCAATTTGCTATTCCAAGTAAATTTGACTTGCTTTTATATTCTCTTCAAATTAAACTCTTACCAGTGTTATGCGAAATTCGGTCAGTAAAGCTCTCACGAACCGGACGGCACACTTTACTTTTTCCTGTTCTTTAAAATTTGACATTGTGGTCTCTTATGCTGAGTTGTTATGCTTGCAAGTTGTAAGTTGGATTCTAGCCCAGCCATGCTGTCATGGGGCAAGCTTTCAACATTGCACTTCTTATTTGAGTTGATATCGTGATCTTTTGTTTATGGATGCCCACTGTGTGAAATGAATTGGGAATCTTGTAGGGATCATAGAGTTTGTATATGTGTTAGGGAAACGCCGGGCCGCCAATCTAAGCCATGCATAATTCATGGTGGAAATTTGCAGCATACCCATGGTGAACATTCGACGACGCATCTCACAATAAAAAGCTAAACAATATAGCAAATAAAAGAGATGTCGAGGTGTTCATTGTCTGCTTGTCCTGTCATTTTGGTGTGGGCTTGTTCCATGTCATCGGGCACGGAGGTACCCCATTGGCGGTTCTCAATGATATGCATATACTTACAATGACAAGAGCCTTGCTTGGGACTCTAAGTAAATTAGCATGGTTTGGGTACTCGTATTCACGGGACACGAGGTTTTCAACTTATGATTTGTCAAGCATATGCATCATAATTGTTCTCGCATTAACTTTAACCATTCAAGATGCTTATGATGGGGGCATTGAGAGCTCAAAGCCGGTAAGTACCATAATTTTTGAAGGTTATAAAACTTGCAATCACTGCTTCCCTCTGCGAAGGGCCTTTCTTTTACTTTTATATTGAGTCACCACCTTCTTTCTTTATGCACCATTAAGAGAGCATAGTTGTCATTCTTAGTGTGATATGCATTGTCCCAAAGTTCATTGATTGATTCATATTGTTGGTTTCACTTGTTCTTAAATTATTTGTATCTAGTCGCCCTCTTAAACTTTGAGGTGTCCTATGCATTTATGTTTTGCTCTCCATGAAGGACAAGCTGAAAACCATTTGTATGTTTTTCCTTATGATTTGAACACACGTTTGACTTTCATTGTTTCATTATCATGATCTTTTGTTTGTGTTCATTTGCATGTTTACAACATGGTTGCTAAGTTCTTATTGTCATGATTATATCTTTCATGCCCATGTTTTAAGTTCTATTGATCCCAGCTCACAAATGCTTACATATATGATCAAGTTTGTGATGGTGCATGTCACCTCAAAAATTATCTCTTTTGTTATCACTTACCTACTCGAGGACGAGCAGGAGTTAAGCTTGGGGATGCTGATACGTCTCAAACGTATCTATAATTTTTGATGCTCCATGCTTGTTTTTACACCATTTGCCTATTGTTTCGTTACACTTAGTGGCAATTTTATGCATTTTCCGGAACTAACCTATTAACGAAGTGCCACAGTGCCAGTTTCCTATTTTCTGCTGTTTTTGTGTTTCAGAAGTGATACACAGGAAATATTCTCGGAATTGGACGAAACAAGTTCCTAAAGTCTTATATCACGGGGAAGCCTCCAGAGATCAAAAGAAGTGAAGGAGGGGGGCCACGTGGCCCCCACACACAGGGGTGGCGCGGCCAGACCCCTGGCCGCGCCGGGCCCGTGTGAGGGGCCGTGGTCCCTCCTCTGACAGCTCCCTTTCGCCTATATTTACCCCCTGACGAGAAAAACCTAACCCCCCGATCAGATTTCCAGAAAGAGTTCCGTAGCTCCGCCGCCGCCGTCGACGAATTTCGGGGGACAGAAGTCTCTGTTCCGGCACCCTGCCGGGATGGGGAAGTGCCCCCGGAGCCATCTCCATCGGTCTCCATCGCCGTCTTCGCCGTCTCCATCGACCTCACCGCCATCTCCATCAACCTTGCTGTCTCCTATGATGAGGAGGGAGTAGTTCATCCCCGGGGCTGAGGGCTCTACCGGTAGCTATGTGGTTTACCTCTCTCTCCCATGATGTGATCTTTATGTGATCGTGAGCTTTGTATCATGTTGAACAAGTACATGTTATTATTCAGATATTTTGGGTACTCTAGTGATGTTATTAAAGTAATCTATTCCTCCTGTTATGGTGTAACGGTGACAGTGCGTGCACCATGGTGGTACTTGGTTTAGGCTATGATTGTGATCCCTTGTGGATTATGAGAATAATTATTGCTATGATAGTTTGAGTGATTTATTCCTCCTTTCATGGTGTAAAGGTGTGAGTGTGTGCACCGTGTTAGTACTTGGTCTAAGTTGCAATGATTTCTATCTTGAATTGTGATCTGATTTGGGTATCGCTATGAGTGGTGTTTGTCAAGTACTTGATGAAATTTAAGGGGTGCTTCTGTAGCCACTACACAATGATTAGTGTTATTCAATAGGAGAGTAATTCAGAGTACCTTAGCAAAGAGAAGTTACTTGTTCATTCATGTTACATTGTTGGGAGTGTGTCCACTAGTGAAAGTATGATCCCTAGGCCTTATTTCCAAGCATTGCACACCGTTTACTTGCTATTTTGTTACTTGTTTGCTTGCAGCGATATTTATTTCACATCACGTTTGCTACTTATAATCATCACTACCGCTTGTATTTTACTATCTCTTCGCCAAACTAGTGCACCTATACATCTGACAAGTGTATTGGGTGTGTTGGGGACACAAGAGACTTTCTGTATCGTAATTGCAGGGTTGCTTGAGAGGGATAGCTTTGACCTCTAACCTCCCTGAGTTCGATAAACCTTGGGTGATTCACTTAAGGGAAACTTGCTGCTGTTCTACAAACCTCTGCACTTGGAGGCCCAACAAGTGTCTACAAGAATAGAAGTGCGTAGACATCAGAACTTTCCTCGGGTGGTCTACTCTACTGAACTTGACTGGTTGCTCCGACCACCGTAGGTACTCTGTGGTAGCTGGTGGCGATGATATTGCTAGGTTGACTTGCCTGGATATGCTCTTTCGCTCTTTCTTTGACTTGAGCACCGGTTGAATCATGGCTGATATGTATACTTTTGACTCTAAGTGTCTTATTAGCTTTTGCATTTGATATCCTTGATTTCTATATCTTTCTCCTTGCCTTCCTTCTTGTTTTGAGCCCATGGCGCTTTGCAACCTTAGGAATGTTCTGCAATCCTTCATCTGGTGATTTGAGACTCTTTTGCCGTCAAGGTACGCGTAGTGGATTCGACAAGGTCCATATAGCATATCCTCGGCCGAAGGACCGGAGTATCTCGTTTGTTCTACTCCTTTTGCCTGAAACCTTCTACTTTCTTCCTCTTCTTCTAGTACATAACCCGCGGCTACCTGATTTCGCCTTCCTTGGTTATCCCTGCAGCGGTGTCATCTCCTCTGTCTACTTATTCTGTCGACTTCTGGTGAACGTCCTCCTTTGTTGTTATACGCATCCTCTCCATCGGCGAATTTGTTGGCTTGTTCCATTAGCTCGGCTACTGTCTTAGGTCTTGTTCTTCCTATTTCTTCCACGAGATCTGAGCGACGAAGTCCGGCCAAAAAGGCGTCTATTGATCGTTCGTCGGAGACGTCCTCTGCCGAATTTTTGATTATACTCCAGCGTTGTATATAAGAGCATAGCGTTTCGCCTTTCCTCTGCACACATGTTTTAACTTCCTCCAGTGACGCTGGGCGCTTGTAGGTGGAACAAAAATTTCTTGCAAATTGAATTTCGAGTTCCCCCCAACTTCCTATGGATTCGTCGGGTAGGGTATTCAGCCAGGACCGCGCGGCGCCGGTGAGGTGCAGCTGCAGACTTTGCATTGCAGTCGCCTTTGTTCCCCCTAATATCTGCACTGCCTGCAGATAATCCGATAACTATAGGGTAGGTTCTTGTGACCCATCATACTTAGGTTGGTCGTGTGGTAATCTGAATCCTTTGGGTACCCGTGTTTTGCGAAGCCTGCGGGTAAAGCATAACGCACCCATATCTTTATCGACCTCCTCGTAGTTTTCTTCCCTCCAAGCGTAACGCGATTTATTTACTCGGGCTTGTGCTATTGTACTTCTTGCGTCCTCCTTCCTTTTCTGTTGCTTTGTCTCTTCTGACGACTCGCTATATTCGTTACCTTTGAAATTGTATCTGAACTTCTCTTCTCCATTTCCCTTGCAGTTTGTCGACTTCGTCTCTAGACCTTGTTCCCTGATCTTTCCTTCTACTATTCCTAGGCTTCGTATCGCGGCTTGGTGCATTTCTTCTCGTGGGTCTCCAGGTTCTGGCCTTGTAGCTAATAAATATGCTTGTGCTGCTATTAGTGCTGCTTCTGGTGTTTTTTGTATGAAGTTGACTTCCTCCTCTTCTAGCCGCGGGGTGGGGCTCCTTGAGTGCTCCTCTTCTCTGCCGTGCGCTGTCGCCCCCCTGTTGTGTTTTGGGTCTCCACGCCTTTCTTTTATGTATTCTGAATCCTCACTGTAGTCTTCCCAGTATTCCTCTCTTGATATACTGTTATTATCTTGAGAGTCCATATCTCTTTCCTCCCTTAGTTTCTTCCTGTGCTGGTATAATGCGTACTGATATCCCATTAGTACTTCTCTTCTAGATCCTTCGGGTACTTCTGTACCATGGTTGATAGCTGACTTGATCATCTTCCATTCGCCAGCCGAAACGTGGACTTTCTCCTTTTCCTTTTTGCTGTGATCTTTTACTTTGTCGACTTGCCTGTCGACATTCGTATTTCCTCTGCTATTGTTTTCTTCTTCTGCTTCAGTGATAATGACGCATAACTGATGTACCTTGGAGACGCCGCTGCTTCCCACGGCGAAGTCCTCTTTGTTGTGCGTCTGGCGCTCTATTTCTTCTAAGTCGAGATTTTTCTAAATTTTATCGCCTTCTTCGATTGGTATGATATCGAAACTGACCGGCGAGTTTGCCTCGCTGGAAGAGCCTTCTGATGATTCCAATGTTTCTTCTGTTTCGAGTTTGATTGCCGACAGATCTGGTTTCTTCGAATCCGAGAGGCAGGATGAACCTGATGGTTCGACGATGATGCTCAAACATCCAATGGTTAACTCCATCTCTTGACTTCCGTCGAGTTCTGAACTGTTGTTGGCTAAAAGCGAAAAAGCTGTCGAATTCATGATTCCAACACCCAAGATCCCCACGGTCGGCGCCAATTGACGAGGGGTTAACTCGACAAATGTCCTAGATGATGGACTTAGGATCGGGGAGATAGGGCGTCGGATGAACTCAAAGGTAAAGTTAATCGAAATAGGTGTACGTCGAAAGTAAACTTGGGTGTTCAACCTGGCTTGCTTTTAATCTGCCCTACACCGTCCCCTCCTGGCCCCTATATATAGATGGCCAGGTCTCGAGGATCGGGTAAGGTCCGATACAGATTACAATATCAATATATGGTAAAGACTCGTATTCAACTATCATTACAATTGGGCCTAGCTATATGGGCCTCAGGGGTACTCAACTAATGGGCTCTATTAGCTATACCCTTGTCAGCGACTGTTCATAAATAAGTTGCTCATGCTCATAATGGTGCTATGCCTTATACTACCATTATTAATTAGATTTGCTAGTTTGAGCTGGTTTTCAAATGAGACTCATCAATGGACCGAGGTTGATCTCGAAGCTTTTGTACACTTTTAGTTGGTATCTATGAACACGTAAAGTTGCGGACCCGTAATGTTTCTGTTGTACCACTCTGAGGGATGTGATATTTACGGAAGGGGACTATTGTGAGTATTATATCAATGACTTGTACACTACACATGCAGTGGTGTGCTGGGTCACCGCAGCTGCCTAATTATGAATTATCTGATTTACTTTAGTTTGCAACTATATGTGAAGTTTGTATGTTACAGATGAATATGACTATGGTTCGTACAACCCATCAGAAGGATATGTATAGTGTGCATTTGATGATGAGTTATTTGGAGCATCATGATTGTTTTTGTAGCCATCTATTTAGGTCAATTCATTTTTATGTTTCTCCACACCCTTGGATAATGGAGAGTTACACATGTGTCATAGCCATATGTTATGGTTGGATTAGGTAAATGTTGCAGTGGTGTAATCATGGTATTTCCATGTACAAGCTTATGATTTTGCTAAAGACTGCCTTTTGGGATTATAGTTGTTTAAGTGGGGAGCTCTCTTTATTGATTGGTGGATACATTCATAACTTACGGCATAAGATCCTAACCGCATTTGATCTGGTTGATCATCAATGGAAGCTAGTTATCTGCTAGCTAGTAAAGATAGTATATATGACCACATGTGGGGTCAGCTATTGCAATGCCCTACATGGGTGATCGCAACAGTCTAGTTAAATTTATTGAAGTTTCCACGGTGTTGATGATAACTAATTCATTTATACTTGGGGCTTCATATTATTTACAGATAAATTTATAACCGTGTGACGTAAGATCACAATTGTAATATATTTTGTTGTGCATCAGTGTTAGCTATCCGCTAATAAAGCTAGTAAATGTGGCCACGGGTGGAAATTGTTATCGTATAGCCAATCATATTGTATATTGGTGGATTAATGTTGGGCCCAAAGTCACTAGCTCATAGCGATCTAGTTAAATTTATTCAAGTATCCATGTATGTGCACGTGATGTTGATGGTAACTAAAATTCATGATTATTGATGTTTAGATAGGGGAGTTCTTATTACCGAATGAAAGATAAATATATAAATGCATGACATAAGATGATAAATAAAACTAATATAGATAATAACCAATTTTGCAGTTATCAGATAATAAAGTTAGCTGATGTGGACACATATTGGGAAAATTGTCATATAGCCATTGGTGGACTAGTGTTGGACCTAAACATCTATCCGCAACGGTCTAGCTAAAGTTATTGGAGTTTCCATGTAGATGAACATAGTGCATTAATTACTGCTATTTAGATTTGGAGTTCTCATTATTGCTCCGCTAGTAAAGATAGTAAATGTGGCCATAGTTGGCGATACATGTTGTAGTGTCAATGATATTCTATATATCTCTTTACTATTACTATTGGTTTTGAGTTGGTGGTGAAGCCACTTTTTCTATACATTATTTGATTTTCAAAATTACCCCTGCAAGACCAGGCAAATTATAGCATGTACCACCGCGAAGTTATCAACGTTTCTTCTTTTCACTGTTAGTAGCCTCAATCACGCTGTCACGCTATCAATCAATAATTATTATAATTATTACTTGCCAAAATAGCTTCCTACCTTTGCAACACTCATAAGTCTGAGCTCTGACTGGTCTGCAGTTGCCGTCCTCGATCCCTCTGTCTCTGTTCCGTCCCTCGCCCATGTCGCTGTCGATCTCTGCAATCCTACACCCCTCTCTGTTGCCTACCGGCAGGGTGTCGGTCACTGCATGGAGCTGCAATCACCCCGATCATCGTGCTGTCGTAAGTTCCTTCATTGTTATACCTACGATGCATATGTAGTCAGGTATCGATCAATTGGGGGTGATTTTTAGAGACAGAAAGAGATTTGGCATGTTGGGCCGATGATCTTTGGCCAACTTCCCCGACTCGCTCCATCGTCCAACTGCTCATCATCTTGTTTGTTCAGTTCATACCATATGATTTTGCCAAAAAAATATAGATCATCCCTAGGCTTTCCAATTTTTAAATTTAACGCATACACATTTTCCCGGTGTAGTTCACAGCGTAGAATTTTTACTTACTTGGTTCCCTTCATGCACATGTGGAAAATGCATATCCAGCTGAGAAGAATTGATCTGTTGGATGAATACCATAGTGCTATTGTTATTTCCCTATGATTCTCATAGGACATGTTAAGACCAATGCTATGGAGACACAATATTATGGGAGTGCAAATCTCAGCCTCACTTTATTTTATGACTTTGTTAACTTGTTCATGTTGATATAATGATTTGTTTGGATTGCGAGGCAACTCAATGAGAACATATCACGAGAAAGGTAGCAAATACAAGGCGGTGAACCGCAAGAGATTGAATGGTTAGGCAAAGAGACGCTCTGGTAATCCGGTAGGAGAAAAGAAACATAGCCTATGATGAAGGAAAAAATTAAATATGCATGATCCTTTGGATCAAAGGTGACTCATTTCTTATATGATCTCGTGGCAATGCATGCTCGTTCCCCGGCTTAGTGATGTTATCATTAGAATATTCACGCCCAATCCATGTACAATGATGGTGAAAGAAACTTGATGACCCGTGACAACGCACTGACATTCAACTAGTATGGACTAATATTGGACATGTAATGCCTAATCACAATAGTGTAGTTAAATTTATTGGAATTCCCATGTACGTGCACATGGTGTTGATGAATACTGACAATCGAGATTATTGCTATTCTGATGAGAAGATCACATTACTAGATGACTTGTAAATTCTTAATGGTATGAGAAAAGATTAAAATTGCATGTGATTTTGTGGATCACCAATGTTAGCTATCTACTAGTAAATCCACAATTGTTGTAGTACCAATGGCGAAGCATATTTGTGGATTTATATTGGATGCTAAGCTTCCACTGAGAATAATATAGTTAAATTTATTGGAGTTTCTATGTATGTGCCCACAATATGCCCACAATTTAGATGAGCGGCATCGTTAGTGAATGATGCATGATACGTCTCAAACGTATCTATAATTTTTTACGCTCCATGCCTTGTTTTACACCATTTGCTTATTGTTTCGTTACACTTAGTGGCATTTTTTATGCATTTTCCGGAACTAACCTATTAACGAAGTGCCACAGTGCCAGTTCCCTGTTTTCTGCTGTTTTTGTGTTTCAGAGTGATACACAGGAAATATTCTCGGAATTGGACGAAACCACTTCCTAAAGTCTTATATCAAGGGGAAGCTCCCAGACATCCGAAGAACTGATGGAGGGGGGCCACGTGGGCCCCAGACACAGGGGCGGCGCGGCCACCCCCTGGCCACGCCGGGCCCGTGTGAGGGACCGTGGTCCCTCCTCTGACAGCTCCCCTTCGCCTACATATACCCCCTGACGAGAAAAACCTAAGGACCCGATCAGTTTTCTAGAACACATCGCGATCCGCCGCCACCGTCGACCCGAAGATCGGGAGGGTCCAGAAGCTCTTCCCGGCACCCTGCCGGAGAGGGGAATCGCCACCGGAGGTCTCCTTCATCGCCATGATTGCCTCCGGAGCGATGAGTGAGTAGTCTACCTTGGACTATGGGTCCATAGCAGTAGCTAGATGGTTGTCTTCTCCACTATGTGCTTCATGTTTAGATCTCATGAGCTGCCATACATGATTGAGATCACCGTTATGTAATTTTATGATGTTGGTTTGTTGGGATCCGATGAATATTGGTGTTTATGATTAAGTTGTTGTACTGAATTATATCTTTTGTTATCTCTATGTTATTTATGATCTTGAATGCTCTCCGTTGTTAGTAGCTATCTTGGCCGAGTAGTTGCTAGTGACTCCAAGAGGGGGTATTTATGCTCGATAGTGGGTTCATGTCTCTATTTCACCTGGGGGAGTGACAGAAACCTCTAAGGTGGTAGATGTGCTGTTGCTACTAGGGAGAAAACAACATTCATATGCTCAAGGGCATATGCTTTGTTTACATTACACACTTTGCTTAATGCAATTATCTGTTGTTTGCAACTTAATACTTGTGGAGTTCTCGGATTGATTCACCACAAGTGGATTATTAGTCATAGATGCAGTTGGATGGCGGTCTATGTATTTTGTTGTAATGCTCAGAGTAAATCTCATAGTGATCTTCTTGACATATCACGTTATCTCTATTCTATCAATTGCCCAACTGTAATTTGTTTACCCAGCATGTGCTATTTTATCTATGGAGAGACACCACTAGTGAACTGTGGACCCTGGTCCTATTTCCATCATATTGCAATCACCTGTTTACTTTACTCGTACTATTTACTTTACTCGCATACTCTACTGTTTTCCACTCGATACGCTCATAACCTTTGTTTCAAGCAAACCGGTGAGATTGACAACCTCATCGCAAGTTGGGAACAAAGTATTTGTTTGTGTGTGTGCAGGTTCCACAAACACCTTCAGTCGTCATTGTCTCTCCTCTCCTGACCGACATTAAACCTTGGTTTCTTAACTGAGGGAAAACTTGCCGCTACACTCATCATACCTTCCTCTTGGGGTTCCCAACGGGCTGGTCATCACCACGCACAAGGACGTCTGCTTCCACATCAACTAGGCATCAGCTCTTTTCTGGCGCCATCACCACCAAGTAGCAGCTCTTTTTCTGGCGCCGTTGCCGGGGAGGAAGAGAAGACTTCTGCGAGGGGAGTTCTTCGCACACACATTCTTTACTTTGTTATTGTTTTGCTTTACTTTATTTTATTTTACCTGCATTGCTTTATATCAAAAACCCAAAAAAATTAGAATCCTTGGTAGTTGTTATTTCTTTGCTTTTAGTTTATTATGTCTAGTTCAGTTGCTACTACTATGTCCCCCGAGGACATGATCTTTACCTTTAAGCAGAAAGATGAGGAAAGCTTTAAAGAAGCTTGGTCTAGAATTTATGATTGGCATGGAAAAACTGAACCTAAAATGACTTTGAGTTTGCTTCTTAGTAGCTTTTACTTTGTACTTTCTCTTCATTATAGATATGCTTTGGATGCTACTGCACAAGGAGATTTCCTTCATTGTGATGGAGATCAAGCCTTCAATATTATAAAAAAGTTGATTACAATTTATAGCATGCCAACCTATTTTGATTCCTCTCTTGTGAGCATTTTTAATAGACTTAATACTCTTGAGACTCACACTGCTAGTTTGAATTCTTGCTACAATACTTTGCGCCAGCATTTTGATTATGTGCCATTAAATTCTGAACCTTCGAGTTGGTATCCTACGATAAAAATCACCATTAATGGTGAAACTTTTCATGCTCGTTGTGATATTATGTCTGAATTTTGTCTCATGCCAAAGGATGTTTATGAATCTTTGAGCCTTTGGAAGCTTTCTGAGGAGGGAGAAGAAATTTCTCTTACTAACAATGCCACTATATTTCCCCTTGGGATAGCTGAAGGAGTCTTTACAAAAGTCCTAGGAAGAATGATATCTACTGATTATCTTGTTATTGAATGTGTAGGAAAAGGACAAATCACACTTGGAAGGTCCATCCTGAAGCTCCTGGGCTCTGTTATCGATGTGGGAAAAGGCAATATAACATTTACCTCTCCACCTTGCAACAACCATGTCTTTCCTAGAGTCAAGAGAAAAGGTAAGAAAGGGAGACGTAAGGCACGTGCTGGCCCTAGCACTTCATCACTTGATATTACTTGATTCGCAATTTTCTGCGCCTAGCTCAAAGGCGTTAAAGAAAAGCACTCTTGGGAGATAACCCAATGTTTTATTTTCAGTACTTTTTCTTTTATTTGAGTCTTGGAAGTCATTACTACTGTAATTACCGCTCCTTATCTTGTTTATTTCATTTTTGTGCCAAGAGAAGCCTCTAATTTGAGTGAGGTAAAGATTTGGGGATATTGCTGTCCTGAAACTGTTTTCGGTGCTGCACCGTAAAAATTCGTATAAATTCTCTGTTTATCTTTTGGACCTGCGATTTCTTGTGCACATGCCCCAGATTATATCCAAACTTTTCTTAGTTGAACACTTTTTGATTTGAGCAACAGAAAATCCTTAAAATTTCGACCTTTGTCAGCTATTCAGTTTTGACAGATTTCTGCCAATATTTGTGTTGGCCACTTTATCGCTTTCTTTTGAGTTCTTTTGATCACGGAACTTTTTTGGGAGGTTGCTACAGTAGTGTATGCTATATATGTGGTAGTTTTGAGTTGAAACCTGAAGCAAATAGAGGATTGGTTATATGTTATGCTTGCACTAATGTTGCTAATAGAATTGTGTTTAGTTTTGTATGAAGGAAGTTTTTAAGTGTAGGGATTGGAGAATGATGAGATGAGTTGAAGAATGGACAAAAGCTCAAGCTTGGGGATGCCCAGCACCCCAAGAAATATCCAAGAAGTACAAGCGTCAAAGCTTGGGGATGCCCCCGAGGCACCCCTTCTTCATCGGTAAAAATCAGGTCACCTTTCAAAACACAATATTTTTATTGCTTCATGCACTATGTGTTTTTCTTGGAGCATCAGTTGTTTTAGTTTTCTTAGTTTGTTTAGTTTGTTTGTTTGCTTCAATAAATGGTTGGACCCCAACAAATTTTCTTTGGAGGAGATGTACTCGTTTTCATTTGCAAAGAACGCTCTAGTTTTCACTCTTATTAAAAATCGTGCGTTCATCTTTTTCTGCTACTGCTTTTGGTTTTCGTTTTCGCCTTGATTTGCGTTCAGATCTTGTCATATCTTTTCATCAAGGTGTATTTTTGCCTCTGATCTTTATTGGTTTTCATCAAAAGAGGTGTTTATAAAAATTTCAAATGGTGTTGGAAAAGAGAAAAAGCTTTGTGCAAAATAGTGGTACAAGAAGGAGCTTGTGTAGACTGCGGCTTAGGCTTTTTCATGTCATGCTTGATGTCTTTTTGATAGTATGCTTAGTGGTTTTTCTGTAGCATGACTTGTCTCAAATAACTGAGATTGCTTAATGAGCCTTTGAAAAAAAAATAATGCGTTGTTTTATTGTATGGAAGCATTATTTTGGTTTTCTCCTTGATGCTTTATTTGGGTTGACTTTGCGCATGCTCACACATGTTAGACTCTTACAAAGTCGCCAATAGCCTTCATGATCATTTAGTTTTTGACTTTTGATGCCATTGTATGCTTCTTTTAATGTCGCTTTGTCGCTTTGCATGATTATGGCCATTATTGCTCTCTTAGTTGGTCGCTCCCAGTCTTTTGCTAGCCCTCGCCTTGTACTGAGTATGAGCTCTACTCGTGCATCCAACTCCTAAAAGCCAAAATTTTCCAAAGTGTCCACCATACATACCTACTAGCAATTTGCTATTCCAAGTAAATTTGACTTGCTTTTATTTTCTCTTCAAATTAAACTCTTACCAGTGTTATGCGAAATTCGGTCAGTAAAGCTCTCACGAACCGGAAGGCACACTTTACTTTTTCCTGTTCTTAAAAATTTGACATTGTGGTCTCTTATGTTGAGTTGTTATGCTTGCAAGTTGTAAGTTGGATTCTAGCCCAGCCATGCTGTCATGGGCAAGCTTTCAACATTGCACATCTTAATTGAGTTGATATCGTGATCTTTTGTTTATGGATGCCCGCGGTGTGAAATGAATTGGGAATCTTGTAGGGATCATGGAGTTTGTATATGTGTTAGGGAAACACCGGGCCGCCAATCTAAGCCATGCATAATTCATGGTGGAAATTTGCAGCATACCCATAGTGAACATTCGACGACGCATCTCACAATAAAAAGCTACACAATATAGCAAATAAAAGAGATGTCGAGGTGTTCATTGTCTGCTTGTCCTGTCATTTTGGTGTGGGCTTGTTTCATGTCATCGGGCACGGAGGTACCCCATTGGCGGTTCTCAATGATATGCATATACTTACAATGACAAGAGCCTTGCTTGGGACTCTAAGTAAAGTAGCATGAGGTTTGGGTACTCGTATTCATGGGGCACGAGGTTTTCAACTTATGATTTGTCAAGCATATGCATCATAATTGTTCTCGCATTAACTTTAACCATTCAAGATGCTTATGATGGGGGCAATGAGAGCTCAAAGCCGGTAAGTACCATAATTTTTGAAGGTTATAAAACTTGCAATCACTGCTTCCCTCTGCGAAGGGCCTTTCTTTTACTTTTATGTTGAGTCACCACCTTCTTTCTTTATGCACCATTAAGAGAGCATAGTTGTCATTCTTAGTGTGATATGCATTGTCCCAAAGTTCATTGATTGATTCATACTGTTGGTTTCACTTGTTCTTAAATTATTTGTATCTAGTCGCCCTCTTAAACTTGAAGGTGTCCTATGCATTTATGTTTTACTCTCTTTGAAGGACAAACTGAAAACCATTTGTATGTTTTTCCTTATGATTTGAACACACGTTTGACTTTCATTGTTTCATTATCATGATCTTTTTTTTGTGTTCATTTGCATGTTTACAACATGGTTGCTAAGTTCTTATTGTCATAATTATATCTTCATGCCCATGTTTTAAGTTCTATTGATCCCAGATCACCAATGCTTACATATATGATCAAGATTGTGTAGGTGCATGTCACCTCAAAAATTATTCTTTTGTTATCACTTACCTACTCGAGGACGAGCAGGAGTTAAGCTTGGGGATGCTTGATATGTCTCAAACGTATCTATAATTTTTGATGCTCCATGCCTTGTTTTACACCATTTGCTTATTGTTTCGTTACACTTAGTGGCATTTTTTATGCATTTTCTGGAACTAACCTATTAACGAAGTGCCACAGTGCCAGTTCCCTGTTTTCTGCTGTTTTTGTGTTTCAGAGTGATACACAGGAAATATTCTCGGAATTGGATGAAACCACTTCCTAAAGTCTTATATCAAGGGGAAGCTCCTAGACATCCAAAGAACTGACGGAGGGGGGCCACGTGGGCACCAGACACAGGGGCGGCGCGGCCACCCCCTGGCCACGCCGAGCCCATGTGAGGGACCGTGGTCCCTCCTCTGATAGCTCCCCTTCGCCTATATATACCCCCTGACAAGAAAAACCTAAGGACCCGATCAGTTTTCTAGAACACATCGCGATCCACCACCGCCGTCGACCCGAAGATCGGGAGGGTCCAGAAGCTCTTCCCGGCACCCTGCCGGAGAGGGGAATCGCCACCGGAGGTCTCCTTCATCGCCATGATTGCCTCCGGAGCGATGAGTGAGTAGTCTACCTTGGACTATGGGTCCATAGCAGTAGCTAGATGGTTGTCTTCTCCACTATGTGCTTCATGTTTAGATCTCATGAGCTGCCATACATGATTGAGATCACCGTTATGTAATTCTATGATGTTGGTTTGTTGGGATCTGATGAATATTGGTGTTTATGATTAAGTTGCTGTACTGAATTATATCTTTTGTTATCTCTATGTTGTTTATGATCTTGCATGCTCTCCGTTGTTAGTAGCTATCTTGGCCGAGTAGTTGCTAGTGACTCCAAGAGGGGGTATTTATGCTCGATAGTGGGTTCATGTCTCTATTTCACCTGGGGGAGTGACAGAAACCTCTAAGGTGGTAGATGTGCTGTTGCTACTAGGGAGAAAACAACATTCATATGCTCAAGGGCATATGCTTTGTTTACATTACACACTTTGCTTAATGCAATTATCTGTTGTTCGCAACTTAATACTTGTGGAGTTCTCGGATTGATTCACCACAAGTGGATTATTAGTCATAGATGCAGTTGGATGGCGGTCTATGTATTTTGTTGTAATGCCCAGAGTAAATCTCATAGTGATCTTCTTGACATATCACGTTATCTCTATTCTATCAATTGCCCAACTGTAATTTGTTTACCCAGCATGTGCTATTTTATCTATGGAGAGACACCACTAGTGAACTGTGGACCCTGGTCCTATTTCCATCATATTGCAATCACCTGTTTACTTTACTCGTACTATTTACTTTACTCGCATACTCTACTGTTTTCCACTCGATACGCTCATAACCTTTGTTTCAAGCAAACCGGTGAGATTGACAACCTCATCGCAAGTTGGGAACAAAGTATTTGTTTGTGTGTGTGCAGGTTCCACAAACACCTTCAGTCATCATTGTCTCTCCTCTCCTGACCGATATTAAACCTTGGTTTCTTAACTGAGGGAAAACTTGCCGCTACACTCATCATACCTTCCTCTTGGGGTTCCCAATGGGCTGGTCATCACCACGCACAAGGACGTCTGCTTCCACATCAACTAGGCATCAGCTCTTTTCTGGCGCCATCACCACCAAGTAGCAATGCATAAGTCCATAAACATATGAGATAACATCATAACTGCAATTGATTTGGTCGAATCACCAATATCACTAGTAAAGCTAGTTAAGGTGGCATATGTGAGGATAAGTGTCATAATGCCAATAGTAGCATCTATTGGTGGATTAATATTGGTCCTACATGCTTGATGGCAGGGGTCTTATTAAATTTATTGTAGTTTTATGTGCACTCACACGATGTTGATGAAAACTAACATGCATGATTATGTGTATTTAGATGGGTTAGGTCTCAGTACTTAATGACCGATAGATAGTTAAATACATATTGCATGAAAAATATAATTACACCAACTGATTATTCGATCACCAATTTATCCTATCCGCTAGTAAATGTGGCCACATGTGGGAACAACTGTCATAGTGCCAATGATAATGTATATTTGTGGACTAATATTAGACCCTAAACCCTTGATATTAATTTTCCAATTAATTTATAGGATTTGGTGCACCAATTTCTAATATAGGAATGAATTATACATGTACATGATGTTGGTGACACTACAAGAAATCCGGTCTATTGCCACGAACAAAATCGTTGAAACAAGTGCCAAATCATCGCAATTGGTACCTGTTGCATCCAAAAGTCGTTCGTTGGGCAGCGTTGCGAGTAAACGCGTGGAGTTAGGCTAGTTCCACGGAATGATTTTCGTGGCTACAAAATTTGCCATTTGCAACCATTTATTCGAGCAATTGCAACTCGTTTTTCCGTTGCGGCACTCACTTAACGCAACCTATATTTTTGATGGGTATAACTCTAGGGCAACACATACCGAACCGTGGCGAGTGACCAATGTGGCAATGGCAAGTGTTTGGTTGCGCATGCTCTTTCGTTGGAATAGTCTGGTTTATTTGCCACGTTCAATTTTGTCGCAAGAAACTATGGCAACAGACCTTACACGCGTGGAAAAAACGATTTGCCACAAACAATTCAATCGTGGTAACACGAGTTATCTGGTTATCGCCACGCCCAATTATTCCGTGGCGATCCTCTATTTCAACACAAATAATTTTGGTGGCGCCAAATACTAGTCGCTACGTGCAAGCTTTTCGTGGCGATGCTTTATTCCAAAAAATTTTATTTGTGTGGCGACATGCAGTAATCACAACGGCCTAAATATTAGTAGCTATAAACAAGTGCGACGATTTAAACTATTCGTGGTGATGGTTTATTCCAACAAATTTTATTTGTGTGGCGACATGTAGTAATCGCAACGTCCTAAATATTAGTAGCTACAAACAAGTGCGACAATTTAAATTATTCGTGGCGCCATTCTATTTCAACAAATTTTAGTTTGGTGGCGACAAGTACAAGTTGCAACGTCCAAATTGTTAGTTGCGAGAAACTAGTGCGACAATTAAAAGTTTTCGTGGCGATTCTCTATTTCAACAAAATTAGGTTTGGTGGCACGAAATAGGTAAAGCAACGTCCAAATTGTTTGTGGAGAAAAAGTACTGCCACGATCTCCACTGTTGGTGGCGAAAGTATATTTCAACAAAACTTTTATTGGTGGCGCCAAGCAGTTATCACAACAGGTAGTCGTGGCGACTGAGCCTTAAAGCAACAATACATTTGCCGTGCTAATTACCTATTGCCACGTTAAAGGGGAAAAAAAGAAAAAAATGTCAAACAAAAATACGGGCATTGAATTAAAATATTCAAAACTGTACGTACAATATGTAAATTCATACAAATCATAATTCTCACAGCTATTTATAATTCATACAAATAATAATTCCCATACAATATGGATCTGTTTGAAACTCAAAAATATCGAAGGTATCCTAATGTACTTGATGTAGAATCCATTGCATCTAATTTTTTCCGTTATCATTTGCATTTCCATCCTGCAATCAAAAATAAAAAAAAGTTTAGTTCATGTCCATTTGCATCCTAGATACATGGTGAAACATAAGAAGCAGGTGGAGCAAGGCTATAGTGTGGGTTTAGAAAAAACATACTTGTAAGACAACGAAGAAACAACACATATTAAAACATAAGAAGGTGGTGCAGCAAAGCTAAAGTGTGGGTGAAGCAAAAATAGTAGGTACTAGTACCGTTTTGTAAAAGTTTGTGACTTACCATTGCTTTAAGGATTCTGTGCGGAGGGGTATAAAAAATTTTAGCAGGGCTCCATGAAAGTGTTGTTTGCAGGTTTGGACTAACATTTTCTTTCTGGCTTGTCTTCCTATTAAGCATCTGAAAGAACGACATGCACTGTTAGCAATGCAAGTAAACATCTAAATCTTACGAGTTTGCAAGCGTATGACTATCATCACCTGACGTGTTTGCATCTTCTGTATTTCCAACTGTTGGGAGAACTCTTAAAACTTTGACTGAAACTGTGAGTTAAACTGTGACATCAAGTTTGTCTCAAATTCCTGTCTTGCGGTTCTCTCCAATTCCATCATTTTTTCCCTTTCAGCACGTTCTTCCTGTAACCTCTCCTCAAGGTTTTCCCTCTCAGCATGCTCGACATCAAACTTCTGTTGTAATTCAGTGAGGTGCTGGCTGAGCTTAGAGTTCTCTTTTTGTGTCTTTATCGTAGCACGAGCTTGCTCTTCAACCTGGATTTTAATCCTTTCAGAATTAGTTGGCAGTTTGGCCATGTATCCCAACCCACGAGGCTGCGCTGACTTGCAAGGTACGAATTCTTTATAAGCCTTCTGGAAAATATTGATTCTCTGTTCAACTGAAATTGGAACATCAGGTTCCTTTAATCTGTTTTCAATGTCTTTACTTGCTTTGTCCTGATTACGAAAAGAACACTCCCATCAGATGAAAAAACATCCAAGATGAACAACAGTAAATATGTTTTGAGAATAGCTTCTAAGTCAGTATACTCACGTAAACTTTTTTGGACTCTGGGGTAGTCCATTCTCCATTGTTGTTGTGGGCGATTTCCCAGAGAGCAATACAGTCCGGCTTTTCTCCAGTTTCCGGATTTCTCTGCAAGTAGTACAACAATTAGATGCTACAAACATTAAATCACAGTGAGCAACGAAGCATGCATAGTGAGTAGGCACATACATTCTCAAAACTCAGTTGAGAAAACGATTTTGATCCACCTCTGTGTTTTATGATGAGTTTCTTACGGTTATCCGAGTTCTTTTTGCTGAGTTGCTATACATTTAGTGATAAAAAAAAGAACGAGTCAGACAAGCCATTTTATGATAGTACAAAAATCACAAACTGTAAGCATAGAAATAACCCAGAATTTCTCATCAGTGCCATAGTAGTTAATCAGCCATTCCCACTCTTCCGGTTGTAAATCTTCTGGTACATTTGACATTCTAGCATCATCTGTTTTGTATGCCTTGTAAGTGCAGCTTAGAGCTGCTCGCCAGCCTCTGTATCGCTCTTGCGCAATTTTTAGAATTGCTTTTTCAGTTTTTGGTGTATCCTCCAAATCATATCTGTCCTGTAATGCGTAACAAACGGATAGACTTTAGTAGTTCATTATGGTCAAAAAAATAAGACAACCAAGGTGAGAAATATTGTACTCACCAACAAATCTGCAACTATGAGACGATGGATGTCAGCGTGAATGTCTGACCACCTCCTCACTCCAATAATGGGTAACCTTTTTTCATTATGATAACCAAGTCATCTTTGAATGAACGGTTATTCATTCCTACTGCACCACCCAATTTATCAGAGAATGCAATATTTAGCTTTGCAGATCCATTGGCATGACGCTTCTTAGATGCTTTTACACCTTTTACTATACCTCGCCCTTTCTTCTTGGGTCCGTCAGCGCCTAGAGCCCAGAACATACACAAACAAGCAATTTACTGTCTAGTACATTGTAAGAAATGAGGACATAAATGTAAAAAAAGAAGCTAGTACCGTCCTCTAGCTGCGGGCGGTGGTGGCGAGCATGGGAAGGCCATTCGTCAAGGGCAGACATGTCATTTTCAGACACTATAGTGTTAGATCGGTCTACAGTTCCTGTATCAGGGTTAACATTTGTACTGAATCAGCAATGAAGGTTTTACTGCATTACATAGCAAATGTTAGAGAAAGCTTAAATGTCAGAAATAACTTACCAGATCTACGTTTTCCAAGTTTTCTTTTGTAAGCTTGTAACATTTCAACCCTTGTCATGTTAATAGATCCTTTTTTTACTGAACATGTAAACAATAAATGGACAAAGCATTAGCAATATGCAAAATTCAGAAACCCGATTAATAATTACTGTACTTGTGTACCATTGGTAAGTGAAAAATCTGGTTCTTCTATTTCGTTTGAATCTTGATCCTCAGCTCTTGCATCCCTAACTGCATGTTCATCCAAATCATTTATTAGTTAAAGCATGCATTAAAATTTGACCGGGAAAATATTTAAAGTCTGTATTGAAGGTGTTGTGCGTTCGAGATTTTGGATGAAAGGATACCTGAGACAGTTTTTCGCTTGTTTCTGGAGGATCCACTTTCAACATCAAGATGAGACCCTGCTGTTTCAATATCAACACTGGGCTTCTCCCTAAACACAATTAGGTTGATCTTCTTCTCATTACTGTGCATGGATACCAATGTCTCCACTTCCGGTGCATGCTCGATGGGAAAAAGTTTTCCTCTGCCATCCGCATTTTTTACCCTGCAGTAGAGGTAATGACGCCCGCCACAGAATCCAACACTTTCAATCAAACCGATCAATTCCAGATAGCAGATGTCACTCCTCTCGATTGTTGCTTCCATAACTTTCTGATTTTTATCCTCATCTTCGTAGTACAGGTTAATTTTCCAAATGTCCTCATGCGTCTACATTGACATAGAAGTAAAAAAAAAGAGCACCAAAATAATTATTCAATTCATAGTTCTGAAATAAAAGAATATGTTACATAGCTATGTAAATTTTATGAATAGTTTGTAGAACGAATTATTCATTTATCATTAAATTCTCAGTTCGATACACGATAAGAAAAACATGTTGGCAAAAGATCAACAGAGGAACAACATTATGAAATCAATGAATTAGTTCAGTTCTTGAAAGTCCACAAATCAATACAATCGGAGACACCAAGATTTGATCATATTTTAACATAAACTACCTAGATCGGAGGGGAGTAGTACTAGTACTAAAATATGCTATATTAAACAAATAAAACTTGCAAAAGAGTGGATTAACACAGAACATGTGTTATAACATCTAAACCTAGCAAATCATTGGCCGAACCTATGCAGCCACAAATGCAAAATCAATCGGTAGATAATGTACTGGCAGTTCCTCGTAAACCCTAGTGCACATTGGCGAGGTGCTCCTAGACTCGGCCATGTCTGCCTGGACTCCTGCTCCTAGGGATCACGATGAACAGTGATCACATGCTGGCGGGAGCTCAGGGTGTAGCTAGATCCGACCGCTGGAGGAGCGGGGCGGAGGCGTGCTGAATCGGCCGGGCGGCGGTGTATCACATGCGGATCGCATCGGCCTGGTGGGCATCACGGGGTAGAGAAGATGGCTGCTACATCCCGGGCAAAGTAGCTGCGGCGACGCCTAACGTGGCAAGGATCGCCGACGGCAGCATGTAAATCTAGGGTAACCTGAGAGAATTGGCGTACCGTTGACTCCGGCGACGACGTCGTCATGTCAGCGTGTGGACGATGAGGGAGCTCAGATCCGATGGCGAACAAACTCGCCGAGGTGATTGCATTTAGATTGGATCGTGGGGGTCGTGGGTACCTAAATATGAAGAGAGTTTAGCGGGAAGGTTAAAAGGATGGTTTTAGGTTTTGGTGGGAACAAAAAGTTTTGCACAGACTCTACGCACGGGCCTTTTAGCGGTAGGTTTTTCAATTTTTGGCCAAAACTACATTGGTGGGAACGTAATTATTTGTTTACTGGTTTTTTTAATTAATAAAAAACAAATTAGTTTGGAAATTAATGTTTGAAAGCAATATTTGAAAGTAATATTACAGTCCTCATATGGTTTTGTTTGTTCCATGGTACCTACACCTTCTTTATTAGTTCATATGGTTAGTAGATGACATTATAAGACTATGAGACCTGGTTTCATATTTTTTAGAATTGTCTATCCACCTTTCAAATTTAGTCAACCCTAGGTTTGACCATGATTCAAACATTGTTCAGAACATGAAATTTGGAACACTAAGCTTAGATCCTTCTTATTTACTCCAATATGAAGCTATTATACCAAACTGTTTGGTCCATTTCATGATTCATAGTTCATAGCAAACGGCTTGGATCTTTAGATTTCATGCGGCGGTGTCTGAGATATGAGAGTCCTCACATGGTTTTGTTTGTTCCATGGTACCTACACCTTCTTTATTAGTTCATATGGTTATTAGTAGATGGCATTATAAGACTATGAGACCTGGTTTCATATTTTTTAGAATTGTCTATCCACCTTTCAAATTTTCTCAACCCTAGGTTTGACCATGATTCAAACATTATTCAGAACATGAAATTTGGAACACTAAGCTAGGATCCTTCTTATTTACTCCAATATGAAGCTATTATACCAAACTGTTTGGTCCATTTCATGATTCACATTTCATAGCAAACGGATTGGATCCTTGGATTTCATGCGGCGGTGTCTGAGATATGAGAGTCCTCACATGGTTTTGTTTGTTCCATGGTACCTACACCTTCTTTATTAGTTCATATGGTTATTAGTAGATGACATTATAAGACTATGAGACCTGGTTTCATATTTTTTAGAATTGTCTATCCACCTTTCAAATTTAGTCAACCCTAGGTTTGACCATGATTCAAACATTGTTCAGAACATGAAAGTTGGAACACTAAGCTAGGATCCTTCTTATTTACTCCAATATGAAGCTATTATACCAAACTGTTTGGTCCATTTCATGATTCACATTTCATTGTTGACTGTTCAGCAAACGAGTACACAATACTACTGTTGAGGAAATCACGCAGAATTCAGTGGAAACAACAAAGAATGATCCAGTGAACAATGTGAATCAAACAGAAGGACAGAAAACAGGAATACATGAGTTACTATACTTTAACTCGCTTATCACATGATTGCAAACATGTGGCACCTCTGTCCTCTGATAAAAGGATTAAGAAAATGGTCTTCTGGCATTCTAATAATACTTTAACTAGCCTAGGTTTGACCATGATTCAAATTTAGTCAACCCTAGGTTTTTTACAATCAGTTTTTGTATCCATTTCCTGTATCCTGCATTTTCGACACAGACCTCCCCTAAGCCCATCGGCCCTCTTGCAACCGGGGCAAAACACGAGGTACCGGAGGAAGAACTGTATCTTGACGTACAGCTGGTAGGTCACGTATGCATCTTTAGCAGCATACTCCAGGTTTATTTCAGACAAAGGCACCTCTTCCCAGTAATCATGCCTTATACTAGGGAATTTACTCTTCATCTCGCCGTAATACTCGTCGATGATGCGAGATGCAAGATCAACCATTCCATCCTTTCTATTCCGTCCTTTGATCTTGACAAGAGACTGAATATCGATCCAGTTTTCTTCAGGAATTGTAATACCCTCGTACATCAACTTGTAAAAATCTTGTGTTTTGTCAACGGTGCAGATGACAATCCCTTTGTGTTGAAGGAATGAGCGGAGTGCTGGACAGGTCTTGTCGGTCCTGAAAGCATATTTAGTTTGTTTGTCAAAGAATGCATGACCAACACTTGCATGAAATGTGTAACAGAAATTGTTTAGTCATTGAAATATCATTTTGCATCATATAATTTGAAACTAAGAAAAGTTTATTAAATGCAAGAACAAGGCTCTGAAAATTTGCTTGTGATAATTAATTAGGTATAATGAAATTCAGTACACATGCTAGATGAGCATATGGATAGATTCAATTTGATAACTTGAATAAAATTTGAAACTACATAAGTTTATTATAATGAAATTCAGTATAATGAAATTCAGTCTAGAATATCATAACTTGAATAAAATCTCAAAATGAAATTCATTTGGTACTGAGAAAATTGCACAAACAAGTAACTCTTGGTGCTATTTTTGCACAAACCAAGTAACTTAAAACTTGTGCACTCACTTGAGATGAAATATCATACGGCAGTGTATAACAAATGGCACAAATTAAACATAACATGGAACTAATCATTGAAAATAAGTACAGAGGATTCAGAAATTTAGACCACAACATCAGTAAAGTTCAGTCGCAAATTAAAAAGGCACTACAACAGCAGTAAATTTTCACAAGTGAGTATAGAAATTTATACGCGGAGAAGTGGTAGACGAGGACGCGGTTCTTCATGCAGAGTTGAAGGACGGCGAGGTAGTTCTCATAGATGGGGTCCTCCTTGGTGTACTCGAGGTCCAATCCAACAAATTTATTCTCCTTTTCCTGCTCATTGAACGGATCGTATGGGCACCTAGAGGGGGGGGGGGTGAATAGGTGCTACTCAAATTTTAGTTCTTTTTCAATTTAGGCTTGACACAAAGGTAAATTCTCTAGATATGCAACTAAGGTGAATTTACCTATATGTCAACTAGCAAGCTAAGCAAGATACAAGTAGTAAAGGTAATAAAGGATAGAGGTAACCAAGAGTGGAGCACACGGAGACACGGATGTAATTCCCGTAGTTCCTTCCTTTTTAGGGGAAGTACGTCTACGTTGGAGGGGTGTGGTTGCCACACAGGCCTAACCAACGCCACAAAGGCTCACCCTATTCTCCGGTGCAAGCTTCCGCCACAAAGGCCTAGCTCACTTTCCACTAAGGGATTCCTCAAGGCGGAACCGGCCTTTACAAAACTTGGGGCACAACTCCACAACTGAATTGGAGGCTCCCAAGCACCACAAAGATCTCAATCAACAAGTATCAAGATTTCAATCACACAAACAAGGTCAAGGGACACAAGGGAACCCAAGACCAAAGGGCCCTCTAGCAAATGAGAGGGGAAATCAAATCGCTTTGGTGAGGATGTAGATCAAGGCCTTCTCCTTCGATTCTCCAAAGATCAACGACTTTGGTGGGTTGAGGGAGGAGATCTTGCTAATTTGGTGGCTCCAAAATGGGGTCTTTTCTTCACAGCTCGAGCAGCTTGAGGTTGAAGAAGGGGAGGGGTATTTATAGCCCCTCCCAAAATGTAGCCGTTGCTGACTTGGAGGGGCGGATAATCCGGCCAAAGTTGGGCCGGATAATCCGGCTGGCCGGATAATCCGGCCCCTGGCCGGAATATCCGCCCCCCTACCTGGGTGACGCCGCGCCAGGTCCTTAGCAGAATTTCAGCCACCCCCGGGGGAGGGCGGATTATCCGGCCAAGTCTGGGGCAGAATATCCGGCTGGCCGGATTATCCGGCCCCTGCCCGGAATATCCGGCCCCCCTATCTGGGTGACGCCGCGATAAGTCCTTAGCCATTTTTCGGCCAGCCCAGAGGGGGCGGATTATCCGGCCACCCCTGGCCGGATTATCCGGCCTGGCATTTCTTCAAATGAAAAACCTGCGAATCTTAGCACACAATTATTATCACTAATGTTGTTATCTAACACACAAAATCTGAGGGAAACAAAGTTTGCACTTTCAATCTCCCCCTTTTTGGTGTTAGATGACAACACTAGGATTTGCAAGAAAGGTCGAATAATTCAAACAACGAATAATTGATCAAAATACACAGCTCCCCCTAGATGTGTGCAACTTCACCAATGAGTTTAGAAGAGACATACCATTGCATAGATAACTCAAATATTATGGATTATGGAATCCCGAATATGATAATATGATATGCCGGGCAATAATTCCATAGCCATTTCACCAATAACCATGAGCTGATAAAAATAAGTGAACAACACATAATGATCCACATAGCATATAAACGACACGAAGTTCAACCACACACAAAGTTCGACTTAAGACAAACGAAATAAGAAGAAACACAAGCGCCAAAGAATGATAAGCGCGCAAGCTTGTGTTTCCACCCATGCAAATCCCGACAAATTCCTAATAGAACTACTTCTCCCCCTTTGGCATCAAGACACCAAAAAAAGGAAGAAGAGCGATGCTACACGTCCCGAGAAATCACTCGTCCACGTCATCGAAGTCCTCATCAGCATAATCTCCGCCATCACCCTCGTCATCTCCAGCATCTTCATCCTCATCATCAAAGTCCTCCTCAGCCTCAAAGTCCTCCTCAGCCTCTGCACGAGCACCTCCTGCGGGAGCATCTGGAGCATCAAAGAGATGCTTCTGCATATCCACCCAGTTGTAGCGATCGGTGTTCCAAGCATTATAGGCCACAGGAGCAGTAGGAGTGGGATCGGCGGTCTGAGCACCACTGAGACGGTGAAGGATAAGCTGCTGAGTGTCCTGGATGCTCTTCCTCTCGACATAGGCCTGGTAGTTCTCACGGTGGATCTCTACCTTCATGCACAGAACATTCCGCTCAAACCAGCTGAGCTTCCTCACCTCCCTAGACACAACAGATGCAGCAGCCCTTTGTTCACGAGCAGTAGCACTAGTCCTCGCATCAGCCATGAAAGTGTCAGGATATGCAGCTGAAGGAGCAGATTTCGCCTTTCTCTTGATATACATCTTCTTGACCTTGTGATCCACACAGTCATCATGAATATCATAGTCTCCAAGGACATGCTTAATGAGAAGCATGATGAAAGGAGCATATGGCACAGTGTTCCTCTGAATAATAGCATCCTTGATCTCATAGAAGATGAAGTCCATCACATCAAGGGTAAAGTCCTCAGCAGGGTCAGTCGACGTGGCACACTCATGAGCAAAAGCAAGCAGATCAACCAGAGAGGTGCGAATGGCATCATTGTTGCCACCACTAGGAGCAATGTTCTCCCTGAAAATGCGGACCAGCTGATCATAAAGCGGATGTAGGCCATTGATGAAGCCCACAACACCTGTGGAGTCATAGAGGTCATGGAGCTTGTCCTTGTCAGGCTTGTTCCCCGGGTTGTGAATACGCCGACCCACTGGGGTCTCTCCATTGTACGCATACCCCAAGAGAGAGGCAAACGTAGGAAAGTCCGATGTGCACTCATGTTCGCCGGTCATCCACTTCATAGACTTCTGAGCATTGGGCAAAATCACCAGAGTAGCATAGAACTGCTTGATAAGACCGGGATTGTAGTCGCACTGAATGTTGGCTAATCCCATCAAACCCAACTTCTCAATCACAGAGAGTGCTTCATCAAAGTAAGACTTGCTGCGGAGGTGATCAAAGTCAATCGGATGCATTGGACGGCAAGGATTCTTGAAAGGCTCATAAATATCACGAAAAATCCCCCACTGCTCCTCATTCCAGAAACCCCTATCTTCAATGTCTTCATCTCTTGCAGTAGCATACCAATTGTTCCTCCGCACAAGAATGTACTCGGCCTCTGGCATCTTCTTGTAGTCAGGACGAGGTTCTTTGCCTTTGCGACGACGGGCACGAGCTTTGGCAACCTTGGCAGCTTTCTCCTGCTCAGCCTTCCTAGCAGCATCCCTCTGTGCCCGCCGGATAGCAATCTCATCCAGAAGAACTCCTTCCTCATTCCGAACAAGCCGACGCTTGCGCGTCGGCATACTCGGACCACCTGTGAAAGAGAGATGAAGGAGAGCATGGGGATAAGCGTATGCACACGAGTATCGGAAAAGATCAAAGAACCATGTAGTATGAATAAACAACCTTCACCAAAATAGCAAATTGAGAGCAGCAACAAAAAAAAAAAAAGACAGATATCTTCCCAGGCCGGATTATCCGGCCAAGGGGGGGGCGGATAATCCGGCCCCCTAAAAAAATTCTGCGTGTTGCTGCAGCCTACAATTTGATAGATCGGGAAGAAAGTACCATACAACATGATTCAGGAAAACAACACCTAGAGAGCAAAAACACCAAGAACAAGAAGGGGTAAAGACACATCCAATGAGAAGAGCAATACCCGCATCCATTGCGAAATCCGCTTGGTGAATGCCTTCTGGGGGAGAAGGAGAGCAACCTCCGAAGAAATCAGGCCAAACGGTTGGCCGGAGCTCCGGCGGCGGCGATGGGAAGGAGGCGGCGGCGGCAGGGATCACCTGGAAGGGGTGGGGAGGGAACTGCCCTAGGGCAGCCCGACCCGCCCCCTTATATACCCAGGGTCACTACGGCCGGATTATCCGGCCAGGAAGGGGCGGATAATCCGGCCCCCCGGATATTCCGGCCCAGAGAGGGCGGATATTCCGGCCTGGAGCCAGCAAACTGGCCAACTCGAATTTTTCAAAAACAGATGTTGTTTTGATGAAAAATTTGAACTCGTGTGCATAGATAGATGTCTTGAGAGAGGATGGCTTAGGTGAGAGAGCAAACACGGAGTGGTTCTCGGCACTTAACATTGCAAGAGCAAATCGGCTAAAAATCCAATGCAAGTGCCTTCCCATCTCAAAAAAAAAATAAGAAAAAACATCGGGAGAGAACCTCAAATAAGATATGCAATGAATCAACTCTTCGCAAAGAAGAGGTCGGTGGCCGAAGCCACCATGTTTGAGTGTTATGGCATTGGACTGCGAAGATGTATCTTGAGTCCATAACCACTACTCATCATTGAAGCTCAAAAATCATAAAATGATATTAAGAGAATGATATGATTACTATCGGCATTATGGGGGGAGGGATAGCCCAATTAATTAGGACCGCACTCCCCCTATCTCCATGCCCACACCTCAACCAAGCAAGCATTGAAATATAGGTGTATTTGCAAGATGTTCAAGCCACACTCCTTGAATCGATGATATTTAGCTCATTCCTCAAATATCCAAATCTTGCTTCATCAAGAGGCTTCGTGAATATATCGGCAAGTTGATCCTTGGTGCTCACATAAGCAAGCTCAATATCACCACGGGCAACATGATCCCTAATGAAATGATTCCGGATCTCAATATGCTTGGTTCTTGAATGTTGCACCGGATTATAGGCGATCTTGATAGCACTTTCATTGTCACATAAAAGAGGCACTTTGTCACAATTGACACCGTATTCCTTCAAAGTTTGCCTCATCCATAACAATTGAGTGCATCCACTTGCGGCGGCAATGTATTCGGCTTCGGCGGTGGAGAGAGATATACAATTTTGCTTCTTAGAAGACCAACACACCAAAGACCTACCAAGAAATTGGCAAGCTCCGGAGGTTGATTTCCTATCATCCTTGTCACCGGCCCAATCCGAATCCGTGAAGCCACAAAGAGAGAAATCCGAGCCTTTGGGATACCAAAGACCATAAGTTGGGGTATGAACCAAATATCGAAAGATTCTCTTAACCGCCATAAGGTGGCTTTCTTTAGGAGCGGCTTGATACCTTGCACACACACCTACACTCAACACAATATCGGGTCTAGATGCGCAAAGGTAAAGCAAAGAACCGATCATAGAACGGTATACCTTTTGATCCACATCTTTACCATTGGGATCAAGTTCAAGATGACATTTTGTGGCCATTGGTGTTGCGGCTCCATTAAGTTCCTTCATCTTGAACCTCTTGAGCATGTCTTGGACATATTTAGCTTGATAGATGAAAGTCCCTTCTTTCAATTGCTTGATTTCAAAACCAAGAAAGAACTTCATTTCGCCCATCATAGACATCTCGAACCTATCGGTCATAAGCTTTGAAAATTCATCATTAAAAGCTTTGTTAGTAGAGCCAAAGATAATATCATCAACATATAGTTGGCATATGAAAAGCTCCCCATTGACCCTCTTAGTAAAAAGAGTAGGATCGATTTGCCCAACTTCAAACCCACGGTCTACCAACAACTCCCTAAGGTGCTCATACCATGCACGTGGGGCTTGTTTAAGACCATAGAGTGCCTTATGGAGTTTGTAGACATGGTTAGGGAAGTTGAGATCCTCAAACCCCGGGGGTTGCTTAACATACACTTCCTCTTTTAATGGACCATTAAGAAATGCACTCTTAACATCCATTTGTTGCAACTTAAAATTATGATGAGTGGCATATGCAAGAAGGATACGGATGGACTCAAGACGAGCCACGGGAGCATAAGTTTCTCCAAAGTCAATGCCTTCAACTTGAGAGAAACCTTGAGCAACCAATCTTGCCTTGTTCCTCACAACAATTCCATGCTCATCTTGCTTGTTCTTGAATATCCACTTTGTGCCAATCACATTGCGGCACTCCTTTGGCTTCTCTACTAACACCCAAACATTATTGCGCTTGAAGTTGTTGAGTTCTTCATGCATAGCATCCAACCAATCCGGATCTTCAAGAGCTTCAAATACTTTCTTGGGTTCAACCATGGAGATATAAGCATGATGAGAGCTAAATTGTGCCAATTGACGCCGGGTTGACACTTTGCTTCTTAAATCTCCAATAACCCTCTCAAGGGTATGACCTTTAAATTCCAAGTCTCTTTCAACTCTTTTCTTGCGACGGGTTTCGATCTCCTCATTAGACCTTGAAGGAGATACTTGATCATCTTGATCATTTTGGTCCCCGTCTTGACCATCAAATTGACCTTGATCATCATTGTCTTCATGAGTAGGTTGATCTTGGTCATGTGAAGAATTGGGGGCGGTTGAGATAACCGGAGAGGATGGAGGTGCCCCTTCTTCTTCATGAAGGTCCTTGTCTTGTTCTTCGGTTGGTGTATTAGTTGCTTCCTTGGGAGAGGCTTGTTGAGCTTGTGAAGATGAAGGCTCCACTTGAGTAGAGCATAGTCCTTCCCGGTCGGCCACAAGGTGTCCCTCAATGGGGCGGAAAAATCCCACGCCCATTCTTCCTATGGCTTCTCGAGGTATTTCATCATCTACATCACAAGAAACAACATCTCGCCCCCCTTGGGAGCCGTCATTCTCTTCGAATACCACACTACAAGATTCTTCAACACGCCCGGTGGACTTGTTGAAGACTCGATAAGTGTGGGACTCGGCACCATAACCAACAAAAATACCTTCTATTGCTTTTGGATCAAATTTACCTAAACGAACTCCTTTTCTTTTAAAGAAACACTTACACCCGAAAACCCGGTAGTAGGAGATGTTGGGCTTGCTTCCGGTGAGTATTTCATATGGAGTCTTGTTTAGGCCTTTGCGGAGGAAGAGCCGGTTTGAAGAATGACAAGCCGTAGAGATAGCTTCGGCCCAAAAGTTGTATGGAGACTTAAATTCCGCCAACATGGACCTAGCCATATCCATAAGAGTCCGGTTCTTCCTTTCGGCTACACCATTTTGTTGAGGGGTATATGCAGCGGAATATTGATGACGAATCCCCTCATCACTAAGAAATCCATTTAAGGTGTAGTTCTTGAACTCCGAGCCATTGTCACTTCTTATTGCCAAAATAATTTGACCATGTTGACGTTCAACTTCCTTGGCAAAGTCGATGACGGTTTGTTGAGTCTCACTCTTATGCTTGAAGAAGTAAACCCAAGTATATCTTGAATAGTCATCAACAATCACCAAACAATATTTCTTCCCACCAAGACTTGCATGAGAGGGAGGACCAAAAAGATCCACATGAAGGAGCTCCAAGATCCTCTTGGAAGAAATGATAGTCTTGCTTGGGTGGGGAGAATCATGCATTTTTCCTAGAACGCAAGCCCTGCAAACACGATCTTTGGCAAAAGAAACATTCTCTTTTAGTCCGAGTATGTGGCCACCCTTGTGAAGGCTTTGCAAAGTTCTCATATTGACATGGGATAAACGGCGATGCCAAAGCCAACCCACATCGGCCTTTCCAAATAATCACATTGCACTTGTAGTGGTTTTCCCCGAAAAGTCCACCACATACAAGTTATTTTCAATGTGTCCAACGAAAGCGACCTTTAGAGACTTGCTCCACAAGAGTACCACAATGTCATTATCAATGAAGACGGCAAAGCCCATCTTACCAAGTGCACGAACTGAAAGTAAATTATAACCAAGGGTCTCAACAAGCATGACGTCCACAAGGGAAATATCCGGTGCGACCACCACCTTGCCAAGACCCAATACCTCGGATTGTGACATGTCTCCATAAGTGACGGTTATATGATTGTCATTAGGCCTCAACTCCGTCATAATCTCCTTGCTTCCGGTCATATGACTTGTGCATCCACTATCAAGCACCCATTTCGATCCACCGGAAGCATAGTCCTACAAGAGATCATTGCTTGGTTTTAGGTCCCCATTTTTCAATGGGTCCTCTTTTGTTAGCAACAAGGGTCTTTGGAACCCAAATAGACCAAGCAATATAACCATCATTTGGACCAACATATTTTGCATAAACATCACCATAATAATCACGGAATAAAACATAGTGAGGGTTAGCAATTCCCGCATGATCATCATGAGTGGCTTTGCCACCCACAATAGGATCCTTCTTTGCTTGAGCGGGCTTGGACTTCTTTTTCTTGTTCTTCTTCTTCTTCTTTGAGACATAGCCAATCCCCGTTTTATCACCGAATGCCTTTTGCTTACTCAAAAGGTCATTCAAGTTTTTCTCACCTATGGGAATGGAGGACTTGGCAAGCTCATCTTTCAACCTAGCATTTTCTTCAATGACATTTGCATGATCACAAGTAGAAGTAGAAGAACTAGGCACATTATTCTTAGTCAATTGAATTTGAAGTTGTTCATGTGACTTGGTAAGAATAGAGTGTTCACTTTTCAAGACCTTGTGAGCCTTGTCAAGATCTTCTAAATCCTTAACAAGTATATCATGACCAACACCAAATTCAACCTTTTCCTTTTTAAGCATTTTTACTCTAGCACGAGCATGATCTCGCTCTTTAATGAGTTTGGAAACAACTTCATTATTAGCTTCCTCAATGGAGTCGAGCTTCTCTTCAAGAGTTGCTCGTTCCTCTTGCTCTTCTTCAAGAGACTCGGTTAGTGAGGCAATATCTTGAGCATATTCTCTTTCAAGCCTCATTTGTTCATCTAGTTTTTCAAGAGTTTTACCATATTGGCTCAATAGACGTTCAAAGTGAATCTTATGAACGCCATCTACACTAGACACATAGTCATCAAAAGCAATAATTTCTTCCTTTACTCTAAGACTAGCAAGATCATTCAAGGAAGCATCATTTGTCTTAGAGGAAGAGAAAGATGTGGGTGATACCTCGGAAGACTTGGCCATAAGGCATTTGACGTTCTTGAGAAGAGAGTCCTCATTGGGGGATTCAAAGAGTGATGTGGAGGAAGTGGAGGTGGTTGCCATTGCGGCCATCTCACTAGTTGTGGTTTCTTCTTCATCACTCTCACTTGCGGAGTACTCTTCTTGAGTCAAGAACACAAACTTTGGTTGCTTCCTCTTTGGTCCACCCTTCTTCACAAAAGGCTTCTTGGATGGTGACTTGGTCTTGTTCTTGAGTATGAGCTTTCCACCATGGTCTTCTCTCTTCTCATAAGGGCACTCGGCAACGAAGTGAAATCTATCATTGCAATTGTAGCAAGTCCTCACCCTTTGACCATTGTTGTCATTCCTTTGATAGCCACTTGACTTGCTTCTTCTTTGATTGTCTTCTTTAGCCTTGTGTGGATCAACCCAAAAGGTTTTTCCGTAGAAGGCCATGTGCTCATTGTACTCATGCCTTATGTCCTCGGGACACATCTCTAGCCTTGCTTCAATACTTGCTTGAAGAGGAACCTCTTTCTCAACCACACTTGCTTTCAATGCAAGATTGGAGCTTCTTTGCATCCCTATGGCACGGGCACGAGCATCTTCCGCATTTTGTGCGGAAACCTTGTAGGCTTGAATTTCTTGCATCACTTGATTGGAGGTCATCTCATTGAAGTTGTGCTTTCCTTGAACACTCTTTATATCCGCGGGCTCATATGGAGTGAGAGCAAGAATGTACTTCATCTTGATCCACTCATCATCAATATGGTGAGCACCGAGGTTCTTGAAGGTGGTAGCAATGGTCTTGAGTCTTCTATACATTTCTTGATGGTCCTCACCATCCATCATGAAGAAACCCTCCGCTTGATTTGAGAAGGCAATATATCTTGTTTTCTTCATGCTCTCATTGCCAACAAAGACATCGGAGAGCGCTTGCCAAGCTTCTTTGGCGGTGAAGAAGTGTTGGATGTGAGGCAAGTCCTTGGATCCCACGGCGACTTGAATCATGTGAAGAGCGGTAGCATTGAGTTGGCTATCGACCGTCTCTCTTCTTGTCATGTTGTGGGGATCCACGGCCTTGAATCCTTCCTCAACGATCCTCCAAAGCTCGATGCAAGAACTGCGCATATGAGAGATCATTTGATATTGCCATTGACCAAAATTTAATGCATCAAGCTTAGGTGGATCTCCTCTATGGTTAATATGAGGATGAGGAACCGGCGGGTCGGGTGAATACCAATGAGGGAATTCACCTTTCCCGTCGCCCTTAGAGGAAGACTTAGCATCGCCATTTTTATCGGCACCCTCCTCTTCTATCCCCACATTCTCCACTTGTGGAGTAGCGGGTTTTTCCGGAGGTGGAGGAGCATTAGCATTTTTAGCTTGCAAGAGTTGCGCTATCATTTCACGCAGCTCATTTACTTGAGTTGTCATGGAAGCCATGGATGATTCCAAAGATTTGAACTCACCCATGGAAACTTGACCCGAGCCCTCACTCGGAGAGGTGTCCATACTCTTAGGCGGTTAAGCCCGAATAAAGAGCCGAGGCTCTGATACCAATTGAACGGATCGTATGGGCACCTAGAGGGGGGGGGGTGAATAGGTGCTACTCAAATTTTAGTTCTTTTTCAATTTAGGCTTGACACAAAGGTAAATTCTCTAGATATGCAACTAAGGTGAATTTACCTATATGTCAACTAGCAAGCTAAGCAAGATACAAGTAGTAAAGGTAATAAAGGATAGAGGTAACCAAGAGTGGAGCACACGGAGACACGGATGTAATTCCCGTAGTTCCTTCCTTTTTAGGGGAAGTACGTCTACGTTGGAGGGGTGTGGTTGCCACACAGGCCTAACCAACGCCACAAAGGCTCACCCTATTCTCCGGTGCAAGCTTCCGCCACAAAGGCCTAGCTCACTTTCCACTAAGGGATTCCTCAAGGCGGAACCGGCCTTTACAAAACTTGGGGCACAACTCCACAACTGAATTGGAGGCTCCCAAGCACCACAAAGATCTCAATCAACAAGTATCAAGATTTCAATCACACAAACAAGGTCAAGGGACACAAGGGAACCCAAGACCAAAGGGCCCTCTAGCAAATGAGAGGGGAAATCAAATCGCTTTGGTGAGGATGTAGATCAAGGCCTTCTCCTTCGATTCTCCAAAGATCAACGACTTTGGTGGGTTGAGGGAGGAGATCTTGCTAATTTGGTGGCTCCAAAATGGGGTCTTTTCTTCACAGCTCGAGCAGCTTGAGGTTGAAGAAGGGGAGGGGTATTTATAGCCCCTCCCAAAATGTAGCCGTTGCTGACTTGGAGGGGCGGATAATCCGGCCAAAGTTGGGCCGGATAATCCGGCTGGCCGGATAATCCGGCCCCTGGCCGGAATATCCGCCCCCCCTACCTGGGTGACGCCGCGCCAGGTCCTTAGCAGAATTTCAGCCACCCCCGGGGGAGGGCGGATTATCCGGCCAAGTCTGGGGCGGAATATCCGGCTGGCCGGATTATCCGGCCCCTGCCCGGAATATCCGGCCCCCCTATCTGGGTGACGCCGCGATAAGTCCTTAGCCATTTTTCGGCCAGCCCAGAGGGGGCGGATTATCCGGCCACCCCTGGCCGGATTATCCGGCCTGGCATTTCTTCAAATGAAAAACCTGCGAATCTTAGCACACAATTATTATCACTAATGTTGTTATCTAACACACAAAATCTGAGGGAAACAAAGTTTGCACTTTCACTCATACCACTCCTCGAAGAGCTAGAGGTTTTTCATCACCGTCTCCTCCTCATTGGTGTATACAACCTCTATTTCCTTGTCGCCATGGACACGGAAGGTCTCGGTTGTAGTAAAACCGATATTTCCCGGATCCGCGCTAGCAGAGGATGATGTAGCCATGGCGGAGGAGGCAGTAGAGAGAGAAATGAAGGAGGATAATGGGCGAACGGCGGAGAATGGCGGGCGGACGGCGGCGGCGGAAGAAGAAGCGTCAATGGCCGGTGGAGGAGGCGAGAATGGGGTTTTTTGGGGGAAGAACAGAGGAGGCAGAAGCAGAAGCATCCGGGTGTGAATGCGCAGTTGCAGAGATTAAAACAATTGCGGTTGCGGTTCAAAACTAAAATAATGGAACTGCTCTCTTTCTCCAACATTTTACCCCAGAAAACCCTAATCAACATAAAATTACCAGAAGTGTCCCCTGTCAGTGGGTGCTACTGCTAAACGGCCCCACACATCAGTGGGTGTCATTTTGTACATGTACGAGGAATAATTATACGTGCACGTGTGTACCATAAAGTACTTGGAATAAATCTAGCCTTTGTACGTATGCGTACAAAAAGGACTGCAGAGGACAGGGAGTGCGAAGCGGCAGAGATATAAAAGGATCTCCCACCCACCCGCCGATTTCTTCCCCAATCGGAGCAAGTAGAGAAACCCTAGCCATCCCATCCCACCTCGTCCCCGCCGGTGGACCTCGCGGCCGGTAACCTCGCGGCCGGTAGAAGCGATGTCGAGTCGCTCGAGCGCAGATGTGTCCGCCGCGGTAGGTGCGGCGGATGTGGAGGGGACCGAGCTCATGGCGGAAGGCGTCACGGCCACCTTGGTCATGGTCGTGGCTGTTGCGGAGGAGACGGTAGAGGCCGCGGCTGGTGCGGCCGATTTGGGCGATGCGGAGCCGCAGCCGACCTCACGGCGGAGAGCGGTGCGGCCACGGTCACGGTGGCTCTGGTGGAAGTGGTGGAGGAGGAGGCGTCAGATGTGGTGGGAGCGGTGGAAGAGGAGGAGGCGGCTACCGCTACGGGGCCGGATCTGGCGCTGGCGGATCCGACCGGAGGTGGGGGAGGCGATGGCGGTGAAGAAGCCATCCCAGATGCCGATGTCGCCATCCCAGATGCCGCCATCACCGATGCCGCCATCCCAGATCCCGCGATGGCCGATGCCGTCGACGCAAACCCACCGGCGCCTGAAGCGGTAAATCCCTCAAATCCCTCACCCTTGTTCCTTTTACTGTAATGCGATATCGCCATAGGAGCTGCATAGGCTATGCCTGGTGCACATGCACCAGCAGGGGCGGAGACTGAATTGATCAGAGAGTGGTGCTGAGATCTTGAGACACGCTAGGTGGTGCTGGGCTAGTGTGATCGGCAAGCATTTGAGCTAAATGTCTCATAGACATTCTTGTGCACAATGTTGATGAACATATTTGCTAAGCAAAGAGAATATCTCAGTCAGACCAATTAATTTGTGCAAACTATTGTTGTTGTGCACCAGGGACCAATTAATTTGTGCAAACTATTGTTGTTGTGCACCAGGACATAAAACCTGCTGTTATTTTGTTTGGATTAATTAGAAAAACTATTTCTGGCAATGGTTTCAGTATAGTGGACTTGTAAATATTTATTAAGACATGTTGTTTCACCTTGTCTTTGCATTTCAATTGTTAATGACTCCTAATATCATCCTAGTGTTGTTTACTTGTGAGTAGGTTATTCTATATTTAAATATGATGTAACATTTTAATTTCATTCAAAAACTTTGTGGCAGTGGCTTTTAGTATTAAGTCTGTAATCATGTTCCTTATCATATCCTCATATATAGTGAAGGAAGGGATAACTTGGGATCAAGTCCTTCATGTTGTTGAAAAGATCCTTGCCGCACTAGTTAATCATGGTATTTGTTAAAAAAAATCTGTGATGATTCTGCTTAACCAATTTAGTGCTGAGTACTAAAATATGTTCCCAGATTGTGAATAGGAAGAAGCGCATGTATGCAGAAATTGACGAAATGTTTGAAAAAGCTGCATGTCATGATTTTCTCTCAGACGACGACGACGGCGAGCAGACCGAAGTGAGTGTAACTTGATTGTGTTTACATATGATGTGTGTTTTTTGTAGTATACACATGCTAACAAATTTGCAAATCTATATTGTAGTATGACTCCAGTGACTCCACCGAGACTGTGCAGAAGAGCAACCTTGTCTCTTTTACAAACAAGGAGGCGAAGAAGCTGCAGCAAGAGGGCACCCACGCATTCAAGAGGAGGGGGAGGTACTTCTGCCCCTACCATATCCACAAGCCAAGGGATGGCAGTAGGCAGAGCCTCATCCAGCATGCTGTAGCCCTAGCAAAAGAAGATGCCTCGACGTGTGTTAGGGGTCAGCATGCTGCTCTGCTGAAGGTGATGAATCGCGCTGCTGCTCCATGATTGGGTGTTCTGGTTATGTTATCGTACATTATGCAGTTTGTGTTGGCTGTGGACAATATAGTAGCATGTTAGCGCTACTATAAGTTTGTTAAATTATGGTTAGCTGGAAACTTATTAAGTTTAACTAGCACCTGCTATTTCTGGTGCTTCTTTTGGTACTGTGATGACATGTTCCCTGATGGCTTATGCAAGCTTCATTACCTACTATTGCTGATTGTGTTTATTTTTGGAAGTTGTGACTAGGGCTGCAAACGAGTCGAGTTCGAGCGAGTTAGACTTGGCTCAGCTAGCTCAACTCATACTAAAATTTGAGTGAGCTCATACTGAGTCGAGTTAAACATCGAGTTGTATAACTTGATTCATACTTACCTTGACGATCTCTAGTAGATGGTGAAAAGATCATGTTGTTTCTTCTCTTTTTGTTTTTTATTCAGATAGTCTACAAATTCTAAATCAGGATGAAGTTTGTATACACATTGCTAACTTTTTTATCTTGTTTCTTTTACATAAGGGGATTAACAAACTAAAGTTTGTATACAACAGATTTCGAGAAAGCTCTTATGATTTATTAGCATGGATGTCGATTTGATGGATAGTAACTTTATGATTGATGGATATGTGCGTTGCAAATTTATAAACTTTTGTCTTTGTTGAAAAACATTAAGTTTGTTCAGAAATTGAAATATAAATTTATAAACTTTTGTTTTGGTTGAAAAACATTAAGTTCGTTCACAAATTAAAAAAATTGCGGTTCAAAACTAAAATAATGGAACTGCTCTCTTTCCGCAACATTTTACCACAGAAAACCCTAATCAACATAAAATTACCAGAAGTGTCCCCTGTCAGTGGGTCCTACTGCTAAACGGCCCCACACGTCAGTGGGTGTCATTTTCCCCCACCCACCCCCAAAATGGCAAAGTAGATGAGAAGCTACTTTCTCCCTCCCTCTCTCCGCCGTGCGCCCACAATCCAGCTCAACTGCATCTTCCTCTCCCAGCCACTGCTCCGTCGCCACCTCCACCGCCACCGCCTCTGCCCCCATCAAGCAGCATCGCCTCCGTCGGTCAGATCTCCGTGGGACGCGCTCAGGTGCGAATCGATTTAGCCCCCTATTGTTTTCCAATCTTGCAAGGTCGTCGAACTGCTCGCCATAGCTTGAAGATGATGAACCCTAATCCTTTCTTGCAATGTCGTAGTGTCGTGGAAGGTCGTCGATCTATTGCTTGCTTGCCTGCGCCTTTCGTGGTTTAGGGAAGCAGGGGATATTAAAGATAAAAGGCATCCCTGCCCGACTTTAAATTAATAAAGCCGCCATGAGTTCACAACAAACATAGCACAGTCATACAGTACCCTTACAAAGGCGAAATTCACAAGGCAACACTTGCCTTGCGCGCCCCACAACTAGAACAAGAAGTTTAAAACAAGTACTCATGTTACAGCAGCTTGTCCTGGAGAAGGAGTGGTTCTTGTTTAACGGTACAAGCAGCGAAGGGCGTCAATCATGGTAATCGGGGGATTTTCTATGGTTTTTTTTCCTAGCGGCGATTTTCCTATGTTTTGATCGATTCAAAGTAGATGCTATAGTGTTAGTAGATTTTCCTGGTTTAGAGTGATTCAAAATAGATGCTAGTGCTAATGCTCTCCCTAGGTTGTGATCGATTCGAAGTAGATGTTGTGCTAGTAGATTTTCCTGGTTTAGATTGATACAAATTAGATGCTAGTGATAGTAGAATTTCCTAGTGCTCTACTTTTCTTGTTTTAATGACAGATGCTCCAGCAGTACATTTCCTGGTTTGCTCTCTATTCTAAACCTAAACACTTCTGCTGCTTGTGCAAATTAAATTTCAATCTGAACCTAAACATCTCATCTTAGTTGTAATGTGTAACAGTTTCATAGTTCGCAAATGTTGCAATTTTATCATCATTAATTGCTCATTAATTGTTTAGTTCTTATCATTGCACATTGTTTATCTATAATCAGTGCTATTTATCTATCATCTAATTTGTTCACTGCTTATTATTAGGTTGACACCATGGACCGCCATGAAGTTGCCATCTTGGTCCCATCCAAGAAAACCGTCGAGACCATCGACATTAGCTCATCCTCCGAAGGTGATGGTGCTGCAGCTAGGGCTCAAGTTAAGCACGAGGAAGCTGATGATGCTGCAGCAAAGGATTGTGCAGGTGAGCGTGAGGAAGATGATGCTCCTGCTCCTGCTAATGTCCAGCTGACTCGTCCAGGTAAAATATACTATGGAGCATATCAATTATTATAGTTGCAGGATATATATATATGTCTCAAATGCTTAGTCTCCGTTTGGCATAATAGTCAATTTGTAAGTATCCAGGGAATACTTTAGTTTCTATAAATACCGCGGGTTTCATATACTTCAATTTTGGGAAAACTTTAATAAACTAGGCCTTATTCCTTGATTTTCTTATATGTAGGTCCCAAGATAAAGGGAGGTAAGAAATGGGACAGGTTTTGCGTGTATCCCAACCTAGTGGAAATGTACCCTCGACAACTTGAGACCCTGAAATATCTTGTTGACCAAAAGAGCCCCACAATTCCTTTCTATGTGTGCACTATAAAGAATTCAAGTACCCTGGATGGCAAATCCAGAATGGTAAATAATTACTGCATCCTCAAGGATATGTTTTTTCATATTTATTTGTTGACAATAATGACTTCATCCGAGCAAAGTGTTGCATTTTATAATCTGCAGTACTTCACAAGGAGGTTTACCCTGAAGTACATCTTGAGGAATATGAACCTTCCAGACGATCATTTGGTTGTCTCTTGCAATGGGCAATCTTGTGAGAATGTGAGGATTATCATGGGCAAAGGGAGGGATTCAGGTGCCATGATCACAACCAACTGGAGAGCTGTGGTGCAGAAGAGCAACATGAAGGACCAGGATATCTTTGTATTTTGGTTCCGCATTCGCTCCAGGCCTAGTGGCGGTCTCAAGTTGTATGTCTGGAACCTCGAGAAATGAGCAGACTGCTGCGTTTCCTTAGCTCATTTGGCCCCGTTGTGGGTTTATGTTAAAACTTATGTTATTCGTGTGTTAGCCGTCCCATTGGCTTGGTGATGTAAAACTATATGCTGCCTGGCAGCGGTTATGTACTCTGGCTGTGTGGCTTTATTAAGTTAAAGCAAGGCATAATGCCTACGTTCTAAAAACATGAAGAGGTTGCATGCTTTTGAGAGGTGGCTGCTTTTGGGAAGTGTTTTTATTGGGATGTAGTAGCTGCTTTTGTGATGTGCTCTAAGACTTGAAATGTTTAGTACTTCTTGTGCAAGTTCTTGTGCCGTTGTTTGGTTTAACCCATATCCCATTTGGCAGAAGAGCAACATGTTTTGAAATGTATAGTACTTCTTGAAAATGTGTCCTTTTGGTACTATGTTGTTGAGCTCAAGGTTGGCACTATATATGTTTAATGTGCTTTTGGTGCTCTATGCTGGAGTATATATGTAGATAGTTTGCTAGCTGTAATTAATTATTAGTCATATATTAGCATTGTTTTTGGTTTAGGTTTTTAAATTTCCGGTCGGACCGCTGAAAAAGCCAACGGGGACATTCGGTTGATGCGATACGGTGCGCGCACCAGGGGACATTCACTTCATTTGTACTTAAATTCCCCCATTTAATTTTCTGAAAATAATATGGAAAAACAACCACAAAAGAAAACCCTAGATTCAGACGTGACGGAACTATATAAATAGATGGCCTGACGCCAATCCACGTCCTTCCTTCCTAAGTCTCCGCAAATATCCAAACCCTAGACGGTTCCACGCCCCTACGACCCAGCCGCCATGACGACATCAAGGGAATCCTTTGACGCCGAGGCAGATCAGAAGGTGGCGCCCGTCGTCGATGAGTCGTCTGATGCTACTCTTGGACCGATGGCGCCAAGCAAATCCGTGCCTACTCCACGCCTCACTTTTTCTCTTGATAAGCAATGATCGTGATTATCAGATCTAGATGTGATGACTTTAATTTTTTTTGCAGTGTCCAGTTTGTTTGACAAAATCGGGATGTGTGGCAGTGTGTCGAAGACCATGACACATGATTACTGCGTGATAACCCTTGTAGAGGGATTTGAGGAGAAGACGGTAATGCATCTAACATACTCAACTACACATGGGCCTGATTTGATTTATTTGTGGTTATTCACATGTAATATACGTATCAGATCTAACAGTGTTAGTACTCATTGTGTCATGTGTTAATCATTCATGTAATATACGTACCAGATCTAGCTATCAAAAAGGTTGTGAGTGTGATCTGTATTAGTCATGCACGTGTGTTTTTTTCCAGTACCAACATGTAATTTTGATACTTCAAGGTACCTATCTGAAACTATGAGTGCATGTTCAGGTCTTTTGCAGTAAAGGGCAGTTGCTTCAGTGTCCAATTATAGGAATAAGTACAAACAGTTATAAATTGCATACTCTTCTAGCTAGGATATATATGTATCTACTAGTAAGTCAAATTTTGTACTGGCTCATAATGTAATAAATTGCATACTCTTCATCAGGTGATCCGTTGCTACATGAGAAAATATTTCCTAGACATGCATGCTGTTCTGCCATTCGAGAACACAAGTTTTCAAACTACTCTGAAAACCAAGGAAGATTTTTCATTCCATGTTGAGCTTACCAGTATTGATGGGATAACCTATGTGAATGGAGAATCTTGGAAAGAATTAGGCAGAGTTTACCAATTTAAGGTTGGTATGGAGCTAATATTCAAGACTGACACACGTACCAAGCAAACTGAGGTCATAACTGGAAATGACCCAATCATCCATCCATGTAAGTTTCATACTTAATTCAACAAATTTATGTTGTGCACATAACCATGACTATATTACTTGGTTGCGACATGTGTACTCCACTAATTTCAGTTGTATTAAATTTATACACAGCATACTACCTGATGTCCCCTGAGAGGCGTCCCATTGTTGACTCACTCTCTAGCAGTGATGGGACCATGATTAATTGGAGGATGATGGAGACGGTGATCAACACAGTTGAAAACTTGGATTACCTTGTTCTGTTCCACAGAGCTGGAGAGTATGAGGAAGGAGAATTGGTTTTCGGTGTGCTGCATACTCTAAACTGGACAAACAGCGTGAACTTCAATAAACATGTGGTAATCATTAAGAACACATCTTCTCTTATGCACAAAGTACTATGTGAGGCCATATATATATATTGTACACTAATTCTATTTTCCTGTATTTTAACATGTTTATTTTCCGCTAGATGTTCTCTTGACTTTAAATCTTTGCATGCAACAGAAAATCTCAAGCCGTTTGATTCCTGAAACAATGGAAAAATCTGGTACCATCACAATTTGTTGTCACCCGAAAACAGAGGTGACATATACATATACAATTTCTGAGCTTGATGGTCGTATGTGTGTCAGCGGATGGAAAGAGTTCATGACGAAGGAAAATCATCTCAAGATTGGTGACAAGATGCTGTTCTTGCTCTACCTGGGGACTGAAGGGCTTTACTTGTTTGCTACTCATGTGCCTGAAATTGGTCTGAACTAGGAAGCCAGTGATGATGGTTTCTCTGTCCAACTATGGATGCAGCCCCGTTGCTACAATTAAAAAACATGTTAAGACTCTATATTAGATTGTCGAATTCCATGATATTGTCGTGCTGCTAGTTGTAATTCTTCGAACATAGAAGCTGCGATGTTGTTCATCTCGCGTTGCTTAACAAATTCCACAATGAAGAAATAGCTGTCGAATGCCCTGAAATTCCGTATCTAATACGGATAATATTGAAAAAATATTGAATCCATTACAAGCAACGACCAGGCCCATCTAACTACTCTGAAGAAACGGACACCTAAACCTGACGAGATTCAGACTGTTGTCGAAAACCAGTCTGAACAGCTACAGTACACTGAAACTAACTGAAACTAAAAAGTGCAATGACAGGGTTTATGCTAACATTCGCCCCCTAATCCCTATCATGCTTACATTATTTTAGTAAGCTCCAGTGGTGGCTGCAATGTATTCTGCTTCACAGGTTGAGAGTGCCACCACCTTCTATTTCTGGGACTGCCAGCTGATGGGGTTGTTGCCGAGGAAGAACAGTACTCCAGTGGTGCTCTTGCGTGAGTCCATGTCACTGGCCATGTCGCTGTCACTGTAACCGATCAGCTTCCCTCTTTCTCCCCCATAGCTGCAGCCAAACTCGAGTGTTCCTGCAACATACCGCAGGATGTTATTAAGTTAATCATAACATTAAAGATAAATTAAACCTTAAAAATTTGCAATATTAAACTTACTTGACCATTCATGAATTCATCATCTGTGACGACGACTCTGAAGCTATTGTTCTGACGACCACCAGGTTGGCATATGTTGCTTGGTTGTTGGCATGTATCACAAACTTGAGGCAAATTAGATTTCTTTAAAAAATAACAAAAGAAAGAAGAAAAAAATTGCCCGCCAAATCAATGGAGTATGTGAGGGACTCCAGGATTGGACCCGTAGGGCAGAATGGCCAGCGTATATGGTATCAGTTGAGAGGAGCTCGATGGCTTACTCTCAGCCGGGTATATAAGCTGGTCGATCTACCAGTTAGTTAGCGAGGTGGGACTAATCTCCACGTCCACATCGCCTGCTACGCGTGCGCCACCAAATTTGGGCCCAATCTTGGGGTGGGCCATGGGCCGAGCGAAAGGCCTACGGCTCCGCCAGGTCTCCACCGAAACTGCCCTGCCCCCACACGACGCTGCCGCCCTATCCGCCCTGCCCCCAGACGACGTTGCCACCGTATCGGCAATGCGTGACCGACCAATCCGCCACCGCGACCTCGCCGCCATCCGAATTGGATTAGCATAAACGGTTGCCCTGCTGACTTGTACTCAACCTATCTCTGCTCCCTCCGCCGCTCGTCAGACAAAATTACAAGGTTTGCACCAATACAGATGTACTACCTCTGTTCCCCTTTAATTGACGACAGCACCAGCCAAATTGCTCACGTGCTCTGCGTTAGCTCGCGTCGATTAAAACTGGACGTATAGATTAGTCAATGGCGATTGCTATTGCTGTCAGATAGTCTAGCTGCTTAGGTTCACATATGAGTGTCGCTCTCATGTATCTGTTGTTTGGAAATACTTACTTGTAAACTAATGCTGCTGCTATTTTATTCTTAACAAGACCGGCTGCAAGGAGATAAGGAATAATGTCACGAGACAAGAGCTGGATGAAAAAGGATAGAGAGTCTCTGGAGTGGCAAAGTGGCATCAAGAGTTTCTTGGAATTTTGTTTTGATGGTGCTCACCCAGACTCAAGAATCCCTTGCCCGTGTATGAAATGTCTGAATAATGCTCAGAGAAAGAGAAAGGATGTCCATATGCACTTGCTTCGGAATGGGATGGATCCGACCTACACTAACTGGATATACCATGGTGAACAACCCGATGAGGACAACATGGCTAAAGATTCAGATGATGAAAACGCTGCAGATGATGGTGCTGGGATATGTGACATGCTCCAAACTCTCGTAAGGGGCACAAAAGTGGGAAATAATGCAGGAGACACCGGTGGTGATGGAAATAAACAGGAGCCAAATGCATCAGCCAAGGCGTTCTACCAACTATTGGAAGAGGGAAAAACAGGGTTGTACCCAGGTTGTGAGGAGGTCACAAAGATATCTTTCATTGTGAAGCTTTACCAAATCAAGTGCGTATCTGGGATGGCCAATAGAGCATGTGACTTAATGCTCCAGCTGTTCAAGGAGTTGATGCCAAAGGGTCACTGCATCCCTAAAAATCTTGTAGAAGTAAGGAAGGTCATCCGAGAGCTTGGTCTGGATTACAAGAAGATACACGCGTGTGAAAATGATTGTGTGCTATTCCGTAATGAACATGCTGATGCCCAAGAATGCCCTGTCTGTCATACGTCTCGATGGAAACCTAGTCAAACCGTAGACAAAGACGATTCATCGAGCGGTAAATCAAAGAATCCAGTGCCACAGAAAGTTCTATGGTATTTCCCACTCATTAAAAGACTGCAAAGGCTGTACATGACAAAAGATATGTCAACTGATATGAAATGGCATAAGGAGAAACGTACCGATGATGGCGTAATGAGGCATCCTGCAGATTCGAAGGCCTGGAAACACCTTGATGAAAAATATAGTGAAAAAGAATTCGCAAAAGATGCTCGCAGTGTTCGGCTTGGCCTTGCTTCGGATGGATTCAACCCCTTTGGGCTCATGAGTATATCACACACTACATGGCCAGTCATTCTGATCCCATATAACTTGCCACCCTGGATGTGTATGAAACAACAGAACTGGATAATGTCGATGATTATTCCAGGACCAAAGTCAGTAGGAAATAACATTGATGTGTACTTGCAGCCTTTGATTGATGAACTATTAGTTCTATGGGAGGATGGTGCTGAAGCATTGATACGTCTCAAACATATCTATAATTTTTGATGCTCCATGCTTTGTTTTACACCATTTGCCTACTGTTTCGTTACACTTAGTGGCATTTTTATACATTTTCTGGAACTAACCTATTAACGAAGTGCCACAGTGCCAGTTTCCTGTTTTCTGCTGTTTTTGTGTTTCAGAAGTGATACGCAGGAAATATTCTCGGAATTGGACGAAACAAGTTCTTGAAGTCATATTTTACCCAGAAGCTTCCAGACATCCGAAGAAGTGTCGGAGGGGGGCCACCAGGGCCCCACACAAGGGGGCGGCGCGGCCTGGCCCCTGGCCGCGCCACCCCTGTGTGAGAGCCCCTGGCTCCACCTCTGACATCGCCCCTTCGCCTATATTTACCCCCCGACGAGAAAAACCTAAGCGCCCGATCAGTTTTCCAGAATACATCGCGATCCGCCGCCGTTGTCGACCCGAAGATCGGGAGGGTCTAGAAGCTCTTCCCGGCACCCTGCCGGAGAGGGGAATTGCCACCGGAGGTCTCCTTCATCGCCATGACTGCCTCTGGAGCGATGAGTGAGTAGTCTACCTTGGACTATGGGTCCATAGCAGTAGCTAGATGGTTGTCTTCTCCACCATGTGCTTCATGTTTAGATCTCATGAGCTGCCATACATGATTGAGATCACCGTTATGTAATTCTATGATGTTGGTTTGTTGGGATCCGATGAATATTGGTGTTTATGATTAAGTTGCTGTACTGAATTATATCTTTTGTTATCTCTATGTTGTTTATGATCTTGCATGCTCTCCGTTGTTAGTAGCTATCTTGGCCGAGTAGTTGCTAGTGACTCCAAGAGGGGGTATTTATGCTCGATAGTGGGTTCATGCCTCTATTTCACCTGGGGGAGTGACAGAAACCTCTAAGGTGGTAGATGTGCTGTTGCTACTAGGGAGAAAACAACATTCATATGCTCAAGGGCATATGCTTTGTTTACATTACACACTTTGCTTAATGCAATTATCTGTTGTTCGCAACTTAATACTTCTAGGGTGTTCGGATGATATCCCCGGGGGTGGATTATTAGTCATAGATGCAGTTGGATGGCGGTCTATGTATTTTGTTGTAATGCCCAGAGTAAATCTCATAGTGATCTTCTTGACATATCACGTTATCTTTATTCTATCAATTGCCCAACTGTAATTTGTTTACCCAGCATGTTATTTTATCTATGGAGAGACACCACTAGTGAACTGTGGACCCCGGTCCTATTTTAATCATATTGCAATCACCTGTTTACTTTTCCCGCACTGTTTACTTTACTCGCATATATTCTACTATTTTCCACTCAATACGCTCATAGCCTTTGTTTCAAGCAAACCGGTGAGATTGACAACCTCATCGCAAGTTGGGAACAAAGTATTTGTTTGTGTGTGTGCAGGTTCCACGTTGCAGCTAGCAAGCAAAGCTTGGACGAGGCGCCACATATAAATTGTCCGCTGCTGTCGCAAGCTAGCAAGCATCACCTTCAGTCGTCATCGTCTCTCTTCTCCTGATTGACATTAAACCTTGGTTTCTTAACTGAGGGAAAACTTGCCGCTACACTCATCATACCTTCCTCTTGGGGTTCCCAACGGGCTGGTCATCACCACGCACAAGGACGCACTGCTCCCGCATCGCCAGTACCTGCTAGCAGCAATTTTCTGGCGCCGTTGCCGGGGAAGAGAGAAGACTTCTGCGAGGGGAGTTCTTCGCACACACATTCTTTGCTTTGTTATTTGTTTTTCTTTACTTTATTTATTTTACCTGCATTGCTTTTATATCAAAAACCCAAAAAAATTAGAATCCTTAGTAGTTGTTTTTACTTATCTGCTTTTAGTTTTGTTATAATGAGTAATCCTGAAGTAGAAGTTCGTAGTTTCAAGCAACAAGGGGGAGAAAGTTTAAAAGATGCCTGGTACCGTATTAGTAATGCTCATCATAGGTGTACCAAAAAGCACTCCACCACGATCCTCCTTAGAAATTTTTATGTTGGTATATCTAGCTGGAATAGGTATGTTCTTGATACTCTTACAGGAGGTAATTTTCTGGGTACTCCCGCGGGAGAAGCATGCACTATAATTGAAAGTTTAGTGGGAGTACCACCTATTCATGTTGCCAAAACTGAGACCACCTTAGATGAGGTGGTAGAAAAGCTCAGCTCTTTAGAGAAAAGTTTGCCAAGTATCCTAGAGAATGCTAGCCGCGTTAGTGAATTAATAGAAAATATTGGTAAGAGAATTACCATGTTAGAGGCTGGCACTACTCATGACAATCAAAAGTTAAGGATCGGTAAACTAGAGGAGTCCATGGAAACTCTTAGCTTAATCTTCTCTTCTCTTAAATTTAAGAAGGAGAAAGTGTTTGTTGGAAAAGAGCAAAAATTTATGTATGTTTCCAAGGTTTCTGCGCTTAAATCTCAACATGTTCTTAAAATTGGTAAGACTCTTAGTTCCACTAAGGGTGACTTGCAGGTTGAATCATCTTCGGGAACCTTCAAAGAGCCTACTGAGGTAACTAGCACTTCATCTCTTGATATTACTTGATTCACACTTTTCTGCGCCTAGCTCAAAGGCATTAAAGAAAAGCACTCTTGGGAGATAACCCAATATTTTCTTTACAGTACTTTTTCTTTTATTTGAGTCTTGGAAGTCATTACTACTGTAATGACCGCTCCTTATCTTGTTTATTTCGTTTTTGTGCCAATAGAAGCCTCTAATTTGAGTGAGGTAAAGATTTGGGGTTATTGCTGTCCTGAAACTGTTTTCGGTGCTGCACCGTAAAAATTCGTGAAAATTCTCTGTTTATCTTTTGGACCTGCGATTTCTTGTGCATATGCCCCAGGTTATATCCAAACTTTTCTTAGTTGAACATTTTTTGATTTGAGCAACGGAAAATCCCTCAAAAATTCGTCCTTTGTCCGCTGTTCAGTTTTGACAGATTTCTGCCAATATTCGTTTTTGCCACTTTATCGCTTTCTTTTGAGTTCTTTTTGAACATGGAACTCTTGTGGAAGTTGCTACAGTAGTATATACTTTATATGTGGTGGTTTTGGGTTGAAACCTGAAGCTAAAAGAGGTTGAATATATTTTATGCTTACATTAATGTTGCTAATAGAATTGTGTTTAGTTTTGTATGAAGGAAGTTTTCAAGTGTAGGGATTGGAGAATGATGAGATGAGTTGAAGAATGGACAAAAGCTCAAGCTTGGGGATGCCCAGCACCCCAAGAAATATCCAAGAAGTACAAGCGTCAAAGCTTGGGGATGCCCCCGAGGCACCCCTTCTTCATCGGCAAAAATCAGGTCACCTTTCAAAACACTATATTTTTATTGCTTCATGCACTATGTGTTTTTCTTGGAGCGTCAGTCGTTTTAGTTTTCTTAGTTTGTTTAGTTTGTTTGTTTGCTGCAATAAATGGTTGGACCCCAACAAATTTCCTTTGGAAGAGATGTACTCGTTTTCATTTGCAAAGAACGCTCTAGTTTTCACTCTTATTAAAATCGAGCGTTCTACTTTTTCTGCTACTGCTTTTGGTTTTCGTTTTCGCCTTGATTTGCATTCAGAACTTTTCATATCTTTTCATCAAGGTGTATTTTTGCCTCTGATCTTTATTGGTTTTCATCAAAAGAGGTATCTTTAAAAATTTCAAATGGTGTTGGAAAAGAGAAAAAGCTTTGTGCAAAATAGTGGTACAAGAAGGAGCTTGTGTAGACTGCGGCTTAGGCTTTTTCATGTCATGCTTGATGTCTTTTTGATAGTATGCTTAGTGGTTTTGCTGTAGCATGACTTGTCTCAAATAACTGAGATTGCTTAATGAGCCTTTGAAAAAATCATGCGTTGTTTTTATTGTATGGAAGCATTATTTTGGTTTTCTCCTTGATGCTTTATTTGGGTTGACTTGGCGCATGCTCACACATGTTAGACTCTTAAAAAGTCGCCAATAGCCTTCATGATCATTTAGTTTTTGACTTTTGATGCCATCGTATGCTTCTTTTAATGTCGCTTTGTCGCTTTGCATGATTATGGCCATTATTGCTCTCTTAGTTGGTCGCTCCCAGTCTTTTGCTAGCCCTCACCTTGTACTGAGTATGAGCTCTACTCGTGCATCCAACTCCTAAAAGCCAAGTTTTCCATTGTGTCCACCATACATACCTACTAGCAATTTGCTATTCCAAGTAAATTTGACTTGCTTTTATATTCTCTTCAAATTAAACTCTTACCAGTGTTATGCGAAATTCGGTCAGTAAAGCTCTCACGAACCGGAAGGCACACTTTACTTTTTCCTGTTCTTAAAATTTTGACATTGTGGTCTCTTATGCTGAGTTGTTATGCTTGCAAGTTGTAAGTTGGATTCTAGCCCAGCCATGCTGTCATGGGGCAAGCTTTCAACATTGCACTTCTATTTGAGTTGATATTGTGATCTTTTGTTTATGGATGCCCGCTATGGGAAATGAATTGGGAATCTTGTAGGGATCATGGAGTTTGTATATGTGTTAGGGAAACGCCGGGCCGCCAATCTAAGCCATGCATAATTCATGGTGGAAATTTGCAGCATACCCATGGTGAACATTCGACGACGCATCTCATAATAAAAAGCTAAACAATATAGCAAATAAAAGAGATGTCGAGGTGTTCATTGTCTGCTTGTCCTGTCATTTTGGTATGGGCTTGTTCCATGTCATCGGGCACGGAGGTACCCCATTGGCGGTTCTCAATGATATGCATATACTTACAATGACAAGAGCCTTGCTTGGGACTCTAAGTAAAGTAGCATAGTTTGGGTACTCGTATTCACGGGACACGAGGTTTTCAACTTATGATTTGTCAAGCATATGCATCATAATTGTTCTCGCATTAACTTTAACCATTCAAGATGCTTATGATGGGGGCAATGAGAGCTCAAAGCCGGTAAGTACCATAATTTTTGAAGGTTATAAAACTTGCAATCACTGCTTCCCTCTGCGAAGGGCCTTTCTTTTACTTTTATGTTGAGTCACCACCTTCTTTCTTTATGCACCATTAAGAGAGCATAGTTGTCATTCTTAGTGTGATATGGATTGTCCCAAGGTTCATTGATTGATTCATATTGTTGGTTTCACTTGTTCTTAAATTATTTGTATCTAGTCGCCCTCTTAAACTTTGAGGTGTCCTATGCATTTATGTTCTGCTCTCCATGAAGGACAAGCTGAAAACCATTTGTATGTTTTTCCCTATGGTTTGAACACATGTTTGACTTTCATTGTTTCATTACCATGATCTTTTGTTTGTGTTCATTTGCATGTTTACAACATGGTTGCTAAGTTCTTATTGTCATGATTATATCTTTCATGCCTATGTTTTAAGTTCTATTGATCCCAGCTCACCAATGCTTACATATATGATCAAGATTGTGTAGGTGCATGTCACCTCATAAATTATTCTTTTGTTATCACTTACCTACTCGAGGACGAGCAGGAGTTAAGCTTGGGGATGCTTGATACGTCTCAAACGTATCTATAATTTTTGATGCTCCATGCTTTGTTTTACACTATTTGCCTAATGTTTCGTTACACTTAGTGGCATTTTTATACATTTTCTGGAACTAACCTATTAACGAAGTGCCACAGTGCCAGTTTCCTGTTTTCTGCAGTTTTTGTGTTTCAGAAGTGATACACAGGAAATATTCTCGGAATTGGACGAAACAAGTTCCTGAAGTCATATTTTATCCAGAAGCTTCCAGACATCCGAAGAAGTGTCGGAGGGGGGCCACCAGGGCCCCACACAAGGGGGCGGTGTGGCCTGGCCCCTGGCCGCGCCACCCCTGTGTGAGAGCCCCTGGCTCCACCTCTGACATCGCCCCTTCGCCTATATTTACCCCCCGACGAGAAAAACCTAAGCGCCCGATCAGTTTTCCAGAATACATCGCGATCCGCCGCCGCCGTCGACCCGAAGATCGGGAGGGTCCAGAAGCTCTTCCCGGCACCCTGCCGGAGAGGGGAATCGCCACCGGAGGTCTCCTTCATCGCCATGACTGCCTCCGGAGCGATGAGTGAGTAGTCTACCTTGGACTATGGGTCCATAGCAGTAGCTAGATGGTTGTCTTCTCCACCATGTGCTTCATGTTTAGATCTCATGAGCTGCCATACATGATTGAGATCACCATTATGTAATTCTATGATGTTGGTTTGTTGGGATCCGATGAATATTGGTGTTTATGATTAAGTTGCTGTACTGAATTATATCTTTTGTTATCTCTATGTTGTTTATGATCTTGCATGCTCTCCGTTGTTAGTAGCTATCTTGGCCGAGTAGTTGCTAGTGACTCCAAGAGGGGGTATTTATGCTCGATAGTGGGTTCATGCCTCTATTTCACCTGGGGGAGTGACAGAAACCTCTAAGGTGGTAGATGTGCTGTTGCTACTAGGGAGAAAACAACATTCATATGCTCAAGGGCATATGCTTTGTTTACATTACACACTTTGCTTAATGCAATTATCTGTTGTTCGCAACTTAATACTTCTAGGGTGTTCGGATGATATCCCCGGGGGTGGATTATTAGTTATAGATGCAGTTGGATGGCGGTCTATGTATTTTGTTGTAATGCCCAGAGTAAATCTCATAGTGATCTTCTTGACATATCACGTTATCTTTATTCTATCAGTTGCCCAACTGTAATTTGTTTACCCAGCATGTTATTTTATCTATGGAGAGACACCACTAGTGAACTGTGGACCCCGGTCCTATTTTAATCATATTGCAATCACTTGTTTACTTTTCCCGCACTGTTTACTTTACTCGCATATATTCTACTGTTTTCCACTCGATACGCTCATAGCCTTTGTTTCAAGCAAACCGGTGAGATTGACAACCTCCTCGCAAGTTGGGAACAAAGTATTTGTTTGTGTGTGTGCAGGTTCCACATTGCAATTAGCAAGCAAAGCTTGGATGAGGCACCACATATAAATTGTCCGCTGCTGTCGCAAGCTAGCAAGCATCACCTTCAGTCGTCATCGTCTCTCTTCTCCTGATCGACATTAAACCTTTGTTTCTTAACTGAGGGAAAACTTGCCGCTACACTCATCATACCTTCCTCTTGGGGTTCCCAACGGGCTGGTCATCACCACGCACAAGGACGCACTACTCCCGCATCGCCAGTACCTGCTAGCAAGCATATGATGCTGCAACTGAGGAAAATTTCACGTTGTATGCATGCGTGTTGTGGACCATCAATGACTACCCGGCTTACGCAATGCTGAGTGGTTGGAGCACAAAAGGCAAGCTAGCATGCCCTTACTGCCACAAGCATACAGATTACTTATGGCTCAACTATGGTAGAAAGCATTGCTACATGGGACACCGACGTTTTCTAAATAAATACCACAAATGGCGTCGAAACAAGTGTATGTTCAACAACAACACAGATACTAGAGATCGCCCGGTGCCACTTACGGGCATAGAAGTTCTACAGGAGCTAGATAGCATTCAGCACGCACCATTAGGGCGGTCAAATAAGAGAAAGCGACCGGAAACTAATCCCTGGCACAATTGGCGGAAGAAAAGTGTGTTTTTCCAGCTGCCGTATTGGAGGCACTTGCTCGTGAGGCACAATTTGGATGTTATGCACATCGAGAAGAACATTTGTGACAGCATTCTGGGGACATTGCTTGACATGGATGGGAAATCAAAGGATGGTGCGAAGGCTCGTCTTGATTTGGAGGACTTGAAAATTAGGGTGGATCAGCATGCAAGGCCCACCGGTAAGGGTAAGTACAATTTTAAGAAAGCCGTGTATGCTTTAAAAAAGGAAGAGAAGATGACGCTCCTTAGGTTTCTGCAGAGCATACGGATGCCTGATGGCTATGCTTCACACATTAAGCGATGTGTGGTCCTCGAGCAGTGCAAGTTTATTGGACTCAAAACTCATGACTGCCATGTTATATTACAGAAACTTCTTCCTATTGCATTGCGCAAGCTTCTGCCAGAGAATGTCCTTATCCCATTGCTCCAGCTTAGTAAATTCTTTTCTGATTTATGCTCCAAGGAGTTAAGGGATGAAAATTTGGAGAATTTGGACAAGCAAATCGCAGAAATTCTATGTCAGCTAGAGATGATATTTCCACCAGCTTTCTTTGATATTATGATGCATCTCCCAATTCATCTAGCTAAAGAAGCAAAGTTGGGAGGGCCTGTACAGTACAGATGGATGTATCCGGTTGAGCGATACCTGCGTACGCTGAAGGGATATGTGCGTAACAAGGCTCACCCAGAAGGTTTGATTGCAGAGGGGTACATACTTGAAGAGTGCATGACGTTCTGCAGTCAATTCGTTCAAGGCATGCCTACAAAACTAAGTCAGTCCGAACGCCATGCTGATGGAGGTACAGATGAACCACCAACAGGGATTACCATAATGGGTACAGTTGATTACTCCAAGAAAGGTTTTTCCCGTGAATTAGTCTCTTTGGAAGGTATTAATCAAATGAGGCACTACATCATAACAAACTGCTTGGAAACCGAGCCATGGATTGAGTAAGGATACTTATGTTTTTTGTTTCATTTCATGACATGCATTAATACTTTGGTGATGAAGTAACCATCATTATTTTTTGAAGGAAACATATTGAGGAGCTCAAAAGGAACAATTGTCCTAATCCTAAAAAGAAACACAAGGAAGAATTTGTTGGCTGGTTCGAGAGACGGGTAACTTACTTTCACATTTTGGTTTAAACCTACCTCTCCTTCATGTTCATAACTTCAGATAGCACGGGGGAATTACTAGTAAAAAAAAATTGTCTACATTACGCTCATACACATTCTATTCCATGAAACAGATCACACAACTCCATAAAGATGGGAAGGTCAGCAAACTGTTGTATGCACTAGCTAAAGGGCCTGATCAAATTGCTCGTGTGTACAACCGTACAGTACTGAATGGATATTACTTTCGAAATGCCTATATAGAGCAGGATTTGAGTACCCAGAATAGTGGCGTCGTAGTCAATGTGCAAGAAGGCAATGGCAGTACTGATCACTATGGGGTGATAAAGAAAATCATATTTCTTGACTTTCCTCCTGATAAGGAGGTTGTTCTATTGCAGTGTGACTGGTTCGATGTGCCTACTGCCAATAGAAATCAGAGTAAGGGATATAAGAAGGACAGATATGGAATTATTGACCTTGACACTACTATACACTGATTCAAGGAAGACCCTTACATTCTAGGCATCCAAGCTGAACAGGTTTTCTACGTGAGAGATGTGAAGAACCCTAATTGGGCAAGTGCTATTAAAATGAACCCACGCAATTTGTTTGCTCCTTCTGTTTTAAATGGTGCAAACATTGATGATGCTGCAGAAGGAAGTGAACGTGCTGAAGCAGATGTACAGGATGTCGTCGATGCAGGAATTACAGTTCCAGAATTTAATCTACCTGACGAGATGACTAGTTGGTGCAGAAATGATGATGAAGGAACCAGCGTTGATGTTTCAGTCATACGTATAAGGCCTGCTGAGTTTGACGAAGATCAAGTGGAATATGATGCTGATACGGATGATGATGAGGCTTACGTAAATGATGGCCATGTTGCTCCTTTGGTACAAGATGAATCCAATGATGACCTAGGATTCATTTAGTAGGCTGTCTGTGCACTATTTGGCTTAAAGGTTTTGCCATGATCATGGACACATTTATGTGCTTGAAAGATCATGTAATAATATAATTTGAGTTTAAAAGGTCTAGAGTTTTAGTGTCAAGTAATTATGAATTGCGATGCTAAATGTTCAAGTGAAATTTGCGTCTTACATGAGTTCTTGATTGATTATTCAGTACTGTCACTTTTTGCAACACAAGTAAATGCTAAGTGCTTCAGAATTATAGTTGTTCGGACCTACAAAGGTTTAGCTGGTTGATATAGTAAATAACTCTGAAAGTTTTACGTGAATTTTATGTCAAAAAAAGGTGACAAAAATGAAGATATATACTGGACCATACATGAACACGTATCCTAAATAAATTTCAATTAGGCTCGGGTGCCAAGGCCTAGGAGGTCTGTTTAAGGTAAACTTGGAAAAAATATCGGCTCACCGAATATTGGTGATACTGGACCATAAATGAATTGTTGTCCTAAAAAAATTGCAATATTAATCAAGGGACACGGCCCAGAAGGCCCGTTAGCTATGCTATGAACTTTCTCGTTCCAAAAAACTTGTTCGTTTTCGCAGCAGCTGGTGATTGTTGCATTATGGTCAACCTATTACCATACGGCCCAAATTGTCGTAGTAAACAATAGTTATTGCCGCAGGATAAATTTGAGGCAAAAAACATATGATATTTACCACGCATACTTATTACGTTGGAAGAACTAGCCTCTAAGGCAACAAAATTGCTACCTCGCGCAACAGAGCTTATTTGTCGCTAAAACGCGATTGTATTCGAACGTGATGCAGATCGTTGCAATAGGCGGCCTCTACCGCAACAAATTTGACAATGTATCGTGACCAAGAATAGTCGTGGAAATATGAGCGGCCTATCACCACGACCGGAGAATTTGTGGTAATTTTGTACTACATCGCAACAAAAAAAACCGTAGCGATAGATTATGTCGCAATAGACCGGTTTTCTTGTAGTGTGAAAATATGCATGTAGTGCCATTGCTATTTACAAGGGAAGTTGCCATAATCAAAGGGCGCATTTGTCATGGTTGTAACGGTCTAGTTGATTGGATGGATGTAAGTATTGGGCATGCTTGTATAAGGGAGGAGTTACTAGTTGGAACCATGCATTTTGGATTGGGACTGGATTATTTCATAGTTTTGTAGCATTGTAGTTTGCGCTTGCACATGCACACTATATGCATCAAAAATGGTGATCGAGGTTACTGATATTATCAAGGATTGTTTCCATAACAAAAATACATGTCTATCCTTGTGACACAAAATTCCTATATAGCTATCGTCATCTTTGGCCAATCACCAATGGAAGGTCACTCGAAAGATAAAAGTAGATTCTATGGTGGCCTATGGAGCTAGTTGTTGTCGCGGCAATACATAGCATATATTGATGGATTAAGATTTTGTCAACCATGTGAGTGATGGCGTGGTGATGATGGTGCCAGAAAACTTGTTGGCGCTTGTTGATGAAGTAAAAATGACCGGCCAGTTGAAAACCCCAAGAGAAGGTTTGATGAATATAGCAGCAAGTTTTCCCTCAGTTATGAAACCAAGGTAGTCAATCCAATAGGAGGGAGACAAACGACCGAAGGTGATGCCCGCTAGCTTCGCGACAGCTCTGGACAATTTATAGGGCGCCTCGTCCAAGCTTTCCTTTGTGAGCGGCAACGTGGAACCTGCATACAACACAACCAAATACTTTGTTCCCAACTTACGATGAGGCTGTCAATCTCACAGGTTTGCTTGAAACAAAGGGTATGAGCGTATCGAGTGAAAAGTGATAATAGTATGCGAGTAAAGAAAATAGTGCGAGTAAAGTAAACAGGTGATGGCAATATAAAGGAAATAGGACCGGGGTCCATAGTTCACTAGTGGTGTCTCTCCATAAGATAAAATAACACATGCTGGGTAAACAAATTACAGTTGGGCAATTGATAGAATAAAGACAACGTGCATATGTCGAGAGGATCACTATGAGATTTACTCTGGGCATTACAACAAGATACATAGACCGCCATATAACTGCATCTATGACTAATAATCCACTTGTGGCGAATCAATCCGAGAACTCCACAAGTATTAAGTTGTGAACAACAGATAATTGCATTAAGCAAAGTGTGTAATGTAAACAAAGCATATGCCCTTGAGCATATGAATGTTGTTTTCCCCCTAGTAGCAACAGCACATCTACAACCTTAGAGGTTTCTGTCACTCCCCTAGATTAAATAGAGGCATGAACCCACTATCGAGCATAAATACCCCCTCTTGGAGTCACTAGCAACTACTCGGCCAAGATAGCTACTAACAACGGAGAGCATGTGATACGTCTCCAACGTATCTATAATTTTTGATGCTCCATGCATGTTTTTACACCATTTGCCTACTGTTTTGTTACACTTTGTGGCACTTTTATGCATTTTTCAGAACTAACCTACTAACAAGTCGCCACAGTGCCAGTTCCCTGTTTTCTGCTATTTTTGTGTTTCAGAAGTGCTACACAGGAAATATTCTTGGAATTGGACGAAACAAGTTTCTGAAGTCTTATTTTTCCCGGAAGCTTCTAGAGATCCAAAGAGGAGTTGGAGGGGGGCCACGAGGGCCCCACACACCAGGGTGGCGTGGCCTGGCCCCTGGCCACGCCCCCTATGTGTGAGAGCTCCTTGGTCCACCTCTGACGATGCCCCTTCGCCTATAAAGACCCCCCGACGGAAAAAACCTAAGGACCCGATCACTTTTCCAGAACACATCGCGATCCGCTGCCGCTATCGACCCAAAGATCGGGAGGGTCCATAAGCTCTTCCTAGCACCCTGCCGGAGAGGGGAATCGCCACCGGAGGTCTTCTTCATCACCATGCTTGCCTCCGGAGCGATGAGTGAGTAGTCTACCTTGGACTATGGATCCATAGCAGTAGCTAGATGGTTGTCTCCTCCACCATGTGCTTCATGTTTAGATCTCATGAGCTGCCCTACATGATTGAGATCACCGTTATGTAATTCTACATGTTTGGTTTGTTGGGATCCGATGAATATTGGTGTTATGATTGATTTTCTATACTGAAATATATCTTATGTTATCTCTATGTTGTTTATGATATTGCATGCTCTCCGTTGTTAGTAGCTATCTTGACCGAGTAGTTGCTAGTGACTCCAAGAGGGGGTATTTATGCTCGATAGTGGGTTCTTGCCTCTATTTAACCTGGGGGAGTGACAGAAACCTCTAAGGTTGTAGATGTGCTGTTGCTACTAGGGAGAAAACAACATTCATATGCTCGAGGGCATATGCTTTGTTTACATTACACACTTTGCTTAATGCAATTATCTGTTGTTCGCAACTTAATACTCATGGGGTGTTCGGATGATATCCCCGGGAGTTGATTATTAGTCATAGATGTAGTTGGATGGCGGTCTATGTATTTTGTTGTAATGCCCAGAGTAAATCGCATAGTGATCTTCTTGACATATCACGTTTACCTTTATTCTATCAATTGCCCAACTGTAATTTGTTTACCCAGCATGTGTTATTTTATCTATGGAGAGACACCACTAGTGAACTGTGGACCCCAGTCCTATTTCTATCATATTGCTATCACCTGTTTACTTTACTCGCACTATTTACTTTACTCGCATACTTTCACTGTTTTCTACTCGATACACTCATACCCTTTGTTTTAAGCAAACCGGTGAGATTGACAACCTCGTCGTAAGTTGGGAATAAAGTATTTGGTTGTGTGTGTGCAGGTTCCGCGTTGCTACTGACCGAAGACGAGTCAACAAGTATCATAAATGGCGCCCTTGTTGGAGTGCTATTAAGCCAGTCTGCATCACCTTCAGTCATTTGTCTCTCCTCTCCAAGATCGACATACCTTGGTTTCTTAATTGAGGGAAAAACCTTGCTGCTATATTCATCACACCTTCCTCTTGGGGTTCCCAACGGACTGGTCATTTACCACGCATCAAGCTCTTTTTCTGACGCCGTTGCCGGGGAGGAAGTAGAAGACTTCTGCAAGGGGAGTTTTTCGCACGCACATCCTCTACTTTGTTATTATTTTGCTTTACTTTATTTATTTTACCTCCATCGTTTTTTATCAAAAACCCAAAAAAAATAGAATCCTTGGTAGTTGTTATTTCTTTACTTTAGTTTATCATGTTGTCTCCTAAGTATGTTTTGGAGGACCTCTCAGTAGGTAGTGGTTCAATTATTGGGATAGATAACATTGAGGAGTTCTTTAATCACATTAGTATGCATAAAGAAGTTGAGGAAAAGTCTTTGGTTGAGCTAGCTCCTAGTTATTAAGTTGCTTCCGCTTATTTAGTTCACATGTTAGAAGCTAGGTTTGCTAATCTTAATCCCTTTTTGCAATACATGTTCCTTAAGCTTCATGAAATTGAAGATCCTGAAAAGAAAGCTTTCATTTTGGAAACTATGCGCTTAGAGTTTAAAGATGTTGGCAATGAGACTAGAAAAGTTTTTAAGAAATTCAATAAGCTTGGCTCACCTGTAACGGTTGTTGGCACACCCAATGATTTTAGAGTGCCAATACCTTATAAACTTTCAGGAATACATGATGTTTGGGAAAAATAATTCTATTTGAATTTGTCCTGAAAATCCTTTCGATGAAAGTAGTGTACCAAAGCGTGATCATAAAGGATCTTCAAAAACTCATTTGGACATAATTCCTTGCATTGTTGAAAAGACTCATATTGTGGATCCCGATGCTTCTTTCATAATTACTTCATCACTTGATGTTACTTGATTCGAAATTTTCTGCGCCTAGCTCAAAGGCGTTAAAGAAAAGCACTCTTAGGAGATAACCCATTGTTTTATTTTCAGTACTTTTTCTTTTATTTGAGTCTTGGAAGTTATTACTACTGTAATAACCTCTCCTTATCCTTTTTTATTTCATTGTTGTGCCATGAGAAGCCTCTAATTCGAGTGAGGTAAAGATTTGGGGATATTGCTATCCTGAAACTATTTTCGATGCTGCACCATAAAAATTTGTATAAATTCTCTGTATATCTTTTGGACCTGCGATTTCTTGTGCATATGCCCCAGGTTATATCCAAACTTTCGTTAGTTGAACATTTTTTGATTCGAGCAACAGAAAATCTCTTAAAAATTCGACCTTTGTCAGCTGTTCTGTTTTGACAGATTTCTGCCACTATTCTTTTTGTCGCTTTATCGCTTTCTTTTTGAGTTCTTTTGATCACGGAACTTTTGGGGAAGTTGCTACAGTAGTATATACTTAATATGTGGTGGTTTTGGGTTGAAACCTGAAGCAAAAGAGGTTGATTATATGTTATGCTACACTAATGTTGCTAATAGATTTGTGTTTAGTTTTGTATGAAGGAAGTTTTCAAGTGTAGGGATTGGAGAATGATGAGATGAGTTGAAGAATGGACAAAAGCTCAAGCTTGGGGATGCCCATGCATCACCCCAAGAAATATCCAAGAAGTACAAGCGTCAAAGCTTGGGGATGCCCCCGAGGCACCCCTTCTTCATCGGCAAAAATCAGGTCACCTTTCAAAACACTATATTTTTATTGCTTCATGCACTATGTGTTTTTCTTGGAGCATCAGTTGTTTTAGTTTTCTTAGTTAGTTTAGTTTTGTTTACTGCAATAAATGGTTGGACCCCAATAAATTTCTTTTGGAGAAGTTGCCTTGCTTTTCATTTGCCAAGAACGCTCTAGTTTTCACTCTTATCAAAAACCGAGTGTTCTTCTTTTTCTGCTACTGCTTTTGGTTTCATTTTCGCCTTGATTTGCGTTCAGATCTTGTCATATCTTTTCATCAAGGTGTATTTTTGCCTCTGATCTTTATTGGTTTTCATCAAAAGAGGTATTTATAAAAATTTCGAATGGTGTTGGAAAAGAGAAAAAGCTTTATGCAAAAAAGTGGTACAAGAAGGAGCTTGTGTAGACTGCGGCTTAGGCTTTTTCATGTCATGCTTGATGTATTTTTGATATTATGCTTAGTGGTTTTGCTGTAGCATGACTTGTCTCAAATAACTGAGATTGCTTAATGAGCCTTTGAAAAAATCATGCGTTGTTTTTATTGTATGGAAGCATTATTTTGGTTTTCTCCTTGATGCTTTATTTGGGTTGACTTGGCGCATGCTCACACATGTTAGACTCATACAAAGTCGCTAATAGCCTCTATGATCATTTAGTTTTTGACTTTTGATGCCATCTTATGCTTCTTTCAATGTCGCTTTGCATGATTATGGCCATTATTGCTCTCTTAGTTGGTCGCTCCCAGTCTTTTGCTAGCCCTCGCCTTGTACTGAGTATGAGCTCTACTCGTGCATCCAACTCCTAAAAACCAAGTTTGCCAAAGTGTCCACCATACATACCTACTAGCAATTTGCTATTCTAAGTAAATTTGACTTGCTTTTATTTTCTCTTCAAATTAAACTCTTACCAGTGTTATGCCAAAATTGGTCAGTAAAGCTCTCACGAACCAGAAGGCACACTTTTCTTTTTCCCTGTTCTTAAAAATTTGACATTGTGGTCTCTTATGTTGAGTTGTTATGCTTGCAAATTGTAAGTTGGATACTAGCCCAACCATGCTGTCATGGGGCAAGCTTTCAACATTGCACTTCTTATTTGAGTTGATATCGTTATCTTTTGTTTATGGATGCCCGCGGGGTGAAATGAATTAGGAATCTTGTGGGGATCATGGAGTTTGTATATGTGTTAGGGAGACGCCTGGGCCGCTAATCTAAGCCATGCATAATTCATGGTGGAAATTTGCAGCATGCCCATAGTGGACATTCAATGACGCATCTCAAAATAAAAAGCTATACAAATGGTAAATAAAAGAGATGTCGAGGTGTTCATTGTCTGCTTGTCCTGTCATTTTGATGTGCGCTTGTTCCATGTCATCGGGCACGGAGGTACCCCGTTGGCGGTTCTCGATGATACATATATACTTACAATGACAAGAGCCTTGCTTGGGACTCTAAGTTGAGTAGCATTAGGTTTGGGTACTCATATTCACGGGACACGAGGTTTTCAACTTATGATTTGTCAAGCATATGCATCATAATTGTTCTCGCATTAACTCTAACCATTCAAGATGCTTATGATGGGGGCAATGAGAGCTCAAAGCCGGTAAGTACCATAATTTTTGAAGGTTACAAAACTTGCAATCACTGCTTCCCTCCGCGAAGGGCCTTTCTTCTACTTTTATGTTGAGTCACCACCTTCTATCTTTATGCACCATTAAGAGAGCATAGTTGTCATTCTTAGTATAATGTGCATTATCCCAAAGTTTTCATTGATTGATTCATATTGTTGGTTTCACTTGTTCTCAAACTATTTGTATCTAGTCGCCCTCTTAAACTTGATGGTGTCCTATACATTTATGTTTTGCTCTTCATGAAGGACAAGCTGAAAACCATTTGTATGTTTTTCCTTATGATTTGAACACACGTTTGACTTTCATTGTTTCATTTTCATGATCTTTTGTTTGTGTTCATTTGCATGATTACAACATGGTTGCTAAGTCTTTATTTTCAAGATTATATCTTGTATGCCCATGTTTTAAGTTCTTATGATCCCAGCTCACAATGCTTACATATGTGATCAAGATTGTGTAGGTGTATGTCACCTCAAAAATTATTCTTTGTTATCACTTACCTACTCGAGGACGAGCAGGAGTTAAGCTTGGGGATGCTTGATACGTGTCCAACGTATCTATAATTTTTGATGCTCCATGCTTGTTTTTACACCATTTGCCTACTATTTTGTTACACTTCATGGCACTTTTATGCATTTTCCGGAACTAACCTACTAACAAGTCGCCACAGTGCCAGTTCCCTGTTTTCTGCTGTTTTTGTGTTTCAGAAGTGCTACACAGGAAATATTCTCAGAATTGGACGAAACAAGTTCCTGAAGTCTTATTTTTCCCGGAAGCTTCCAGAGATCAGAAGAGGAGTTGGAGGAGGGCCACGAGGGCCCCACACACCAGGGTGGCACGGCCTGGCCCCTGGCCGCGCCCCCTATGTGTGAGAGCTCCTCGGTCCACCTCTGATGATGCCCCTTTGCCTATAAAGACCCCCCGACAGAAAAAACCTAAGGACCCGATCACTTTTCTAGAACACATCGCGATCCGCCGCCGCCGTAGACCTAAATATCGGGAGGGTCCAGAAGCTCTTCCCGGCACCCTGCCGGCGAGGGGAATCGCCACCGGAGGTCTTCTTCATCGCCATGCTTGCCTCCAGAGCGATGAGTGAGTAGTCTACCTTGGACTATGGGTCCATAGCAGCAGCTAGGTGGTTGTCTCCTCCACCATGTGCTTCATGTTTAGATCTCATGAGCTGCCCTACATGATTAAGATCACCGTTATGTAATTCTACATGTTTGGTTTGTTGGGATCCAATGAATATTGGGGTTATGATTGAGTTGCTATACTGAAATATATCTTATGTTATCTCTATGTTGTTTATGATCTTGCATGCTCTCCGTTGTTAGTAGCTATCTTGGCCGTGTAGTTGCTAGTGACTCCAAGAGGGGGTATTTATGCTCGATAGTGGGTTCATGCCTCTATTTAACCTGGGGGAGTGACAGAAACCTCTAAGGTTGTAGATGTGCTATTGCTACTAGGAAGAAAACAACATTCATATGCTAGAGGGCATATGCTTTGTTTACATTACACACTTTGCTTAATGCAATTATCTATTGTTCGCAACTTAATACTCATGGGGTGTTCGGATGATATCCTCGGGAGTGGATTATTAGTCATAGATGCAGTTGGATGGCGGTCTATGTATTTTGTTGTAATGCCCAGAGTAAATCGCATAGTGATCTTCTTGACATATCATGTTTATCTTTATTCTATCAATTGCCCAACTGTAATTTGTTTACCCAGCATGTGTTATTTTATCTATGGAGAGACACCACTAGTGAACTGTGGACCCTGGTCCTATTTATATCATATTGCTATCACTTGTTTACTTTACTCGCACTGTTTACTTTACTCGCATACTTTCACTGTTTTCCACTCGATACACTCATACCCTTTGTTTCAAGCAAACCGGTGAGATTGACAACCTCATCATAAGTTGGGAACAAAGTATTTGGTTGTGTGTGTGCAGGTTCCACGTTGCTACTGGCCAAAGACGAGTCAACAAGTACCGTAAACGGCACCTTTGTTGGAGTGCTATTAAGTCAGTCTGCATCACCTTCAGTCGTTTGTCTCTCCTCTCCAAGATCGGCATACCTTGGTTTCTTAATTGAGGGAAAAACCTTGCTGCTATATTCATCACACCTTCCTCTTGGGGTTCCCAACGGGCTGGTCATTTACTACACATCAGCATGCAAGATCATAAACAATATAGAGATAACATAAGATAATATTCAGCACATCAACTCAATCATAACACCAATATTCATCGGATCCCAACAAACAGAACATGTAGAATTACATAACAGTGATCTCGATCGTGTAAGGCAGCTCACGAGATCTAAACATGAAGCACATGGCGGAGAAGACAACCATCTAGCTACTGCTATGGACCCATAGTCCAAGGTAGACTACTCACTCATCGCTCTGGAGGCAAGCATGGCGATGAAGAAGACCTCCGGTGGCGATTCCCCTCTCTGGCAGGGTGCCGGGAAGAGCTTCTGGACCCTCCTGATCTTTGGGTCGACGGCGGCGGCGGATCGCGATGTGTTCTAGAAAAGTGATCGGGTATTTAGGTTTTTCCCATCGGGGGGTCTTTATAGGCGAAGGGGCGGCATCTGAAGTGGACCAGGGGGCCCACACCATAGGCCGGCGTGGGCCAGGGGTGGGTCGCGCCCCTTGGTGGTGTGGCCGCCCTCTGCTCTGGCTCCGTCTCCTCTTCGGTGTTCTAGAAGCTCCGTGAAATATCTGGACGACTGGCTTTGGTTTCGTCCAATTCTGAGAATATTTCCTGTGTAACTTTTCTGAAACACAAAAATAACAGAAAATAGTGAACTGGCACTATGGCATCTCGTTAATAGATTAGTTCCGGAAAATGCATAAAAATGCCATGAAGTGTAACGAAACACTAAGCAAATGGTGTAAAAACAATCATGGAGCATCAAAAATTATGGATACATTGGAGACGTATCAGCATCCCCAAGCTTAACTCCTGCTCGTCCTCGAGTAGTTAAGTGATAATAAAAGAAATCATTTTTGAGGTGACATGCACCCACACAATCTTGATCATCTATGTAAGCGTTGTGCGCTGGGATCAAAAGAACTTAAAACATGGGCATGAAAGATATAATCTTGATAGAAGAAACTTAGGAACCATGTTATAACATGAAAATGAACACAAACAAAAGATCATGAAAATGAAACAATGAAAGTCAAACGTGTGTTCAAATCATAAGGAAAAACATACAAATGGTTTTCAGCTTGTCCTTCATGGAGAGCAAAACATAAATGCATAGGACACCTTCAAGTTTAAGAGGGCGACTAGATACAAATAATTTAAGAACAAGTGAAACCAACAATATGAATCAATCAATGAAAACTTTGGGACAATAAAAATTACACTCAGAATGACAACTATGCTCTCTTAATGGTGCATAAAGATAGAAGGTGGTGACTCAACATAAAAGTAAAAGAAAGGCCCTTCGCGGAGGGAAGCAGTGATTAAACATGTGCTAGAGCTTTTCATTTATAAAACAGAGACAAAAATTGGGTTTTGAGAGGTAGTTGTTTCCTGTCAACGACTGGCAATGGGGTCTTACTATCTACCATAATAAACAAGTGAGAGCGGTTCCGAGTTCTTTGAAAATTTGGCACATTGGTGCTCTTTTATAAAGCTTTGGCACTCCTCCCCACCTTTTTTCCTTTCTCAAACCATGGCTAACCGATTCCATCGGGTGCCCACCAACATTCACATACCATGGAGGAGTGCCTTTTTTCTTTTCTTTTAAAATTAGATTGCAATGGCCTGACTAGCTCTCATGCAAAATTAATGATGAGCAGATGAAGCTGCCTAGTCGAGGGGTACTTAATTTAATATGGAAGATAGCAATTCTGACCACTACGTCCCCATGAGCTAAAAACTGTGGCACAAAACGAGAAGTAGTTAAAAGTTTTGAAAGGTAGCACATGAAAATTTACTTGGAATGGCTTACAAATACCATGCATAGGAATTTATAGTGGACACAATGGCAAACTTGATTTTTAGAAGTTGGATGCACGAGTAGAGCTCATACTCAGTACAAAATGAGGGCTAGCAAAAGACTGGGAGCGACCGACTAAGAGAGCAATAACAACCATAATCATGCAGAGCGACAAAGCGACATTAAAAGAAGCATAAGATGGCATCAAAAGTCAAAAACTAAATGATCATCAAGGCAATGGTGACTTTGTATGAGTCAAACATGTGTGAGCATGCGCCAAGTCAACCCAAATAAAGCATCAAAGGAGAAAACCAAAATAATGCTTCCAAATAATTAAAATAACGCATGATTTTTTCAAGGGCTCATTAAGCAATCTCAGTCATTTGAGACAAGTCATGCTACAGAAAAACCACTAAGCAAACTATCAAAAAGAAATCAAGCACGACATGCAAAAGCCTAGGTCGCAGTCTACACAAGCTCCTTCTTGTACCACTTTTTTGTATAAAGCTTTTTCTCTTTTCCAACACCATTCAAACTTTTTATAGCCAACTCTTTTGATGAAAACCAACAAGGACCAGAGGAAAAAATACACCTTCATGAAAAGATATAATAAGATCTGAACATATATCAAGGTGAAAATCAAAAACTAAACGCAGTTCTAGAAAAAGAAAACACTCATGGAAATGAATAGAGTGAAAAACGGAGTGTTCTTAGCAAATGAAAAGCAAGGCAACTTCTCCAAAGGAATTTGTTGGTTTCCAACCATTTATTGCAGCAAACAAAAATAAACAAAACTAAAAACTAAAAACAACTGACGCTCTAAGAAAAACACATAATGCATGAAGCAATAAAAATATAGTGTTTTGAAAGGTGACCTGATTTTTGCCGATGAAGAAGAGGTGCCTCAGGGCATCCCCAAGCTTTAACGCTTGTACTTCTTGAATATTTCTTGGGGTTCTGGGCATCCCCAAGCTTGAGCTTTTGTCCATTCTTCAACTCATCGCATCATTCTCCAATCCCTACACTTGAAAACTTCCTTCATGCAAAACTAAACACAAATCTATTAGCAACATTAGTGTAAGCATAACATTGAATTTACCCTTTTTTGCTCCAGGTTTCAACTTAAAACCACCACATATAAAGCATATACTACTGTAGCAACTTCTCCAAAAGTTCCGTGATCAAAAGAACTCAAAAAGAAAGCGATCGAGCGGCAAACACAAATATTGGCAGAAATCTGTCAAAACAGATCAGCTGACAAAAGTCAAATTTTTAGAGGGTTTTCTGTTGCTCAAATCAAAAAGTGTTCAACTAATGGAAGTTTGGATATAACCTGGGGCATATGCACAAGAAATCTCAGGTCCAAAAGATATACAGAGAATTTTCACGAATTTTTACGGTGCAGCACCAAAACCTGTTTCAGGACAGCAACATCCCCAAATCTTACCTCACTCAAATTAGAGGCTTCTCTTGGCACAAAAATGAAATAAAAATGATAAGGAGCAGTTATTACAGTAGTAATAACTTCCAAAACTCAAATAAAAGAAAAATAACTAAAAGTAAAAACATTGGGTTATCTCCCAAGAGTGCTTTTCTTTAACGCCTTTGGGCTAGGCTCAGTAATTTGAGAAGATGCTCATATAAGAAATATGAATGAAAGCCAAAAAGAGCATCAAGGAGCAAATATAAAACATATTTAAGTCTAACAAACATTCCTATGCATAGGAATCTTGTAAGAAAATAAATCAAAGAAGCACATAGTCACAAGTATGGGTGGATAAAACAAGAGCAACTTTGGAACTTTCAATATAAAGAGAGGTATTTTAGTAACATGAGAATTCCAACAACCATATTTTCCTCTCTCATAATAATTTTTAGTAGCATCATGAACAAACTCAACAATATAAGTATCACACTCATCCTCCTTTTTTAAGCATGGAGGGCTATCAAATAAGGTATTAGTTAAAGAGTTACATTTATTGGGAGGTAGACATGGGTAGCTCTATTCTTCCTCCTCTTGATCATCACTCTCCTCCTCTTTTTCATCCAATGAGCTTCCAGTTTCAGCAATTTCTTCTTCCATAGGCTCCTTCAAGGCATTAGTCTCTTCCGTTGGAGAGCATCTATTAAGATATTTAAGAATATAGCCATTTTCCTCCTTGTAATTATCAAAGCAAAATGTAAGTATATCATAAACCTCATATTTATAAGGTGCATCATTAGTATTTTTAAGCAAATAAGCAAGTTTGAATGCACCCTTCCAAGCAATAAATTCTTCAATTTATTCCACATCATAAAAGTCATAATTTCCATTAATATAAGAAGATATAGTAACATCATCATTATACTCACATTGAAAAGGAAGGTGTTTATACCTCCTACAGCAACAAGATCTATCAAAGCAATAAGTAACATTAGAAGTAGAGCACACATTTCTAGCAATGATATATAATCTATTGATTTGTTCCCATAAGTGTTTCCCTTTTTGTGACAAGTGGTGTTCCTCATAATAATTTTGCTGCTCTTCCGTGAACCGACCTTGCCAAAAAGATTTAGTTTCAAAGAAACCAACCATTGATAGAAAGCATGATAAAGCAAGACAATAACAGACCAACAAAAATAACAACTATAGTAGGAACTAATTTTTTGTGTGTTTTTGATAAAACGATGCAAGCAAAAATAAAGTAAAAGCAAAACTAAAACAAAGTAAAGGATGTGCGTGTGAAACTCCCCTTCCAGAAGTCTTCTTTCTCCCTGGCAACGGCGCCAGAAAACTTGTTGATGGCGCGGTGATGATGGTGCCAGAAAACTTATTGGTGCTTGTTGATGAAGTTAAAATGACCGGCCAGTTGGAAACCCCAAGAGAAGGTTTGATGAATATAGCAGCAAGTTTTCCCTCAGTTATGAAACCAAGGTAGTCAATCCAGTAGGAGGGAGACAAACGACCGAAGGTGATGCCCGCTAGCTTCGCGACAGCACCGGACAATTTATAGGGCGCCTCGTCCAAGCTTTGCTTTGCGAGCGGCAACATGGAACCTGCACACAACACAACCAAATACTTTGTTCCCAACTTACGATGAGGTTGTCAATCTCAACGGTTTGCTTGAAACAAAGGATATGAGCGTATCGAGTGGAAAGTGATAATAGTATGTGAGTAAAGTAAATAGTGCGAGTAAAGTAAACAGGTGATTGCAATATAAAAAAAATAGGACTGGGGTCCATAGTTCACTAGTGGTGTCTCTCCATAAGATAAAATAACACATGCTGGGTAAACAAATTACAGTTGGGCAATTGATAGAATAAAGACAATGTGCATATGTCGAGAGGATCACTTTGAGATTTACTCTGGGAATTACAACAAGATACATAGACCACCATCCAACTGCATCTATGACTAATAATCCACTTGTGGTGAATTAATCCGAGAACTCCACAAGTATTAAGTTGCGAACAACAGATAATTGCATTAAGCAAAGTGTGTAATGTAAACAAAGCATATGCCCTTGAGCATATGAATGTTGTTTTCCCCCAACTAGCAACATCACATCTATAACCTTAGAGGTTTCTGTCACTCCCCCAGATTAAATAGAGGCATGAACCCACTATCGAGCATAAATACCCCCTCTTGGAGTCACTAGCAACTACTCGGCCAAGATAGCTACTAACAACGGAGAGCATGCAAGATCATAAACAACACAGAGACAACATAAGATAATATTCAGCACATCAACTCAATCATAACACCAATATTCATTAGATCCCAACAAACACAACATGTAGAATTACATAACGGTGATCTCGATCATGAAAGGCATCTCACGAGATCTAAACATGAAGCACATGGTGGAGAAGACAACCATCTACTATTGCTATGGACCCATAGTCCAAGGTAGACTACTCACTCATCGCTCCGGGGGCAAGCATGGCGATGAAGAAGACCTCTGATGGTCATTCCCCTCTCCGGCAGGGTGTCGGGAAGAGCTTCTGGACCCTCCTGATCTTTGGGTCGATGGCGGCGGCAGATCACGATGTGTTCTGGAAAAGTGATCGGGTATTTAGGTTTTTTCTGTCGGGGGGTCTTTATAGGCAAAGGGGCGCTGTCTGAAGTGGACCAGGGGGCCCACACCATAGGCCGGCATGGGCCATGGGTGGGCCGTGCCCCCTGGTGGTGTGGCCGCCCTCTGCTCCGGCTCCGTCTCCTTTTTGGTGTTCTGGAAGCTCCGTGAAATATCTGGACGACTAGCTTTGGTTTCGTCCAATTCTGAGAATATTTCCTGTGTAACTTTTCTGAAACACAAAAACAGCAGAAAACAGGGAACTAGCACTGTGGCATCTCGTTAATAGGTTAGTTCCGGAAAATGCATAAAAATGCCACGAAGTGTAACGAAACACTAAGCAAATGGTGTAAAAACAAGCATGGAGCATCAAAAATTATGGATACGTTGGAGACATATCAGTGAGCACATGAGTTTATTTATTTTCTAGGAGGATAGTGATTATGTGGTACATTTTTGGGTATTGCAACTTTCTACTATTGTTTATTAACTACTACTACAGTAGAAAGTTACAACTTTCTACCATAGTTTTGTAGAGTAAAGATGGCTAGTGTGGTGGACAATGCGACTTTCTACCGTAGTAGAAGTGATACATTTTTGGATGATTATTGGACGCAAGTGTGTGATTGCATTTGTATATCTAGTTCAGGTGGGCTAGATAAGTTTTGTGCAAGGTGTGTGGAAAATATTTGGATGGACCGGGCATCATCTTCTCTGAGCTACCATTGCCTTGAGTGGATAGGCCACACAACCAAGTATGGACTTTTTTATATCACAAAAGCAATATAGAGAGAGTGTATATTCCCTCCACTAAGGATACAAGGAGAGAAAAAAGAGGTAAAACTTCCCTCGTTTAGTCTATGTTGCATGTTTCTTCCCTAGTTCTCGATCCAGGGAAAATCAATTGCCGATATATGTGGTGGTAGCGGCTCAAACTGGTGAAGGGGTGTCTCATACTTATGAAATTAGTCGATCAACCTTTTGATGTGCCTTGATCCGAAGGAATGGAGCACGACTACAAGTGCGTTCCTTCTAATGACTGCTATGACCCAAAATGTGCAGGTACGAATGATTGTGTACTCGTTGTCTGGGGCATGCACAAGCGGCCTCATGAGGAGGGGGAACACCTACTGGTGGAACACCATGTGTCGGCAGATGTAGCTCCTGGAAAACACAGAGTTGGGGAATGTAGGCAGTGTGCCATCATAGCATGCTGAGAGTGACCGTGATACATTGTAGCCATGGAAGCCCAAGATGCACATATTCGTCATCATGGAGACGACACAAGAAGTTTGTGAGGTGGTGACAACATGGGAGGGAATATGTGGTGCAGACGACAGATGAGGGGGTCGAATACATCATGGGATAGGAGGTCATTGAAGATGTTGGCCGTAGGAAGATTGCCTAGAAAGAGGGTCAGTGGGGAAGAGAGTTTGGCTAAGAAATACTTATGCGGGTCCCACATATATGCATATAGAGTTTCTTAATGAGTTCTAATAAAATAATGTGAAGTACTATGGGTCCCATGCATATTTTAGACCATCAGAATTTTGACAGATGTGTCCGTGCCCACAAATTCCTCTCTCATGTTGTGTAAGCTAATGGTGTAAAAATTCACCCTACCATTGGAAATAGATATATGTTTACACCAATGCAGAATCCAACCATAGTCAATCAATAATGTGACCTATGTTCTGATCATAATCAAGAAATGCAGTATCCAGAACTTGTAGGTGGTAGAAATAGCATTATCATATTTAAATGGTACCAAGGTTTAATGGACATGGTTTATGATTTGTGAGACATGAGCATGGTTTTAGAAACATATCATATATTTTCCCAAGCTTTACAAGCCATTCATGATTCATGAAAGTAAAAGTGAAGAACTCAACCTCTCGACTGATGCTTTCCATCAGCTCATTTTGCGGCCCCTCGCTACATATTTTTTGGGCCGTGCGCTCTAACTATTTTCCTTCTTGCAATCGTGCACTCCAAGCTGAATGGCCGGTCTGAGCCTCCATTACCCAACTCCCTCGCGCTCTACAATTGCGCCATCTATGACACATGCCTCCCTTCTTCACTCATTAGCTCAACCCCACTCCAGGTGGAGGAAGACCACTTACCATAGATATTGGCGTGGAGCTTGTGCTCTATGCCTAGAGGTTCTCAAACTACTGGTCTACGGAAGTTGGACAATGTATTTAGTGTCCATATCGAGGTTAGTATTTTCATATATTTTATGGTGCATGGGTATTTATCACATGTTTCAAACTATTGTGAGTTTTGCTATGAACCCACGAGTGAGATGTTGCGGTTTCCTACTGAATGTTGCAGATGATTTTGTGAGAAGTTTGCAACCATTATCCTCCCATGATTCATATTATGTTGACTTTTCTCGTTAATTTTTTGCATACTCATTTTTGGTTGTATTAATGTTTTCTAAATGTTGCGATGCTATTTGTACAAATTTAACTCCCTATGGTGTAAATGTTCTAACAATGCTACAATAGTATAAATATTTGCTTCATGAGTAGGGTTTATGCTATGAGGATCAGACAGCATATATTCTAAATTTGATTATAATCCAGCGACACGAGGAGGGGTGGAATTTTCTCTGATCATCCAGATGACGCTCATACTATCCTTCATGTAAGTGCTTTGCAGCTTATATGGTCCACCTACACGACCATTTCATAAAGTCCCGAGTCTAAATACCTAATGTGAGTGGCATGTCTCGACTTACGTGTCGAGGATTCCAACACATGAAGGATACTAATGCTCTCTCTCAAAATGAAAAAAGTCCTAATTTCTTACACAACGTTGTGCATATTTTAGGAATGATAAAATGGTCAGCCTAGAGAGGCTTTATCATAAATTTGAGGGTGAGATTCCACACCGGCACCCTTCCTCGCAGGTGCCCAGGTTTTGTGTCTTAGTTTAATTTGGTTCAGCGGTGACCTAAGCTAGACTGAACCGTTAATTGCTAGGGTGTGTACTTTAACTTCCCCCACCCCTTGTATAACTTTTTTTTTGTACTACCTCTTTTTCTTATACAACATGTGCGCTCAGGTAAAATTGTTAAATTATTTCCATTTTAAGCAATGTCTACAAATCTTCTGTTGATGTCTTGTTTAACCCATTTTTAATGCGGATGATTTTCTTGAGGGTCAATTACTGTAGTGATTTAACGATATCCAACTACATTTTTAAGACTACTCACAATAGGAGTATCATAGCTAGTATCATGCACTCTATGCATGCAAAAAGCTGATGTGGCACCATAATTAATGAGGAGAGAGGTGAGTGTGGTATCATATATTGATACTATATTATAGCACGTCAATCTAGAAAAATTAGTAACAAATATATCTTGTACACATATTTGTATTGAGATTCTACAAAACAATAAATATAATTAAACTGATACTACTTTATGATACTATGCATTGTAAGAGTTATATTATAAACTAATATCATATGCATGATACTAGTGTATGATACTCCCCATTGTGACTAGTCTAACATGTTTTTATTGTTTTGCGTGAGGATGAATTACCATACTACATTAATATTTTCAATGCGTGTTTAGCCTATTTTTAATGCAGGTGACATAAGTTCCCTGAATTAAACATTTCCACCCACGCAATTTTATACCCTTTTTATTGTGCAAAATTTAATGGAATCGATTTACTATATTGAATGAAAAGATTTCCGCACATCTTTATTTAGACCGTTTTAATGCAGATATATATTTTAGTGCTCGCCAGTTTTTTATGGAGGTGTTTACATGGAGACAAATTGGTTCACTGAATTAAAGATTTCCACCCACATACTATTTAGACCAGTTTTAATATGGGTGATTTATGTGGAATTGATTTACCATAAAGAATAAAAGATTCCCACCATATATATTTTTAATAACTTTTTATTGTTTTGCTGGAGAAAAATTACTCCCTCTGTTAAGAATTACCCTGCATTATGGGTTTAGTCAAAGTCAAACTTTATAAACTTTGACTAAGCATATAAGAAAAAATATTAATATTTATAATATAAAATAACCATCATTAGAATTGTCATAAAATATATTTTCATATTGCATGTATTTGGTTTCATAGTTATTGATAGTTTTACCAATATGTTTGGTCAAAATTTGAAAAGTTTGACTTTGACCAAACACAGAATGCAGGGTAATTCCTGACGGAGGGAGTACCTTGGTGAGTAATATTTCCACCGACGCGTTGTCTAGCCAGTTTTAATGCGGGTGATTTTACATAGAAGGGAATTACTGTAATGAATGTAAGATTACCATATATAGGAGTATAAGGTTTTGAGAATGTTTATGAATTTTTTGCGTCAAGGCAAATTACCATACTAAATTAATATTTCCACATGTGCGTTGTTTAGCCTACTTTTAGTGCACGTACCTGATTTACTTGGAGCAAATTAGTATATTGAATTAAATATTTCCACCCACACATTGCTTAGCCCATTGAGTGGTATCCTAGTGTGCTATCCTAGTTAGTGTATTCTAAGAAAGGACTAGTGCAATGCATTGTTTTTACAAGCTACTAACAGATTACTTTATCTAAGATACACATCCATTCACAGGTTTTTGCATACAAGGTTGATTAGAGCGAAGTATAAATGATGATTAACATATATATGCATCCACATATACATATTGCACATATTCAATACTTGCATCTCATAACTCACCTCACAAACAAAAGATCCATCATGAAAGAATTATAACTATGATCTACGACCGTAATCATGTACCCACAAACCAGTATCAAGGAAGAAAGCCAATATCTTCCAACAATTTCACGTAATCCCTTTATCCCAAATTAGATGTTATAGATTTGTCTAGATTTGCATGTATTTATACACTACAACACATTGAGAGGTGTCTAGACAAATCCGCGACAAATAACTTGAGACAAATGGATAACATGAGGGCAGGCGAGCAGAGAGCCCTTATAGGAGCGCTAAGATGTTCGCATCGATATGTAAGATTGTAAGCCCAGATCATTGGTGGATATCTCAGAACAACATGGTGCTCGATGGCAATTTGCTCTCTACCGCCCTTATTATTGTTGGATGATTAGACACAATTTTCATAATTAATTCCATAATATTAAGCATGACAACAGCATCTACTACCACATGTAACTCGAACATACTAGATGTACTGAATAACAAGATGAATGGACATAAGTAGCAGCGAAACATGTACTCGCAGAATATGATGAACAGGGAAACAGGAGTACACCGCACGTACCGTTCGATGCACATAGTCGCAGGTTGGGTTACTACTATGGCATAACATCTGTGGGTCTCAAACCCATCTCCCTCGATGCACTGTCTATCACATTGCGTGATAGTCCCTTGGTAAAGGGATCTGCCAGGTTTTTGTCTGTTTTAATATACGTAACAGTTATTACTCCGGAGTTTCGCAATTTCCTGACAGACTTCAAACATCTTTTAATGTGTCCTGATGACTTCGCGTTATCCTTAGAATTGTTCACTTTGACAATAACTGTTTGGTTGTCATAATTCAAGAGGATGGCCGGTGGTTAAGCTCACGCAGCCATTCTGACTCTACAGTGGCTGTGTCTAAAGCAGTAAGTTCTGCTTCCATGGTTGACCTCATCAATATGGTTTGCCTATATGATCTCCATGATACGGCGCCACCTCCAAAGGTAAACACATACCCACTAGTGGCTTTAATATCATCTACATCAGAGATCCAATTTGCATCACTATATCCTTCAAGCACAGCAGGGTGTCCTGAATAGTGAATCCCGTAACTCATTGTACCACATAGATAGCGCATGACCCTTTCAAGTGCATGCCAATAATCAATACCCGGATTTGACATGAACCTACTCAACTTGCTCACAGCAAAAGAGATATCAGGTCTAGTCGCGCTCGCTAAGTACATGAGTGAACCAATGATCTGAGAATATCTCAGTTGATCTGTTGGTTCGTTCTTGTTCTTATGTAATATCACACTGGGATCATAAGGTGTTGGAGAAGACTTGCCATCAATAAAGCCAAACCGGATCAAGATCTTCTCAACATAGTGGGATTGTGATAAAGTAATCCCACTCTTGTTCTTATTTAGCTTGATGTTCAGGATCACATCAGCTTCTCCCAGATCTTTCATATCAAAGCATTTTGACAAGAAAGACTTGACCTCAAGTATTACTTTCATGTTTGTACCAAAGATGAGAATATCATCAACGTATAAACACAATATAACACCTTCGCCCCCACCATGGTGATAGTAAATGCACTTGTCAGCCTCATTAATGACAAAGCCAACAGAAGTTAAAGTTCTGTCAAACTTCTTATGTCATTGCTTAGGTGACCTGATTTTTGCCGATGAAGAAGGGGTGCCTCAGGGGCATCCCCAAGCTTTGACGCTTGTACTTCTTGAATATTTCTTGGGGTGCTGGGCATCCCCAAGCTTGAGCTTTTGTCCATTCTTCAACTCATCGCATCATTCTCCAATCCCTACACTTGAAAACTTCCTTCATGCAAAACTAAACACAAATCTATTAGCAACATTAGTGTAAGCATAACATTGAATTTACCCTTTTTTGCTCCAGGTTTCAACTTAAAACCACCACATATAAAGCATATACTACTGTAGCAACTTCCCCAAAAGTTCCGTGATCAAAAGAACTCAAAAAGAAAGCGATCGAGCGGCAAACACAAATATTGGCAGAAATCTGTCAAAACAGATCAGTTGACAAAGGTCAAATTTTTAGAGGGTCTTCTGTTGCTCAAATCAAAAAGTGTTCAACTAATGAAAGTTTGGATATAACCTGGGGCATATGTACAAGAAATCGCAGGTCCAAAAGATATACAGAGAATTTTCACGAATATTTACGGTGCAGCACCAAAACCTGTTTCAGGACAGCAACATCCCCAAATCTTACCTCACTCAAATTAGAGGCTTCTCTTGGCACAAAAACAAAATAAAAAGGATAAGGAGAGGTTATTACAGTATTAATAACTTCCAAAACTCAAATAAAAGAAAAATAACTGAAAGTAAAAACATTGGGTTATCTCCCAAGAGTGCTTTTCTTTAACGCCTTTCAGCTAGGCTCAGTAATTTGAGAAGATGCTCATATAAGAAATGAGAGTGGATTTGCTACACACCTGGGTACCTACACACCCATACATCACCGTTGGATCATCTTTATCACCGTTGGATTTCTTCCGGAACTCACGGTCACTACACGGTCGCTAAACGGTTCAAAGTACTATTCTGAGAACAGGTGTGTGTTGTCCCTGTCGTTTTTTGCCGGCGAGATGCAATTCCATCCCGTAGTGGTAGGGCTCAACAAAAATATTTAGCGACATGCACGCCGGATTTGAAGAAGACGAGCTTGCCTCGGCCACCACCTGCTCACGCTTTGACCCGCCCAGCGCAAGATGCAGCAGGTGGGGAGCGAGCGCCTGATCCTTGGCATGGCGCAGTGGCGGGCCAGACGGCCAGCGGCGACGACGGCATTGGAGCTGGGGGCGGGCCGGACGGCCAGCGGCGACGGCGGCGTTGGAGCTGGGGGGCGGGGGAGGGGAGGCGGCGACCGAGGCGTAAGAGGGCCAGGCGGAGGAGGCAACGCCGGAGCACTGGCGCAGGGATTGCAACCAAGGAACCACCAGGCCCGCCCATTGCTCTACCTTCTCTGCTTGCCTCCCCGTGTAGCAGCACCGCAGGTCGATGCCACGGCGTGGATGGTGGGGACGAGCAGGTCGTGGTCGCTGCCGTCGAGGCTGAAACGGGTCCAGCACCGGTCGTATCCGGCGGCTCAAGCCAGCCACCAACGGCCTGCTAGAGTGCTAGACCTCCTCTTCCTTATACAGCAGTAGAGCACGAGGCAGCAGAGGGAAGATGCAGAGTAGCCGCAGATCCTCCCGGGCATCGTCGGCCTCCTCGTCCTGGACCGGGACAGGCTCCATCCACGCGCCCCTCATCTTCCTGCGTCGAGGTACTCCCGGCTGCCACTCCGGGGACGCGCGGGGGTCCATGGTAGCACACGACGCGGAGATGCTGAGCAGGGGCTCCTCGGCGGCGTACAACGAGCAGGGGCTCCACCTCGATCACGCCGGAGTTGGAGAAGAGGAGCTCGCCCCGGCCCGGTCGATGCACGAAGATGTCGCCAGAGCGGGTTCTTGTCCGGACGGAGGCGGCCGGTGGCGGCGGCGGCACGTACTGAGACTGCAGCCTCTGCTCCTGGCATGGCGGCCCGTACTGATACTGCGAGCTCTGCTCCTGGCGAGGCGCTGAATCTGCGACCTCTGCTCCTGGCACGGCGGCAGCGCCATGAGGCGTCGGATGATGTCGCCGACGATGTCCAGGGAGAGCGGGGAAGGGTGGGGCAGCCCGAGGCGGTCACACCAGTTGAGGATGGCGGAGCGTAGCGCGACGTTGGGGATGAGCACGAGCGGGGAGGACGGGAGGTCGGCGAGAGCGGGCGGGTAGAAGTCGAGCGCGGCGCAGGCCTGGATGCAGGCGCGCCCGAGGGACGCTGCAGGCATCGACGCTGCGGCTCTCCTCCGCCAGACGCCGCAGCCGTTGGGGCAAAGGCAGGGAGCGCCACCGTCACAGCCTCCCTCGACGCTCGATGCGCCAGGATCCGCTCGATGCAGGGGCATCGCTGCGAGCTCGAGAAGCTCGCCCCGGCCGCCGCACCGCATTCTCTCCTCGGCCGCTATGCTCGAGAAGCTTGCCCCGGCCGCCGTAAGCTCTCCTCCACCGCTGCATGCTCGAGAAGCTCGCCCCGGCTGAACGCCGCGCTCCGGCACCACTTCCGTGAGCCCCTTCTGCGCGCCTCCCGTGTGCGTCCGGACCGGGAGCTCAGCTCCACCATGCGCCTTCTTCCAGAGCTACGACCTTGGGTCACCGCGCTCGTCCGGCGGTGGAAATAGTTGGTGTAGAGGGAGGATAGAGGGAGGATAAGGTTGGTGGGAAGTGTCGTGGCCGTGGATGGATATTTAACGACGTTGGACATGTGTTGGTTTTTAAGATGCTGTGTAGGTACCACGGTGTGTATAGTTTTATTTTTGTATAAGAAATATGAATGAAAGCCAAAAAAGAGCATCAAGGAGCAAATATAAAACATATTTAAGTCTAACAAACATTTCCTATGCATAGGAATCTTGTAAGAAAATAAATCAAAGAAGCACATAGTCACAAGTATGGGTGGATAAAACAAGAGCAACTTTGGAACTTTCAATATAAAGAGAGGTATTTTAGTAACATGAGAATTCCAACAACCATATTTTCCTCTCTCATAATAATTTTTAGTAGAATCATGAACAAACTCAACAATATAAGTATCACACTCATCCTCCTTTTTTAAGCATGGAGGGCTATCAAATAAGGTATTAGTTAAAGAGTTACACTTATTGGGAGGTAGACATGGGTAGCTCTATTCTTCCTCCTCTTGATCATCACTCTCCTCCTCTTTTTCATCCAATGAGCTTCCAATTTCAGCAATTTCTTCTTCCATAGGCTCCTTCAAGGCATTAGTCTCTTCCGTTGGAGAGCATCTATTAAGATATTTAAGAATATAGCCATTTTCCTCCTTGTAATTATCAAAGCAAAATGTAAGTATATCATAAACCTCATATTTATAAGGTGCATCATTAGTATTTTTAAGCAAATAAGCAAGTTCGAATGCACCCTTCCAAGCAATAAATTCTTCAATTTATTCCACATCATAAAAGTCATAATTTCCATTAATATAGGAAGATATAGTAACAACATCATTATACTCACATTGAAAAGGAAGGTGTTTATACCTCCTACAGCAACAAGATCTATCAAAGCAATAAGTAACATTAGAAGTAGAGCACACGTTTCTAGCAATGATATATAATCTATTGATTTGTTCCCATAAGTGTTTCCCTTTTTGTGACAAGTGGTGTTCCTCATAATAATTTTGCTGCTCTTCCGTGAACCGACCTTGCCAAAAAGATTTAGTTTCAAAGAAACCAACCATTGATAGAAAGCATGATAAAGCGAGACAATAACAGACCAACAAAAATAACAACTATAGTAGGAACTAATTTTTTGTGTGTTTTTGATAAAACGGTGCAAGCAAAAATAAAGTAAAAGCAAAACTAAAACAAAGTAAAGGATGTGCGTGTGAAACTCCCCTTCCAGAAGTCTTCTTTCTCCCCGGCAACGGCGCCAGAAAACTTGTTGATGGCGCGGTGATGATGGTGCCAGAAAACTTATTGGCGCTTGTTGATGAAGTAAAAATGACCGGCCAGTTGGAAACCCCAAGAGAAGGTTTGATGAATATAGCAGCAAGTTTTCCCTCAGTTATGAAACCAAGGTAGTCAATCCAGTAGGAGGGAGACAAACGACCGAAGGTGATGCCCGCTAGCTTCGCGACAGCTCCGGACAATTTATAGGGCGCCTCGTCCAAGCTTTGCTTTGCGAGCGGTAACGTGGAACCTGCACAGAACACAACCAAATACTTTGTTCCCAACTTACGATAAAGTTGTCAATCTCACCGGTTTGCTTGAAACAAAGGATATGAGCGTATCGAGTGGAAAGTGATAATAGTATGCGAGTAAAGTAAATAGTGCGAGTAAAGTAAACAGGTGATTGCAATATAAAGGAAATAGGACTGGGGTCCATAGTTCACTAGTGGTGTCTCTCCATAAGATAAAATAATACATGCTGGGTAAACAAATTACAGTTGGGCAATTGATAGAATAAAGACAACGTGCATATGTCGAGAGGATCACTATGAGATTTACTCTGGGAATTACAACATGATACATAGACCGCCATCCAACTGCATCTATGACTAATAATCCACTTGTGGCGAATTAATCCGAGAACTCCACAAGTATTAAGTTGTGAACAACAGATAATTGCATTAAGCAAAGTGTGTAATGTAAACAAAGCATATGCCCTTGAGCATATGAATGTTGTTTTCCCCCTACTAGCAACATCACATCTATAACCTTAGAGGTTTCTGTCACTCCCCAGATTAAATAGAGGCATGAACCCACTATCGAGCATAAATACCCCCTCTTGGAGTCACTAGCAACTACTCGGCCAAGATAGCTACTAACAACGGAGAGCATGCAAGATCATAAACAACATAGAGACAACATAAGATAATATTCAGCACATCAACTCAATCATAACACCAATATTCATCAGATCCCAACAAACACAACATGTAGAATTACATAATGGTGATCTCGATCATCTAAGGCAGCTCACGAGATCTAAACATGAAGCACATGGTGGAGAAGACAACCATCTACTACTGCTATGGACCCATAGTCCAAGGTAGACTACTCACTCATCACTCCGGGGGCAAGCATGGCGATGAAGAAGACCTCAGGTGGTCATTCCCCTCTCCGGCAGGGTGTCGGGAAGAGCTTCTGGACCCTCCTGATCTTTGGGTCGACGGCGGCGGCGGATCGCGATGTGTTCTGGAAAAGTGATCGGATATTTAGGTTTTTTCTGTCGGGGGGTCTTTATAGGCAAAGGGGCACTATTTGAAGTCGACCAGGGGGCCCACACCATAGGCCAGTGTGGGCCATGTGTGGGCTGTGCCCCCTGGTGGTGTGGCCGCCCTCTGGTCCGGCTCCGTCTCCTTTTTGGTGTTCTGGAAGCTCCGTGAAATATCTGGACGACTGGCTTTGGTTTCGTCCAATTCCGAGAATATTTCCTGTGTAACTTTTCTGAAACACAAAAACAGCAGAAAACAGGGAACTAGCACTGTGGCATCTCGTTAATAGGTTAGTTCCGGAAAATGCATAAAAATGCCACGAAGTGTAACGAAACACTAAGCAAATGGTGTAAAAACAAGCATGGAGCATCAAAAATTATGGATACGTTGGAGACGTATCAGTGAGCACATGAGTTTATTTATTTTCTAGGAGGATAGTGATTATGTGGTACATTTTTGGGTATTGCAACTTTCTACTATTGTTTATTAACTACTACTACAGTAGAAAGTTACAACTTTCTACCATAGTTTAGTAGAGTAAAGATGGCTAGTGTGGTGGACAATGCGACTTTCTACCGTAGTAGAAGTGATACATTTTTGGATGATTATTGGACGCAAGTGTGTGATTGCAGTTGTATATCTAGTTCAGGTGGGCAAGATAAGTTTTGTGCAAGGTGTGTGGAAAATATTTGGATGGACCGGGTATCATCTGCTCTGAGCTACCATTGCCTTGAGTGGATAGGCCACACAACAAAGTATGGACTTTTTTATATCACAAAAGCAATATAGAGAGAGTGTATATTCCCTCCACTAAGGATACAAGGAGAGAAAAAAGAGGTAAAACTTCCCTCGTTTAGTCTATGTTGCATGTTTCTTCCCTAGTTCTCGATCCAGGGAAAATCAATTGCCGATATATGTGGTGGTAGCGGCTCAAACTGGTGAAGGGGTGTCTCATACTTATGAAATTAGTCGATCAACCTTTTGATGTGCCTTGATCCGAAGGAATGGAGCACGACTACAAGTGCGTTCCTTCTAATGACAGCTATGACCCAAAATGTCCAGGTACGAATGATTGTGTACTTGTTGTCTGGGGCATGCACAAGCGGCCTCATGAGGAGGGGGAACACCTACTGGTGGAACACCATGTGTCGGCAGATGTAGCTCCTAGAAAACACAGAGTTGGGGAATGTAGGCAGTGTGCCATCATAGCATGCTGAGAGTGACCGTGATACGTTGTAGCCATGGAAGCCCAAGATGCACATATTCGTCATCATGGAGACGACACAAGAAGTTTGTGAGGTGGCGACAACATGGGAGGGAATATGTGGTGCAGACGACAGATGAGGGGGGTCGGATACATCATGGGATAGGAGGTCATTGAAGATGTTGGCGGTAGGAAGATTGCCTAGAAAGAGGGTCAGTGGGGAAGAGAGTTTGGCTAAGAAATACTTATGCGGGTCCCACATATATGCATATAGAGTTTCTTAATGAGTTCTAATAAAATAATGTGAAGTACTATGGGTCCCATGCATATTTTAGACCATCAGAATTTTGACAGATGTGTCCGTGCCCACAAATTCCTCTCTCATGTTGTGTAAGCTAATGGTGTAAAAATTCACCCTACCATTGGAAATAGATATATGTTTACACCAATGCAGAATCCAACCATAGTCAATCAATAATGTGACCTATGTTCTGATCATAATCAAGAAATGCAGTATCCAAAACTTGTAGGTGGTAGAAATAGCATTATCATATTTAAATGGTACCAAGGTTTAATGGACATGGTTTATGATTTGTGAGACATGAGCATGGTTTTAGAAACATATCATATATTTTCCCGAGCTTTACAAGCCATTCATGATTCATGAAAGTAAAAGTGAAGAACTCAACCTGTCGACTGATGCTTTCCATCAGCTCATTTTGCGGCCCCTCGCTACATATTTTTTGGGCCGTGCGCTCTAACTATTTTCCTTCTTGCAATCGTGCACTCCAAGCTGAATGGCCGGTCCGAGCCTCCATTACCCACCTCCCTCGCGCTCTACAATTGCGCCATCTATGACACATGCCTCCCTTCTTCACTCATTAGCTCAACCCCACTCCAGGTGAGGAAGACCACTTACCATAGATATTGGCGTGGAGCTTGTGCTCTATGCCTAGAGGTTCTCAAACTACTGGTCTACGGAAGTTGGACAATGTATTTAGTGTCCATATCGAGGTTAGTATTTTCATATATTTTATGGTGCATGGGTATTTATCACATGTTTCAAACTATTGTGAGTTTTGCTATGAACCCACGAGTGAGATGTTGCGGTTTCCTACTGAATGTTGCAGATGATTTTGTGAGAAGTTTGCAACCATTATCCTCCCATGATTCATATTATGTTGACTTTTCTCGTTAATTTTTTGCATACTCATTTTTGGTTGTATTAATGTTTTCTAAATGTTGCGATGCTATTTGTACAAATTTAACTCCCTATGGTGTAAATGTTCTAACAATGCTACAATAGTATAAATATTTGCTTCATGAGTAGGGTTTATGCTATGAGGATCAGACAGCATATATTCTAAATTTGATTATAATCCAGCGACACGAGGAGGGGTGGAATTTTCTCTGATCATCCAGATGACGCTCATACTATCCTTCATGTAAGTGCTTTGCAGCTTATATGGTCCACCTACACGACCATTTCATAAAGTCCCGAGTCTAAATACCTAATGTGAGTGGCATGTCTCGACTTACGTGTCGAGGATTCCAACACATGAAGGATACTAATGCTCTCTCTCAAAATGAAAAAAGTCATAATTTCTTACACAACGTTGTGCATATTTTAGGAATGATAAAATGGTCAGCCTAGAGAGGCTTTATCAGAAATTTGAGGGTGAGATTCCACACCGGCACCCTTCCTCGCAGGTGCCCAGGTTTTGTGTCTTAGTTTAATTTGGTTCAGCGGTGACCTAAGCTAGACTGAACCGTTAATTGCTAGGGTGTGTACTTTAACTTCCCCCACCCCCTTGTATAACTTTTTTTTGTACTACCTCTTTTTCTTATACAACATGTGCGCTCAGGTAAAATTGTTAAATTATTTCCATTTTAAGCAATGTCTACAAATCTTCTGTTGACGTCTTGTTTAACCCATTTTTAATGCGGATGATTTTCTTGAGGGTCAATTACTGTAGTGATTTAACGATATCCAACTACATTTTTAAGACTACTCACAATAGGAGTATCATAGCTAGTATCATGCACTCTATGCATGCAAAAAGCTGATGTGGCACCATAATTAATGAGGAGAGAGGTGAGTGTGGTATTATATATTGATACTATATTATAGCACGTCAATCTAGAAAAATTAGTAACAAATATATCTTGTACACATATTTGTATTGAGATTCTACAAAACAATAAATATAATTAAACTGATACTACTTTATGATACTATGCATTGTAAGAGTGATATTATAAACTAATATCATATGCATGATACTAGTGTATGATACTCCCCATTGTGACTAGTCTAACATGTTTTTATTGTTTTGCGTGAGGATGAATTACCATACTACATTAATATTTTCAATGCGTGTTTAGCCTATTTTTAATGCAGGTGACATAAGTTCCCTGAATTAAACATTTCCACCCACGCAATTTTATACCCTTTTTATTGTGCGAAATTTAATGGAATCGATTTACTATATTGAATGAAAAGATTTCCGCACATCTTTATTTAGACCGTTTTAATGCAGATATATATTTTAGTGCTCGCCAGTTTTTTATGGAGGTGTTTACGTGGAGACAAATTGGTTCACTGAATTAAAGATTTCCACCCACATACTATTTAGACCAGTTTTAATATGGGTGATTTATGTGGAATTGATTTACCATAAAGAATAAAAGATTCCCACCATATATATTTTTAATAAGTTTTTATTGTTTTGCTGGAGAAAAATTACTCCCTCTGTTAAAAATTACCCTGCATTCTGGGTTTAGTCAAAGTCAAACTTTATAAACTTTGAATAAGCATATAAGAAAAAATATTAATATTTATAATATAAAATAACCATCATTAGAATTGTCATAAAATATATTTTCATATTGCATGTATTTGGTTTCATAGTTATTGATAGTTTTACCAATATGTTTGGTCAAAATTTGAAAAGTTTGACTTTGACCAAACACAGAATGCAGGGTAATTCCTGACGGAGGGTGTACCTTGGTGAGTAATATTTCCACCGACGCGTTGTCTAGCCAGTTTTAATGCGGGTGATTTTACATAGAAGGGAATTACTGTAATGAATGTAAGATTACCATATATAGGAGTATAAGGTTTTGAGAATGTTTATGAATTTTTTGCGTCAAGGCAAATTACCATACTAAATTAATATTTCCACATGTGCGTTGTTTAGCCTACTTTTAGTGCACGTACCTGATTTACTTGGAGCAAATTAGTATATTGAATTAAATATTTCCACCCACACATTGCTTAGCCCATTGAGTGGTATCCTAGTGTGCTATCCTAGTTAGTGTATTCTAAGAAAGGACTAGTGCAATGCATTGTTTTTACAAGCTACTAACAGATTACTTTATCTAAGATACACATCCATTCACAGGTTTTTGCATACAAGGTTGATTAGAGCGAAGTATAAATGATGATTAACATATATATGCATCCACATATACATATTGCACATATTCAATACTTGCATCTCATAACTCACCTCACAAACAAAAGATCCGTTATGAAAGAATTATAACTATGATCTACGACCGTAATCATGTACCCACAAACCAGTATCAAGGAAGAAAGCCAATATCTTCCAACAATTTCACGTAATCCCTTTATCCCAAATTAGATGTTATAGATTTGTCTAGATTTGCATGTATTTATACACTACAACACATTGAGAGGTGTCTAGACAAATCCGCGACAAATAACTTGAGACAAATGGATAACATGAGGGCAGGCGAGCAGAGAGCCCTTATAGGAGCGCTAAGATGTTCGCATCGATATGTAAGATTGTAAGCCCAGATCATTGGTGGATATCTCAGAACAACATGGTGCTCGATGGCAATTTGCTCTCTACCGCCCTTATTATTGTTGGATAATTAGACACAATTTTCATAATTAATTCCATAATATTAAGCATGACAACAACATCTACTACCACATGTAACTCGAACATACTAGATGTACTGAATAACAAGATGAACTGAAATAAGTAGCAGCGAAACATGTACTCGCAGAATATGATGAACAGGGAAACAGGAGTACACCGCACGTACCGTTCGCTTGCAGATGTAGTCGTAGCAGTAACGTTGTTGATGACAACGTTGGAGTAGACCGGTCGAAGCAGACGGCGATGAAGACGGTGGTAGGCTGCACCGCCCGACTTGGAGGGAAGACGACTCGTGATGAAGAACTCGAGCAGTCGCGCAGAGCGCTTCCCAAAAACCTAATTCACCCTCTCCCGTACAGGATCGCAAGGGCGAGTGGTTCCGGAGACCAGCTCTCCCATTCGCCGGTGCACGCGGGCGCTCGGGATGGAGTAGACTATGGAGGCGGCGCAAGCAGCGAGAGGTGACAAAAACCCTAGATCGTTTTCAGGTTTCTGCGGCGGTAGCCGGGCAAGAGTTTATATAGGCGGCGCAGCGGAGAAACCCTAGGCAACATGGGCCACGCCCACGTCGCATGCCCGAGTCGGTTACAGCAGCCCACGATCCGAGAGCGTCCCGAATCGGCTAGCTGTGACGTGTCCGTCAAGGACTCGGTCAAACGTTCGGTTTTCCTTTGCAGCAAAAAGATAAGCTCAGCTCCGAGGCTCAATTTCGCAAACCGCGGCGCTCGCGCGCGCGTCGTGACGTGTCGAGTCGAGATGAGCGAGCGAGGAGGAGGAGCGCGCGTGTGGCACTTCTCTTCTCACTCACTTACCAAGTGGTGCAACACTCCACCTTATATGTTGGTCTACATCTCTCCCAACTTTCCACGTGGGACAAAACTTAGCTCCTACCTCTCGCCTTTGTGCAGCCAAAAACTTGGGCTGCATGTCACATTGGCTCACACATATGGGCTTTGAGATTTTTAGGAATTTCTGAAATCTAGTATGGGCCCATAGTAAAAAGGCCCAATATTTCAACAATCCCCCACCAGATCTCGAATGCCCATTTAGAGATTTGCCAAACCTCACTACTTGTTTATATACCAGTGTTTCAGCAGAGACTGTTAAGTTGAACTTCCGCCTAGAACCTTAAGCTACGTCTATCAGCAACTTGAACAATGGACTACGCCTTGAATTGCAAGTTTGGTGCATCAAGATTTCACTCAAAGTCATAACCAGTACATGGCTGCCAGTAGCCTACCCCGCGGGTTGGAGCATATGCGTCGTACTCCCTGGTCTCTTCATGAGTTTACTAGAGATCACCCAAATCTCATAGACTGCGACGTTTAACAGTCGGGCTCATATAGGTGTGTTCTTTCAAGAATGCTCTGTAGGACAGCATCTTTGCTAATCATAGCCAATAGAAACATATTAAGGCATGTTGCCAACCTGCCTTACAGATTTTGAGAGTTTTGCATCTTCACATAGAGAGGGTTACAGAATACTCTCCTCAGTTAAACCACTAGCTTGTTTTCCCATGTCCTAATTCACGGGATCTCCGATCACAAAGGTTGGGTTACTACTATGGCATAACATCTATGGGTCTCAAACCCATCTCCCTCGATGCACTGTCTATCACATTGCGTGATAGTCCCTTGGTAAAGGGATCTGCCAGGTTTTTGTCTGTTTGAATATATGTAACAGTTATTACTCCGGAGTTTCGCAATTTCCTGATAGACTTCAAACGTCTTTTAATGTGTCTTGATGACTTCGCGTTATCCTTAGAATTGTTCACTTTGACAATAACTGTTTGGTTGTCATAATTCAAGAGGATGGCCGGCACAGGTTTTTTAACCACCGGCAAGTCCATCAAGAGCTCACGCAGCCATTCTGACTCTACAGTGGCTGTGTCTAAAGCAGTAAGTTCTGCTTCCATGGTTGACCTCATCAATATGGTTTGCCTACATGATCTCCATGATACGGCGCCACCTCCAAAGGTAAACACATACCCACTAGTGGCTTTAATATCATCTACATCAGAGATCCAATTTGCGTCACTATATCCTTCAAGCACAGCAGGGTGTCCTAAATAGTGAATCCCGTAACTCATTGTACCACATAGATAGCGCATGACCCTTTCAAGTGCATGCCAATGATCAATACCCGGGTTTGACATGAACCTACTCAACTTGCTCACAGCAAAAGAGATATCAGGTCTAGTCGCGCTCGCTAAGTACATGAGTGAACCAATGATCTGAGAATATCTCAGTTGATCTGTTGGTTCGTTCTTGTTCTTATGTAATATCACACTGGGATCATAAGGTGTTGGAGAAGACTTGCCATCAATAAAGCCAAACCGGATCAAGATCTTCTCAACATAGTGGGATTGCGATAAAGTAATCCCACTCTTGTTCTTATTTAGCTTGATGTTCAGGATCACATCAGCTTCTCCCAGATCTTTCATATCAAAGCACTTTGACAAGAAAGACTTGACCTCAAGTATTACTTTCATGTTTGTACCAAAGATGAGAATATCATCAACGTATAAACACAATATAACACCTTCGCCCCCACCATGGCGATAGTAAACGCACTTGTCAGCCTCATTAATGACAAAACCAACAGAAGTTAAAGTTCTGTCAAACTTTTTATGTCATTGCTTAGGTGCTTGTTTCAGGCTATATAAAAGATTTTAACAACTTGCACACCTTTCTCTCTTCACCTTTTACCACAAATCCATCAGGCTGATCCATATAGATTTCCTCTTCCAACTCTCCATTGAGGAAAGCTGTCTTTATGTCCATTTGATGAACGATAAGAACATAAGAGGCAGCCATGGAAAGTAGTACTCGAATGGTGGTTAGTCTAGCGACAAGTGAATAGGTGTCAAAGTAATCTTTGCCTTCTCTCTGTGTGTAGCCTTTCACTACAAGTCTCGCCTTGTACTTCTCAATAGTACCATCAGGCCTTAGCTTCTTCTTGAACACCCACTTGTAGCCCACAGGCTTACAGCCATGGGGGCGCTCTGATAATTCCCATGTTCCATTAGAAAAAATTGAGTCCATCTCATTTTGGACAGCTTCTTTCCAATCATCTGCATCTGGTGATGCAAATGCCTCAGCAATGGATGTGGGAGTATCATCCATAAGGTACACAATGAAATCATCGCCAAAGGACTTTGCAGTCCTCCGTCTCTTGCTCCTTGTAGGAGCTTCATTGTCATCCTTCTCATGAACATTATCAAAAACGTTCTCATGTGGTTGCTCAAAATAATCATCAGATGTACTAGATTCAGGAATTATCTCAGAAGAAAATCTAGCAGTGCTATGCATATCTTTCATAGGAAACATATTCTCAAAAAATGTTGCATCACGAGATTCCATTATAGTGTCAACATGCATATCAGGTACCTCGGATTTAACTACTAAAAATCTATAACCAATGCTCCACTGAGCATAACCTAGAAAGATGCAATCTACTGTCTTTGGTCCAAGTTTGCGTTTTTTTGGGATGGGAATGTTGACCTTCGCCAAGCATCCCCAAGTGCGCAAATACGAAAGTGATGGCTTTCTCCCAACCCACTCCTCATAAGGGGTTTTCTCTTTATTCTTGTTAGGAACTCTATTCAGTACATGACATGTGTGACGCCCCAAAACCGGCACCTTGCAGATTATAGCGATCACGCCACAATCTACATGATGTCGCTTTGGAAACGCACCACCAAGCGCCTCGTGCACATTGTAGCGTGCACGTGATGCGAGTGGAATCGAGTAGCAATAGTTACACAAGTTCACGATGGAACCCACAAAAGAATATAAAATATAACCGCAAAGACTCCACGAGTCAAGAATCCAAATATACATACAAAGGTCCAAATCATACATAAAGCAAATAGCATCCGGGTACGGACAAGAATACAAATGGGCCTAAGAGGCCTGAAGATAAACGATGGCGTCCACACCCTGCCCAGGCCAAGCCGGAAGGGTAACCTTGCTAACGTCGTCGCTCCCATACCTGTCAAAAGCGTCGAGCCAAAGGTTGCCGAACAAGGAGGGAGAAAGGGAAAAAGAAAAAGAAAACGAGGGTGAGTACCGAGGCACATACTCGCGAGACTGGAATTCAGCTGTGCTCGCCTACAGGCTATATGGTGGACTTAGCGGCAACAAAAGTACTAAACTACATGGACACACTACAACTTTCGTCTAAATAGAATAAGATAAGCGAGCGCATAAAAGTAACCAACTAGAAACTAACACCAAACATAACCCAGCCGATGAATCACCTCCTCGTGACCAAACGAAGAAGCAAGTAACAAAGGCACTCACACGGTTACCAAGTTTTATTGCAGGTTTATTGTTGTAGTTGTGCTAGCTTACTACACAAGTTTAATAGTATTGAAATAGCAGGTGCAAGTTGTTCTATGATCGAGTAGTACAGCTCCAAGTCGTCCATAACCGTGGACACGGCTTTTCGAAAAGATTTAACCCTGCAGGGGTGCCCAAATATACCCACACGTACGATCAATCCATTAGGCAAGTCTCGCACCCTTAATAAAAACAGGTGCGCCATCAGGATAGTCACGACTCGCACTCTCCTTCACTACAAACAAGTCCAGTAAGCCACCTAACTAAGTTTAACCCGTATCGAGAGTCCGGCCGAATCTCTGAGACAGACTTAGCTGATGCGTGAACGGTTAAGATGGATCGGAGCCCACTAGGGGATGACCACTTAACAATGTGTACCGCGCCTAGACGGACGTGCAGAACAAGGGGTTACAAGGCACACATGGCTTCCCCCAAAGTAAATCGGACCATAAGAGACAAGCTGCACGCCCGACAAGAAACAAATGGAAAACCTCAAACTAGTTGTAGCCACTGGACAAGTATGTAGATTTCGGCAGTGTCAAGGGGAGGCCCAGAAGCATACCCACGTATGGTTAGAGCGCTCAGTCTCAGAACAGTTCATGCGATCTCGGGGTCCTAGGGGACACAAGTGAGCCGTTGTAAAACTGGCAAAATGACTCACCGATGCCTCTGCTTAATTCAATTTTAAGTATTAACAATAAAGTAAGCCATGAGTATCTCCAACAACATTTTTCCATAAAGTAGAGCATGCGATAACTTCCCAACACAATAAGATAACAACAATTGAAACAACCTGAACATGCCTATGACTCGCAAGGCCAACTCAAACAACAAGCACACGGTTAATAGGATGTATGAGAGGTTCTATGGCATGGCTTTGGATAACAGGTGGATAGGACTCGTGACTCATACAAAGCAGCGCGACACAAGGCTAGAATATAGAGCTAGTGAGAGCAAAAGTATTAAATGGGTAGAGAGAAAAGGGCTCGCCTGAAAAGGTTGTCGAGAAACTTCCGAAGAACTTGTCGTTGCTCACATCATCATGAAGCGTCCTATCCGGGAAGAAGCAAATCGCTACAACAAACATCGGATGCAACACTTACTACTACGAAGAAAGAGACGGCATGCTCATGTGAATGCATGCATGACATGACAATTATGATGCAATGCAACTTATCCAAATTAAGCGGAATCGAATTCCGACACACACATATATGGTTCAAGTTGTTTTACTACACGACAATTTAAATGTTTATTAGCATGGAAAAGACAAGGCAAGGGTGAGCTACACAAAATTAAATGGAACCGGGACAAGGTAATAACAATCCCGCACATATTCCATATGTAGTTATTTAAGTGATATGCAAATTACCACGACACGACATGATGTGAGATGCAAACATGTATATGGATGACATATTAATATTCTATACATTTTTCAAATCAAAATAGACATATTATTTAATTAAAACAAGTAATAAAAGGGGGAAGTTTTAATTGGTTTTTAGAAATAGCAGGGGAGTGGCTAGCTCGTTTTGACTGAAGACTGAAACTGACTGAAGGATTTTGGGTCGAAACTTCGAGAGTATACAAGATTAGGACAGGGGCTGAAAGTGGTGTTTGCTGAAGCAGAACTGAAACCTAGAAGAAGATTAACTGAACTGAAACTCGACGCTTATGCGCTGACAGGTGAAAACAAAGTTGCTGCGTGTGCTTTAGAATTCGAACCAGGGAGGTGGCAAACAAGAACCACAGACTTGGCTTCGGTTTTGGAACAGGACAGTGTGCAACGCGTAGATCAATAGCTGGCCAAGCAACGAGCAGCAGCTCAAATGATTGATACATGTACCGTGAAAACTAGCTAGCTAAAGCAAGCATCTGGATGGATCGCAAAATATAAGTATGTCCTAGCTGAAAATTGGACATACGTGCAGACAAGTACAGTTGCTTGCATATCGAACGATGGCAATAAAATCAACTGAGCTGACTGCCGGTCTAGTCAGGGAACAAGATAAAAAGTACTCTGGCCAGGGGACTTGGTGTCGATTAGCAGGGTAGGAGGTGGCAAGAACTGAACTTTTCCCAAATCAACAGAACACCTGGGAGCTTCAGAACCTAACGGAAGGTGTTTGACGCCGGGGGATCAGAAGGGAATCAGTACGCTGACCGCGCGGACAGCAACAGCGGACAAGGACGTGCTCTTCATGGCGACGGCCATGGTGGGTGTTAGGATGGTGCCGAGGCTACCGGAACAGTTAAAAAAATAAAGGGTGAGAAGGATCGAAGCGGCTGCTCACCGTGCGGTTGCTGGCGAAGGGATTCGGCTCGGGGACGCGTGACGGCGATGGGGAAGCAGACGAACGAGCAGGTGTCCATGGCGAGCGCGCGGCGAGACGATGAACTTGGCGATGATCCAGGCGCTCCGGCTCCAGGTCTTGGGCAAGCGAGGACGGAGGACTACCCAGTGCTCCTCCTAGCGTAGCAGCGGCGGCGGCTGAGGGAGATAAGAGAGGGAACCGGGCAGTGGCGCTGCAGGGGAAAAGGAGCAGCTAGGGTTTGACAGGGGATTAAAAGTGTTATAAAAGCGATAGGCAATAACGAAGAACGAAGAAGAAAACACAGCACGGAGACACAAGATTTTAACGTGGAAAACCCTCTCCAACAAAGAGAGGTAAAAACCACGGGCGCCAGCCAGCAAAACTTCACTATATCGGGTGTATGTTTACAAACGCCGTGGGCTATCTTATGATGCGATGAACCCAAGCCTCCGGCGACGGGCCTCGCTCCGCTCGTCAGAAGTTGGCCTCTACTTTATAGAATTTGGATCAGAATATAACAAAAAGGAGGAAGGGCAGGACTCACGCGGCTGGCGTGGGCGTGTTGGCGCCGGAAAGGAAAAGGAAGCACGCCCCCTGCGTGCTCTCCCTGGGAGAAGACGGCAATAACCAGGAGGGAGGTGAACTCCTTTTTCTTGCAGAAATATCTCAAGGTGAAAAGAAGGTACGTAGAGCATGCAAAAGAGGGGTTGGAAAGATTTTAAAACAGGTTCAATCAATATTTTAAACAAACATGAATTTGTACCAAAACATTATTTAAAGGTTTGTAAATATTATAGGCTTAGCTTTCATTTAACATAAGAAGAGAGGTAGGCTTATTATAAACCATACAAGAAAAATAAAAGTAGATTTTATTTCAAATAATTTTAAGTTTCAACAAAAACATGCAAGGGTTAATGATGCATGATGATGCATGACGCCACGATGACGCAAAAAAGAAAACAACAAGCAATTCTAATATTGGGGATTTTTCTGGGTGGTTACAACATGCAGTCAACAAAGCCTCCCCTCACCATGCCTTTGATAAACCAGCAGTGTCGAGCATGGAATTCACCAAGTCAGACAGCGTGCGGTTTTTCCTCTCGGCTACCCCATTAGACTGGGGCGAGTAGGGAGGCGTCCTCTCATGAATAATACCATGTTCCTCACAGAATTCGTCAAAGATTTTAGGAAAATACTCACCACCACGATCTGACCTAAGACGCTTGATCTTTCTCTCTAGTTGATTTTCAACTTCGGCCTTATAAATTTTTAAGTAGTTTAAAGCTTCATCTTTAGTTTGCAACAAGTAAACATAGCAAAATCTAGTCGCATCATCAATCAATGTCATGAAATATCTCTTTTCACCTTTCGTCAATACACCATTCATCTCACATAGATCAGAATGTCTGAGTTCTAGAGGTGCCAAGTTTCTCACCTCGGCCTCCATATGAGGCTTACGAGGTTGCTTCAATTGCACACAACTATGGCACTTAGAACCTTTGGCAATAGTGAATTTCAGAATTAAACTCATGCTGGATAACCGAGACATTAAACCAAAATTAATGTGACATAAACAAGAATGCCAAACACTGGTATCAACACTAACACCGCCACAAATATGGTTCACGGATTTATTACAAAAATCTGAAAGTGAACAGCGGAACAAGCCTCCGCACTCATAGCCTTTTCCAATAAATTGTCCATGCTTGGAAACGACTACCTTATTCGACTCTAAAACAACCTTAAACCCATCTCTGCAGAGAAGGGAACCGCTAACAAGATTATTGTTCATAGAAGGGACATGCTGCACGATATTCCCCGAAGTGAACTTCAGATCTACCATGCCAACACCACGAACAGAGGCATGTGACCCATTGCCCATAAGGATGGAGGAATCCCATGCGGCCTGGTAAGAAGTGAACATAGAGATGTCAGCACACACATGAACATTAGCACTTGTATCAATCCACCAAGAGGGAGATTTGAAATACCGAAAGAACAGTAAATAAATTACCATACCCATTAGTATTGCTAGCAGTCATGACGTTGACATTCTTGGCCTTTTTCCCTCTGCGGTCTGCGCATTATGGGCAGTCCTTAGAAAAGTGGCCGGGCTCTCTACAAGTGAAAAAAGTCAGATCACACCTATCCATGTTTGGCTTCTTCTTCTTGAAGGTTGTAGTCTTTACATGCTTGTTGAAAGAGGGCTTGAAGTTCCCTTTGTTCTTGCCTGAGGATTTGCCTTTCTGCTGCACAAAGTTAGCAGTAGCATGACCCTCTCCTTTCTCAGTAGTATCCTTAGCATGAGCCTTCTCCTCAACATCAAGAGATGCTATCAAATTTTCAACTGATATCTCCGGTCTCTTGTGTTTGAGAGCTGTGGCAAAGTTCCTCCATGAAGGGGGCAACTTAGCAATAATGCAACCCGCCACAAACTTGTCGGGTAAGGCACACTTAAGGAGTTCGAGCTCTTTGGCAATGCACTATATCTCATGAGCTTGTTGAACCACAGGAAGGTCCTTAGTCATCTTAAAATCATGAAAGCTCTCCATGATGTACAGTTCACTGCCAGCATCTGCAGCACTAAACTTGGCATCCAGTGCATCCCAGAGCTCCTTCCCGTCTTTTATGTGCATAAACACATCACACCGATGGTCAGCAAGAATGCTCAGAATGCATCCCACAAAGACAGTATTGGCTTCCTCGAACTTTTTCTGATCCTCGTCAGACATAGTTCCTTCAGGTTTGCCTTTACTAATCTGGAACACTTTCATCGTGGTCAGCCAAAGCTCAGCCTTGTACTGCCACGTCTTGAAGTGCACACCGGTGAATTTATCCGGCCTCAGTGCATCGATAAAACCAGCCATTGATAATTCAGGAAATTGCCTATAATTAGGTTTTTGGATTGTTGGATAATTAGGCACAATTTCCATAATTAATTCTAGAATATTAAGCATGACAACAGTAGCTACTACCATATGTAACTCGAACATACTAGATCTACTGAACAATAAGATGAACGGAAACAAGTAGCAGCGAAACATGTACTCGCAGAACATGATGAATAGGGAAACAGCAGTACACCGCATGTACCGTTTGCTTGCAGATGTAGTCATAGCAGTAACATTGTTGATGACAATGTTGGAGTAGACCGGTCGAAGCAGATGGCGATAAAGACAGCGGTAGGCTGCACCGCCCGACTTGGAGGGAAGACGACCCGTGATGAAGAACTCGAGCAGTCACGCAGAGCGCTTCCCAAAAACCTAATTCGCTCTCTCCCGTATAGGATCGCAAGGGCAAGTGGTTCCGGAGACCTACTCTCCCGTTCGCCGGAGCACACTGGCGCTCGGGATGGAATAGACTACGGAGGCGGCACAAGCAGCGAGAGGTGACAAAAACCCTAGATCGGTTTCAGGTTTTTGTGGCAGTAGCCGGGCAAGAGTTTATATAGGTGGCACAGTGGAGAAACCCTAGGCAACGTGGGCCACGCCCACGTCACAAGCCCGAGTCGGTTACAGCAGCCCACGATCCAGGAGTGACCCAAACCGGCTAGCTATGACGCATCCGTCAAGGACTCGGTCAAACGTTCGGTTTTCCTGTGCAGCAAAAAGATACGCTCGCTCCGAGGCTCAATTCCACAAACCGCGGTGCGCGTCATGACGTGTCGAGTCGAGACAAGACGAGCGAGCGAGGAGGAGGAGCGCGCGTGTGGCACTTCTCTTCTCACTCACTTGCCAAGTGGTGCAACACTCCACCTTATATATTGGTCTACATCTCTCCCAACTTTCCATGTGGGACAAAACTTAGCTCCTACCTCTCGCCTTTGTGTAGCCAAAAACTTGGGCTGCATGTCACATTGGCTCACACACATGGGCTTTGAGATTTTTAGGAATTTCTGAAATCTAGTATGGGCCCATAGTAAAAAGGCCCAATATTTCAACAATCCCCCACCAGATCTCGAATGCCCATTTAGAGATTTGCCAAACCTCACTACTTGTTTATATACCAGTGTTTCAGCAGAGACTGTTAAGTTGAACTTCCGCCTAGAACCTTAAGCTACGTCTATCAGCAACTTAAACAATGGACTACGCCTTGAATTGCAAGTTTGGTGCATCAAGATTTCACTCAAAGTCATAACCAGTACATGACTGCCAGTAGCCTACCCCGCGGGTTGGAGCATATGCGTCGTACTCCCTGGTCTCTTCATGAGTTTACTAGAGATCACCCAAATCTCATAGACTGCGACGTTTAACAGTCGGGCTCATATAGGTGTGTTCTTTCAAGAATGCTCTGTAGGACAGCATCTTTGCTAATCATAGCCAACAGAAACACATTAAGGCATGTTGCCAACCTGCCTTACAGATTTTGAGAGTTTTGCATCTTCACATAGAGAGGGTTACAGAATACTCTCCTCAGTTAAACCACTAGCTTGTTTTCCCATATCCTAATTCACGGGATCTCCGATCACAAAGGTTGGGTTACTACTATGTGTAACAACTCAGAAAGGTGTAACCCACTTCCTATTAATTAAAATGCCAAATTTTGTACCAAGATAAAACTTTTATCTATTATTGCATGTATGCATGTATTTCATATTATATGTATTTTATGATTTCATGTGTGTTATTATTTGTTGTGCAACAGTTAGTGAAGTCTAACTTAACCAATAGAAGCAATTGAGAAGGATTATAAGAACCAAAGAAACCAGAAATAAAAATAAGAAAGAAAAAGAGAAGAATAAGATGATCTATGAAATCTTATTGACTACCCTACTTTGAGCCTTTAAAACAAGCAATTTGTAACTCAAGCAAGTGTTTGGCCTGTTAGTTGAGCTTGACCAAGTTAGATACTAACTCAACCAAGAAAATTCTAACCAAAATTCAAATCAGAGCAACACTCAAACCTCAGCCAAAGTTTGAATCTGAAACAGTGACAATACCAAAATTTGAAATAAGATTTTTGCAAAACTCAACCTCTCTTGGTAACAAAAATATTTTTGGAAACCTTGGCTAATATGCTGATCACCCAAAGTGGAAATTTTCAAAATTTCGAATTTAAATTTCTTGCGGGCATTTCGTCGAACACTTGGCGGACAAAAATCGAGCAAAATTGTGATTACTGTGAAGATCACTATCGCCGTTCGCCCCATGCCTGTAGCCATGCTCCTGGACGACCCCACGGTCGAGCCCAGCCCCCTCTGCCCCGACCCGAGCCGTGAGAAAGGGAGGAGAAGAGGAGACAGCACCCGGGACCCTCCTCTCTTCTTCCCCAGCTTTCTGCAAGCTCCCGACCACCGTGCCCTCGCCAGCGCCGACCCACAGCACTCCGCGGCCGAGACCGAACCCCTCCAACACGCGACCAAGGCCGCCGTGCCTAGTGTCGCTCGACGCACGAGCCCAGGGCCCCGCACCGGCGACCTACTGGACGCCCTCGCCCTCGTCTCTCTGGCCTATTAAAGCCCCCACCGATCAAACGAACCAACTCGCCCCGCTCCCAGCTACCTCCCAGACAACCTCTCCTCTCCCCGCTCGTTCTCGTTTGACATCGCCAGCCCCGCCGGCGAGGTACTGGACGCGGAGGGCACCGCCGCGTTCGACCTCCCGGGAGCAAGCCACCGCCGGGAAGTGGTGGAGGAGACTCGCCGGAGTCTTTTCCGCTCATCGCTGTCGAGCTCTGCTTCCCCTCCGCACGCCGCCATCACCATCGTCTTCTTCACTGCGCGCAGGTGAGCTTCACCCTCGCCGACGAGAATGATGCACCAGCACCGTTAGATCTTGATCCAGCGGTAGCGTACCGGTTTGGTGAAATTAAGTGACCTAATGAGCGGGACCCACATGTCAGTTTGTTTTAAAACCTCTCCCGCCCGTGCGAATCGTTTTCTGGGCCGGCCCGTTTGGGTTTCGTTTGAATTCAGCCCAGTTCGTTTAGTTTCGGTCCGATTCGATTTTTATTTGTTTCCCGCCCATTTGAATTAATTCAAATAACTTTCAGATATGATTTTCAAACTTAAATTCCTAGAGTTTTAGAAATCCATTTTTAGCAAATGAATATGCGTTGGAAAGCTTGTGAAATGCTCTACACTGTAGAACTGGTTAGAATTCAAATTGAGTTAGGGATTTAAATAAATAAGATTAATGTGACCATAGCTTTATTAATCATAGAAAATTTCTAGAAAATTGTTTAAGCCACCTAAAATTATGAAAATTGGTTTGTGAACTCACTAATCAACTCCCCTACTGTTAGTCAACCTTAATCAACTCAAACCTTGTCAGTGCTACAAATTAGACCTCAATCCAACTCTAGTTAGCCACATAAAATGATAAATCTCTATCATACACTTAGAAATTAATTTGCCCTCAACCCAATTCACTTATTGAGTAAATCCTCATTGGAACTGGTACTAATACCCTTAGTTCAATACCAATGCTTGGAAAATAAGCCACATAGGGTACCTGGTAGACAAATCCAACTTGCACACTTAATAAAAACTTGGAAGAAAATTCTTGCAAATCAATTCAAATAAAATCCAACATGAACCTTATTGTTTGAAAACAAGTTTGTGTGTTGGTGTGTTGTTAGCATTGTGTAGTGATGATGTGCTTTGTGTTTATTTGTTATTAGATGCTAGTATTGCCGAGGAGGATATTGAGGGGGAATATTATCAAGAAGAAGAAGAATACCCCGGACACTTTGCCAACCAAGGCAAGCCATCTTTTGAAGCATACTCCAAATGCCTAGTTTTACTATTTCATTCTACTTGTTTTAAGTAAATTGCATGATTGAATTGCTAGAGTAGAATGATAGAAGAGTAGTGATCTCTTGCTTAGCAAGAGCATCAAGCTGAGTTTATCCAACTAAAGCTTATTGGTATCATCACTCAATAGAGTGGCTTAGTCGCTAATAAAATTGAGGCCATCTCTACGTGGAACCCCAATTGAACTTGGTGACTTGAACTGGAAAACTTGAAATGAAGATTCTCCTACATGATGGTTTTATGAAGAAAAATAATATTGACTAAGAACTATGGAATGTGTTTGCTAAATGATAATAAGTGATGTACCATGTGAGCCAACCATTACCGTAGGACCACATTACCCCTAAATGGGAAGGGGCTTAGTCCGTAGCTTGTTCACCCTAGTATGGGAGGTCTTGTATCATCCTTTATAGAAGTGCATCGTGCGCGGGTACTTCTGAACCGAGTGGAAATTCCATTCATCCGGCACTCCGGAGCGGGCAAAACTAGAGGCACCGGAATGGGGTTTCCGTATCCCGGGCTCTAGGGAAGGATCCTGTACTAGAGTGAGCAAGTGAAAGAGTTTGTTTGATTATTTGAACCTCGCATACTTTGTGTATGACGAACTGTGGACTTCTCCCGGCAGATGTATCGAATCTTGTGGGTAAAGTGTACCCCTCTGCAGAGGTTTCAAACTATTCGAATAGCCACGTCCTCGGTTATGGACAGTTGGCAAACTATACTTGACTTTTGTCAAGAATGATAATAACTTATGGTGAGCTTGGTGAATGACATGACTTGACTTGACATTGATATTGACACAGTTGAAGTTCCTCTTTAGATTGAACTTAGAGAACTAAACCTCTTTTCCCACCAATGAACATTCTTGGGAAATAAAACTAGCTTTGGCAACTAAATTTAGTGCTTAGTCCATTATATCAAACCTTGCATATCTACTTCATTATTTCATTTATAAGACGGTTTGCGAGTGCATCCAATGTACTCACGGCTGTGTCCCTGGCTATCAACTTGGCCATACTATGGGGAAGAGTATCCGGAGGAAGGTTATGAAGAAGAGTATCAGAACTAAGATCTTCTACTGAGTTGCCATTGCCTGTCGGGTGAAGGCATGGACCCGAAGACGTTATTTCCGCTGCTTTATTGTGTTGTATTCTGAACTTGGTCTCGATGACCATTGTATTTGAACCATCGTATTGTAATGTCTATGGAACTGGTTACCAACTACGTTATGTGTATCACAACAATGATTCTGGGATTATGGTGGAATGCATAACGGGCACTTTGAATTTGTGATAAATTCGGGGTCGTCACAAGTTGGTATCAGAGCCTAGGCTGACCATTGGAGACCTTAGTTAGAATGGACGTTAATTGACACCTTTACAAAAGCAAAGATATAAGTAATGGTTTAAAATTGCTTAGTCTTTTCCTCTCTATTTACAAAGTTTTGTACATGCTTCAGTTTTTACCTACTTAAAATTTTGCACACTTGTGTTGATCACTAACTTAATCTAATCTAAAATTTTGTAGATGGCACCGGTATTCACTGAGCAGTACCAGTTGGGCCATGGTGGCAGCCTTTGTTTTGAGCGTGACCTCACCACCCTAACCTTGTTCCTGGATCATCTGTATCCGGAGTTCAAGGGAGCCGTGCTCAATGAGCACCCGGATGGAGAGCTACGACGGCTTGTCAGGGCCAGCTGCCGTGGCAAGAAGGGAGATTTGAGTTCTCCAAGGATCAAGTTCAAGCTTGTGGAGAACACTTGGGCCAATGGTTTGGTCCGAGCTATGCAGGAGATGCACGCCCGCTTGTGCGGACTGCATGTTGAGGAGGTCCAGGGGAACGCTTTAGGAACTTTGCTCGGCGTGATGCAGATGGGCATCCCGCAAACATGCCAGGGCAAAATGAGCCGTGTACCTACATCGATCACATGGACTTCTTGCTGTACTCCACTCAGCAGGAGGCCGATCGTGCCCGTTGATGTCTACGCACTTCTATTCTTGTAGACACTTGTTGGGCCTCCAAGTGCAGAGGTTTGTAGAACAGCAGCAAGTTTCCCTCAAGTGGATCACCCAAGGTTTATCGAACTCAGGGAGGTTAGAGGTCAAAGCTATCCCTCTCAAGCAACCCTGCAATTATGATACAGAAAGTCTCTTGTGTCCCCAACACACCCAATACACTTGTCAGATGTATAGGTGCACTAGTTCGGCGAAGAGATAGTGAAATACAAGCGGTATATATGATTATAAGTAGCAAACGTGATGTGAAATAAATATCGCTGCGAGCAAACAAGTAATAAAATAGCAAGTAAACGGTATGCAAAGCTTGGAAACAAGGCCTAGGGATCGTACTTTCACTAGTGGACACACTCCCAACAATGTAACATGAATGAACAAGTAACTTCTCTTGCTAAGGTACTCTGAATTACTCTCCTATTGAATAACACTAATCATTGTGTAGTGGCTACAGAAGCACCCCTTAAAGTTCATCAAGTACTTGACAAACACCACTCATAGAGATATCCAAATCAGATCACAATTCAAGATAGAAATCATTGCAACTTAGACCAAGTACTAACACGGTGCACACACTCTCACCTTTACACCATGAAAGGAGGAATAGATCACTCAAACTATCATAGCAATAATTATTCTCATAATCCACAAGGGATCACAATCATAGCCTAAACCAAGTACCACCATGATGCACGCACTGTCACCGTTACACCATAACAGGAGGAATAGATTACTTTAATAATATCACTAGAGTACACAAAATATCTGAATAATAACATGTACTTGTTCAACATGATACAAAGCTCACGATCACATAAAGATCACATCATGGGAGAGAGAGGTGAACCACATAGCTACCGGTAGAGCCCTCAGCCCCGGGGATGAACTACTCCCTCCTCATCATAGGAGACAGCAAGGTTGATGGAGATGGCGGTGAGGTCGATGGAGACGGCGGAGACGGCGATGGAGACCGATGGAGATGGCTCCGGGGGCACTTCCCCGTCCTGGCAGGGTGCCGGAACAGAGACTTCTGTCCCCCGAAATTCGTCGGTGGCGGCGGCAGAGCTGCGAAACTGTTCTGGAAAAATCGCCGAATCCCCTAGGGTTTTCCGTCCCGAGGCTTCTTATAGGCGAAGGGGCGTCGCGAGAGGGCAGCCAGGGGCTCCTCACACATGGGTGGCGCGGCCAGGGCCTGGGCCGCGCCACCCCTGTGTGAGGGCAGGCCCTGGCCCCTCTCCGGCTCTCTTTCGGATGTCTGGATGCTCCCGGGAAAAATAAGACTTCTGGCTTTGGTTTCGTCCAATTCCGAGAATATTTCCTGTGTATCACTCTGAAACACAAAAACAGCAGAAAACAGGGAACTGGCACTGTGGCATCTTGTTAATAGGTTAGTTCCGGAAAATGCATAAAAGTGCCACGAAGTGTAACGAAACAGTAGGCAAATGGTGTAAAAACAAGCATGGAGCATCAAAAATTATAGATACATTTGAGACGTATCAGCATCCCCAAGCTTAACTCCTGCTCGTCCTCGAGTAGGTAAGTGATAACAAAAGAATAATTTTTGAGGTGACATGCACCTACACAATCTTGATCATATATGTAAGCATTGGTGAGCTGGGATCAATAGAACTTAAAACATGGGCATGAAAGATATAATCATGACAATAAGAACTTAGCAACCATGTTGTAAACATGCAAATGAACACAAACAAAAGATCATGGTAATGAAACAATGAAAGTCAAACGTGTGTTCAAATCATAAGGAAAAACATACAAGTGGTTTTCAGCTTGTCCTTCATGGAGAGCAAAACATAAATGCATAGGACACCTCAAAGTTTAAGAGGGCGACTAGATACAAATAATTTAAGAACAAGTGAAACCAACAATATGAATCAATCAATGAACTTTGGGACAATGCATATCACACTAAGAATGCCAACTATGCTCTCTTAATGGTGCATAAAGAAAGAAGGTGGTGACTCAACATAAAAGTAAAAGAAAGGCCCTTCGCAGAGGGAAGCAGTGATTAAACATGTGCTAGAGCTTTTCATTTGTAAAACAGAGAGATAAAAATTGGTTTTGAGAGGTGGTTGTCTTTATCAACGACTGGCAATGGGGTTCTTACTATCTTCCATACAAAAATGAAGCAAGTTTTTGAGAGAGAGATTGGCACTTTTGTGCTCTTTTTATAAAGCTTGGCACTCCTCCCCACCTTTTTTCCTTTCACAAACCATGGCTAACCGATTCCATCGGGTGCCCACCAACATTCACATTCTTGGAGGAGTGCCTTTTTTCTATTTTTTTCTATTTTTTTCTTTTTTGGAATAAGCAATATGGAAGATAGCAAATCCGACCACTACGTCCCCATGAGCTGAAAACAGTGTCACAAAACGAGAAGTATTTTGAAGGTTTTTGAAAGGTAGCACATGAAAATTTTACTTTGGAATGGCTTACAAATACCATGCATAGGAATTTATAGTGGACACAATGGCAAACTTGGTTTTTTAGGAGTTGGATGCACGAGTAGAGCTCATACTCAGTACAAGTCGAGGGCTAGCAAAAGACTGGGAGCGACCAACTAAGAGAGCAATAATGGTCATAATCATGCAAAGCGACAAAGCGACATTAAAAGAAGCATACGATGGCATCAAAAGTCAAAAACTAAATGATCATGAAGGCTAATGGCGACTTTGTAAGAGTCTAACATGTGTGAGCATGCGCCAAGTCAACCCATATAAAGCATCAAGGAGAAAACCAAAATAATGCTTCTATACAATAAAAACAACGCATGATTTTTTCAAAGGCTCATTAAGCAATCTCAGTTATTTGAGACAAGTCATGCTACAGCAAAACCACTAAGCATACTATCAAAAAGACATCAAGCATGACATGAAAAAGCCTAAGCCGCAGTCTACACAAGCTCCTTCTTGTACCACTATTTTGCACAAAGCTTTTTCTCTTTTCCAACACCATTCAAACTTTTTAATCCAATTCTTTTGAGGAAAACCAACATGGTCCAGAGGCAAAAATACACCTTGATAAATAAATATAAGAAGATCTGAACGCAAATCAAGGCGAAAATGAAAACCAAAAGCAGTAGCAGAAAAAGAGAACACTCATTGAAACGATAAGAGTGAAAAACAGAGTGTTCTTGGCAAATGAAAAGCGAGTTCATCTCCTCTAAAGGAAACATGATGTGATCTAACCATTTATTGCAGCAAACTAAACTAAACTAATACTGAAAACAAAAACAACTGACGCTCCAAGAAAAACACATAGAGCATGAAGCAATAAAAATATAGTGTCTTGAAAGGTGACCTGATTTTTGCCGATGAAGAAGGGGTGCCTCGGGGGCATCCCCAAGCTTTGACGCTTGTACTTCTTGGATATTTCTTGGGGTGATGCATGGGCATCCCCAAGCTTGAGCTTTTGTCCATTCTTCAACTCATCTCATCATTCTCCAATCCCTACACTTGAAAACTTCCTTCATACAAAACTAAACACAATTCTATTAGCAACATTAGTGTAAGCATAACATATAATCAACCTCTTTTTGCTTCAGGTTTCAACCCAAAACCACCACATATATAGCATATACTACTGTAGCAACTTCCCCAAAAGTTCCGTGATAAAAAGAACTCAAAAGAAAGCGATAAAGCGGCAAACACAAATATTGGCAGAAATCTGTCAAAACTGAACAGCTGACAAAGGTCGAATTTTTGAGGGGTTTTCTGTTGCTCAAATTAAAAAGTGTTCAACTAATGAAAGTTTGGATATAACCTGGGGCATATGCACAAGAAATGGCAGGTCCAAAAGATATACGGAGAATTTATACGAATTTTTACGGTGCAGCACCAAAAACAGTTTCAGGACAGCAATATCCCCAAATCTTTACCTCACTCAAATTAGAGGCTTCTCTTGGCACAAAAACGAAATAAACAAGATAAGGAGCGGTCATTACAGTAGTAATGACTTCCAAGACTCAAATAAAAAAAAAGTACTGTAAAGAAAACATTGGGTTATCTCCCAAGAGTGCTTTTCTTTAACGCCTTTGAGCTAGGCGTAGTAATTTGCAAAGATGCTCATGTGGGCGCCATATAAGAGCTTGAGGCAAAGGCGCCATATAGGAACTTAAAGCAATAGAGAGCATCAAAAAGCAAATGTGAAAGACATTTATATCTGAACCACTTCCTATGAAAAATAGTCTTGTAGAGAGACAAGTCATGAAAGCACAAAGCAAAAAGCATAAGAAGGCAAAACAAATACAACTTCAAAAATTGCAGCATAGATAGGGGAAACTCAATATTGTTGAGATCCATCAAACCATGTTTCCCTCTCTCATAATAACTTTCAGCAGCATCATGAATAGAACTAACAATATAACTATCACATAAAACATCCCTATCATGAGCCACATGCATAAAAGAATTAATACTCACCACAGGAACAATAGTAGTAGGAGCAGATTCAACAGAATAATTATTCTCATCACCATAATCATCATAAATAGGAGGCATATTGTAATCATAACTAATTTTATCCTCAATAGTAGGTGAACTGAAAATATTATACTCATCATCACAAGCTAGAGAACTACTATGTCGCAAAGCATATTCTTCAAACATATCATCATAAGAAACTTTCTCCACTAAAGCTGGGGAACTAAAAATATCATGCTTAACAAAACCAGCTTCCCAAAGCTTAGACTTTTCTATAGCATTATCAACAACGGTGTTCAAAGCATTCATACTAACAACACTATTAGCATGCAAATTAAGCTCCAAAGGTTTTTCAATTTTCTCTTCAAACACTTCATATCTAAACTCAGGAAAAAGACTAGCGAACTCTTTGTTTTCCATTAAGCCTAACTAGTGAAAATAAAAACAAGAAACAAAAAGATGTAATTGCAGAATCTAAAGGAAATAACTCCGAGCACTCACACAGGAGGATGCGAGTACCTTTTACCTTACCTCCCCGGCAACGGCGCCAGAAAATAGCTTGATGTCTACGCACTTCTATTCTTGTAGACACTTGTTGGGCCTCCAAGTGCAGAGGTTTGTAGAACAGCAGCAAGTTTCCCTCAAGTGGATCACCCAAGGTTTATCGAACTCAGGGAGGTTAGAGGTCAAAGCTATCCCCCTCAAGCAACCCTGCAATTACGATACAGAAAGTCTCTTGTGTCCCCAACACACCCAATACACTTGTCAGATGTATAGGTGCACTAGTTCGGCGAAGAGATAGTGAAATACAAGCGGTATATATGATTATAAGTAGCAAACGTGATGTGAAATAAATATCGCTGCGAGCAAACAAGTAATAAAATAGCAAGTAAACGGTATGCAAAGCTTGGAAACAAGGCCTAGGGATCGTACTTTCACTAGTGGACACACTCCCAACAATGTAACATGAATGAACAAGTAACTTCTCTTGCTAAGGTACTCTGAATTACTCTCCTATTGAATAACACTAATCATTGTGTAGTGGCTACAGAAACACCCCTTAAAGTTCATCAAGTACTTGACAAACACCACTCATAGAGATATCCAAATCAGATCACAATTCAAGATAGAAATCATTGCAACTTAGACCAAGTACTAACACGGTGCACACACTCTCACCTTTACACCATGAAAGGAGGAATAGATCACTCAAACTATCATAGCAATAATTATTCTCATAATCCACAAGGGATCACAATCATAGCCTAAACCAAGTACCACCATGATGCACGCACTGTCACCGTTACACCATAACAGGAGGAATAGATTACTTTAATAATATCACTAGAGTACACAAAATATCTGAATAATAATATGTACTTGTTCAACATGATACAAAGCTCACGATCACATAAAGATCACATCATGGGAGAGAGAGGTGAACCACATAGCTACCGGTAGAGCCCTCAGCCCCGGGGATGAACTACTCCCTCCTCATCATAGGAGACAGCAAGGTTGATGGAGATGGCGGTGAGGTCGATGGAGACGGCGGAGACGGCGATGGAGACCGATGGAGATGGCTCCGGGGGCACTTCCCCATCCCGGCAGGGTGCCGGAACAGAGACTTCTGTCCCCCGAAATTCGTCGGTGGCGGCGGCGGAGCTGCGGAACTGTTCTGGAAAAATCGCCGAATCCCCTAGGGTTTCCATCCCGAGGCTTCTTATAGGCGAAGGGGCGTCGCGAGAGGGCAGCCAGGGGCTCCTCACACATGGGTGGCGTGGCCAGGGCCTGGGCCGCGCCACCCCTGTGTGAGGGCAGGCCCTGGCCCCTCTCCGGCTCTCTTTTGGATGTCTGGATGCTCCCGGGAAAAATAAGACTTCTGGCTTTGGTTTCATCCAATTCCGAGAATATTTCCTGTGTATCACTCTGAAATACAAAAACAGCAGAAAACAGGGAACTGGCACTGTGGCATCTTGTTAATAGGTTAGTTCCGGAAAATGCATAAAAGTGCCACGAAGTGTAACAAAACAGTAGGCAAATGGTGTAAAAACAAGCATGGAGCATAAAAAATTATAGATACGTTTGAGACGTATCACCCGTACCAAGGCCAACCTTGAGCACTTCGCACTGGTGGAAGCACGGAGCACTATCAGGATTCTTGCTAGGGATCGCAAGAGTCTTTGCCGCCAGCGCGATGAGAGGGATCACACCATTGAGGAGCTGAAGGCCAATGTGGCTGAGCTGACTGAGTACATTGAGAGTCTCGAGAGCCACCTTGGTGAGGAGGAAGGCATTGATCTCTGCAAGGAGGATAATGCCCTCATTAGTGACGAGGATGACTTCATGGAGGACCTGGATAAGGAGGAGGATCCTGAGGAGAATGGATTCATTGTGGATGATGAGGAGGAAGACCCCGAGGAGCCCAATGTCTAGATTGGAGATCCCCGTGTTATCTAGTTATGAGTTTACTTTGAGTCACTTCGTGTAGGTGTGAGTTGTATCCCCCTCTCTAGTAGACGGGTCGCAATGGTTTGATGTAAACCATTTGTAAGGTGTGAACTCGTATGTATGATACGATTGATGCTTGTTGAATGAAATATGAATTTGGCCCTTAAGGCCTTAGTAAGACAAAAATTGCATCATATATATTACATTTAAATCTTAGCAAAATGAGTCTTTCCCTCTTGTCTTACACACCTTATCTTCAGATGCCGCGAGCACCCCCACCCCCGAATCCGGAATGGCCGAACTGCTAAGGTTGATCATGGAAGACCAGGAAGCAGCCCGAGCTGAGCGCTAAGCTAACTTGGCCACTCTTCAGCAACTAACCCAGATGGCAATGAACCACAACAATGGCAATGGAAATGGCCATGGTGAAGGAGAGAACAATGGCCATGGTGATCACCGATCCAAGTTAAGGAGTTTCCAGAATACCAACCCTCCTGTGTTCACCAAGTCTGAAGAACCCTTAGATGCTGATGACTGGCTTCGCACTATGGAGAACAAATTGGCAGTAGCCGAAGTTGGTGACAATGAGAAGGTCTTGTACACCACCCACTATCTTGCGGGAGCCGCAAGAGCTTGGTGGGATAGCACCCGTGCAATGCAAGCCCTAGGGTATGTGATGCCTTGGGAGGAGTTCAAGAGCAAGTTTAGCAAAGCCCATGTTCCTTTGGGATTGATTAAAAGGATGAGAGATGAGTTTAGAAATCTAAAGCAAGGTTCCCTCTCTGTGGTTGACTACCGTGACAAGTTCCTTACCTTGTCTAGATATGCCCCAGATGACACCAACACCACTGAAAAGAAGCAAGAAAGGTTTCTGGATGGACTTCATGATGAGATGCAATGTGTCTTGGTCAGCATTCACTTTGCCGACCTGGAGTCACTGGTTGACTCTGCCATTCAGATGGAAGGCAAACTCAAGCAAGCTGCAGAGAACCGCAAGCGCCGTATGATGTATCAAGGCAACTTGAGCAATTCGCAGAAGCCGAGGGGAAATCCACCTATGGGTTTCGCCCCTAGACCTATGAGGCCATCTGCACCCGCTCCACGTCCCAACTTTCCTAGCCGTCCCCCTGGCCACAACTTCAACCGTGCACCTCCAAGACCTAATGGCCACCACTTCAACCCCAATGCTCCCAGGCCCAATGGAGCATCTGTGCCACCCAAGTCGGGTGACAAGTCTGGTGTTACCTGTTATGAGTGCGGACTCAAAGGGCACTACTCCAATGAGTGCCCCAAGAAGCTAAATGATGCATCCAAGACCACTGCTCCTGCTCAGCAGCAGCGCCGTGTTGGAAATGGCAAGAACTATCCACCAAGGAACCAGCCTCACCCTCGAGGCCGCCTGAACCACATGAATGTTGAAGAAGCTCAGGAAGCAACCGACGTTGTGCTTGGTATGTTCCCTATTAACTCAGTTCCTGCAAGAGTTCTGTTTGATTCTGGAGCTTCACACTTGTTTGTTACTAAGTTATTTGTTGATAAAAGTGGACTTCAACCAACACCCCTGAAACATGCCATGTTAGTACAAATACCTAGGTCAACAACAAGGGCTGAGTGGAACTGTTTGGCAGTTCCCATAGAAATTCATGGAATATCTTTCTTAGCCAATTTGATAGTTTTGGGAACCAAAGGTTTGGAAGTAGTTCTCGGTATGAATTGGATGTCTTCCCATCAAGGAGTGATAGATTGTGCCAAGAAGACCATCACCATGAAGAGTAGCACTGGAATTGTAGTAAAGCATGTGTCTGTAAAACCACCCCAATCCACCAAATGCCATAAGAGTATCTCAGGACCCACTATAGAGGAAGTTCCCATCGTCTGTGAATACCCGGATGTTTTTCCCGATGAGCTACCCGAAATGCCACCGGATCAGGATATTGAGTTCATCATTGAGCTTATTCCCGGGACTGGATCCATAGCCCAATGACCCTATCGTATGAACCCAGCTGAACTAGCGGAGTTAAAGAAGCAATTGGATGACCTCTTGAGGAAAGGATTGATTTAGCCAAGTTCTTCTGCTTGGAGATCACCCATTCTGTTTGTGGATAAAAGTGACGGTTCCAGCCGACTGTGCACTGACTACCGCAAGCTAAATGATGTGACCATCAAGAACAAGTATCCTCTCCCTAAGATTGATGATCTGTTCGACCAATTGACTGGAGCTCGAGTCTTCTCGAAGATAGACCTTAGAACTGGATACCATCAATTGAAGATCCGTGCAACGGATATACCCAAAACAGCCTTCACTACCCGATACGGATTGTATGAGTACACCGTAATGTCCTTTGGATTAACCAATGCCCATGCTTATTTCATGAATCTCATGAATAAGGTTTTCATGGAGTTTTTGGACAAGTTTGTTGTTGTCTTCATTGATGACATTCTTATCTACTCCAAGTCTGAAGAAGAGCATGCAACCCATTTGAGATTAATCTTAGAGACTCTGAGAGAGCATCAGCTGTATGCCAAGTTCAGTAAATGTGAGTTCTGGTTGAAGGAAGTGGGATTCTTAGGTCATGTATTATCAGCGGGAGGAATATCAGTAGACCCAAAGAAGATCAAATCAGTCATGGAATGGGAAGCCCCTACCACTCAAACTGAAGTTAGAGGTTTTCTTAGATTAGCGGGATATTACCGCAAGTTTGTTGAAGGGTTTTTAAGCATTGCCCGGCCAATGACCCAATTGTTGAAGAAGGACAAGAAGTTTGAATGGACCCCCAAGTGTGAAGAAAGTTTCCAAGAGCTCAAGAAGCGATTGGTAACCGCCCCCGTCCTAACCATGCCCGATATCACCAAGAACTTTGATGTCTATTGCGACGCTTCCAAACTTGGACTTGGTTGTGTGTTAATGCAAGAAGGCAAGGTCATAGCTTACCTCTCTCGGCAGCTTCGACCTCATTAACAAAACTATCCGACCCATGATCTGGAGTTAGCAGCTGTAGTTCTCACTTTGAAGACCTGGAGGCACTATCTTATGGGTAACCGATGTGAGATCTACACTGATCACAAGAGTTTGAAATATTTCTTCACCTAGAAGGAGTTGAACATGAGGTAAAGAAGATGGATAGAGTTGATCAAGGATTATGATCTGGAAATCCATTATCACCCTGGTAAGGCCAATGTAGTGGCCGATGCATTGAGTAGGAAGCCCTGCTCGTTAAATATGATGATCAAAGAGGAGCAACCTATGTTACACCAAGAGTTTGAAAGGTTTGGATTGGAACTAGTCAGTCGAGGATTCTTAGCCAACCTTGAGTTTCAACCCACCCTGATGAGCCAAATCAAAGAAGCCCAGAAGGGAAATAAGAGTATTGATGGAATGAAGCGCAGAATTAGTTCCGGCAAGGTGCCCAGATTTGAAGAAGATGATCAAGGAGTTCTTTGGTATAAAGGACGTATCTGTGTGCCGGCGGACTCAGAATTGAAGGAAGTTATTATGCAAGAAGCTCATAAGACACCTTACTCCATTCATCCCAGTGGAACTAAGATGTACCAAGATTTAAAGGAACAATTTTGGTGGCATGGAATGAAGCGTGAGATTGCATCGTTCATATCTAAGTGTGATATTTGTCAAAGAGTCAAGGCTGAACATCAATGTCCTGCTGGATTGCTGCAACCTTTGCAAGTTCCGGAATGGAAGTGGGAATCTATTGGAATAGATTTCATCACTGGATTTCCAAGGTCTAGCCGTGGAAATGACTCTATCTGGGTCATTGTGGATAGACTGACCAAGGTTGCCCACTTTATTCCTGTCAAGACCACTTATACCTCAGGACAGCTGGCAGATCTTTATCTATCCAGAATTGTTAGCTTGCATGGAGTCCCTAAAACCATAGTTTCTGATCGAGGAACCCAATTCACCTCAAGATTTTGGAAAAGTTTGCATCAAGCCTTGGGAACCAAATTAGCCTTTAGCATAGCTTACCACCCTCAGACTGATGGACAGACTAAAAGAGTAAATCAGATACTTGAAGATATGTTGAGAGCCTGTGTTGTAGCCTATGGAGCTAAATGGGAAGATTGTCTGCCTTTCGCGGAGTTTTCCTACAACAACAACTATCAAGCCAGTTTGCAAATGGCCCCATTTGAAGCTTTATATGGGAGGAAGTGTCATACCCCTTTGAATTGGTCGAAAATAGGAGACAGTCAGATATTTGGACCAGACATTCTGCAAGAGGCTGAAGAGAAGGTTCGCATGATCCGTGATTACCTCAAGGCAGCCCAGTCTAGACAGAAGAGCTATGCCGACAAGAGACGTAGAGAACTGACCTTCCAGTTTGGAGATTTTGTGTATCTTAGAGTATCACCTCTCAAGGGAATGGAAAGATTCCAAGTAAAAGGAAAGCTTGCACCAAGATATATTGGACCCTTCAAGGTACTAAGCCGCAGAGGAGAAGTGTCATATCAGTTGGAAATGCCCCCTGAATTGTCTGAAGTGCACGATGTCTTTCACGTGTCTTTACTTCAGAAATGTCTTGAAGTGCCGGAGAAGCCAGAAATCTTCAAGAATATTGATCACCGTTCGGTGGACATCAACAAGGACTTGACCTATCGTGAAGAGCCTATCCGTATCCTCAAGGAAGCTTATCGAACCACTCAAACCCGAAGCATCAAGTTTCTGAAAGTTTAGTGGAGTAATCACACCAAAGATGAAGCCACTTGGGAACGAGAAGATTACCTTCAGAAAGAGTTTCCCAATCTTTTCAATTCTTAATTAGTGAATCTCGGGGACGAGATTCTTTTTAAGGGGGAAAGATTGTAACAACTCAGAAAGGTGTAACCCACTTCCTATTAATTAAAATGCCAAATTTTGCACCAAGATAAAACTTTTATCTATTATTGCATGTATGCATGTATTTCATATTATATGTATTTTATGATTTCATGTGTGTTATTATTTGTTGTGCAATAGTTAGTGAAGTCTAACTTAACCAATAGAAGCAATTGAGAAGGATTATAAGAACCAAAGAAACCAGAAATAAAAAATAAGAAAGAAAAAGAGAAGAATAAGATGATCTATGAAATCTTATTGACTACCCTACTTTGAGCCTTTAGAACAAGCAATCTATAACTCAAGCAAGTGTTTGGCCAGTTAGTTGAGCTTGACCAAGTTAGATACTAACTCAACCAAGAAAATTCTAACCAAAATTCAAATCAGAGCAACACTCAAACCTTAGCCAAAGTTTGAATCTGAAACAGTGACAATACCAAAATTGGAAATAAGATTTTTGCAAAACTCAACCTCTCTTGGTAACAAAAATATTTTTGGAAACCTTGGCTAATATGCTGATCACCCAAAGTGGAAATTTTCAAAATTTTGAATTTAAATTTCTTGCGGGCATTTCGTCGAACACTTGGCGGACAAAAATCGAGCAAAATCATGATTACTGTGAAGATCACTATCGCCGTTCGCCCCATGCCTGTAGCCATGCTCCTGGACGACGCCGCGGTCGAGCCCAGCCCCCTCTGCCCCAACCCGAGCCCTGAGAAAGGGAGGAGAAGAGGAGACAGCACCCGGGACCCCCCTCTCTTCTTCCCCAGCTTTCTGCAAGCTCCCGACCACCGTGCCCTCGCCAGCGCCGACCCACAGCACTCCGCGGCCGAGACCGAACCCCTCCAGCACGCGAGCAAGGCCGCTGTGCCCAGTGTCGCTCGACGCACGCGCCCAGGGCCCCCGCACCGGCGACCTACTGGACGCCCTCGCCCTCGTCTCTCCGGCCTATAAAAGCCCCCGCCGATCAAACAAACCAACTCGCCCCGCTCCCAGCTACCTCCCAGACAACCTCTCCTCTCCCCGCTCGCTCTCGTTTGACGTCGCCAGCCCCGCCGGCGAGGTACTGGACGTGGAGGGCGCCGCCATGTTTGACCTCCCGGGAGCAAGCCGCCATCGAGAAGTGGTGGAGGAGACTCGCCGGAGTCTTTTCCGCTCGTCGCCGTCGAGCTCTGCTTCCCCTATGCACGCCGCTGTCGCCGTCGTCTTCTTCACTGCGCGCAAGTGAGCTTCACCCTCGCCGACGAGAACGATGCACCAGCACCGTTAGATCTTGATCCAGCGGTAGCGTACCGGTTCGGTGAAATTAAGTGACCAGATGAGCGGGACCCACATGTCAGTTTGTTTTAAAACCTCTCCCGCCCGTGCGAATCATTTTCTGGGCCGGCCCATTCGGGTTTTGTTTGAATTCAGCCCAGTTCGTTTAGTTTTGGTCCGATTCGATTTTCATTTGTTTCCCGCCCGTTTGAATTAATTCAAATAACTTTCAGATATGATTTTCAAACTTAAATTCCAAGAGTTTTAGAAATCCATTTTTAGCAAATGAATATGCGTTGGAAAGCTTGTGAAATGCTCTACACTGAAGAACTGGTTAGAATTCAAATTGATTTAGGGATTTAAATAAATAAGATTAATGTGACCATAGCTTTATTAATCATAGAAAATTTCTAGAAAATTGTTTAAGCCACCTAAAATTATGAAAATTGGTTTGTGAACTCACTAATCAACTCCCCTACTGTTAGTCAACCTTAATCAACTCAAACCTTATTAGTGGTACAAATTAGACCTCAATCCAACTCTAGTTAGCCACATAAAATGATAAATCTCTATCATACACTTAGAAATTAATTTGCCCTCAACCCAATTCACTTATTGAGTAAATCCTCATTGGAACTGGTACAAATACCCTTAGTTCAATACCAATGCTTGGAAAATAAGCCACATAGGGTACCTGGTAGACAAATCCAACTTGCACACTTAATAAAAACTTGGAAGAAAATTCTTGCAAATCAATTCACATAAAATCCAACATGAACCTTATTGTTTGAAAACAAGTTTGTGTGTTGGTGTGTTGTTAGCATTGTGTAGTGATGATGTGCTTTGTGTTTATTCGTTATTAGACGCTACTGTTGCTGAGGAGGATATTGAGGGGGAATATTATCAAGAAGAAGAAGAATACCCCAGACACTTTGGCAACCAAGGCAAGCCATCTTTTGAAGCATACTCCAAATGCCTAGTTTTACTATTTCATTCTACTTGTTTTAAGTAAATTGCGTGATTGAATTGCTAGAGTAGAATGATAGAAGAGTAGTGATATCTTGCTTAGCAAGAGCATCAAGCTGAGTTTATCCAACTAAAGCTTATTGGTATCATCACTCAATAGAGTGGCTTAGTCGCTAATAAAATTGAGGCCATCTCTACGTGGAACCCCAATTGAACTTGGTGACTTGAACTGGAAAACTTGAAATGAAGATTCTCCTACATGATGGTTTTATGAAGAAAAATAATATTGACTAAGAACTATGGAATGTGTTTGCTAAATGATAATAAGTGATGTACCATGTGAGCCAACCATTACCGTACGACCACATTACCCCTAAATGGGAAGGGGCTTAGTCCGTAGCTTGTTCACCCTAGTATGGGAGGTCTTGTATCATCCTTTATAGAAGTGCATCGTGCGCGGGTACTTCTGAACCGAGTGGAAATTCCATTCATCCGGCACTCTAGAGCAGGCAAAACTAGAGGTGCCGGAACGGGGTTTCCATATCCCGGGCTCTAGGGAAGGATGCTGTACTAGAGTGAGCAAGTGAAAGAGTTTGTTTGATTATCTGAACCTCGCATACTTTGTGTATGACGAACCGTGGACTTCTCCCGGTAGATGTATCAAATCTTGTGGGTAAAGTGTACCCCTCTGCAGAGGTTTCAAACTATTCGAATAGCTGCGTCCTCGGTTATGGACAGTTGGCAAACTATACTTGACTTTTGTCAAGAATGATAATAACTTATGGTGAGCTTGGTGAATGACATGACTTGACTCGACATTGATATTGACACACTTGAAGTTCCTCTTTAGATTGAACTTAGAGAACTAAACCTCTTTTCCCACCAATGAACATTCTTGGGAAATAAAACTAGCTTTGGCAACTAAACTTAGTGCTTAGTCCATTATATCAAACCTTGCATATCTACTTCATTATTTCATTTATAAGATGGTTTGCGAGTGCATCCAATGTACTCACGGCTATGTCCCTGGCTATCAACTTGGCCAGACTATGGGGAAGAGTATCCGGAGGAAGGTTATGAAGAAGAGTATCAGAACTAAGATCTTCTACTGAGTCGCCATTGCCTGTAGGGTGAAGGCATGGACCCGAAGACGTTATTTCCGCTGCTTTATTGTGTTGTATTCTGAACTTGGTCTCTATGACCATTGTATTTGAACCATCGTATTGTAATGTCTATGGAACTGGTTACCAACTATGTTATGTGTATCACAACAATGATTCTAGGATTGTGGTGGAATGCATAACGGGCACTTCAAATTTGTGATAAATTCGGGGTCGTCACACTATGGCATAACATCTATGGGTCTCAAACCCATCTCCCTCGATGCACTGTCTATCACATTGCATGATAGTCCCTTGGTAAAAGGATCTGCCAGGTTTTTGTCTGTTTGAATATATGTAACAGTTATTACTCCGGAGTTTCGCAATTTCCTGACAGACTTCAAACGTCTTTTAATGTGTCTTGATGACTTCGCATTATCCTTAGAATTGTTCACTTTGACAATAACTGTTTGGTTGTCATAATTCAAGAGGATGGCCGGCACAGGTTTTTCAACCACTGGCAAGTCCATCAAGAGCTCACGCAGTCATTCTGACTCTACAGTGGCTGTGTCTAAAGCAGTAAGTTCTGCTTCCATGGTTGACCTCATCAATATGGTTTGCCTACATGATCTCCATGATACGGCGCCACCTCCAAAGGTAAACACATACACACTAGTGGCTTTAATATCATCTACATCAGAGATCCAATTTGCGTCACTATATCCTTCAAGCACAGCAGGGTGTCCTAAATAGTGAATCCCGTAACTCATTGTACCACATAGATAGCGCATGACCCTTTCAAGTGCATGCCAATGATCAATACCCGGGTTTGACATGAACCTACTCAACTTGCTCACAGCAAAAGAGATGTCAGGTCTAGTCACGCTCGCTAAGTACATGAGTGAACCAATGATCTGAGAATATCTCAGTTGATATGCTGGTTCGTTCTTGTTCTTATGTAATATCACACTGGGATCATAAGGTGTTGGACAAGACTTGCCATCAATAAAGCCAAACCGGATCAAGATCTTCTCAACATAGTGGGATTGCGATAAAGTAATCCCACTCTCATTCTTATTTAGCTTGATGTTTAGGATCACATCAGCTTCTCCGAGATCTTTCATATGAAAGCACTTTGACAAGAAAGACTTGACCTCAAGTATTACTTTCATGTTTGTACCAAAGATGAGAATATCATCAATGTATAAACACAATATAACACCTTCGCCCCCACCATGGCAATAGTAAACGCACTTGTCAGCCTCATTAATGACAAAGCCAACAGAAGTTAAAGTTCTGTCAAACTTCTTATGTCATTGCTTAGGTGCTTGTTTTAGGCTATATAAAAGATTTTAACAACTTACACACCTTTCTCTCTTCACCTTTTACCACAAATCCATCAGGTTGATCCATATAGATTTCCTCTTCCAACTCTCCATTGAGGAAAGCTATCTTTACGTCCATTTGATGAACGATAAGAACATAAGAGGCAGCCATGGAAAGTAGTACTCGAATGGTGGTTAGTCTAGCGACAAGTGAATAGGTGTCAAAGTAATCTTCGCCTTCTCTCTGTGTGTAGCCTTTCGCTACAAGTCTCGCCTTGTACTTCTCAATAGTACCATCAGGCCTTAGCTTCTTCTTGAACACCCACTTGTAGCCCACAGGCTTACAGCCATGGGGACGCTCTGATAATTCCCATGTTCCATTAGAAAAAATTGAGTCCATCTTATTTTGGATAGCTTCTTTCCAATCATCTGCATCTGGTGATGCAAATGCCTCAGCAATGGATGTGGGAGTATCATCCATAAGGTACACAATGAAATCATTGCCAAAGGACTTTGCAGTCCTCCGTCTCTTGCTCCTTGTAGGAGCTTCATTGTCATCCTTCTCATGAATGTTCTCAAAAACGTTCTCATGTGGTTGCTCAAAATAATCATCAGATGTACTAGATTCAGGAATTATCTCAGAAGAAAATCTAGCAGTGCTATGCATATCTTTCATAGGAAACATATTCTCAAAAAATGTTGCATCACGAGATTCCATTATAGTGTCAACATGCATATCAGGTACCTCGGATTTAACTACTAAAAATCTATAACCAATGCTCCACTGAGCATAACCTAGAAAGATGCAATCTATTTTCTTTGGTCCAAGTTTGCGTTTCTTTGGGATGGGAATGTTGACCTTCGCCAAGCATCCCCAAGTGCGCAAATACGAAAGTGATGGCTTTCTCCCAACCCTCTCCTCATAAGGGGTTTTCTCTTTATTCTTGTTAGGAACTCTATTCAGGACATGACATGCAGTCAACAAAGCCTCCCCTCACCATGCCTTTGATAAACCAGCAGTGTCGAGCATGGAATTCACCAAGTCAGATAGCATGCGGTTTTTCCTCTTGGCTACCCCATTAGATTGGGGCGAGTAGGGAGGCGTCCTCTCATGAATAATACTGTGTTCCTCACAGAATTCTTCAAAGATTTTAGGAAAATACTCTCCACCACGATCCGACCTAAGACGCTTGATCTTTCTCTCTAGTTGGTTTTCAACTTCGGCCTTATAAATTTTAAAGTAGTTTAAAGCTTCATCTTTAGTTTGCAACAAGTAAACATAGCAAAATCTAGTCGCATCATCAATCAATGTCATGAAATATCTCTTTTCTCCTTTTGTCAATACACCATTCATCTCACATAGATCAGAATGTCTGAGTTCTAGAGGTGCCAAGTTTCTCTCCTCGGCCTCAATATGAGGCTTACGAAGTTGCTTCAATTGCACACAACTATGGCACTTAGAACTTTTGGCAATAGTGAATTTCAGAATTAAACTCATGCTGGATAACCGAGACATCAAACCAAAATTAATGTGACATAAACAAGAATGCCAAACACTGATATCATCACTAACACCGTGACAAATATGGTTCACGGATTTATTACAAAAATCTGAAAGTGAACAGCGGAACAAGCCTCCGCACTCATAGCCTTTTCCAATAAATTGTCCATGCTTGGAAATGACTACCTTATTCGACTCTAAAACAACCTTAAACCCATCTCTGCAGAGAAGGGAACCGCTAACAAGATTATTGTTCATAGAAGGGACATGCTGCACGTTCCTCAGCTGCACGATATTCCCCGAAGTGAACTTCAGATCTACCGTGCCAACACCACGAACAGAGACATGTGACCCATTGCCCATAAGGATGGACGAAACCCATGCGGCCTGGTAAGAAGTGAACATAGAGATGTCAGCACACACATGAACATTAGCACCCGTATCAATCCACCAAGAGGGAGATTTGAAATACCGAAAGAACAGTAAATAGATTACCATACCCATTAGTATTGCTAGCAGTCATGACGTTGACATTCTTGGCCTTTTTCCCTCTGTGGTCTGTGCATTCCGGGCAGTCCTTAGAAAAGTGGCCGGGCTCTCCACAAGTGAAACAAGTCAGATCACACCTATCCCTGTTTGGCTTCTTCTTCTTGAAGGTTGTAGTCTTTACAGGCTTGTTGAAAGAGGGCTTGAAGTTCCCTTTGTTCTTGCCTGAGGATTTGCCTTTCTGCTCCACAAAGTTAGTAGTAGCATGACCCTCTCCTTTCTCAGTAGTATCCTTAGCACGAGCCTTCTCCTCAACATCAAGAGACGCTATCAAATTTTCAACTGATATCTCCTGTCTCTTGTGTTTGAGAGCTGTGGCAAAGTTCCTCCATGAAGGGGGCAACTTAGCAATAATGCAACCCGCCACAAACTTGTCGGGTAAGGCACACTTAAGGAGTTCGAGCTCTTTGGCAATGCACTATATCTCATGAGCTTGTTGAACCACAGGAAGGTCCTTAGTCATCTTAAAATCATGAAAGCTCTCCATGATGTATAGTTCACTGCCAGCATCTGCAGCACTAAACTTGGCATCCAGTGCATCCCAGAGCTCCTTCCCGTCTTTTATGTGCATAAACACATCACACCTATGGTCAGCAAGAATGCTCAGAATGCATCCCACAAAGACAGTATTGGCTTCCTCGAACTTTTTCTGATCCTCGTCAGACATAGTTCCTTCAGGTTTGCCTTTACTAATCTGGAACACTTTCATCATGGTCAGCCAAAGCTCAGCCTTGTACTGCCACCTCTTGAAGTGCACACCGATGAATTTATCTGGCCTCAGTGCATCGATAAAACCAGCCATTGATAATTCAGGAAATTGCCTACAATTAGGTTTTTGGATTGTTGGATAATTAGACACAATTTCCATAATTAATTCTAGAATATTAAGCATGACAACAGTAGCTACTACCATATGTAACTCGAACGTACTAGATGTACTGAACAACAAGATGAACGGAAACAAGTAGCAGCGAAACATGTACTCGCAGAACATGATGAATAGGGAAACAGCAGTACACCGCATGTACCGTTCGCTTGCAGATGTAGTCATAGCAGTAACGTTGTTGATGACAATGTTGGAGTAGACCGGTCGAAGCAGATGGCGATAAAGACGGCGGTAGGCTGCACCGCCCGACTTGGAGGGAAGACGACCCGTGATGAAGAACTCGAGCAGTCACGCAGAGCGCTTCCCAAAAACCTAATTCGCTCTCTCCCGTACAGGATCGCAAGGGCAAGTGGTTCTGGAAACCTACTCTCCCGTTCGCCGGTGCACACTGGCGCTCGGGATGGAGTAGACTACGGAGGCGGCACAAGCAGTGAGAGGTGATAAAAACCCTAGATCGGTTTCAGGTTTTTGCAGTGGTAGCCGGGCAAGAGTTTATATAGGTGGCACAGCGGAGAAACCCTAGGCAACGTGGGCCACGCCCACGTCGCAAGCCCGAGTCGGTTACAGCAGCCCACGATCCAGGAGTGACCCGAACCGGCTAGCTATGACGCGTCCGTCAAGGACTCGGTCAAACGTTCGGTTTTCCTGTGTAGCAAAAAGATAAGCTTGCTCCGAGGCTTAATTATGCAACCCGCGGTGCGTGTCGTGACATGTCGAGTCGAGACGAGACGAGCGAGCGAGGAGGAGGAGGAGCACGCGTGTGGCACTTCTCTTCTCACTCACTTACCAAGTGGTGCAACACTCCACCTTATATGTTGGTCTACATCTCTCCCAATTTTTCATGTGGGACTAAACTTAGCTCCCACCTCTTGCCTTTGTGCAGCCAAAAACTTGGGCTGCATGTCACATGGCCTCACACACATGGGCTTTGAGATTTCTAGGAATTTCTGAAATCCATTATGGGCCTATAGTAAAAAGGCCCAATATTTTAGCAATTATCTCTTTTGTAGCGGAACACCTATGTTTGTGGGAGGTATGTGCTCCACACCGTGTGGATGTCAACCCCATGCATCATTTCACGTCTCCATGATGCCAACTTGTATTTCCGACATTTAAAATAAAATAAAATGAGACTGCCTTCAGGTGGGCGATCGCGCCCCCTTTTACCCTCACAAAATCATCGTAATAAAGAATGGTATGAAATCATTTCAGTATATCAGAAAATTGAAGTCATTGTTAATGCAATATTTTTGTTATGCATCAAATACTTTCTAAGATGATGATTATCTTGTCACTATAAAAACTACCTCTTGCCCCTAGGCGATACCAGGAGGTCGGGGTGGGTGTGGGTGGCACCTCATCACTTCCATCCCCTGCCCTTGGCCTCTCTCGATGTTGTTGTCGCTAGCCTTGCCACGGTGGCAGAGGAATGGAAAACGGGCTCATCTCTTCTCCTAGAGGCGCTAGTGGTTGGATGGAGCGGCTGGGAAACGTTGCTTCTTCCACATGGTGATGAAAGAGGTCTATGGCTGCTATGGATCTGGGCTTCCATACCAACATCTGCCTCCTACTTAAAGTCAACAGGTCCTCAAAATCACCAATGCTTTGTGTTCATATTATTATTATTATTGTTTCCTTTTCATCGGTAACTAGTAGAGCTCGACGTCCTCGATTCTACGACATGCATGCCCAAATGCATAATATAAAATGGTACTTTTCAATTGATAGCCGTGATGATGGATGCATGCACGGGCCTGGGCAAGGTTAATGCCTTGATCACTGTCCTGAAGATCGGCGAAAGACGGTAGTAGTGGGACCTTATGCAAGGGCGCGCGTTGAGGGTCTGCTAGACCGCTTTGTTATCCTGGATCACTGTTAGGCATTTTGGTGAGGCCTTTGTTTTTATGATGATGTGCGTTGGTGCGAGGTTGGGGCGCACAACCTGAACATGGCCACCCCGTTCAGCAAGTTTGTAAGTGTTGCGACAGTTGTCGCTAGTGTGGCGACTTTGGGTTGATCATTATTTTATTTGTTAGGCTTTGTTGAATAATATAGATAAACAAGGTTATCTGCAGCATTTTGATGTAGGGGCTGGGGGTTCAACCTCTTTTAAAAAACACTCTATCTCATGGTCATACAACACTGACAAGTGACAATCAGCCGTAGGAACTTAGAGTGAATTGGAGATTGATGCATCTTTGTATTGCTGACTCCCCTCGTGTGATCTCTGAGAAAACCAAGTAGATATTCCAGCTCATCTGGCTCGAGATGGGCAAACTTATTCTTTCCAACCCAAACAAGATCCCTTTCTTCACTCACGGCTGACATATTTCTGAGAATCTAGATATGGTGCATCACTTGATCTTGCAAGAGCACAATGGATCTGAGCAATCAACATTGCACTTGACACAGATGCCAACAAACAACTGAGTTTCTCTCTTGAGTCCCACAATGGCCACCACTTCTTATCTTAAAGAAAATATCCAAATATAGCCTTTCGAATGAGAGGGCTGAGAGGAATCTTGTTCCCAATTGGTAAATTATGGATATAGCTTCTTTTCCTAGTAGTTTCACAAAAGTGCAGAGAATCCATAACCTCTAGCTATATGTCATACATAAATATTGAGCTTTTCGCCTATACACATTTTGGAGCTCGCGCCCACATTTTCCTAGTATAAGAAAGCTGGTCCAATAGCTTCTTTAGGAAGTCTACTTGTCCATGACCATAGACTGTCACTAGGTAGGTTGAATCTAACCACTATTTTTGGGAGAGGCCTTGCCTCTTTATGGTTACCATCCAAGGGGGTCGAGTTCATTGTGCTCCACCTGCATGATAATTCCCTTTTCCTTACTTTCTTCCATCGATCTTACTTTATTTCCTCCCAAAGGAATCAAATAATCTACTAGGAACATGTCAAATTACATAAAAAGCAATGCCCTTGCATCAAACTGAAAGCGAAAACAATTTTGCAATACAAATGTGTGATCAAACCAAAATTACCTCATATTGAGATAAATTTTAGAATGATGATCTCGTCTAGTAGTGATGCATAGACTGAATCAACTAAGATAGAGAGAGTGGCATCCAAACCTACAAATTTTAATCAAAAATATACATCAGAAGGTTCTCTTTTCTAAGTATTACTAGCTAGTTGGTGTTGCTTTCATGGAAAAGCCAACCTTATGTTGTATAATTTTGTTTAAAATTTTAGAGTGGTGGATGCCGCTCTCTCTGTATTAAATGATTTGGTCTGTGCACTCAAGGAATTTATCTTAATATGATTTTGGTTTTATTGTACATTTTAATTGCAAAATTGTTCTCTCTTCCAATATGATGTAAAGAAATTGGAATTTCTAAATAATTTGGTACGTTCCTAGTAGTTTTTTTGATTCCTTTGGAGGGAGAAAGAAAGTAAGAGTAATGGAAGAAGTAAGAAAACAAAAGCTTTATGGAGGTGGAGCACAAGGAACTCGGTCATCTTGGATGGTAACCATGAAGAATAAATGCCTATCACAAAACTAGTGGGTTGACTCAACCTACCTAGTGACAAGCTACGGTCAGTGATCGGGAGAGTTCCTAAGCAAGCTAATGGGCCACCTCTCTTGTACTATGAAAGTGTGGCACGAGCTCCAAAATGTGTACGGCCGACAATTTTCATATATATGGCATATAGCTAATTTTTTTTGATCCTCTGCACTTCTGTGCAACTGCTAGGAAAAGAAGCTTCACCCATAATTTACGAATTGGTAACAGGTTTCCTCTCCATCCTCTCCCTCCAAAGACCATATTTGTGGCCTTTTCTCATTATAAGAAGTCGCAGCCTTCCTAGGACCCTCGAGATGATCAGATTTACTGTACATCTATGACAAGTGCAAAACTGACTGAGCAGGTCAATTGTCCTCATGCAAGATGAAGTGATCCACCACCTCCAGATGTCTAGAAGTATGCCATGCAAGGGAGCAGAAAAGGGAATCTTATTCGGGTTGGAAAGAACAAGGTTTCGCCTCTGAAGTCACATGAGCTAGAATATATAATCGTTTTTTTTCAAGAGAACACATAAGTGGAGTCAGCAATACAAAGAGGAATTAATCTCTTGGCAATTCATTCGAAGTTGATATGGTTTCTTATCACTTGCAGTATTGAAAATAAGTTCCCAATGGTGTTAATGTGCTTTCCTTATTCATAGGTATTGGAGGATAAGTTGCTCTACACAAGCTTTAGATCCACACAAGGACAATGATTTCTGTTGAGATAAATGAAGATAATAAGAGGACACTGAGGGTCTGGTGGAATCACACACAAACTGGCGTGCTAATTGAGATTGTTGTCCTGCAAACAGTCACTGATGATTGAATTGCATCATTGCTTGTGGATTTTGCGGCTTTGACTTCATGATTGGGGGCAGTCTGCATCAATCTTGCTGGTAGCTACCGACACAATCATGATGGCTTGAATGGTGACAAAATCTGATTTTTTCTAACACTACTTTAGAATCTTGAATGACGTCAAGTCGGATAAGGTGAAGATGTAGCCTATTAATTTTAATGCATGCTTTATCATTTGATTCTTGTCTTTAGAAACCAGAACTCACGTATATTTAAACATTGTTGTAGAAGGATAGGGGGAGAAAGATTGGCGGAATATAGTGGATGTATTATTGAGCCTCGGGGGCGAGTACATATAGGCGTACAGGGAGTACACTTGGAGTAGAAGACAGGTAATTTATACCTAACCTATCCTAGTACAAACCGACTATATCTCTAACATCCCCCCCCCCAGCGGTCGTAGCGATAGTGACGTGAACAACTGTAGCGTCGCGGACAGTCAGACTGTAGAGAAACCGAAGACACATAAACCAACGGGCTGAGCCCCCCCCCTCCCCCGCCCCGTAGTCGGAGCAGGAGTGTCGTGGACAAAGTTGCGTCGCAGGTGCTTGGACTTGGACTGTAGAGGAAGCCGAGAAGTGCTCATGCGAGGTGATAGCCCTTGTACCGATGTCGAGAAAGCCGAGAGCGATGAGTGCTGCAACCTTAGTCGAGGTAGCCATGCAAGGGTTCACCGTGATCGATGTCGTGGTCGGGGTTGCCGGTGTCGATGTAGCCGCAGGCGCGTAGTGCACCGTAGAAGGACGGTGACACGTCGAGGCAGTCGTCGAGGAGAGGATGTCGAAGTCGATGCAGTCCGAGGCGTCGAGGACGAGGTGGAGCCATGGCTTTGCCAGAACCAGGCGCACGTCAGGGACGAAGGCATACTCCAGTTGTGCCAAAATGGAGTACGCAAAGACGAACACGAGGACAAGGCGCTGCGACCAAGCTTGCCAGACTCGGGAACACGTCGGAGACGAAGGCAAGCACCGGTGTCGCCAGTACCGGGCATGCGAAGAACGGGGCTAGTAGAAACAACTTCACGCCATTTTGGAGAGGAGACTAGCAGAGAAGGCCTCCATGACAGTTGCGAGGCGCACAACGGCAGCGAGTGCCGATGCAGTCCGCGGTTGTCGGAGTAGACGAGCAGGTGTAGTCGAGAACGAGGCGATGACGCTGACGATGAAGTCGTGCTGGACGTAGACGTAGAAGGTAGCGAACCAGCAACGACAAAGAGTGGCCATGCTGGATGCCTAGATAGGCGAAGGCGGGACCTGCGACGGCTAGGAGTGGCCATGCAGGTTGCCTATGGAGATGCGGCGGAGGTGCTCGAAGCAGGCGAGAAAGAACCCGGCGGCGTGACGAAGACCATGCGCGGACGGTGACATCCCATGCCGAGGGAGGTGGCGCAGTGGAAGCCAGCGATGTCCTCGCGAGGTGACGGCGATGACCGCGTGTAGCAATGCTACGGCCCGATGGGACGGTGCGACTACAGGGCGCGAGTCGGTGCAGCGGTGTGAGAACCACCACCAACATACATGCCGGAGAAGGCACGTTGGTAGCCGGCGGCGGGGACCAAAGGCAGCGATGCTACGGCCCGAAGGGGCGATGCAGCGGCAGCCCGATGCTCAAACAATGGTAGGCGCGTGCTCATGGACGTACTTGGTGGAGACGTGCGTTAGATCGGTTGATCAGACCGATGGCGGTGCTGTACGCGCCAAGTCCTAGATGACGGTACATAAATCGAAACCCGTGGCGTCGTTGTCGGTGAAGTCTGATATGTCTCAAACGTATCTATAATTTTTTATGCTCCATGCTTGTTTATACACCATTTACTTTGTGTTTGGTTACACTTCATGGCATTTTTTATGCATTTTCCAGAACTAACCTATTAACAAGATGCCACAGTGCCAGTTCCCTTTTTTCTGCTATTTTTGTGTTTCAGAAAAGTTACACAGGAAATATTCTCGGAATTGGACAAAATAAAAGTCGAACCTCCTATTTTTACCGAAGCTTTACGAAGACCAAAGATGAGACGGAGGGGGGCCAGGAGCCAAGCTCACCACAGGGGGGTGCGGCCCAGCCCCTGGCCGCGCCACCCCATGGTGAGGCCAGCTGGCCCCACCTCTGACGATGCCCTTTCGCCTGTAAAGTCCCCTCGACGGGAAAAACCTAAGGGACGGATCGCTTTTCCTCGAAACATACTGCAAGCCGCCGCTATCATCGAAACGAGATCGGGAGGATCTAGGAGCTCTTCCCGGCACCCTGCCGAAGAGGAGAATCCCTGCCAGAGGCCTTCTCCACCACCATGGTCGCCTCCGGAGTGATGTGTGAGTAGTCTACCTTGGACTACGGGTCCATAGCAGTAGCTAGATGGTTGTCTTCTCCACGATGTGCTTCATGTTTAGATCTTGTGAGCTGCCCTACATGATCAAGATCATCTTTATGTAATCATACATGTTGTGTTTGTTGGGATCCGATGAGTATTGGTACTATGTTAAGTTGATACACACTATTTACTTTCTTGCATACTATTATCCTTTTTACCACTCGATACGCTCAATCCTTTGTTTACAGCAAACCGGTGAGATCGACAACCTCGTCGTAAGTTGGGAGTGATACGTCCATTTTGCATCACTATTTTGTATCATGATTTACTGTTATTCATTGATATATTTCATATTTAGAGATGATACTTATGTTGTTTCCTCTGTTTTTACATGTTTGATGATCATTGGAGGATTTGCTGCCGCAGTTAGGATTCTGCTGGAAAAAGGACTGTCAAGACACCATATTTCGGAAGATCACGAAATTCTAAAAAAATACCAGAAAATTATATTTTACCAGAAGACTGAAGAAGCCAGAAGGAGGAGTCAAGAGGAGACACAGGGCAGGCTCACACACAGGGGGCACGGCCGGACCCCCGGCCGCGCCGGCCTATTGTGTGGCCGCCCTGGCCCACTTCTGCCATCGCCCCTTTGCATATTTCATCGTCCCCAAAAACCTAAGTCACAGGGGGCTCAGAGATAGACACCGCTGCCTCTGCGGGGCGGAAAACACCAGAGAGAGAAAAGCTCTCCGGCAGGCAGGAATCTGCCAGGGAAATTCCTTCCCGGAGAGGGGAGATCATCGCCATCATCATCGCCATCGCATCGGACTTCATCGGGATCATCATCATCATCTCCATCACCAGCACCTTCATCTCCACCATCACCACGCCATCCCGCTGTAACATCTTGAGTTGGATCTTGTTAAATTCTTAGGGGTAACTTTCCCGGTGTTGATTACCCTTGTGGTTGATGCTATTGAGTAGAACCATTGAATTAAGGTTTATGCTCAGATTGTTATTTACCATTATTTTACCTCTGATCATGATCCATATGATGTCTTGTGAGTAGTTCATTTAGTTCTTGAAGACATGGGAGAAGTCAAGATGTTAGTAGTGGAATTATGTTAAGTAATATTTAGTGGTTTGATATTTATTTATTGTGGTGCTATTTCACTAGTGGTGTCATGTGAATGTCGACTACATGATACTTCACCATTTATGGGCCTAGTGAGATACATTGTGTATTTGGCTACCAATTGTGGGGTTGCTGGAGTGACAGAATCCTAAACCTCCATTGGGAAACCATTACACTAGGGAGCGTAGGATCTTAGAGTTTAAGGCTATGGTTAGATTTATCTTAATTACTTTCTTATATTTGTGGATGCTTGCAAGGGGTATAATCACAAGTGTGTATTTATCCTAGTAAGGGTAGTGCGCTAGCACAGGTTCACCCCCATAACACTTATTAAACCAATAAAAATTATTTAGCGGCATGAAGCGAAAGCTCTTGACAGAAACTCCCGTGTGTCCTTGAGAATGTTTGGTCATCATAAGTTACACAACCAGCTTGTCCTTTGCACTAGAAAGGATTGGGCCACTTGCAGCAATTATTATTACTGCCTTTTGTTTACTTACACTATATTTACTTGCATTACCAAATACTCTTGAAAACCTTTTTGCTAGTATTTACAGTGAATTCTTGATCAAAACCACTTGTCAACACCTTTTGCTCCCCCTATACTTGTGGGTCATCAAGTCTATTTTCTGGCGCCATTGCCGGGGAGTGAAGCGCTATTGAAGAGTGGAATTGGTAAAGGTAACCGTCGCTGTGAGTATTGTTTTTATTTCTGTCTTTTATTTTTATTTTTTTTGCTATGGAGGGTTCTCCATTTGGGTTCCTATTTGGGAACACTACTACCACTGCTGCACATGTGGATGAACCACCACCACCTCCTGCTCAATTAGATCCTTTTAAAATACCTATGAAAATTGTTGAACATGTTATGGATAACTGCTATTCAAGAGATGGAACTGTCCATCCGGGTAATCACTTACTCTTTATACATGAATTATGCGAGTTGTTCAAGCGTGCAGGTATTTCACCGAGCCAGGTCAAGAGGAAGCTATTCTCTTTATCACTGAAAGGCAGAGCTGAGGAGTGGTATCGGCTGCTTAAGGATGGTCCATCTATTGCTTGGGAGGAAATTGTACCTCTCTTTTATTCCAAGTTTTATCCTCCAAGTGAAATTCATAAAGATCATAATCGAATATATAACTTTTGGCCTCATGATGGAGAGAGTATTGCCCAAGCGTGGGGGAGATTGAAGTTACTAATGCTCAAATGTCCCATTCATGAGCTCCCCAGTAATATTGTTATTGATAACTTTTATGCGAGGCTTACTCTTCATGAAAAGGAATTTTTGGATGCTTCCTGTTTTGGATCATTTACCCTTATGAAAGAAGATGCTAAGTGGAATCTTCTCGACCGTATTCAAGAAAATGCTGAAGGATGGGAAAACGACAAAGGTAGGAAGTCAGGTATAAATTATGATTATGAATGCATTAAAGCTTTTATGGGAACCGATGACTTTCATAATGTTAGTACTGCTTATAGTCTTGATTCTCAAATACTTGCTAACTGTTTTAAGGCCTTTGCCTCTTATCTTGATGTTCCAAAGAAAGATTGGAACAAATATCATGCGCCTTATAAAGATTCCATTAGTCATATTCCTGCTACAGCTACTGAAGTTTGTACTATTGATAGCATTTTACCTGAACCTTATTTCAAGAAGACACCTTTCCCTGCTAAGGTAAAAGAGCATTCTACTTTGGTAAGTTTTCTTAATAAAAGTACTAAGAAAGCTGCAGAACCTGATGAGCAAATTATTATTAAGTCTCCTGTAGATATAGTGAAGGACCTTGTTACTAAAGATGTAGGGGATGAACATATTATCTTTTGTGAAGATGCTACTAACATTATTTCACATCCTAGTAGGCGTAGCAAAACAAGTGTTCCTGTTATCTCTGTCAAGATTGGTGATCATTGCTATTATGGTTTATGTGACATTGGTGCAAGTTCAGGTGCCATTCCTTTAGATCTTTATAGAGAAATCAGGCATGAGATTGGCCCTTGTGAATTAGAGGAGATTGATGTGACACCCCCGAATTTATCACAAATTCTAAGTGCCCGTTATGTAATCCATCACAATCCCAGAATCATTGTTGTGATTTACATAACGTAGTTGATATCACAGTCATAGACATTAATAGTAAATAAGGGGATTACATAGGTGGTCGCACAGACCAAACCTTACAATACATCAATATGCAGCGGAATAACACTTTGGGTCCATATTATCAAGCTTCAACCGCACAGGCAAAGCAGACAGTAGGAAATGAGCCTAATTCGCAAAGTCGTCAACGATTCCTTCCTTCTTGATTTTTCTCCTTCAAGTCTGGCCAAGTTAATAGCCAGGGACAGAGCCATGAGTACATTGCATGCACTCGCAAACCACCTTATAAATAAATGAATAGAGAATGCATAGTTCATATAGTGGTCTAAGCTCTAGGTTCATTTGCATAAAGCAGAATTTCCTTTCAAAGATCTTTTTATTTAAAATGGTAAGAAAACATTTAGCTCTTTATAAATCTCTAGATGGAATTCCCCCAAATGTCAATTCTTTTGTTCACCAAGTCACCTCCATGGTCACCGAAATTCATTGTCAAGTCACCTTTCTCAATCATTTTCAAAGTAAAACCTGATAACGGCCAAGTACAACCAATCCAACCGTCCATGACCGCGGACATGGCTATTCGAATAGTTTTACACTCCACAGAGGTTGTACACTTTACCCACACCATCCGACTACTCATCGTGTGGGCAACTTCCCCGCATAACGACATATACCACGACAAGCAGCCGACCATTAATGTTTCACCTGCCCGCCTTAGCATACACACTACCGCCTAGAGATGTATCCCCCAACACCGGGGTCCAAGAAGCTGTCCGGAGTGTGCAAGGTTCCCAGCCGCTTGTTCCACTGGAATGCCACTAACCGAGGTAGAGTCCTACACCCGGTAGTCCATTTTTAATGAGGGCTCTTCGGCTTGTACCCCAACCACCTGAAAAGGAGGACAAGGCGAACCTAGGCCGTAGCCACAGGGTGCCCTGGAAGAGGAGTCCCTGGTCGGACTTCCATTTACAGTGGGTAGGGTCTACACTAAGGAGAACAAACTACTCCACTAAGCCCCGTCCCATATAAGGGTAATGTGGTCACACTGTATGGTTGGTCCAGTATGGTACTCCACACATTTATCATTTTTGTCAAACCTTCATGTCACCTTCACCATGTCACCATTTTGTAAATAGTTTTCCAAAGTCACCCTTGGGTAAGGTTGCCCATCTCCAAGGTTTGTGTTTCAAAATCATCCTTGGGCGAGGTTGCCCCTTTCCAAGGTTTTCATTTCAAAATCTTCATGATCTTCATTGGGGTTCCCACCTAGTCATTTTTCATGAATGCCTTCAGCTCAAGCATGATCCCCATGAGGGCACAAGGATCTAGGTAGGTATATTGGATAGGCTTAGCTTGATGCTCTAATTAGCATCCACTAAGGAAAGGTTTATCAAAGGTAGGCTAAGCTTGACGCACTTGATGTCATCCACAAAAAGAGTTGGATGCACTTGCTAAGAAAGACATCACTACTCATTTGCAAATTGGTAACAATTATTTTAGCACACACTTTCATTTAAAAGAAAGTAAACATGCATTATAAAACTGGGTAAGGGTATGATCAAAAGATGGCTTGCCTGGCTTGGCAATGTCATAGGCTTCTTCATCTTCATCTCGGGTTGATTGATCTCCATCTCCATTTCTTGGTTGTCTTCGGGATCCATTCTCCTTACTCTCGTTGTCGTCTAATCGTTGGAAAGCAAATGAGCATACAATCACCACACAATTCACAAACAACCTCTATTTACTCAAATACACATACTTGGGTAAGGGAAGTGATCTAGGAATTCTATGGAGAGTGGTTTAAACATAATTGAGTTCATATAGAGGGAATTGTCACTTTGTTGACTTAAGTGAGGATTTAATTCACTTTGAATCGTGAAATATCTCTTGCAAGTCCTTATTGACCAAAGTTCATATACTACTAGTATATATTCGAGATTATGGTTCAACTAAAGAGGATTCATAGGATTTGGAGTATTTTTCTTTTATTGAAGCCATTGCTAGTTTGCAACTATTTAGTAACCAAATTTGAATCTACAAGTAGAGTCTATAGATCCTAGTTGAATGGGATCAAAGGTTATAGATCAATATTTAGAAATGTGGTTGATTCGAATTGGTTTCATATCATTTCCATTTATTTTAAAATAGGTGTGCAAGTTTGAGTTTCTAATTACTGCCATGTAGGATTAAATTTCTAAATACCTTCTACAAGTCCACATGGACTAAGATCAATACCTACAGATAGGTATTTGGAAATGTGGTTTAAAAATAAGATTTCCATAGGTATTTCGATTAGAGGTTTGAGTTTAATAAAATCCTATATGGCAAATGCTTATTTTACCATATAGGTAAATAGAATTTATTTTAAAAGGTTCAAAAATGGGATCTAATGCCATAGATAGATGGGTATCACTAATTGTGAATTTCTAAAGTTGGATTTATATTTTTAGGAATTTTATTTGAATTGATATGGATTTTCTAAGTTGGAAAAGCTCCTGTTTTGTTATTTTTACCGCAACCACTATGTAAATCCAATTGTGTTGAAACCACTTCTAAAGGATATCTTATGTTCTAAGGTTTCCAGAACATTTTCATTTGTTAAATTTGAGTTGGTAGAACTCTGGGAAAATTAAATATAGGAAAGCATCTGAATGAGTTTTTCAAGAATCGAAAAATAGATTTACCCCTTTTTTTTAACTCGGGCCGGACACACAGATGAACTGGGCCGGCCCACTAGGCTGCTACGGGTGTGAGAGCTAGAGGGGAAAAAAAAGTAACCGGGCTGACCAAAGGGGCCCGGCTGTCAGGATGAACGAACCGGTACGTACGTCTTCCTCGTCTCGAGTTACTACAAGGGTCTCACCGACGGCGAGGAAGGGCGCGGTGGCAGAGCTCGACGAGGAAGGCACAGGAGGCGCCGGCGAGTTGCAGTCCGGCGGAGGAGCTCCTCCTCTTCCACCTTGTCCAGCCGGAAGCTCGAGGCAGCTACTGGAACGCCGGGAACGCGTGGCGCTCTGGGAGCACGGCCACACCGGAGAGCTCGATGGAGAGAGCTAGAAGGGAGAGGAGGATGTCTGGGAGGTAGAGGGAGGTGAGGTGCATCTTTTCAGGAAAGAAGGGAGGCCCTTTTATAGGCGGGAGAGGGAGCACGGGGCGAGTGGATCGGCGGCCAGAGCACGGCCTGTGTCGGCTAAGGAAGGGACGCGGCGATCGGGGCTTTCGGCGGAGGGCTGCGGCATGCTGTGGGGTGCTGCTGGCGCGCTTGCGGGCTGCGGGGTGGTCTGGTGCAGAGGGGGCAAGTGGTGGCTGTGGGAGGGGTCCGGGGTGTTCTTCTCTTCTCCTCCATGTCTCACGGCCGGTGTTTGGGCAGGGGAGACAGGGGATCGACAAAGGAGAGGTAGGGGAGTGTTCACGGCATGGCTACAGGACCTGGGGCGAACAGGAACAACGACAACCACAGTAGTTCCGTTTTCCTGGAATTTTGCCCACCAAGTGTTCGACCAAATGTCCGCAAGAAGTAAAAATTCGAATTTTTGAAATTTTCAAATTGGGTTGGTCATTATACTGGATAGGGATCCTAAAACAATTTTTGTTAGGTCAAGAGGTGGGGTTTTGCTTCAGGGCTATTTTGAATTTGGGGTTGTCATATGATTTAGATTCAAACTTTGGACAGATTTTGAAAGAGGTTAGGGTTTGAGTTTTTGCTGGAAACTTCTTGGTTGAGTTAGTATGTGATATGGTCAAGCTCAACTAACTGACCACACCCTTGCTTGAGTTACAGATTTCTTATTCTAAGTGTCCAAAGTAGGGTAGTGGTTAACTTTTTCTAGATCATCTTTTCTTCTCTTTTTCTTTATTTCTCTTGCTTCTGGTTCTTTTGATCTTTGTGGTTCTTCTCTAATGCTTCTATTGGTTAGGTTTGAATTAACTAAACATTGCACAACAAATTAAAACCCACATGAAATCATAGAAGACCTATATTATCAAACTATGCATACATGCAATATGAAGTGCAAAGATTTATCTTGGTCCAAAGGTGTTAGTTTTCTTGGAGATGACATGGAGATGGGAATGACCTCTTATTTGAATTCAAACTTGGGTAGAAATTTGAATAGGGTTCCAAGTTGATTTTTGTTTCAAACTTTATTGTATTTGATTCTTTGTAACTTGTTCTTAGTTGTGGTGGAGAGATGCATGATGGTCCAGTTCAAATATTGCTTAATATATAAGGGCAAAGTAGTGGAATCAGTAATTTCTTTAAGATCACTACTTCCTCTTTTCTTACTTAGGTTTTTGTGTTGCGGTTTATTTTCTTGATTCCTTTCTATTTGTTTGTGATTGCTTGACTTAATTTTGGGTTTGGCAATTGACCCAAATGGGTTTAGCATGTAACCATGCACAAACTTTAATAGTTAGAAAACTATTTCAATTTAACAAAAACATTTTACAGGTATAATTATTTGTTTTAAAACCCTTCCCATACTCTTTTTATTTGAAGCATGGGAGCAAATGCTCAAATTCAGAAGTTTCGAAAAGGCAAGAAATTAATCTTATATTCAAAATAAAAGTTTTTGTTGGCTCCAAAATTTGGTATTTTAATAAATCCATTTATTTCTATTTCCCAAATATTTGGGTTGTTACAATCTTCCCCCCCTTAAAAAGAATCTCGTCCCGAGATTCACAAGTTAAGATTGAGATAGACGATAGAGTGTGTATTAATTTATATCAAGATGGAAAGATTGGGTACACCCAAAATGTGATAAGGCCAAATGGGCCAAAACACATATTCATCAATCACATAGCATTTTCAACAAACAATCACACTTTTCAAAAACAAAATATTTGGTATCTAAACCATAGGCTTTTATTAGAAAGGGTCTTGCAAATTACAAGTCTCGCTCTTGATTTACAAAGAAATAAACGAGCCTACTAGTCCCAAACTAAGGTGACTAAGGCTTCTTCTTCCGAATTAGGTTCAGATGGGACCTCCTTTGGTATTCTCAAGCAATTCTATTGAGGTGAAACTCGAACTCCAAGTTGGCCTGAAAGGGTGGATTTGAGAGCATGGGGTGCATCAGGGGTTGAGCTCTGCAGTAGATGAGAGGGAACAACTTTAAAAAGTTTTCTATCGCCGGATTGGTATGGTTAGAGTTTGGTTTGGGCGAGAAGACAAACAAAAAAACATTTTTGAGCAAACAGGTTTTCAAAGTGGTTGCTACATGTTGCCGGAGGGCATATGAGCAACACATCTCAAAACAAATCAATCATTCAAACACACAAGGCACTAAGCACACTTAATAATCGTGAGGTAAGGGCAGCTTAATGAAATCAACTGAGCATTTCCTATAAATCCTGTGGGTCAAAAGGTTGCTGGGTCTCCATCATTTCTGATCACTCTCTATTTGCTCTTGCAGTCTTTGTCTCACAGGGTTGACTCTTGTCGAAGGATTTCTGGATCAGGTGAAGAGACTCGCTTTTGATGGCAGCCGTCGTAGTTGACATCTAAGGTTGAAGTCTTGAAAAATATTGAGTCCCTCATCTTTTCATCCAAAAGTCCTTCGGTCTTAGGTCGGTATATCATCCATAGTATATATTTGAAGTAGATGAGGAATAGAGTAAAGCAAATCTTTGAAAAGACTTTGTAATTAAAGAGGTAATTAAATTCTTTGTCAAAATCTCTTGAGAGTATAAGTTGAGAGTGTAAGATATTTGAAGTGAATAAGATGGGAGTATAAGATTGGCTTTGGAGACCAAAGCAAATAAGTTTCTTTTGTAGAAATAAGTGTTTGACAAAATATCACTTTCCTAGCTAACGACCATACTAACTAAGGTCTCCTGAGGTCATGATAGTCCTGATACCAAACTTGTGATATCAGAGATATCATTTTCTAACGACCATGCTAACTAGGGTTTCCTAGAGTCAGCCTAGGCTCTGATACCAACTTGTGATACCCCCAAATTTATAACAAATTCGAAGTGCCCGTTATGTAATCCATCACAATCCCAGAATTATTGTTGTGATTTACATAACGTAGTTGATGTCACAGTCATAGACATTAATAGTAAATAAGGGGATTACATAGGTGGTCGCACAGACCAAACCTTACAATACATCAATATGCAGCGGAATAACACTTTGGGTCCATATTGTCAAGCTTCAACCGCACAGGCAAAGCAGACAGTAGGAAATGAGCCCAATTCGCAAAGTCGTCAATGATTCCTTCCTTCTTGATTTTTCTCCTTCAAGTCTGGCCAAGTTAATAGCCAGGGACAGAGCCATGAGTACATTGCATGCACTCGCAAACCACCTTATAAATAAATGAATAGAGAATGCATAGTTCATATAGTGGTCTAAGCTCTAGGTTCATTTGCATAAAGCAGAATTTCCTTTCAAAGATCTTTTTATTTAAAATGGTAAGAAAACATTTAGTTCTTTATAAATCTCTAGATGGAATTCCCCCAAATGTCAATTCTTTTGTTCACCAAGTCACCTCCATGGTCACCGAAATTCATTGTCAAGTCACCTTTCTCAATCATTTTCAAAGTAAAACCTGATAACGGCCAAGTACAACCAATCCAACCGTCCATGACCGCGGACACGGCTATTCGAATAGTTTTACACTCCGCAGAGGTTGTACACTTTACCCACACCATCCTACTACTCATCGTGTGGGCAACTTCCCCGCATAACGACATATGCCACGACAAGCAGCCGACCATTAATGTTTCACCTGCCCGCCTTAGCATAAACACTACCGCCTAGAGATGTATCCCCCAACACCGGGGTCCAAGAAGCTGTCCGGAGTGTGCAAGGTTCCCAGCCGCTTGTTTCACCGGAATGCCACTAACCGAGGTAGAGTCCTACACCCGGTAGTCCATTTTCAATGAGGGCTCTTCGGCTTGTACCCCAACCACCTGAAAAGGAGGACAAGGCGAACCTAGGCCGTAGCCACAGGGTGCCCTGGAAGAGGAGTCCCTGGTCGGACTTCCATTTACAGTGGGTAGGGTCTACACTAAGGAGAACAAACTACTCCACTAAGCCCCGTCCCATACCAGGGTAATGTGGTCGCACTGTATGGTTGGTCCAGTATGGTACTCCACACATTTATCATTTTTGTCAAACCTTCATGTCACCTTCACCATGTCACCATTTTGTAAATAGTTTTCCAAAGTCACCCTTGGGTAAGGTTGCCCATCTCCAAGGTTTGTGTTTCAAAATCATCCTTGGGCAAGGTTGCCCCTTTCCAAGGTTTTCATTTCAAAATCTTCATGATCTTCATTGGGGTTCCCACCTAGTCATTTTTCATGAATGCCTTCAGCTCAAGCATGATCCTCATGAGGGCACAAGGATCTAGGTAGGTATATTGGATAGGCTTAGCTTGATGCTCTACTTAGCATCCACTAAGGAAAGGTTTCTCAAAGGTAGGCTAAGCTTGATGCACTTGATGTCATCCACAAAAAGAGTTGGATGCACTTGCTAAGAAAGACATCACTACTCATTTGCAACTTGGTAACAATTATTTTAGCATGCACTTTCATTTAAAAGCAAGTAAACATGCATTATAAAACTGGGTAAGGGTATGATCAAAAGATGGCTTGCCTGGCTTGGCAATGTCATAGGCTTCTTCATCTTCATCTCGGGTTGATTGATCTCCATCTCCATTTCTTGGTTGTCTTCGGGATCCATTCTCCTTACTCTCGTTGTCGTCTAATCGTTGGAAAGCAAATAAGCATACAATCACCTCACAATTCACAAACAACCTCTATTTACTCAAATACACATACTTGGGTAAGGGAAGTGATCTAGGAATTCTATGGAGAGTGGTTTAAACTTAATTGAGTTCATATAGAGGGAATTGTCACTTTGTTGACTTAAGTGAGGATTTAATTCACTTTGAATCATGAAATATCTCTTGCAAGTCCTTATTGACCAAAGTTCATATACTACTAGTATATATTCGAGATTATGGTTCAACTAAAGAGGATTCATAGGATTTGGAGTATTTTTCTTTTATTGAAGCCATTGCTAGTTTACAACTATTTAGTAATCAAATTTGAATCTACAAGTAGAGTCTATAGATCCTAGTTGAATGGGATCAAAGGTTATAGATCAATATTTAGAAATGTGGTTGATTCGAATTGGTTTCATATCATTTCCATTTATTTTGAAATAGGTGTGCAAGTTTGAGTTTCTAATTACTACCATGTAGGATTAAATTTCCAAATACCTTCTACAAGTCCACATGGACTAAGATCAATACCTATAGATAGGTATTTGGAAATGTGGTTTAAAACTAAGATTTCCATAGGTATATCGATTAGAGGTTTGAGTTTAATAAAATCCTATATGGCAAATGCTTATTTAACCATATAGGTAAATAGAATTTATTTTAAAAGGTTCAAAAATGGGATCTAATGCCATAGACAGATGGGTATCGCTAATTGTGAAATTATAAAGTTCGATTTATATTTTTAGGAATTTTATTTGAATTGATATGGATTTTCTAAGTTGGAAAAGCTCCTATTTTGTTATTTTTACCGCAACCACTATGTAAATCCAATTGTGTTGAAACCACTTCTAAAGGATAGCTTATGTTCTAAGGTTTCCAGAACATTTTCATTTGTTAAATTTGAGTTGGTAGAACTCTGGGAAAATTAAATATACGAAAGCATCTGAATGAGTTTTTCAAGAATCGAAAAATAGATTTACCCCTTTTTTTTAACTCGGGCCGGACACACAGATGAACTGGGCCGGCCCACTAGGCTGCTATGGGTGTGAGAGCTAGAGGGGGAAAAAAGTAACCGGGCTGACCAAAGGGGCCCGGCTGTCAGGACGAACGAACCGGTACGTACGTCTTCCTCGTCTCGAGTTACTGCAAGGGTCTCACCGACGGCGAGGAAGGGCGCGGTGGCGGAGCTCGACGAGGAAGGCACGGGAGGCGCCGGCGAGTTGCAGTCCAGCGGAGGAGCTCCTCCTCTTCCACCTTGTCTAGCTGGAAGCTCGAGGGAGCTGCTGGAATGCCGGGAACGCGTGGCGCTCTGGGAGCACGGCCACACCGGAGAGCTCGATGGAGAGAGCTAGAAGGGAGAGGAGGATGTCTGGGAGGTAGAGGGAGGTGAGGTGCATCTTTTCAGGAAAGAAGGGAGGCCCTTTTATAGGCGGGAGAGGGAGCACGGGGCGAGTGGATCGGTGGCCAGAGCACGGCCGGTGTCGGCTAACGAAGGGACGCGGCGGTCGGGGCTTTCGGCGGAGGGCTGCGGCGTGCTGTGGGGTGCTGCTGGCGCGCTTGCGGGCTGCGGGGTGGTCTGGTGCAGAGGGGGCAAGTGGTGGCTGTGGGAAGGGGTCCGGGGTGTTCTTCTCTTCTCCTCCATGTCTCACGGCCGGTGTTTGAGCAGGGGAGACAGGGGATCGACAAAGGAGAGGCAGGGGAGTGTTCACGGCATGGCTACAGGACCTGGGACGAACGGGAACAGCGACGACCACAGTAGTTCCGTTTTCCCAGAATTTTGCCCACCAAGTGTTCGACCAAATGTCCGCAAGAAGTAAAAATTCGAATTTTTGAAATTTTCAAATTGGGTTGGTCATTATACTGGATAGGGATCCTAAAACAATTTTTGTTAGGTCAAGAGGTGGGGTTTTGCTTCAGGGCTATTTTGAATTTGGGGTTGTCATATGATTCAGATTCAAACTTTGGACAGATTTTGAAAGAGGTTAGGGTTTGAGTTTTTGCTGGAAACTTCTTGGTTGAGTTAGTATGTGATATGGTCAAGCTCAACTAACTGACCACACCATTGCTTGAGTTACAGATTTCTTATTCTAAGTGTCCAAAGTAGGGTAGTGGTTAACTTTTTCTAGATCATCTTTTCTTCTCTTTTTCTTTATTTCTCTTGCTTCTGGTTCTTTTGATCTTTGTGGTTCTTCTCTAATGCTTCTATTGGTTAGGTTTGAATTAACTAAACATTGCACAACAAATTAAAACCCACATGAAATCATAGAAGACCTATATTATCAAACTATGCATACATGCAATATGAAGTGCAAAGATTTATCTTGGTCCAAAGGTGTTAGTTTTCTTGGAGATGACATGGAGTTGGGAATCACCTCTTATTTGAATTCAAACTTGGGTAGAAATTTGAATAGGGTTCCAAGTTGATTTTTGTTTCAAACTTTATTGTATTTGATTCTTTGTAACTTGTTCTTAGTTGTGGTGGAGAGATGCATGATGGTCCAGTTCAAATATTGCTTAATATATAAGGGCAAAGTAGTGGAATCAGTAATTTCTTTAAGATCACTACTTCCTCTTTTCTTACTTAGGTTTTTGTGTTGCGGTTTATTTTCTTGATTCCTTTCTATTTGTTTGTGATTGCTTGACTTAATTTTGGGTTTGGCAATTGACCCAAATGGGTTTAGCATGTAACCATGCACAAACTTTAATAGTTAGAAAACTATTTCAATTTAACAAAAACATTTTATAGGTATAATTATTTGTTTTAAAACCCTTCCCATACTCTTTTTATTTGAAGCATGGGAGCAAATGCTCAAATTCAGAAGTTTCGAAAAGGCAAGAAATTAATCTTATATTCAAAATAAAAGTTTTTGTTGGCTCCAAAATTTGGTATTTTAATAAATCCATTTATTTCTATTTCCCAAAATTTTGGGTTGTTACAATTGATGTGGTTGTTCAGCTTGCTAACAGAGAGACTGTTTGGCCTCTTGGTATTGTTCGAGATGTGGAAGTTTTATGCGGTAAGACTAAATATCCTACTGATTTCCTAGTACTTGGTATGGAAGCTAGTAAAACTTGTCCTATTATTTTTGGTAGACCCTTTTTGAATACTTATGGTGCTGTGATAGACTGCAAGAAGGAGAATTTTTTTACTAAGTTTAATGGAGAATCTTATGAGTTTAATTTTTCTAAGTTTGTTAAGATTTCTAATGAAAATGAAATGCCTAATGAAAATTTTCGAGTTGAACAGCTTGCTTCTATTGCTCTTGCTCCTAACAATGCTTTGCAGCAATTTATGGAGGACCATGGAAGTGATATTTTCAGAAAGGAAAGAGAAGAGATTGACGATATTATTCTTCGTCAACCACCGTTGATTAAGCACAATTTACCTGTGGAGGATCTTGGTACCACTTTGCCACCTAAGGAAGATCCTATTTTTAAATTAAAACCTTTACCTGATGATCTTAAGTATGCTTATATAGATGATAAGAAAATATATCCTGTTATTATTAGTTCTAAGCTTTCAGGAAAGGAAGAAGAAAGGTTATTGGAGATATTGAGGAAACATCGAGGAGCTATGGGATATACTCTTAATGATTTAAAAGGGATTTCTCCCACTTTATGTCAGCATGCTATTAACATGGAGGAAGACGCAAAGCCAGTTGTTAACCATCAAGGCCGCTTAATTCCCAAGATGAAGGAAGTGGTAAGAAATGAGGTATTAAAACTCCTTGATGCTGGTATTATTTATCCTATTGCTGATAGTAGATGGGTTAGTCATGTTCATTGTGTTCCTAAGAAAGGAGGTATGACTGTTATGCCTAATGAGAATAATGAGCTTATTCCTCAAAGGGTAGTAGTTGGTTATAGGATGTGCATTGATTTTAGAAAGGTAAACAAAGTTACTAAGAAAGATCATCATCCTTTACCGTTTATAGGTCAAATGCTAGAGAGGTTATCTAAGAAGACTCACTTTTGTTTTCTTGATGGTTATTCCGGTTTCTCTCAGATTGCTGTAAGAAAGGAAGATCAAGAGAAAACCACTTTTACTTGTTCTTATGGAACTTATGCTTATAGACGTATGCCATTTGGTTTGTGCAATGCTCCTGCTACTTTTCAAAGATGCATGTCTGCTATTTTTCATGGTTTTTGTGAAGAAATTGTGGAGATTTTCATGGACGATTTCTCTGTCTATGGAACTTCTTTTGATAATTGTTTGCACAATCTTGATAAAGTTTTGCAGAGGTGTGAAGAAACTAATCTTGATCTAAATTGGGAGAAATGCCACTTTATGGTGAATGAAGGAATTGTTCTGGGACATAAAATTTCTAAAAGAGGTATTGAAGTTGACAGAGCGAAAGTTGAAGCAATTGAGAAAATACCCTATCCCAGAGATGTTGAAAGAGGTATTCATAGTATTCTTGGTCATGCTGGTTTCTACAGGAGGTTTATTAAAGATTTCTCTAAGATTTCAAAGCCTCTTACTAATCTACTTCAAAAAGATGTACCATTTGTTTTTGATGATGATTGTTAGGAAGCTTTTGAAACTCTTAAGAAGGCTTTAACTACTGCTCCTATTGTTCAACCACCTGATTGGAATTTACCCTTTGAAATTATGTGTGATGCTAGTAATTTTGTTGTTGGTGCTATTCTTGGACAGCATGTGGATAAGAAGTTAAATGTTATTGATTATGCTAGTAAGAGTCTTGATGCTGCTCAAAAGAATTATGCTACTACTGAGGAGTTTCTTGCTGTTGTTTTTGCATGTGATAAGTTTAGACCTTACATTGTCGATTCTAAAGTTACTATTCATACTGATCACGCTGCTATTAGATATCTTATGTCTAAGAAGGATGCTAAGTCTAGGCTTATTAGATGGGTATTGCTTTTACAAGAGTTTGATTTGCATATTGTAGATAAGAAAGGTGCTAAAAATCCTATTGCTGATAATTTGTCTAGATTGGAAAACATTTCTTTTGATCATATTCCTGTTAATGATAGTTTTCCAAATGAACAGTTGTCCTCAATAAATGTAACTTCGCGAGAGGATCCGTGGTATGCTGATTATGCTAACTTCATTGTTTCCAAGTATTTGCCTCCAACCTTTATAGCTCAGAAGAGAAGAAAATTCTTTTATGATTTGAGGCATTACTTTTGGGATGACCCACACTTATATAAAGAAGGAGTCGATGGTATTATGCGAAGATGTGTTCCAGAATATGAACAACAAGAAATATTGAGAAAATGCCATGGAAGTGCTTATGGAGGACATCATGCTAGAGATAGAACTGCACAAAAGGTTCTACAATCAGGTTTTTATTGGCCAACCCTCTTTAAGGATGCTAGAAGGTATGTTTTATCTTGTGATGAATGTCAAAGAGTTGGTAATATTTCTAGATGTAATAAAATGCCTATGAGTTACACTCTTGTTATTGAACCATTTGATTGTTGGGAATTTGATTTTATGAGTCCTTTTCCTCCTTCAAAAGGTTATACTCACATACATGTTGTTGTTGATTATGTTACCAAGTGGGTAGAAGCCATACCTACAAAGAGTGCCAATGGTGAGACCTTGTTAAAAATGCTTAAGGATGTTATTTTTCCTAGGTTTGGTGTGCCTAGATATCTTATGACTGACGGAGGTTCTCATTTTATTCATGGCGGTTTTAGAAAAACTCTTGCTAGATATGACGTTACTCATAGAATTGCTTCTGCTTATCTTCCCCAAACTAGTGGGCAGGTAGAGCTTTCAAATAGAGAGATCAAGTCTATGTTGCAGAACACTGTTAATAGATCTAGGAAAAACTGGGCTAGCAAGTTGAACGATGCTTTATGGGCTTATAGAACTGCTTATAAGAACCCCATGGGCATGTCTCCTTACAAGATGGTTTACGGAAAAGCATGTCACTTGCCCTTAGAATTAGAACACAAAGCTTTTTGGGCAGTGAAAGAGCTTAATAGGGATTTTAAACTAGCAGGTAAGAAAAGGTTGTCAGATTTGAGTTCTTTAGATGAGTGGAGAAATGAAGCTTACGAGAATGCCAGACTTTTCAAAGAGAAAGTCAAGCAATGGCATGATAAGAGAATTCTTAAGAGAGAGTTTCATGTTGGTGAGAAAGTTCTATTGTATAGATCTCGTCTTAGATTTTTTGCAGGAAAATTACTCTCAAAATGGGAAGGACCCTATGTTATTGTGGAAGTGTACCGCTCAGGTGCAATAAAGATTGCCTCATTAAAAGATGACACTACACAAATCGTGAATGGGCAAAGACTCAAACATTATATTGCTGGAGATTCTTATAATGAAGATGTTGATGTTATTCAAACGATTTCTCTGGAAGAGTTCATCCAGGATAATATGCAGGAACCTGTAGAGTTCATTTTCGAATAGGTAACAGCTCTAGTCAGAAAAGGTTCGCGTTAAACTTTTTCAGTACTATTTTTTATTGTTTTTGCTAAATATGAAAAATCATGAGACGAAAAGGGGCAGGAGATGGAGTCCTGAGTGCCCTCTGATGCTCCTAGTTGATGTGGGAGCTTGGCAGTCCTTGTGCGTGGTGAATAACCAGCCCGTTGGGAACCCCAAGAGGAAGGTGTGATGAGTATAGCAGCTGGTTTTTCCTCAGTTAAGAAACCAAGGTTTATCGTTCTTGGAGAGGAGAGACAAATGACTGAAGGTGATGCTTGCTAGCTTGCGACAGCTTCGGACAATTTATATATGGTGCCTCGTCCAAGCTTTGCTTTGTGAGCAGCAACGCGGAACCTGCACACAACACAACCAAGTACTTCGTTCCCAACTTGCGATGAGGTTGTCAATCTCACCGGTTTGCTTGAAACAAAGGTTATGAGCGTATCGAGTGGAAAACAATAGAGTATGCGAATAAAGTAAACAGTGCGAGTAAAGTAAACAGGTGATAGCAATATGATGGAAATAGGATCGGGATCCACAGTTCACTAGTGGTGTCTCTCCATAAGATTAATAACACATGCTGGGTAAACAAATTACAGTTGGGCAATTGATAGAATAAAGATAAACGTGATATGTCAAGAAGATCACTATGAGATTTACTCTGGGCATTACAACGAAATACATAGACCGCCATCCAACTGCATCTATGACTAATAATCCACTTGTGGTGAATCAATCCGAGAACTCCACAAGTATTAAGTTGCGAACAACAGATAATTGCATTAAGCAAAGTGTGTAATGTAAACAAAGCATATGCCCTTGAGCATATGAATGTAGTTTTCTCCCTAGTAGCAACAGCACATCTACAAACTTAGAGGTTTCTGTCACTCCCCCAGGTTAAATAGAGGCATGAATCCACTATCGAGCATAAATACCCCCTCTTGGAGTCACTAGAAACTACTCGGCCAAGATAGCTACTAACAACGGAGAGCATGCAAGATCATAAACAACATAGAGATAACAAAAGATAATATTCAGTACAGCAACTTAATCATAAACACCAATATTCATCGGATCCCAACATACCAAACATGTAGAATTACATAACGGTGATCTCAATCATGTAGGGCAGCTCATGAGATCTAAACATGAAGCACATGGTGGAGAAGACAACCATCTAGCTACTGCTATGGACCCATAGTCCAAGGTAGACTACTCACTCATCGCTCCGGAGGGAAGCATGGTGATGAAGAAGACCTCCAGTGGCGATTCCCCTCTCTGGCAGGGTGCCGGGAAGAGCTTTTGGACCCTCTCGATCTTCGGGTCGACGGCGGCGGTGGATCGCGATGTGTTCTGGAAAATTGATCGGGTACTTAGGTTTTTTCCGTCGGGGGGTCTTTATAGGCGAAGGGGCGATGTCAGAGGAGGAGCCAGGCTCCCTCACGCCAGGGTGGCGCGGCCAGGGCCTGTCCGTGCCAGCCCTGTGCGTGGGGCCCTAGTGGCCCCCCTCCTACTCTCCTTTGGATCTCTGGAAGCTTTCGGGTAAAAAAAGACTTCAGGAACTTGTTTGTCCAATTCCAAAAATATTTCCTGTGTATCACTTCTGAAACACAAAAACAGCAAAAAATAGGGAACTGGCACTGTGGCAACTCGTTAATAGGTTAGTTCCGGAAAATGCATAAAAGTGCCACGAAGTGTAACGAAACAATAGGCAAATGGTGTAAAAACAAGCATGGAGCATAAAAAATTATAGATACGTTGGAGACGTATCAAGCATCCCCAAGCTTAACTCATGCTCATCCTCGAGTAGGTAAGTGATAACAAAAGAATAATTTTTGAGGTGACATGCACCTACACAATCTTGATCATATATGTAAGCATTTGTGAGCTCGGATCATAAGAACTTAAAACATGGTCATGAAGATATAATCTTGACAATAAGAACTTAGCAACCATGTTGTAAACATGCAAATGAACACAAACAAAAGATCATGAAAATGAAACAATGAAAGTCAAACGTGTGTTCAAATCATAAGGAAAAACATACAAATGGTTTTTAGCTTGTCCTTCAAAGAGAGCAAAACATAAATGCATAGGACACCTCAAAGTTTAAGAGGGCGACTAGATACAAATAATTTAAGAACAAGTGAAACCAACAATACGAATCAATAAATGAACTTTGGGACAATGCATATTACACTAAGAATAACAACTATGCTCTCTTAATGGTGCATAAAGATAGGAGGTGGTGACTCAACATAAAAGTTGAAGAAAGGCCCTTCGCAGAGGGAAGCAGTGATTGCAAGTTTTATAACCTTCAAAAATTATGGAACTTACCGGCTTTGAGCTCTCATTGCCCCCATCATAAGCATCTTGAATGGTTAAAGTTAATGCGAGAACAATTATGAAGCATATGCTTGACAAATCATAAGTTGAAAACCTCGTGCCCCGTGAATATGAGTACCCAATCCTCATGCTACTTTACTTAGAGTCCCAAGCAAGGCTCTTGTCATTGTAAGTATATGCATATCATTGAGAACCGCCAATGGGGTACCTCCGTGCCCGATGACATGGAACAAGCCCACACCAAAATGATAGGACAAGAAGACAATGAACACCTCGACATCTCTTTTATTTACCTTTTGTTTAGCTTTTTATTGTGAGATGCATCATCGAATGTTCACCATGGGTATGCTGCAAATTTCCACCATGAATTATGCATGGCTTAGATTAGTGGCCCGGCGTTTCCCTAACACATATATAAACTCCATGATCCCCACAAGATTACTAATTCATTTCACACCGCGGGCATCCATAAACAAAAGATCACGATATCAACTCAAATAAGAAGTGCAATGTTGAAAGCTAGCCCATGACTGCATGGCTGGGCTAGTCTCCAACTTACAACTTGCAAGCATAACAACTCAACATAAGAGACCACAATGTCAAATTTTTAAGAACAGGAAAAAGTAAAGTGTGCCTTCCGGTTCGTGAGAGCTTTACTGACCGAATTTCGCATAACACTGGTAAGAGTTTAATTTGAAGAGAAAATAAAAGCAAATCAAATTTACTTGGAATAGCAAATTGCTAGTAGGTATGTATGGTGGATACTTTGGAAAACTTTGGCTTTTAGGAGTTGGATGCACGAGTAGAGCTCATACTCAGTACAAGGCGAGGGCTAGCAAAAGACTGGGAGCGACCAACTAAGAGAGCAATAATGGCCATAATCATGCAAAGCGACAACGCGACATTAAAAGAAGCACAAGATGGCATCAAAAGTCAAAAACTAAATGATCATAGAGGCTATTAGCGACTTTGTAAGAGTCTAACATGTGTGAGCATGCACCAAGTCAACCCAAATAAAGCATCAAGGAGAAAACCAAAATAATGCTTCCATACAATAAAAACAACGCATGATTTTTTTAAAAGGCTCATTAAGCAATCTCAGTTATTTGAGACAAGTCATGCTACAGCAAAACCACTAAGCATACTATCAAAAAGACATCAAGCATGACATGAAAAAGCCTAAGCCGCAGTCTACACAAGCTCCTTCTTATACCACTATTTTGCACAAAGCTTTTTCTCTTTTCCAACACCATTTGAAATTTTTAAAGACACCTCTTTTGATGAAAACCTATAAAGATCAGAAGCAAAAATACACCTTGATGAAAAGATATGACAAGGTCTAAACGCAAATCAAGGCAAAAACAAAAACCAAAAGCAGTAGCGGAAAAAGAAGAACACCCGGTGAAATTGTAAGAATGAAAAACGGAGTGTTCTTTGCAAATGAAAAAGAGTACATCTCCTCCAAAGGAAATTTGTTGGGGTTGATACGTCTTCAACGTATCTATAATTTTTGATGCTCCATGCTTGTTTTTACACCATTTGCCTATTGTTTCGTTACACTTCGTGGCACTTTTATGCATTTTCCGGAACTAACCTATTAACGAGTTGCCACAGTGCCAGTTTCCTGTTTTCTGCTGTTTTTGTGTTTCAGAGTGATACACAGGAAATATTCTCAGAATTGGACGAAACAAAAGCCAGAAGTCTTATATTTCCCGGGAGCATCCAGACATCCGAAGAGAGGAAGGAGAGGGGCCACAGGCCTCCCTCACATAGGGCTGGTGTGGCCCAGGCCCTGGCCGCACCACCCATGTGGGAGAAGGCCCTGGCAGCCCTGTGACATCGCCCCTTCGCCTATATAAAGCCTCGGGACAGAAAACCCTAAGGAAGTCAGCAAATTTCCAGAAAGAGTTCCGCAGTTCCGCCGCTGCCACCGACGAATTTCGGTGGACAGAAGTCTCTGTTCCGGCACCCTGCCGGGATGGGGAAGTGCCCCCGAAGCCATCTCCATCGATCTCCATCACCGTCTCCGCCATCTCCATCGACCTCACCGCCATCTCCATCAACCTTGCTATCTCCTATGATGAGGAGGGAGTAGTTCATCCCCGGGGCTGAGGGCTCTACCGGTAGCTATGTGGTTCACCTCTCTCTCCCATGATGTGATCTTTATGTGATCGTGAGCTTTGTATCATGTTGAACAAGTAGATGTTATTATTCAGATATTATGCTACTCCTATGCTTAATTGTTATAGTTTACTCTAGTGGTGATTATTAAAGTAATCTATTCCTCCTGCCATGGTGTAATGGTGACAGTGCGTGCATTGTGGTGGTACTTGGTTTAGGCTATGATCGTGATCTCTTGTGGATTATGAGAGTAATTATTACTATGATAGTATTGAGTGATCTATTCCTCCTTTCATGGTGTAATGTTGACAGTGTGTGCACTGTGTTAGTACTTGGTCTAACTTGCAATGATTTCTATCTTGAGTTGTGATCTGATTTGGATATCTCTATGAGTGGTGTTTGTCAAGTACTTGATGAACTTTAAGGGGTGCTTCTGTAGCCACTACACAATGATTACTGTTATTCAATAGGAGAGTAATTCAGAGTACCATAGTGGAGAGAAGTTGTTTATTTGTTCATTCATGTTATATTGTTGGGAGTGTGTCCACTAGTGAAAGTATGATCCCTAGGCCTTGTTTCCAAGCATTTCACACCGTTTACTTGCTGTTTTGTTACATGTTTGCTCGCAGCGATACTTATTTTATATCACAGTTACTACTTATAATCATCACTACCGCTTGTATTTCACTATCTCTTCGCCGAACTAGTGCACCTATACATCTGACAAGTGTATGGGGTATGTTGGGGACATAAGAGACTTTCTGTATCATAATTGCAGGGTTGCTTGAGAGGGATAGCTTTGACCTCTAACCTCCCTGAGTTCGATAAACCTTGGGTGATCCACTTAAGGGAAACTTGCTGCTGTTCTACAAACCTCTGCACTTGGAGGCCCAACAAGTGACTACAAGAATAGAAGTGCGTAGACATCAAGCTCTTTTCTGGCGCCGTCGCCGGGGAGGTAAGGTAAAAGGTACTCGCATCCTCCTGTGTGAGTGCTCGGAGTTATTTCCTTTAGATTCTGCAATTACATCTTTTTGTTTCTTGTTTTTATTTTCACTAGTTAGGCTTAATGGAAAACAATGAGTTCTGTAGTCTTTTTCCTGAGTTTAGATATGAAGTGTTTGAAGAGAAAATTGAAAAACCTTTGGAGCTTAATTTGCATGCTAATAGTGTTGTTAGTATGAATGCTTTGAACACCGTTATTGCTAATGCTATAGAAAAGTCTAAGCTTGGGGAAGCTGGTTTTGTTAAGCATGATATTTTTAGTTCCCCAACTTTAGTGGAGAAAGTTTGCTCTGATGATATTTTATCTCCCATATGTGATGTTCCTTCTTATGATGATATGTTTGAAGAATATGCTTTGCGAAATAGTTGCTCTCTAGCTTGTGATGATACTAAACCTCTAGTTTATGATGGCTATGATGATGAGTATAATATTTTCAGTTCACCTACTATTGAGGATAAATTTAGTTATGATTACAATATGCCTCCTATTTATGATAATTATGGTGATGAGAATAATTTTTCTGTTGAATCTGCTCCTACTACTATTGTTCCTGTGGTGAGTATTAATTCTTTTATGCATGTGGCTCATGATAGGGATGCTTTATGTGATAGTTATATTGTTAGTTCTATTCATGATGCTACTAAAAGTTATTATGAGAGAGGGAAACATGGTTTGATGGATCTCAACAATATTAAGTTTCCCCTCTTTATGTTGCAATTCTTGAAGTTGTACTTGTTTTGCCTTCCTATGCTTTTTGCTTTGCGCTTTCATGACTTGTCTTACTACAAGACTATTTTTCATAGGAAGTGGTTCAGATATAAATGTCTTTCATACTTGCCTTTTGATGCTCTCTATTGCTTTAAGTTCCTATATGGCGCCTTTGCCTCAAGCTCTTATATGGCGCCCACGTGAGCATCTTTGCAAATTATTGCGCCTAGCTCAAAGGCGTTAAAGAAAAGCACTCTTGGGAGATAACCCATTATTTATTTTCAGTACCTTTTTATTTTATTTCAGTCTTGGAAGTTATTACTACTGTAATAACTGCTCCTTATCCTTTTTATTTTGTTGTTGTGCCAAGAGAAGCCTCTAATTTGAGTGAGGTAAAGATTTGGGGATGTTGCTGTCCTGAAACTGTTTTCAGTGCTGCACCGTAAAAATTCGTGAAAATTCTCTGTTTATCTTTTGGACCTACGATTTCTTGTGCATATGCCCCAGGTTATATCCAAACTTTCATTAGATGAACACTTTTTGATTTGAGCAATAGAAAATCCCTCAAAAATTCGACCTTTGTCAGCTGTTCAGTTTTGACAGATTTCTGCCAATATTTGTGTTTGCCACTTTATCGCTTTCTTTTGAGTTCTTTTGATCATGGAACTTTTGGGGATGTTGCTACAGTAGTATATGCTATATATGTGGTAGTTTTGAGTTGAAACCTGAAGCAAATAGAGGATTGATTATATGTTATGCTTACACTAATGTTGCCAATAGAATTGTGTTTAGTTTTGTATGAAGGAAGTTTTCAAGTGTAGGGATTAGAGAATGATGAGATGAGTTGAAGAATGGACAAAAGCTCAAGATTGGGGATGCCCATGCATCACCCCAAGAAATATCCAAGAAGTACAAGCATCAAAGCTTGGGGATGCCCCCGAGGCACCCCTTCTTCATCGGCAAAAATCAGGTCACCTTTCAAAACACTATATTTTTATTGCTTCATGCACTATGTGTTTTTCTTGGAGCGTCAGTTGTTTTAGTTTTCTTAGTTATTTTTATTTTGCTTTGTTTGCTGCAATAAATGGTTAGATCACATCATGTTTCCTTTGGAGGAGATGAACTCCGTTTTTCATTGCCAAGAACACTCTAGTTTTCACTATTATCGTTTAACCGAGTGTTCTTCTTTTTCTGCTACTGCTTTTGGTTTTCGTTTTTGCCTTGATTTGTGTTCAGATCTTCTTATATTTATTTATCAAGGTGTATTTTTGCCTCTGGACCATGTTGGTTTTCCTCAAAAGAGGTGTCTTAAAAAATTTCAAATGGTGTTGGAAAAGAGAAAAAGCTTTTTGCAAAAAAGTGGTACAAGAAGGAGCTTGTGTAGACTGCGGCCTAGGCTTTTGCATGTCATGCTTGATATCTTTTTGATAGTATGCTTAGTGGTTTTGCTGTAGCATAACTTGTCTCAAATGACTGAAATTGCTTAATGAGCCTTTGAAAAAATCATGCGTTGTTTTTATTATATGGAAGCATTTATTTGGTTTTCTCCTTTGATGCTTTATTTGGGTTGACTTGGCGCATGCTCACACATGTTAGACTCATCAAAAGTTGCCAATAGCCTTCATGATCATTTAGTTTTTGACTGTTGATGCCATCTTATGCTTCTTTTAATGTCGCTTTGTCGCTTTGCATGATTATGGCCATTATTGCTCTCTTAGTTGGTCGCTCCCAGTCTTTTGCTAGCCCTCACCTTGTACTGAGTATGAGCTCTACTCGTGCATCCAACTCCTAAAAGCCAAAGTTTTCCATTGTGTCCACTATAAATTCCTATGCATGGTATTTGTAAGCCATTCCAAAGTAAAATTTTCATGTGCTACCTTTCAAAAACCTTCAAAACACTTCTTGTTTTGTGACACTGTTTTCAGCTCATGGGGACGTAGTGGTCAGATTTGCTATCTTCCATATTGCTTATTTCAAAAAGAAAAAAAAAGAGAAAAAGAAAAAGAAAGAAAAAAGGCACTCCTCCAAAGAATGTGAATGTTGGTGGGCACCCGATGGAATCGGTTAGCCATGGTATGTGAAAGGAAAAAGGTGGGGAGGAGTGCCAAGTTTTATAAAAGAGCACAAAAGTGCCAATCTCTCTCTCAAAAACTTGCTTCATTTTTGTATGGAAGATAGTAAGAACCCCATTGCCAGTCGTTGACAAAGACAACCACCTCTCAAAATCAAGTTTTATCTCTCTGTTTTACAAATGAAAAGCTCTAGCACATGTTTAATCACTGCTTCCCTCTGTGAAGGGCCTTTCTTTTACTTTTATGTTGAGTCACCACCTTCGATCTTTATGCACCATAAGAGAGCATAGTTGTCATTCTTAGTGTAATATGCATTGTCCCAAAGTTCATTGATTGATTCATGATCATGGTTTCACTTGTTCTCAAATTATTTGTATCTAGTCGCCCTCTTAAACTTGAAGGTGTCCTATGCATTTATGTTTTGCTCTCTTTGAAGGACAAGCTGAAAACCACTTGTACGTTTTTCCTTATGATTTGAACACACGTTTAACTTTCATTGTTTCATTATCATGATCTTTTGTTTGTGTTCATTTGCATGTTATAACATGGTTGCTAAGTTTCTATTGTCAAGATTATATCTTCATGCCCATGTTTTAAGTTCTTATGATCCCAGCTCACCAATGCTTACATATATGATCAAGATTGTGTAGGTGCATGTCACCTCAAAAATTATTCTTTTGTTATCACTTACCTACTCGAGGACGAGCAGGAGTTAAGCTTGGGGATGCTGATACGTCTCCAACGTATCTATAATTTTTGATGCTCCATGCTTGTTTTTACACCATTTGCCTATTGTTTCGTTACACTTCGTGGCACTTTTATGCATTTTCCGGAACTAACCTATTAATGAGTTGCCACAGTGCCAGTTCCCTGTTTTCTGCTGTTTTTGTGTTTCAGAGTGATACACAGGAAATATTCTCGGAATTGGACGAAACAAAAGCCAGAAATCTTATATTTCCCGGGAGCATCCAGACGTCCGAAGAGAGGAAGGAGAGGGGCCACAGGCCTCCCTCACATAGGGCTGGTGCGGCCCAGGCCCTGGCCGCGCCACCCATGTGGGAGAAGGCCCTGGCAGCCCTCTAACATCGCCCCTTCACCTATATAAAGCCTCAGGACAGAAAACCCTAAGGGAGTCGGCAAATTTCCAGAAAGAGTTCCGCAGTTCCGCCGCCGCCACCGACGAATTTCGGGGGACAGAAGTCTCTGTTCCGGCACCCTGCCAGGACGGGGAAGTGCCTCCGGAGCCATCTCCATCGATCTCCATCGCCGTCTCCGCCGTCTCCATCAACCTCACCGCCATCTCCATCAACCTTGCTGTCTCCTATGATGAGGAGGGAGTAGTTCATCCCCAGGGCTGAGGGCTCTACTGGTAGCTATGTGGTTCACCTCTCTCTCCCATGATGTGATATTTATGTGATCGTGAGCTTTGTATCATGTTGAACAAGTAGATGTTATTATTCAGATATTATGCTACTCCTATGCTTAATTGTTATAGTGTACTCTAGTGGTGATTATTAAAGTAATCTATTCCTCCTGCCATGGTGTAACGGTGACAGTGCGTGTATCGTGGTGGTACTTGGTTTAGGCTATGATCATGATCTCTTGTGGATTATGAGAGTAATTATTACTATGATAGTATTGAGTGATCTATTCCTCCTTTCATGGTGTAATGTTGACAGTGTGTGCACCGTGTTAGTACTTGGTCTAACTTGCAATGATTTCTATCTTGAGTTGTGATCTGATTTGGATATCTCTATGAGTGGTGTTTGTCAAGTACTTGATGAACTTTAAGGGGTGCTTCTGTAGCCACTACACAATGATTAGTGTTATTCAATAGGAGAGTAATTCAGAGTACCATAGTGGAGAGAAGTTGTTTATTTGTTCATTCATGTTATATTGTTGGGAGTGTGTCCACTAGTGAAAGTATGATCCCTAGGCCTTGTTTCCAAGCATTGCACACCGTTTACTTGCTGTTTTGTTACATGTTTGCTCGCAGCGATACTTATTTTATATCACAGTTACTACTTATAATCATCACTACCGCTTGTATTTCACTATCTCTTCGCCGAACTAGTGCACCTATACATCTGACAAGTGTATTGGGTGTGTTGGGGACACAAGAGACTTTCTGTATCATAATTGCAGGGTTGCTTGAGAGGGATAGCTTTGACCTCTAACCTCCCTGAGTTTGATAAACCTTGGGTGATCCACTTAAGGGAAACTTGCTGCTGTTCTACAAACCTCTGCACTTGGAGGCCCAACAAGTGTCTACAAGAATAGAAGTGCGTAGACATCAGGGGTCCAACCATTTATTGCAGCAAACAATAAAACTAAACTAACTAAGAAAACTAAAACAACTGACGCTCCAAGAAAAACACATAGTGCATGAAGCAATAAAAATATACCGTTTTGAAAGGTGACATGATTTTGGCCGATGAAGAAGGAGTGCCTCGGGGGCATCCCCAAGTTTTGACGCTTGTACTTCCTGGATATTTCTTGGGGTGATGCATGGGCATCCCCAAGCTTGAGCTTTTGTCCATTCTTCAACACATCTCATCATTCTCCAATCCCTACACTTGAAAACTTCCTTCATACAAAACTAAACACAAATCTATTAGCAACATTAGTGTAGCATAACATATAATTAACCTCTTTTTGCTTCAGGTTTCAACCTAAAACCACCACATATATAGCATATACTACTGTAGCAACTTCCCAAAAAGTTCCATGATCAAAAGAACTCAAAAGAAAGCGATAAAGTGGCAAACACAAATATTGGCAGAAATCTATCAAAACAGAACAGCTGACAAAGGCCGAATTTTTGAGGGGTTTTCTGTTGCTCAAATCAAAAAGTGTTCAACTAACGAAAGTTTGGATATAACCTGGGGCATATGCACAAGCAATCATAGGTTCAAAAGATATACAGAGAATTTATACGAATTTTTATGGTGCAGCACCGAGTTTCATGACAGTAACATCCCCAAATCTTTACCTCACTCGAATTAGAGGCTTCTCTTGGCACAAAAACGAAATAAACAAGATAAGGAGCGGTCATTACAGTAACAATGACTTCCAAGACTCAAATAAAAGAAAAAGTACTGAAAGGAAAACATTGGGTTATCTCCCAAGAGTGCTTTTCTTTAACGCCTTTGAGCTAGGCGCAGAAAATTGCGAATCAAGTAACATCAAGTGATGAAGCATTGAGATCAACTGCAGAGGTCTTGTCAATAAGGTATTGTATTTCATCCACATAAGTTTTAGAAGACCCTTTGTGATCATGCTTTGGTACACTATTTTCATCAAAAAGATTTTCAGGACAGATCCAATCAAAATTATTTTCGAAAGCTTCACACAATCCCAAGAGCTTGCAAGGTATAGGTATTTCGGCTCCTTCATTGTTAGTACCAATAACCTTTATAGGCAAACCGAGTTTATTAAATCGTTTAAGAACCTTTCTAGCTTCAATAACAACATCTTTAAATTCTAAGCGCAAAGCTTCCAAGATAAAAGCTTTCTTTTTGGGATCCTCAATTTCATGAAGCTTAAGGAACATGTATTGCATAAAAGGATTAAGACTAGCAAACATAGTTTCCAACATGTGAATCAAATAAGCAGAAGCAACTTCAATACTAGGAGCTAGCTCAACCAAAGATTTCTCCTCAACTTCCTCATGCATACTAATGTGATTAAAGAACTCCTCAATGTTACTTTTGCTAATAATCAAACCACTACCTACTAAGAGGTCCTCCAGAACGTACTTAGGGATCAACATGATAAACTAAAAGTAAAGAAATAACAACTACCAAGGATTCTATTTTTTTTTGGGTTTTTGATATAAAATGATGCAAGTAAAAATAAATAAAGTAAAGCAAAATAAATAACAAAGTAAAGGATGTGTGTGCGAAAACTCCCCTCGCAGAAGTCTTCTACTTCCTCCCCAGCAATGGCACCAGAAAAACAGCTGATGCTCCTAGTTGATGTGGGAGCTTGGCAGTCCTTGTGCATGGTGAATAACCAGCCCGTTGGGAACCCCAAGAGGAAGGTGTGATGAGTATAGCAGCTGGTTTTTCCTCAGTTAAGAAACCAAGGTTTATCGTTCTTGGAGAGGAGAGACAAATGACTGAAGGTGATGCTTGCTAGCTTGCGACAGCTTCGGACAATTTATATATGGTGCCTCGTCCAAGCTTTGCTTTGTGAGCAGCAACGCGGAACCTGCACACAACACAACCAAGTACTTCGTTCCCAACTTGCGATGAGGTTGTCAATCTCACCGGTTTGCTTGAAACAAAGGTTATGAGCGTATCGAGTGGAAAACAATAGAGTATGCGAATAAAGTAAACAGTGCGAGTACAGTAAACAGGTGATAGCAATATGATGGAAATAGGATCGGGATCCACAGTTCACTAGTGGTGTCTCTCCATAAGATTAATAACACATGCTAGGTAAACAAATTACAGTTGGGCAATTGATAGAATAAAGATAAACATGATATGTCAAGAAGATCACTATGAGATTTACTCTGGGCATTACAACAAAATACATAGACCACCATCCAACTGCATCTATGACTAATAATCCACTTGTGGTGAATCAATCCGAGAACTCCACAAGTATTAAGTTGCGAACAACAGATAATTGCATTAAGCAAAGTGTGTAATGTAAACAAAGCATATGCCCTTGAGCATATGAATGTTGTTTTCTCCCTAGTAGCAACAGCACATCTACAAACTTAGAGGTTTCTGTCACTCCCCCAGGTTAAATAGAGGCATGAACCCACTATCGAGCATAAATACCCCCTCTTGGAGTCACTAGCAACTACTCGGCCAAGATAGCTACTAACAACGGAGAGCATGCAAGATCATAAACAACATAGAGATAACAAAAGATAATATTCAGTACAGCAACTTAATCATAAACACCAATATTCATCGGATCCCAACAAACCAAACATGTAGAATTACATAACGGTGATCTCAATCATGTAGGGCAGCTCATGAGATCTAAACATGAAGCACATGGTGGAGAAGACAACCATCTAGCTACTGCTATGGACCCATAGTCCAAGGTAGACTACTCACTCATCGCTCCGGAGGCAAGCATGGCGATGAAGAAGACCTTCGGTGGCGATTCCCCTCTCCGGTAGGGTGCCGGGAAGAGCTTCTGGACCCTCCCGATCTTTGGGTCGACGGCGGCGGTGGATTGCGATGTGTTCTGGAAAATTGATCGGGTACTTTGGTTTTTTCTGTCGGGGGGTCTTTATAGGCGAAGGGGCGATGTCAGAGGAGGAGCCAGGCTCCCTCACGCCAGGGTGGCGCGGCCCAGGGCCTGGCCACGCCAGCCCTATGTGTGGGGGCCCTGGTGGCCCCCTCCTACTCTCCTTCAGATCTCTAGAAGCTTCCGGGTAAAATAAGACTTCAGGAACTTGTTTTGTCCAATTCCGAGAATATTTCCTGTGTATCACTTCTGAAACACAAAAACAGCAGAAAACAGGGAACTGGCACTATGGCAACTCGTTAATAGGTTAGTTTCGGAAAATGCATAAAAGTGCCACGAAGTGTAACAAAACAATAGGCAAATGGTGTAAAAACAAGAATGGAGCATCAAAAATTATAGATATGTTGGAGACATATCACCCTCACACACAGGGGGCGCGGGCCCACCCCTGGCCACGCCACCCTGGTGTGAGAGCACCCCGGAGCTCGTTTCCATCCCGGTTTCCTCCTGTGATTTTGTCTCGATGTTTAATTTTCACCTATATAACCCCCCGGAGTACCCGAGGTTTGTATATCATGTTTTCATAGTGTTTTCGTTTCGAGCTGTTTCTGTCAAGGATTATTCTCAGCTTTGGAGTTACAATGTCTTCGTCCGGTCCATCCGAGGAGAACTCTCTTGCGGATATCATTAATCCGTACATGAGGGAGCTGAAGATGCATCCGAAGGAGTTGTTACTCAAGGATGGGGAGTTGCAGATTAAAGATGTCCAAGGCCCTAAGGTAGAAGGGAGTCTCAAAGCTAGGATGGAAGCACTGGAACAAGAAGTTTTTAAATATAAGAAGATGGTAGAACACGAAGTGGATATCATCCATAGGATTAATCAAGAGCTTGTCACCAAGTACAAGAAAGAGACTACAGAGCTCTGGAGTGCCATCTTTTCACTCCATGAGACCACTAACCAACTGTAAGCATAACTCTATGACTTGCAGAACCAAAACTGTGAGTATGAAGCTAGGTTTAAACAAATGAGTGCTGCTGCAAGTTTCAGGATATTGGAGACCAAGACATCCTTCCTTGATGGGGGACCTCTGCCTTGGAAGTATGATAATGATAAAGACTCACCACCACCGCCGAAGAAGTAATTCATCATTGGTATAGGCATCCCCTTGGCTTGTTCCAAGCTTGGGGGAGTGCCGCGGTATCACATCATTATCTTTTACTTATTTACTTTTCAAGTAGAGTCATATCATGAATAGAGAAGTTATCTTATAGAATAGTTTGCAGTGTGGAAGTATCCTCCTTAGCTGGTTATCTATGTATCCCTTGGTGTGATTTGTGGTAATGAAATATTAATGAGAAGTTTTATCGTTTACTTTCCGCACACTTTATTTTAGTTTGCAATGTTTCTTATATGATTAGTCTTGTTGATTAGTATTGGTATCACTTTGGGAGCATGAGTAAATTTAGTTGGTTTTGGCAAACTTAGCTTGCTCAGTAGCAACATTACCTTGAGGTTTGAGTAGAAAAGAAGAAAGAAGTGCTTGTAGTTACATCACTTCAGTTTTCCTTCATGTTTAGCTCATAAGCAATAGTATTCACAAGTTAAAACCGTTGTACTTTCAAGGAAGTTTGCATGATTGTTCCTATTATATATATGTTTGTTTGTTTCACGCGACTATTATGCTTGCTACCCAGCCTTGGTAGCCAAAAACCTGTACTGAGAGGGAATACTTCTTGTGCATCTAACTCCCAAAAACCAAGTTACTTCCAAAGAGTCCACTATCAATTCCTATGCATGGTATTTCAAGCCATTCCAAGTAAATTTTCATGTGCTACCTTTCAAAAACTTTCAAATGCTTCGCATTTTGTGCCACTATTTTTAGCTCATGAGGACATAGTGGATGGGTTTGTTATCTTCCATACTAAATTAAGTACCCCTCGACTAGGCAGCTTCATCTGCTCGTCATTAATTTTGCAAGGGAGCTGGTCAGACCATTGTAATGTCAAAAAGAAAGAAAAGAAAAAGGCACTCCTCCATGGTTTGTGAAAGTTGGTTGGCACCCGATGGAATCGGTTAGCCATGGTTTGAGAAAGGAAAAGGTGGGGAGGAGTGCCAAGCTATAAAAGAGCATAATTGTGCCAACTAATCAAATAGCTCAGAACCGCTCTCACTTGTTTAGTATGGAAGATATCAAGAACTCTGTTGCTAGTCATTGACAAAAGCAACCACCTCTCAAAACAACTTTTATCTCTGTTTTACAAATGAAAAGCTCTAGCACATGTTTAATCCCTGCTTCCCTCTGCGAAGGGCCTGTCTTTTACTTTTATGTTGAGTCAACCTATTCCCTTCTATCTCAAGCAAGCATTTGAGTTGTTATGTTTCATTCACCCATATGTTGATCCGTTCAATCATGTTAACTAACTTCTTTTATTTAGTACAATGCTTTTACCTAAAGGAATATATCTTTGAAAGCTTTCCATGATTACAAAGAGTTTGTCTTGTTGAGCATATAGTTTTTGCTATATTAGCTCTGTTTTAAAAAAGGCTCCATTCAAAAATAAGTATAGTTTGTTCATTGTTCTCTGATCAAGAAGTAAGGTTTGCCATCACCAATTATAGTTTACCTTATGCATCTTTATTTGTGATTCCCTATTACTTATTGCAAGTCTATATCATATAAAGGGAAGTTGCTATCTATTATGATTTGTGCCTTGGTAAATGTGATGCTTCTTGTCCGTATTTTGATTATCGACAATTCACTCCATAAACCTATGGTCATGTTTACCAAGTTTAGTTTTCGCTTGGGGACAAGCGAGGTCTAAGCTTGGGGGGTTGATACGTCCATTTCGCATCACTATTTTGTATCATGATTTACTGTTATTCATTGATATATTTCACATTTAGAGATGATACTTATGTTGTTTCCTCTATTTTTACATGTTTGATGATCATTGGAGGATTTGCTCCCGGAGTCAGGATTCTACTGGAAAAAGGACTGTCAAGACACCATATGTCGAAAGATCAGGAAATTCTAGAAAATTATATTTTACCAGAAGACTGAAGAAGCAAGAAGGAGGAGTCGAGAGGAGCCACAGGGCAGGCTCACACACAGGGGCGCGTCCTGACCCCTGGCCGCGCCGGCCTATTGTGTGGCCACCCTGGCCCACTTCTGCCATCGCCCCTTCACGTATTTCATCGTCCTCAAAAACCTAAGTTAGGGGAGCTCAGAGATAGACACCGCCGCCTCTGCGGGGCAAAAAACACTAGAGAGAGAAAAGCTCTCCGGCAGGCATGAATCTGCTGGGGAAATTCCTTCCCGGAGAGGGGAGATCGTCGCCATCGTCATTGCCATAGCTTCGGACTTCATCGGGATCATCATCATCATCTCCATGACCAGCACCTTCATCTCCACTATCACCACGCCATCCCGCTGTAACATCTTAAGTTGAATCTTGTTAAATTCTTAGGGGAAACTTTCCCGGTGTTGATTACTCTTGTGGTTGATGCTATTGAGTGGAACCATTGAATTAAGGTTTATGTTCAGATTGTTATTTACCATTATTTCACCTCTGATCATGATCCATATAATGTCTTGTGAGTAGTTCGTTTAGTTCTTGAGGACATGGGAGAAGTCAAGATGTTAGTAGTGGAATTATGTTAAGTAATATTTAGTGGTTTGATATTTATTTGTTGTGGTGCTATTTCACTAGTGGTGTCATGTGAACGTTGACTACATGATACTTCACTATTTATGGGCCTAGTGAGATGCATTGTGTATTTGGCTACCAATTGTGGGGTTGCTGGAGTGACAGAAACCTAAACCTCTATTGGGAAACCATTGCACTAGGGAGCATAGGATCTTAGAGTTTAAGGCTGTGGTTAGATTTATCTTAATTACTTTCTTGTATTTGCGGATGCTTGCAAGGGGTATAATCACAAGTGTGTATTTATCCTAGTAAGGGTAGTGCGCTAGCATAGGTTCACCCCCATAACACTTATCAAACCAATAAAGATTATTTAGCGGCATGAAGCGAAAGCTCTTGACAGAAAATCTCGTGTGTCCTCGAGAATGTTTGGTCATCATAAGTTACACAACCGGCTTGTCCTTTTCTCTAGAAAGGATTGGGCCACTTGCAGCAATTATTATTACTATCTTTTATTTACTTGCACTATATTTACTTGCATTACCAAATACTCCTGAAAATCCGTTTGCTAGTATTTACAGTGAATCCTTGATCAAAACCAGTTGTCAACACCTTCTGCTCCTCGTTGGGTTCGACACTCTTATTTATCGAAAGTACTGTGATACACCCCCTATACTTGTGGGTCATTAAGACTATTTTCTGGCGCCGTTGCCGGGGAGTGAAGCACTATTGAAGAGTGGAATTGGTAAAGGTAACCATCGCTATGAGTATTGTTTTTATTTCTATCTTTTATTTTTATTTTATTTTGCTATGGAGAGTTCTCCATTTGGGTTCCTATTTGGGAACACTACTACCACTGCTGCACATGTGGATGAACCACCACCACCACCTCCTGCTCAATTAGATCCTTTTAAAATACCTATGAAAATTGTTGAACGTGTTATGAATAACTACTATTCAGGAGATGGAACTATCCATCTGGGTGATCACTTACTCTTTATACATGAATTATGCGAGTTTTTCAAGTGTGCAGGTATTTCACCGAGATAGGTCAAGAGGAAGCTATTCTCTTTATCACTGAAAGGCAGAGCTGAGGAGTGGTATCGGCTGCATAAGGATGGTCCATCTATTGCTTGGGAGGAAATTGTACCTCTCTTTTATTCCAAGTTTTATCCTCCAAGTGAAATTCATAAAGATCATAATCGAATATATAACTTTTGGCCTCATGATGGAGAGAGTATTGCCCAAGCGTGGGGGAGATTGAAGTTACTAATGCTCAAATGTCCCATTCATGAGCTCCCCAGTAATATTGTTATTGATAACTTTTATGCGAGGCTTACTCTTCATGAAAAGGAATTTTTGGATGCTTCCTGTTTTGGATCATTTACCCATATGAAAGAAGATGCTAAGTGGAATCTTCTCGACCGTATTCAAGAAAATGCTGAAGGATGGGAAAATGATAAAGGTAGGAAGTCAGGTATAAATTATGATTATGAATGCCTTAAAGCTTTTATGGGAACCGATGACTTTCATAATGTTAGCACTGCTTATGGTCTTGATTCTCAAATACTTGCTAACTGTTTTAAGGCCTTTGCCTCTTATCTTGATGTTCCAAAGAAAGATTGGAACAAATATCATGCGCCTTATAAAGATTCCATTAGTCATATTCCTGCTACAGCCACTGAAGTTTGTACTGTTGATAGCATTTTACCTGAACCTTATTTTGAGAAGATGCCTTTTCCTGCTAAGGTAAAAGAGTATTCTACTTTGGTAAGTTTGCTTAATAAAAGTACTAAGAAAGCTGCAGAACCTGATGAGCAAATTATTATTAAGTCTCCTGTAGCTATAGTGAAGGACCTTGTTACTAAAGATGTAGGGGATGAACATATTATCTTTTGTGAAGATGCTACTAACATTATTTCACATCCTAGTAGGCGTAGGAAAACAAGTGTTCCTGTTATCTCTGTCAGGATTGGCGATCATTGCTATTATGGTTTATGTGACATTGGTGCAAGTTCAAGTGCCATTCCTTTAGATCTTTACAGAGAAATCATGCATGAGATTGGCCCTTGTGAATTAGAGGATATTGATGTGGTTGTTCAGCTTGCTAACAGAGAGACTGTTTGGCCTCTTGGTATTGTTCGAGATGTGGAAGTTTTATGCGGTAAGACTAAATATCCTACTGATTTCCTAGTACTTGGTACGAAAGCTAGTAAAACTTGTCCTATTATTTTTGGTAGACCCTTTTTGAATACCTGTGGTGCTGTGATAGACTGCAAGAAGGAGAATTTTTTTACTAAGATTTCTTATGAAAATGAAATGCCTAATGAAAATTTTCGAGTTGAACAGCTTGCTTCTATTGCTCTTTCTCCAAACAATGCTTTGTAGCAATTTATGGAGGACCATGGAAGTGATATTTTCAAGAAGGAAAGAGAAGAGATTGATGATATTATTCTTCATCAACCACCGTTGATTAAGCACAATTTACCTGTGGAGGATCTTGGTACCACTTTGCCACCTAAGGAAGATCCTATTTTTGAATTAAAACCTTTACCTGATGATCTTAAGTATGCTTATATAGATGATAAGAAAATATATCCTGTTATTATCAGTTCTAAGCTTTCAGGAAAGGAAGAAGAAAGGTTATTGGAGGATATTGAGGAAACATCGAGGAGCTATGGGATACACTCTTGATGATTTATAAGGGATTTCTCCCACTTTATGTCAGCATGCTATTAACATGGAGGAAGATGCAAAGCCAGTTGTTGAACATCAACGCCGCTTAATTCCCAAGATGAAGGAAGTGGTAAGAAATGAGGTATTGAAACTCCTTGATGCTGGTATTATTTATCCTATTGCTGATAGTAGATGCGTTAGTCATGTTCATTGTGTTCCTAAGAAAGGAGGTATGACTGTTGTGCCTAATGAGAATAATGAGCTTATTCCTCAAAGGGTAGTAGTTGGTTATAGGATGTGCATTGATTTTAGAGAGGTAAACAAAGTTACCAAGAAAGATCATTATCCTTTACCGTTTATAGATCAAATGCTAGAGAGGTTATCTAAGAAGACTCACTTTTTTTTTCTTGATGGTTATTCCGGTTTCTCTCAGATTGTTGTTAGAAAGGAAGATCAAGAGAAAACCACTTTTACTTGTCCTTATGGAACTTATGCTTATAGACGTATGCCGTTTGGTTTGTGCAATGCTCCTGCTACTTTTCAAAGATGCATGTCTGCTATTTTTCATGGTTTTTGTGAAGAAATTGTGGAGGTTTTCATGGATGATTTCTCTGTCTATGGAACTTCTTTTGATAATTGTTTGCACAATCTTGATAAAGTTTTCTAGAGGTGTGAAGAAACTAATCTTGTTCTAAATTGGGAGAAATGCCACTTTATGGTGAATGAAGGAATTATTCTGGGACATAAAATTTCTGAAAGAGGTATTGAAGTTGACAGAGCGAAAGTTGAAGCAATTGAGAAAATACCCTGTCCCAGAGATGTTAAAGGTATTGACGAGGGTTAACTCGACAAATGTCCTAGATGAAGGACTTAGGATCGGGGAGATAGGGCGCTGGATGAACTCGAAGGTAAGGTTAGTCGAAATAGGTGTATATCGAAAGTAAACTTGGGCGTTCAACCTGGCTTGCTTTCAATCTGGCCCTCACCGTCCCCTCCTGGCCCCTATATATAGGTGGCCAGGTCTCAAAGATCGGGTAGGGTACGATACGGATTACAAGTATCGACATACGGTAGTAACTCGTATTCGACTTCTGTTACAATTGGGCCTAGCTTAACGGGCCTCAGGGGTACTCAACTAACGGGCTCTATTATCTATACCCTTGTCAGTAGCCCCTGAGATTCTACCAGAATTGCGGATTCGGGTTGAATCTCTAATCTTCAAATCTTCGACTTGATCAATTCTTTGACTTCATCTTTAAATCTTCGACTTGGTCTTTCGACTTATCTTCATGATAATTTGTTTCGCAAGGGGTCTTAATGAACAAGCCTGACAACTCTGACGGATCAAGAGGTCAGTTAACTGCCGGAACAGATACTTGACACCTACTTCAAATTCAATCCCCTTGGACTTGAATTCGGGATACCGGTCAAACCCATTCTTTTGCCGCATTTAGGACTTATAAAGAATGAATCCCAGTGGTTCTCAGGGTACCCAGTGCGTCCACCAGGATTTTCTTCGCGTCGTAGACACGGATACATACCAGCAGAGCGCATCCATGTGCGTATACCGGGCCACACAGGATAGATCCCGGGGTCTTACCTTCGTGACAAGTCACGGCATTCGAGTTGCGTTGCGATAACGCAACTCGAGAATCTCATGTCGTAGTCAAATTTCGACTGAAAATATTCGGGTTTATGCAACCATAAAACTCGCTCCCGATGGGAGTAATACTCTTGCACTTCTCCAATCTCCAATGCTTGACTAATAAATATCGTCGGGTGCGCGCTCAGCGCTCCCGATGGGAGTAGCCCCCGAGGCTATAGTCAAAAAAGGGTTTTTCGAGTATAGGCTCAAGAGATAATGCAGCTCTTCATACTTCAACTCGAAATATTTTGACTTCGAGATCCTTTAATTCGAGATACTTTCTTCTTTGAGGTTCTTCAACTTGAGATACTGTCACTTCGAGATCCTTCAATTCGAAATACTTTCTTCTACTTTAGTTTTGAAAATAACAGCCCCCAAGGCTATAATCAAATAATTCTTCATATATACTTCTTCTTTTGTCAGCGCCATCCTGTTTCCTTTTATGACGTAAATGAAAACGTAATTCCATACCAGTGCGGACCGTTTCATAGGCAATACTGTAACTTTCACGATTTTTTGACCATTGGTGGGCTGCGCATTTTTCCGACCGTTAGTGGGCTGGCGTTTCCGATCTTTGCGCACGTCTCAGCCCACTATCCTTCTCCCTGAAGATATATAAATGGCATAGTGGGGAATCGTACTGTTCACCAGCTCGTTCCTTCCGCCGCCTCCATTGCTGATCTCCTTTGTTTCCTCCTCTCGCTCAGAGCCCCCAAGCGCACTTCCTACTGGATGCCTGTGAAGCATCTGGCCATTAAGAACACCATGGTCAAGACCTCCGCCACCAGCTGGGTTCGTTCCACTATCCTGAAGAAGGAGATGGAAAAGGCCAAGACAGACGGCTTCATCTCCGCCGAAGATTCCACCGTCTTCCCCAGCACTGAGTGGATCCCGAAGCCCCCGAGCGGTTATCGGGTAATGTTCCTTGCTTTTCTCCTTCGAGGTTTCTCTCTCCCTGCCCACGAATTTCTCCGTGGGCTTCTGTTTGTTTATGGTGTACAGCTTCATCAGCTCACACCAAATTCCCTTCTTCATATTGCTTGCTTCGTGACTCTTTGCGAGTCATTTTTGGGCATTGAGCCTCACTTCACTCTCTGGAGATCAATCTTTCGACTCCGCCCCAATGTTTCTCTGGCAAGGAAACCCGATCTGGGTGGAGCTGTTGTTTCTGTGCGCCCTGAGGCGCAATACCTTGAATTTTCCATGGCTGCATCTGTCCAAGGATGGAGGACAAAGTGGTTCTATATCAAGGACCGCAAGTCCTCTCCTGAAGATGAATTTGTCCTTCCTCCCTTTGACGCTTCTCAAGAGGTGAAGAAATTGAAGTCATGGGACTCGCTTCCCTCAGATGCGGAAGTAGCACAAATTCTTCCTCTTCTATCCCGCATTCAAAATCTGAAAACAGGCCTAGGTGGTGCTTTGTCGGGTACCCAACTCATGGCGTTTTTCATACAACGTCGAGTTCAACCCCTACAGCACCGTCTCACCAAGCTTTGGACTTATTCTGGCTTAGAAGACCCTACTCGCATATCTGAGGACCTGATGTCAAAAGAAGATGTCGACAAGCGAGTCAGGAATCTTACCAAGCTCACCAAGGAGCACTCAGTTGCTGACTTGAAAGCCGATTATTTCGACTCCGTGCACCCTACTCCTGAGGTATGCATCGCTGCATCCACTTGTTGTCAAACTTCTCTTAATTTCGACTTGCATTATTCTCTGGTACCCGAACTTCTGCTGATTTATTAATATGCAGGGTCACGAATTTATTGTTTCTTGTCCTCCTCTTCCGGAGGCAGGGCCCCTACCAGCCGATCTTGCTTCTCCTTCATCTGAAGCCCCCGAGGCTGACGATAGTCAGGACGGAGATGATGTCGACGATTCAGAAGAGGAAACCAGCTCCTCGACATCGACTCCTCCTATTTTTGCTGAAGATGTTGGTGTCGACAAGAAAAGGAAACGTGTCGACGACATTGCCTCATCGAGTTCTGCAGCAGCTGGGAAAACCCCCGCTCTTGCAGAAGATATGGAATACTTCGACATGCTTGCATCGTAAGTATTATAGTCGAATTTTTCAATTGCCTTGTTCTTGCCTTTTGTCTATAACTTGTATTTTTCATGCAGTGATGATGAAGAAGTACCAACATGTGCGACGGCTGTTCCACCACCTTCTTCTGTGGAGGTTGATGAGCCTGTCGAACCAGATGTTGCTCCGAGGACTACCAGGGCCTCTGTGAAGAAAATTTCTCAAACTCAAGCCCGAAACCTCAAACGCACGAAGAAAACCAAAGAAGCCGAGGTTTCACTGGAGGCCCATGCGTCTACAGTTTCTTCTGATGATGTGAGCAATTCTTCTTTCCCTTCTTTCCTTTTACGCACTTCTACTCTTACACTCCTTTTTTATCAGGCTTTGATGAAGAGATTCATCGCCCTGGGCACAGAGTGTGCGGGGTACCTAAAGGTTGCCAAGGCTTCCGAAGGTACAATTTTGATATTCAATTATGACTTTTCTTCTGTGCTTTGTCTCATGCTGTTTATCTGACTTCCTTTCGTCTGCTTCTGCAGCTACTTTGGCGAAAGCCAATGCTCGCATTGCGTCACTGGAAGCAGAGCTCAAAGCTTCGCAAAAAGCTTATGATGCTGCGACCGTTGCTAGGGCAACTACTGAGAAGTCGCAGAAATCTGCACTTGCCAAGGCGAAGAAAGCTGAGAAGGCGCTAGTTGATGCCAACCAGGAGCATGCTCAACGAGAGCAAGCCATGGCAAAACGTCTTCACACTATGTCTGCTGCTGCCGAAAGTAAGTTTCTTCGACTTGTCCTATATTTTTGTCCCCTGTTGCACTGGTGTATTTATTGACACCTGCCTCCTCCTTTCTTTTTCTGTTGCTGCAGAATTCTCAGGGGTATCTCCGTCGTCCCTTCAAACGGATGACGATTCTCTTATGGATGCGGTTAATCAACTCGAGGAAAACTGGATATCTATCCAGGAAAACTTTGAATTGGTTGGTCGCGTCTTATCGCGACTGTTTGTCGGCTTGTGGCCGAAGAGAAAGGCGACAATTCCGAAGGATAACTTGTCTGAACTCGCCAAGTCCTTCGACACCTCTGAAGACCCTCTTCTCCAGTTCAAAGCTCTTGCCATCAAGCGTGGTGCTGAAGGTGCTATTGCGCTTTCTCTTGCTCATGGGACGGACTTTGATTGGGGGAAAGTTGACGCCCCTCTTGGCTACACTCGTGACGAGATGAAGGTGTTCTTCGAGAAGGCGAAGAAGTTGGCGCCTGCATTGCTAAATACGATTTCTCCTTCAGCGGCCTCTGCTGTGCCTGTCGCACCATCTCCGGCGCTGAAAGCTCCAGTGCCACCATCTATTTCCAGCGAGGAAGCTACCGTGCCCCCTTCTTCCACGGAACACAATGCTGAGGTGGCGTAGACTCGGCCTTCTTGTAGTTTTTTAATTTTCTCCTCTTGAATGTAAAGACTTCAATTAGGCGCAACCCGAGAACCTTAGCCATAGGGTTGTGCTCTTATGTAAATATATTCTCTTCATATGAAGTTTTATGCTGCCTTTCTGAAATTGCTTCCCCTTTCTTTTCTTTTGTAGTCGAGGAATGTTCATGATCCTTCGACTTATGGTTCTGCTCCTTCCTCTGCTCGTGGATTCAGTCTTTAGGTTTCGTCGACTCCTAGTCGATGCAATCAATGCGCAGAATATTCCTCGAGGATTTCTGACCTTGAGGTTCGTTTGACTTCAGCCAAACGCCAAGCTCAGATGGCGTTTGACAAAGCTAGCAAAACTTCTGCTCTGACAAAGCAGGTGTCGACTCTTGGTGATGAAATATCCAGCTTGACGGCGAAAATTTTGCATCACGAAGAGTGTGATTCTTTTGTTCTTGGCATCGTCAAATCTGCCTACGAAATGTTGCGATGTAAGCTTTCTCTCGACTTATTTCCTTCTCTTTGTACTGTTACTTTCGTGATATCCTTTGCCTTTATAGGCACTTGCTTGGACTTCGCTGCGGAAGATCGTCGAGTTACCGAACGAAGCGCAGCTCTGGAGAAGATGTCCGCAGGTGTTGAAACTTTATGGTCTGATCCTCGACGTCGAGGCGCCATTGTAGTGCTTCAGGACCGTGCCCAGCATATTGGCGAGGCAGTGGATGGCTGTAGGAAAGCTCTTACAACCATGCACTCGGTCATGCTTCCTTAAAATCCTCTTCCTGCAACTTTCCCGCTTCTCCTTGATACTTTCAGATCCAGCCAGCGGATTCACCATTTGATAGAGCTGAATTTAGTGGCTGGTGCCAATTTTGCTCTTGGGTGGATACGCAAGTGGCATCCAAGACTTAACTGCAGTTCTATGTCATTGAGCTATCCTCCTGGTGGGGCAAGCCTTCGAGTACATTTAGAGAGTACCTTGCAGCCTGCCCGACGAATTATAGCCAGGTTGTTGTAAGAAGACTCCGCGTTTTTCCGCGAGTTTCACTACTTGGACCCTTTAGGTGTAGATGATTCTGACAACCCGATGTTGTAAGGTATATGTGAAACGCGAGAGCTTTGTTTATTTCGCGACTAAATGTCTGGAATATATTCTCAGGGCGTATTTGTATGGTTCGTGCGTTTACCGCATCTTCTTCTTGAAAGACTCGTAAACTCGATTATGAGGAACGATTCATCTTTATTTATACTTGTAATATAAGATACACAGGGTGACCCAAGAGATCCGGCCTATGACCTGTGTTCTGGATCTAGAGGGCATTGCCCCTGGTACAACTCGTGGCTTTTACAGCCTTTGTATTCTGCTCTTCTCTATGTTTATGATGTCGCCGTTTTCCCTTCTTCTCCTATGCCTTCTCCTTCTCCTGGTGTTTCTACTCGTGGTTTCTTTGCCTCGGGTTCCGCGACACGTCCCTCGAGTAGCTTGATGCCTTCTGTAGTCGTGTTCTTCGTTTTTTCTGCATAGTTGGCTATCATGCCAAAGTTTTGTGCCATCTTGTGGAACTCCCTGTCGCAGAGATCTAAGACTTCAAAACTTCCCTTCACTGTAATGATTCCTCTTGGTCCTGGCATTTTGAGTACAAAATATGTGTAGTGAGGCACTGCCATGAATCGCGAAAACGCGGGTCGTCCGAGGATCGCGTGATATTGCGATGGCCAGTCCATGACTTCAAAGTCTAGCTTTTCTCTTCTATAGTTTTGTCGGTTGCCGAAGCAAACATTGAGTGCTATTCGACCCAGCGGGTAGTTAGCACTTCCTGGTACTATTCCATGGAAGGAACAATCTGTTGGCTTTAGGAACTCTAGTGATATATGCATTGCTCGGAGCGTCTTCGCATATATCAAGTTAATTCCGCTCCCTGCATCCATGAATATTCTATCGACATCGTACGCGCCGATTTGGGCTTTGAGTACCAGAGGCACGTTTCCCGGCCGAGGTACTGTTATAGGGTGATCTTCTCTGTTGAACTCTATTGGTTGCTCTGACCAATGCAGATATTCTGTTGTAGCTGGAGGCGACAGGACTGCTAGATTGACTTGTCGAGTTATACTCTTTTCTTCTTTGTTCGACTTGGGTACTGGTTGTATCATTGATATGATGTGTCCTTTTGATGGGACGTACCCGTCGTCGTCGTCGTCGTGTCCATTGTTTTGCTGGTCTTGTCCCTGAGTAGCTCCGTTGTTTCCTTGCTGCTTTGCCGGAATGTTGTTGCTTCCTTCGAATCCTTATTGTCTTGCTTCGATTTGCTTATTTACTGCCGCTTCTTTGAGTTTCAAGAATGTTGTACAATCTTTCATTGCGTACCTTGATACTCGCTTCCCGTCGACGAACGCTGAGTGTATATAACAAGGCCCATTGAGCATCTCTTCTGGTGACGGATTGTATTCTCTGGATTCTCTTGGTGGGAACTTCTTATAGTCCTCTTTTCCATAGCTTCGATATCCCGAGCTTCTGCGATCACTTCCTTGATAACTGTTGTCTTTGTATCCTGCGGTGACTTGGCTATGAGGGCCGTAGGTATCGTAGTTTCGGGATCGTCTCCTTTGACTTCCATATCTATTTCTTCTGTCGTCTTCTGGAGATCGTGTCCGTTTGTTGTTGCACGCATCTTCTCTATCTGCAAATCTGTTTGCTGTGTCCATGAGGTCTGACACTGTTTTTGGCTTGATTCTACCCATCTCTTCGACTAGGTCTCTTCGCCTTAATCCAATGATGAATACGTCTATTGCTCTTTCGTCTGAAACTTCGACTGCTGAGTTTTTGATGAGGCTCCATCTTTGGATGTATGCCCGCAGTGTTTCGTCGCGTTGCTGTACGCATGCTTTGACTTCTTCTATTGATGCTGGCCGTTTATATGTCGACCTGAAATTGCTTGTAAATTGCTTTGTAAGGTCTTCCCAGCTTCCAATAGATTCTTTTTCTAGCTTGCTTAACCATGACCTTGCTACGCCGGTGAGGTGTAGTTGCAAGCTTTGCATTGCTGTTTCTTTGGTTCCTCCTAGTATTTGAACTGCTTGTAGGTAATCAGCGAGCCATGATTGTGGTTCCTGTGATCCGTCGTACTTTTGCTGATCATGAGGTAGCTTAAATCCCTTAGGAACTGGAGTGGTGCGAACCCTACGGGTAAAGCACGATGCCCCCATCTCCTTTTCGTCGTCTTCATAGTCGCGCCTTTCGTTTGGGGATCGTGATCTTCGAGTTCCACCATGCTGTTTTGGTGACGGCGATCGAGATCGATGTTTGCTGCTTCTATGTCGAGGACTGTTATAACGGCGAGGTGACCTTGCTTTGTGCGCTTCCTTGTGGTGATGTGCTTCTTCTCCTTTTGCTGATAGCTTGTGGCCTACCATGTTGAGTCCGTTCAATGCTGCTCTATGCATGTGTTCTCTAGGATCTCCTAGACTTGGTCGAGTTGTAAGTAGATACGCTTGTGCTGCCACTAGTGCTGCTTCAGGAGTTTTTGGCAGGATGTTTCCCTGCTCGTCGACCGATAGGAAGGATGAGTCAAGGTTTTTCGAGATACTTTGCCTGTCGGAGTACTCGAGATTGTCGTACCTTGAGCCGTGCCGACGATTTTTCCTTGCGTTGCTGTATGATGCGTCGCTTCTTGCCTTACGAGCGGCTTCGCTGGCTGCTATGGCTAAATTTTTTCTTCTTTGTATCTCTATCTTCTCCTTTGCTAATTGCTTTGCTTGCTGCCTAAGAGCATAATGATACCCAAAGAGCATGTCTTTGCTGGAATTTGATGGTATTGTCGTGCCGTGCTCTACGGCTTCTCTTATTATTTTCCACTCGTCGACTGATAGTCGAATTTTTTCCCTGGCCGTGAGGGACTCCACTGTTTGACCTTCTGCTAGGTGATTTGCTCCTCTATCGATGTTTGCTGGGTTTATCACTGGGTTGTTGTTTTCATCAAATTCTTCTGAGTTGTCGCCTATAATGGCGAATACCTGGCACTGCTTGCCGATGCTGTTGTTGAGGCTTGAGAAGATCGAGTTGCCATCTTCAGAAAGCTCTAATCCTGTCTTCCATGTATCTGTTGACTTGTCTGCGGTGTCTTCGAGTTGGACTACTACGTCGGAATTTTCTTTTCCTTCGTTGTCTTCTATGATTTTTTCTTTTTGTACTCCCTTTGGGCTGACCGGCGAATTTACTTCGCTGGAAGAGCCTTCAGAATACTCCATCATTACTGTTGTTTCGGGTTCTTGTGCCGACGGATCTTGGTCTTGTTTCGTCAGATCCGAAAGGCGAGAGGAACCCGACGGCCCGCTGAAGATACTCAAACTTCCAATTGCTAGCTCCACCTCCTGACTTTCGTCGACTTCTGAACTGCTGTTGGCTAAAAGCGAAAAAGCTGTCGAATTCATGATTCCAACGCCCAAAGTCCCCACGGTCGGCGCCAATTGACGAGGGTTAACTCGACAAATGTCCTAGACGAAGGACTTAGGATCGGGGAGATAGGGCGCTGGATGAACTCGAAGGTAAGGTTAGTCGAAATAGGTGTATATCGAAAGTAAACTTGGGCGTTCAATCTGGCTTGCTTTCAATCTGGCCCTCACCGTCCCCTCCTGGCCCCTATATATAGGTGGCCAGGTCTCAAGGATCGGGTAGGGTATGATACGGATTACAAGTATCGACATACGGTAGTAACTCGTATTCGACTTCTGTTACAATTGGGCCTAGCTTAACGGGCCTCAGGGGTACTCAACTAACGGGCTCTATTATCTATACCCTTGTCAGGTATTCATAGTATTCTTGGTCATGTTGGTTTCTATAGGAGGTTTATTAAAGATTTCTCTAAGATTTCAAAGCCTCTTACTAATATGCTTCAAAAAGATGTACCATTTGTGTTTTATGATGATTGTAAGGAAGCTTTTGAAACTCTTAAGAAGGCTTTAACTACTGCTCCTATTGTTCAACCACCTGATTGGAATTTACCCTTTGAAATTATATGTGATGCTAGTGATTTTGCTGTTGGTGCTGTTCTTGGACAGCGCGTGGATACGAAGTTAAATGTTATTCATTATGCTAGTAAGACTCTTGATGCTGCTCAGAAGGATTATGCTACTATTGAGAAGGAGTTTCTTGCTGTTGTTTTTGCATGTGATAAGTTTAGACCTTACATTGTCGATTCTAAAGTTACTATTCATACTGATCACGCTGCTATTAGATATCTTATGTCTAAGAAGGATGCTAAGCCTAGGCTTATTAGATGGGTGTTGCTTTTACAAGAGTTTGATTTGCATATTGTAGATAAGAATGGTGCTGAAAATCCTGTTGCTGACAATTTGTCTAGATTGGAAAACATTTCTTTTGATCCTATTCCTGTTAATGATAGTTTTCCAAATGAACAGTTGGCCTCAATAAATGTAACTTTGTGAGAGGATCCGTGGTATACTGATTATGCTAACTTCATTGTTTCCAAGTATTTGCCTCCAACCTTTACAGCTCAGAAGAGAAGAAAATTCTTTTATGATTTGAGGCATTACTTTTGGGATGACCCACACTTATATAAAGAAGGAGTTGATGGTATTATGCGAAGATGTGTTCTGGAATATGAACAACAAGAAATATTGAGAAAATGCCATGGAAGTGCTTATGGAGGACATCATGCTGGAGATAGAACTGCACAAAAGGTTCTACAATCAGGTTTTTATTGGCCAACCCTCTTTAAGGATGCTAGAAGGTATGTTTTATCTTGTGATGAATGTCAAAGAGTTGGTGATATTTCTAGACGTAATGAAATGCCTATGAGTTACACTCTTGTTATTGAACCATTTGATTGTTTGGGATTTGATTTTATGGGTCCTTTTCCTCCTTCAAAAGGTTATACTCACATACTTGTTGTTGTTGATTATGTTACCAAGTGGGTAGAAGCAATACCTACAAAGAGTGCCGATGGTGAGACCTCGTTAAAAATGCTTAAGGATGTTATTTTTCCTAGGTTTGGTGTTCCTAGATATCTTATGACTGACGGAGGTTCTCATTTTATTGATGACGGTTTTAGAAAAACTCTTGCTAGATATGACGTTAATCATAGAATTGCTTCTGCTTATCATCCCCAAACTAGTGGGCAGGTAGAGCTTTCAAATAGAGAGATCAAGTCTATCTTGCAGAAGACTGTCAATAGATCTAGGAAAAACTAGGCTAGCAAGTTGAATGATGCTTTATGGTCTTATAGAACTGCTTATAAGAACCCCATGGGCATGTCTCCTTACAAGATGGTTTACAAAAAAGTGTTTCACTTGCCCATAGAATTAGAACACAAAGCTTTTTGGGCAGTGAAAGAGCTTAATAGGGATTTTAAACTCCCCGGTAAGAAAAGGTTGTTAGATTTGAGTTCTTTAGATGAGTGGAGAAACAAAGCTTACGAGAATGACAGACTTTTCAAAGAGAAAGTCAAGCAATGGCATGATAAGAGAATTCTTAAGAGAGAGTTTCATGTTAGTGAGAAAGTTCTATTGTATAGGTCTCGTCTCAGATTTTTTGCAGGAAAATTACTCTCAAAATGGGAAGGACCCTATGTTATTGTGGAAGTGTACCGCTCAGGTGCAATAAAGATTGCCTCATTAAAAGATGACACTACACAAGTGGTGAATGGGCAAAGACTCAAACATTATATTGTTGGAGATTCTTATAATGAAGATGTTGATGTTATTCAAATGATTTCTCCGAAAGAGTTCATCCAGGATAATATGCAGGAACCTACAGTGTTCATTTTCGAATAGGTAACAGCTCTAGTCAGAAAAGGTTCGCGTTAAACTTTTTCAATACTATTTTTATTGTTTTTGCTAAATATGAAAAATCACGAGATGAAAAGGGGCAGGAGACGGAGTCCTGAGTGCCCTCACACACAGGGGGCGCAGGCCCACCCCTGGCCACGCCGCCCTGGTGTGAGAGCACCCCGGAGCTCGTTTCCGCCTCGGTTTCCTCCTGTGATTTCATCTCGATGTTTAATTTTCACCTATATAACCCCCCGGAGTACCTGAGGTTTGTATACCATGTTTTCGTAGTGTTTTCGTTTTGAGCTATTTTTGTCAAGGATTGTTCTCAGCTTTGGAGTTACAATGTCTTCGTCCGGACCATCCGAGGAGAACTCTCTTGCGGATATCATTAATCCGTACATGAGGGAGCTGAAGATGCATCCAAAGGAGTTGTTACTCAAGGATGGGGAGTTGCAGATTAAAGATGTCCAAGGCCCTAAGGGAGAAGGGAGTCTCGAAGCCAGGATGGAAGCACTGGAACAAGAAGTTTTTAAATATAAGAAGATGGTGGAATGCGAAGTGGATATCATCCATAGGATTAATCAAGAGCTTGTCACCAAGTACAAGAAAGAGACTACCGAGCTCTGGAGTGACATCTTTTCACTCCATGAGACCACTAACCAACTGCAAGCACAACTCTACGACTTGCAGAACCAAAACTGTGAGTATGAAGCTAGGTTTAAACAAATGAGTGCTGCTGCAAGTTTCAGGATATTGGAGACCAAGACATCCTTCCTTGACGGGGGACCTCTGCCTTGGAAGTATGATGATGATAAAGACTCACCACCACCGCCGAAGGAGTAATTCATCATTGGTATAGGCATCCCCTTGGCTTGTTCCAAGCTTGCGGGAGTGCCGCGGTATCACATCATTATCTATTACTCATTTACTTTTCAAGTAGAGTCATATCATGAATAGAGAAGTTATCTTATAGAATAGTTTGCAGTGTGGAAGTATCCTCCTTAGCTGGTTATCTATGTATCCCTTGGTGTGAGTTGCGGCAATGAATTATTAATGAGAAGTTTTATCGTTTACTTTTCGCACACTTTATTTTAGTTTGCAATGTTTCTTATATGATTAGTCTTGTTGATTAGTATTGGTATCACTTTGGGAGCATGAGTAAATTTAGTTGGTTTTGGCAAACTTAGCTTGGTCAGTAGCAACATTACCTTGAGGTTTGAGTAGAAAAGAAGAAAGAAGTGCTTGTAGTTACATCACTTCAGTTTTCCTTCATGTTTAGCTCATAAGCAATAGTATTCTCAAGTTAAAACCGTTGTACTTTCAAGGAAGTTTGCATGATTGTTCCTATTATATATATGTTTGTTTGTTTCACGCGACTCTTATGCTTGCTACCCAGCCTTGCTAGCCAAAAACTTGTACTGAGAGGGAATACTTCTCGTGCATCCAACTCCCAAAAACCAAGTTACTTCCAAAGAGTCCACTTTAAATTCCTATGCATGGTATTTCAAGCCATTCCAAGTAAATTTTCATGTGCTACCTTTCAAAAACTTTCAAATACTTCTCATTTTGTGCCACTATTTTTAGCTCATGAGGACGTAGTGGATGGGTTTGTTATCTTCCATACTAAATTAAGTACCCCTCGACTAGGCAGCTTCATCTGCTCGTCATTAATTTTGCAAGGGAGCTGGTCAGACCATTGTAATCTCAAAAAGAAAGAAAAGAAAAAGGCACTCCTCCATGGTTTGTGAAAGTTGGCTGGCACCCGATGGAATCGGTTAGCCTTGGTTTGAGAAAGGAAAAGGTGGGGAGGAGTGCCAAGCTATAAAAGAGCACAATTGTACCAACTAATCAAACATCTCGGAACCGCTCTCACTTGTTTAGTATGGAAGATATCATGAACTCTGTTGCTAGTCGTTGACAAAAGCAACCACCTCTCAAAACAACTTTTATCTCTGTTTTACAAATGAAAAGCTCTAGCACATGTTTAATCCCTGCTTCCCTCTGTGAAGGGCCTGTCTTTTACTTTTATGTTGAGTCAACCTATTCCCTTCTATCTCAAGCAAGCATTTGAGTTGTTATGTTTCATTCACCCATATGTTGATCCGTTCAATCATGTTAACTAACTTCTTTTATTTAGTACACTGCTTTTACCTGAAGGAATATATCTTTGAAAGCTTTCCATGATTACAAAGAGTTTGTCTTGTTGAGCATATAGTTTTTGCTATATTAGCTCTATTTTAAAAAAGGCTCCGTTCAAAAATAAGTATAGTTTGTTCATTGTTCTCTGACCAAGAACTAAGGTTTGCCATCACCAATTATAGTTTACCTTGTACATCTTTATTTATGATTCCCTATTACTTATTGCAAGTCTATATCATATAAAGGGAACTTGCTGTCTATTATTATTTGTGCCTTGGTAAATGTGATACGTCTTGTCCGTATTTTGATTATCGACACTTTACTCCATAAACCTGTGATCATGTTTACCGAGTTTAGTTTTTGCTTGGGGACAAGCGAGGTCTAAGCTTGGGGGGGTTGATACGTCCATTTTGCATCACTATTTTGTATCATGATTTACTGTTATTCATTGATATATTTCACATTTAGAGATGATACTTATGTTGTTTCCTCTGTTTTTACATGTTTGGTGATCATTGGAGGATTTGCTGCTGGAGTCGGGATTCTGCTGGAAAAAGGACTGTCAAGACACCATATTTCAGAAGATCAGGAAATTCCAGAAAAATACCAGAAAATTATATTTTACCAGAAGACTGAAAAAGACAGAAGGAGGAGTCGAGAGGAGCCACAGGGCAGGCTGACACACAGGGGGCGCGGCCTGACCCCTGGCCGCGCCACCCTGTTGTGTGGCCGCCCTAGCCCACTTTTGCCATCGCCCCTTCGCGTATTTCATTGTCCCCGAAAACCTAAGTCAGGGGGGCTCAGAGATAGACACCGCCGCCTCTGCGAGGCAGAAAACACTAGAGAGAGAAAAGCTCTCTGGCAGGCAGGAATCTGCTGGGGAAATTCCTTCCCGGAGAGGGGAGATCATCGCCATCGTCATCGCCATCGCATCGGACTTCATCGAGATCATCATCATCATCATCATCTCCATCACCAGCACCTTCATCTCCACCATCACCACGCCATCCCGCTGTAACATCTTGAGTTGAATCTTGTTAAATTCTTAGGGGAAACTTTCCCGGTGTTGATTACTCTTGTGGTTGATGCTATTGAGTAGAACCGTTGAATTAAGGTTTATGTTCAGATTGTTATTTACCATTATTCCACCTCTGATCATGATACATATGATGTCTTGTGAGTACTTCATTTAGTTCTGGAGGACATGGGAGAAGTCAAGATGTTAGTAGTGGAATTATGTTAAGTAATATTTAGTGGTTTGATATTTATTCGTTGTGGTGCTATTTCACTAGTGGTGGCATGTGAACGTCGACTACATGATACTTCACCATTTATGGGCCTAGTGAGATGCATTGTGTATTTGGCTACCAATTGTGGGGTTGCTGGAGTGACAGAAACCTAAACCTCCATAGGGAAACCATTACACCACGGAGCGTAGGATCTTAGAGTTTAAGGCTGTGGTTAGATTTATCTTAATTACTTTCTTGTATTTGCAGATGCTTGCAAGGGGTATAATCATAAGTGTGTATTTATCCTATTAAGGGTAGTGCGCTAGCACAGGTTCACCCCCATAACACTTATCAAACCAATAAAGATTATTTAGCTGCATGAAGCGAAAGCTCTTGACAGAAACTCCCGCGTGTACTCGAGAACGTTTGGTCATCATAAGTTACACAACCGGCTTGTCCTTTACTCTAGAAAGGATTGGGCCACTTGCAGCAATTATTATTACTATCTTTTATTTACTTGCACTATATTTACTTGCATTACCAAATACTCCTGAAAACCCGTTTGCTAGTATTTACAGTGAATCTTTAATGAAAACCACTTGTCAACACCTTCCGCGCCTCGTTGGGTTTGACACTCTTATTTATCGAAAGTACTACGATACACCCCCTGTACTTGTGGGTCATCAGGGAGCAAAGTTCTTGGTTGTGTTGTGTGCAGGTTTCACGTTGCTGCTAGGTGAAGACACACCAACAATATTCCTAGCGCCATCGTCCGGAGTGTCACGAAGCTAGCAAGCATCACCTTCTGAAGTTTGGCTTTCTCCTACTGGTTCTAAAAACCTTGGTTTCCCAACTGAGGGAAGACTTGCTACTGTGTTCATCATACCTTCCTCTTGGGGTTTCCAACGGGCTGTACTTACATGCCATCAAGCAAAGTTTTCTGGCGCTGTTGCCGGGGAGGAAGAAGACTTCTGCAAGTGTCATCGTGGTGAAACAACATATGCCATGGGATGGCTTAAATGGGGGCCGACTGTACACTGGTGGATCCGGAGGAGGGAAGGCACAGTACAGACCGCGCATAGAGCACACTGCTAACACACCGAGCTACCCAGGTTCGGGGCCCTCGTGAGGAGGTAATACCCCTACTCCTGCATGTCTGATCTATATGAGCTTCACATGAGAGCTACAATGGTGCTCCTTGAGCTGTTCATCTGGCCTATCTAAGGCTGCACTGGGTAGGAGCTAAAGAGCTAGTACTAGAGAGCTCCCATGGAGCGAGAGAGAATGAGCCTCCTCTGGAGGCTGGGGTGATCGATCCCCCTGGCGCCCCTTATATAGGGAGCCCAGGGGACAAGGGATGCCTCACACAACACTATGCATGCACTGTAGCTAAGTTTGACTACTATGGTCTTGTCACACTGTAGCCTGCATCAGCACGGTACCGTCCTCGGTACTGTGCACTGTGTCATGGTCATGGGCTTGTCCCATCGATGTCTGTCCTTGGAGTACTTGGTCTTCGTCTTCTAGCGTCTATCTTCAGGATCTCCGTATCATCAGTCTTATCCTCCTCCTGAGGATAAGACTGACTAGGAGAGGAGGAGTATGCTGGTCTGAGCCAAGGGGCGTCCCAAGACCAGCATATGACGATGGAGGATATGCCAGTCCAAGCTTGGAGGCGTCCCAGGACTGGTACAAGGCGCTGGAGTTGATGCCGGACGAGTAAAATACATCAGAGGGGATAAATATCAGCCCTGGAGAGTAATAATCTGGCCTGGGCCAGGGAATTCTGGCCTGGCCCAGCCGGAACAGTACTCAGAGGCGGCCCAGCCGGGATACTACAATCTGGCCCAGCCGGGATTGAGTTATGGCGGCCTGGGAAGAGATCCCGGCCAGGCCGGATCCTCCTGATCCGGCCCAGCCGGGTGCTGCGCGAGAGACTTTCCGAGGTACTTTCTTGTTCCCAATCTTGCCCTTATGCGGATCATCTTCGGTCTTCTTCCTATCCGCGTGCCATCGCATGAGCTTTGCTTCCTTAGGGTCTACGAAATACCGCTGCAGACGGTGAATGATAGGAAAGTACCATACCACTTTCCGAGGTACTTTCTTGTTCCCAATCTTGAATCGTCCTTGGCCGCACACCAGACATGTGGTTCTCTCCGCGTACTCATCCCGATAAAGTGCGCAATCATTGATGCAGGCGTGGTACCTAACGTATGGCATGTCCAGAGGGCACACGATTTTCTTGGCCTCCTCGATATTAGTTGGACACGTGTTTCCTTTGGGAAGACGTTTTTGCCAGAATCTCATGTTTTTATTGAAGCTTACGTCGGTCCATTTGCTTTCCGCCTTCATCTCCAGAGCCTTGAGCGTGACGCTCAAGCGTGTATCCTCGGGTCGGCACCCAGGAAACAATGGAGTTTTTCTGTCAATCTCCATCTGCTCCAGCTTGGCTTTCTCTCTGGCAGCAGCTTTCGCATTGCTCGTCTCCTTGAGGAGCAGTTCCTAAACATGTGGGTCCTGCAAGTCTGAGGTTAGTCGTGACTGTGTGCCTGTCGACGTCGCGTCTTCTCCATCATCATCATGTCCGTCGCCGCCATCTCCTTCGTGATGATCATCATCATGTCCGCCGCCGCCATCTCCTTTGTGATGATCATCATCATGTCCGCCGCCACCATCTCCTTCATGATGATCATCTTGTACGCCCTCGTCTTCAGAAATACCATTGTTGATGTCCTCGTCATCTTCAGAATCATAGCCGGGCATGAAACCACGCGTGAGCAGGTGACTCTCCAGGTCTGCGGAATCAGGGTCGAGTAAGCTCCCGAGTTTGCATGTTCGACACGGACATCTTATGTGGGTCCTCTTGTTCATCCTCATGTCGGCCACCGCGCGTTCCTTGTATCTAGCCACTTGACCTTCGCTCATGTGTCTGACCATGGTTGCCTGCGCGATATAGAGAAAAGAGAGTACCTTAGAATCACACATCATCATGTGCTCACACACACACATACACACATGCATGCATACATGGTCGCCGGAAAAATTCGGCATGACCTCTCCTAAAAATAGGACGTATGGGTAGTGCAAAAATTTGCCTAAATGGAAGATAATCAATATTTCGGCAAACATCCATGCAACACGCCGTAGCAAGCAACATGCTCTTGCTTCTTCGTCACCTATAAACATTCATGCACCACACACAAGCATGTATGCGTGTACAACGCACGCGAGACGTCCACCGGCCACATAAAACATCCATATGCATGTCCTCCAACAACTCACCTAGTTGGCTTAGTAGATCTACAACTTAGAGAGGCTTCCCCTCTCAAAACTATGGAGCAAAGTAGGTTTAAACACCAAGAATAGAGGCAAGAATGGAGAAATTGAGGTGGTGGGGAGGAGGAGGACGACCTAGATCTAGTTTGATGTTGGATGGAGAAGAATGAAATGGTAGTGGTGGGGCTGCCAACTTATAGATCTGGCCGACCTTATCAGTGGCGCATATTGAACAATATGCGCCACTGATAAGTCTGCCACCTTTTCAGAGGTGTGGGCCCCACAAGTTATGCGTGGCGCATATTTCTATATGCGCCACGCATAACACTGGCAGGGGTTAGGCCAGTGGGGCCCAGGTGGGTCCCACAGACTTATTAGTGGCGCATTATGCATAATATGCGCCACTAAAGGGTAAAATATGCGTGGCGCATATTGTAAATGCGCCATTGATAATCCAAGATATTTTGTCGATCACCCTTCTGGTTGGTCCCACAGACGTATTGGTGGCGCATTTCTAGAAGAATGCGCCACTAGTAACAAAATTATCAGTGGAGCATATTTGATAATGCGCCACTAGTAAATACTAGTGGAGCATATTGATTAATGTGCTCCACTAGTAAAACATCTATCTATAAGCCTTTTCCCACTAGTGGACGGCCCAGCCGGGAGCTGGAGGAAGAGGCCCAGCCGGGGCAGGAAGGCCCAGCCGGGGCAGCAGCCTAGCCGGTAGGCTGCCCAGCCAGGAGACGAGGAAGTCGGCCCACCCGGGCGCTGGGTGGAAGGCCCAGCCGGGGCAGCGGCCTGCCGGCCTAGCCGGTGCGGGGGAAGGCTGGGGCACGGCCGACCTGGCCCAGCCAGGGGAGAACTCGCCAGCCCAGGCGCGGGAGAGAGTTTCGGCCTAGCCAGGGAAAGAAGTCCCGGCCCAGCCGGGTTAAGCCTTATTCTGGCATTGCCCAGCCATATGCCGGCTTGGGCCTTTTTGTACCGGCCTAGGAAGAGGTTAATCCGGCCTTGCCTGCTCTATGTCGGCCCAGCAACCTTATATGCCGGCCCAACCTTGCTATTAACCCACTTTTTAATATCCTGCATATATAACTCAATATATAATGTATATATTAGTCATAATATAAGGGTACTTTGGTATACCCGGGGTTATATCCCCGACATTAGCCCCCGAGGCTGTGGGGGACTTGTAGAGTCGCGCACAGGCTTCAACGGAATATACCAAAGTCTGAAACTCATATGCTCATAAAAATGATATGCTAGCCTGCACAGGCCAATTCTATCTCATGCCATCATAGGCAATGTCCTGATTGACATGAACTCATATATATGATATGCTAGCCTTCGTGGGCTATCTCAAAATACTATTATGCCCTCTTTGGCTATATCGACACTTTGCCTCTTGGGCTACGTCTCATTGACATTGTCTGCTTTGACAATGTCGAAATACTGCTTTGCCTTCTTTGGCTATATCGATACTTTACCTCTTGAGCTATTTGCCTCTTGGGCTACTCTGCCTCTTGGGCTACTTTTACCTCTTGGGCTACTTGGCCTCTTGGGCTACTTTTGCCTCTTGGGCTTGCCTCTTGGGCTACTTTGCCTCTTGGGCTGCTTTGCCTCTTGAGCTGCTTTGCCTCTTTGGGCTTTATATCGACACTTTGCCTCTCAGGCTATGTCTCATCGGCATTGTTAGCTTTGACAATGCTGGTATACTGATATGCCTCTTGGGCTATTTCAACATGTTGCCACTTGGGCCATGTCTCATCGGCATTGTCTGCTTTGACAATGCCGGTATACTGATATGCCTCTTGGGCTATTTCAACATGTTGCCACTTGGGCCATGTCTCATCGGCATTGTCTCCTTTGACAATGCCAGTATACTGATATGCCTCTTGGGCTGTTTCAACATGTTGCCACTTGGGCCATGTCTCATCGGCATTGTCTGCTTTGACAATGCCGGTATACTGATATGCCTCTTGGGCTGTGCCATCACTGGGCACTTGTTAGTATGCAAAAATGATAAGACATGTTAATATGCAAAACTGGGTTACTCTGTGAAACCGGATAAGAGATATGATACTTGTTAGCTTTGAGATCAATGTCTTGATATATTGTTGAGCCAGAATTGGTGATAACTGAAAGGATTATAGAATGCCGTGATATGATGGCATGCCAAAATAAATAGCGATATGGGTTATTGATAGATGCCTTGATATGCTGGCGAACCAAAATAAATGGTGATTGGGGATTTTGGTTGATGCCATGATATGCCGGCATACTGAAATTTTGCTCTTGCCGTGATATGTCGGCATGCTAAAAAATTTCTCTTGCCATGATATGTCGGCATACTAAAATTTTGCTCTTGCCATGATATGTCGGCATACTGAAATACTTGCGACTCAAGATATCACTTAATAGCCTAATGTGCTAACAAACTGATATACCTGAGAGCTGAGATATAAACTGAAGCCATGGTGATATAATAGTAATTTCTCCTCTGTAACGGCAATATGGAGAGTCATAGCCGGGTAATAGACATATATATAATGAGATATCCAACCTGTTCTGTAGTCATACTAAAAGACATAGCGATGGTCATAGTATTTGGCATATAGCAATCTAGCATATTGAGTTTGACATACAACATATAGCATTCGGCATATAACTCTTGAAATAAAGCACTTGGCATATAGACTGAGATATAGCAGTTTGATACAAAGTATCTAAGATTGACATATAAGCTATTTTGGCAACTCATAGGAAATACTTGGCACTCATGTGCCGGCATATAAATACAGGTAGACCATAACTGGCATGTGAGTTTTAACACAGAGCATGCAGAAACTAATATTGAGATAGGCATATAAGCTGATTTGACTGTTAACTTGTAACAGCTAGCTAGTATACGGTACTCAACATATAAACTGGCATATGAGACTTGGCATATGACAGCCAGCATATAACATATAGCATATGGTCAAAAATAGATACTACACTTGACACGGCAAATAGCAATAGTGGTCTCTATGCAAGGTGATTCTTATAGCATTTGGTATATAAGCAGATATACTGAACTCAATGTCTCAACTGGCATACTAATTCTAGCACTGTAGCAGATATATCGACTGAGATATACGAAGTCATATAACTTGACAAAGCAAATTGCTTACAGTAACAGACCTAAGTCTAAGATATGAGACATTCTCTAAGTCATAAAATTTGGCATGCTATTGTTGGCATACAAAGCCGGCATATACCATGCCAAGATAAAACTTCGCATAATATTGCAGACATACAAACTGATACTAAGGATACTATCTGTAGCAGGCATATGTAGTGATTTGGCATATAAACAGACATACAGGAGGCTTACTGAGAAGCATGTGTGCTAGCATACATACTAATTTATACTGAAATAGTGATATAACGGTGGCTGGCTAGGCTCATGCCTAAACCGACTAAAAAGAAGTGCGACCCTGCTCTCTATAAATACTTACCTGCAGATGCTCGAGGTGAAGGCGGAACGATCCCTGGTACGATGAATATAAAATATGCCGACCGGGACATAAAATATACTGGCCAGGACATAAAATATGCCGACTAGGACATAAAATATGCTGGCCAGGACATAAAATATGCCGGCCAGGACATAAAATATGCCATAAAATATGCCAGCCAGGACATAAAATATGCCGGCCAGGACATAAAATATGCCGGCCAGGACATAAAATATGCCGGCCAGGACATAAAATATGCCGGCCAGGACATAAAATATGCTGGCCAGAACATAAAATATGCTGACCAGGACATAAGATATGCCGGCCAGGACATAAGATATGCCGACCAGGACATAAAATATGCCGGCCAGGACATAAAATATGCCGACCAGGAGAAATCGAGTGCCGGCCTGGAGATGCCGATATAGATCCGGGACAGCCGTATGCCGGCCCGAGCGAGTTGATGTCAGCCCGGGAAGCTGAAGAAGACCTGCAGTGCTCGGAGGCGATGTTGATGTCGAGCCCCCGAGCAGACGATGAAGATCCCGTCCGGATGTATTCCTACCAGCGCCTTGATATGCCCCACGGTGGGCGCCAAATGTCGTCGTGGTGAAACAATATATGCCATGGGATGGCTTAAATGGGGGTCGACTGTACACTGGTGGATCCGAAGGAGGGAAGGCGCGGTAGAGACCACACATAGAGCACACTGCTAACACACCGAGCTACCCAGGTTTGGGGCCCTCATGAGGAGGTAACACCCCTACTCCTGCATGTCTGATCTATATGAGCTTCACATGAGAGCTACAATGGTGCTCCTTGAGCTGTTCATCTAGCCTATCTAAGGCTGCACTAGGCAGGAGCTAAAGAGCTAGTGCTAGAGAGCTCCCATGGAGCGAGAGAGAATGAGCCTCCTCTGGAGGCTGGGGTGATCGATCCCCCTGGTGACCCTTATATAGGGAGCCCAGGGGACAAGGGATGCCCCACACAACACTATGCATGCACTGTAGCTGAGTTTGACTACTGGGGTCTTATCACATTGTAGCCTGCATCAGCACGGTACCGTCCTCGGTACTGTGCACTGCGTCATGGACATGGGCTTGTCCCATCGATGTCTGTCCTTGGAGTACTTGGTCTTCGTCTTCTAGCGTCTGTCTTCAGGATCTCCGTGTCATCAGTCTTATCCTCCTCCTGAGGATAAGACTAACTAGGAGAGGAGGAGTATGCTAGTCTGAGCCAAGGGGCGTCCCAAGACCAGCATATGACGATGGAGGATATGCCAGTCTGAGCCTGGAGGCGTCCCAGGACTGGTACAAGGCGCTGGAGTTGATGCCGGACGAGTAAAATACGTCGGAGGGGATAAATCTCAGCCCTAGAGAGTAATAATCTGGCCTGGGCCAGGGAATTCCGGCCTGGCCTAGCCGGAACAGTACTTAGAGGCGGCCCAGCCGGGATACTACAATCCGGCCCAGCCGGGATTGAGTTATGGCGGCCTGGGAAGAGATCCCGGCCAGGCCGGATCCTCCTGATCTGGCCCAGCCGGGTGCTGCGTGAGAGACGGCCCAGCCGGGAGCTGGAGGAAGAGGCCCAGCCAGGGCGGGAAGGCCCAGCCGGGGCAGCAGCCCAGCCGGGAGATGAGGAAGTCGGCCCACCCGGGCGCTGGGAGGAAGGCCCAGCCGGCGCGGGGAGAGGCCAGGGCACGGCCGACCTGGCCTAGCCGGGGGAGAACTCGCCAGCCCAGACGCGGGAGAGAGTCCCAGCCCAGCCAGGGAAAGAAGTCCCGGCCCAGCCGGGTTAAGCCTTATTCCAGCATTGCCCAGCCATATGCCGGCTTGGGCCTTTTTGTATCGGCCTAGGAAGAGGTTAATCCGGCCTTGCCTGCTGTATGTCGGCCTAGCAACCTTATATGCCAGCCCAACCTTTCTATTAACCCGCTTTTTAATATCCTGCATATATAAATCGATATATAATGTATATATTAGTCATAATATAAGGGTACTTTGGTATACCCGGGGTTATATCCCTGACAGCAAGGAGAGTCTCTCACGCACAATCTTTTACTTTGTTTTTGTTTTGCTTTATTTTATTTTTGCTTGCATCTTTTTATCAAAAATACAAAAAAAGTAGTTCCTTTATAGTTGCTTTTACTTGCTTGCTTTTAGTTTTGCTAGAATGGGTACCCCTGAGAACACCAAGTTGTGTGACTTTACTAGCACAAAAAACAATGATTTTATCTGCACTCCTATTGTGCCACCTGCTCCTCATCTCAACAATTTTGTTGAGCTATGTGAGATGCAAAAGTGTAAGGATGTAGATGGTAATATTATTAAGCTTAAGTTTTGTCCTTTCTCTTTAAGAGGAAGAGCTAAGGATTGGTTGCTATCTTTGCCTAGAAATAGTATTGATTCTTGGGATAAGTGTAAGGATGCTTTTATTGGAAAATACTATCTTCCTGCTAAGATTATAGCTTTGCGTAGTGATATTATGAAGTTTAGATAGTTTGATAATGAACATGTTGCTCAAGCTTGGGAAAGAATGAAATCTATGATAAAGAATTGTCCCACTCATGGACTGACTACTTGGATGATTGTCCAAACTTTTTATGCAGGACTAAATTTTTCTTCAAGAAATCTATTAGATTCAGCTGCTGGAGACACTTTTATGTCCCTTACCTTAGGCGCCGCAACAAAGCTTCCTGACAACATGATGGTAAATTATTTTAAGTGGCACACCGAGAGAGCTCCACGAGATAAGAAGGTAAATTCTATTGAGGAAACCTCTTCCTTGATTGATAAGATTGATGCTATTATGCTTATGCTTTCTAATGGTAGAGCTCATGTTGATCCTAATAATATTCCTTTGGCCTCTTTGGTTGCTCAAGAAGAGCATGTTGATGTAAACTTCATTAGAAATGACAATTTCAACAATAGTGCTTATAGGAACAATTTTGCTAGCAACAATTATAGGCTGTATCCTTCTACCAATGGTAATGTTTATGGTAACTCTTATGGTAATTCCTCCAATAACACTAGGGGCGCACCCTCTGAGCTTGAAGTCATGCTCAAGGACTTCATCGGTAAGCAAACTGTTTTTAACAAGTCTGTTGAGGAAAAGTTGGGTAAAATTGATATTATTACTTCTAAAGTTGATAGCCTTGCTCTTGATGTTGAACTTCTGAAACTAAAAGTGTTGCCTAATGATGTGAAATAAAGCAATACTTTTGCTGCTACTAATGCTATTCAAGTTAGAATTGATGAAAATGTTAGGATGTTAGCAGAATTGCATGCCAGGTGGGAAAGAGAAGATGAGATGGCTAGAAAGATGAAGGTATGTACTATTACTACCTCTAATAATGTTTCTCCAAATGCTAGCAATCCGCTTACTTTGATTGGTGTAGAGAAAACTCCTACTCCTTGTGCAAAAAAGCCCAAAACTGCAAAAACTTTTTCTACAAAAAGTGCTGAAATTTTTTGGAGTGTGGGAGATGATAGCTCTATTTCTTTTAATGATTTTGATGTTGATGGCTGCAATATATCTGAAGTTATTTTGTTCTTGCAAAAGCTTGCTTTGAGTCCCAATGCTAGTTCTATTAATGTTGCTTTTACAAATCATATTACAAATGCTCTCACGAAAATTAGGGAGGAAAAGTTGAAGCAAAAAGCTTCTATTCCCAAGAAGTTAGAAGATGGTTGGGAGCCCATCATTGATATGCATGTTAATGGTTTTGATTGCCATGCTTTATGTGATCTAGGTGCTAGTATTTCTGTTATGCCTAGAAAGATTTATGATATGCTTGGTTTACCACCGCTTGAAAAGTGTTATTTTGATGTTCCTTTTGCTTATGTTGCTAAGAAGAAACCTTTGGGAAGGATTAATGATGTTATTATTATGGTTAACAATAACCTTGTTCCCATTGATTTTCTTCTCATGGATGTTGAATGCAATGCTTCATGTCCTATTACTTTGGAAAGACCTTTTCTTTGAACTGTAGGTGCCATCATTGATATGAAGGAAGGCACCATAAAATATCAATTCCCACTCAAGAAAGGTATGGAACACTTCCCTAGAAGAAGGAAGAAATTACTTTTTGACTCTATTCTTAGAGCAAATTATGAACTTGATGTTTCATCGCTTGATATTACTTGGTTTGCACCTTTCTGCGCCTAGCTCAAAGGCGTTAAAAAAAAGCACTCTTGGGAGATAACCCAATGTTTTCTTCTCAGTACTTTTTCTTTTATTTGAGTCTTGGAAGTTATTACTACAGTAATGACCGCTCCTTATCATTTTTATTTCGTTGTTGTGCCAAGAAGAACCTCTAATTTGAGGGAGGTAAGATTTGGGGAAGTTGCTGTCCTAAAACAGATTTCTGCGCTGCACCATAAAAATTCGTGAAAATTCTCAGAATATCTTTTTGATCTGAAATTTCTTGTGCATATGCCCAAGGTTATATCCAAACTTTCATTAGTTTTGCACTTTTCGATTTGAGCAACAGAAGGTCCTCAAAAAATTCGACCTTTGACAGTTGTTCTATTTTGACAGATTTCTGCCACTATTTGTGTTTGCCTCTCGATCGCTTTCTTTTTGAGTTCTTTTGATCACGGAACTTTGAGGAAATTGCTACAGTATTATATGCTTTATATGTGGTGTTTTTGAGTTTGAAACTGAACCAAAAAGGGTTGATCTACTATTATGTTTATGCTAATGTTGCTAATAGAATTGTGTGAAGTTTTGTATGAAGGAAGTTTTCAAGTGTAGGGATTGGAGAATGATGAGATGAGATGAAGAATGGACAAAAGGTCAAGCTTATGGATACCCATGTCACCCCAAGAAATATCCAAGAGGTACAAGCGTCAAAGCTTGGGGACCCCCCTGAGGCACCCCTTCTTCATCGGCAAAAATCAGGTGACCTTTCAACACACTATATTTTTATTGCTTCATATTCTATGCATTTTTCTTGGAGAGTCTTTAGTTTTTCTTTCAGTTTTATATTGTTTTATTTGCTGCAATAAATGGTTGGACCCCAACAAATTTCTTTTGGAGGAGATTTACTTCGTTTTTCATTGCCAAGAACACTCTAGTTTTCACTCTTATCATTCAACGAGTGTTATCTTTTTCTAGAACTGCGTTTAGCTTTTGTTTTTTGCCTTGATTTTTGTTCAGATCTTGTTTTATCTTTGCATCAAGGTGTATTTAGACCACTGGTCTATGTTGGTTTTCATCAAAAGAGTTGTCTCAAAAAGGTTTGAATGGTGTTGGGAAAGAGAAAAAGTTTCATGCAAAAAAAACTGGTACAAAAAGGAGCTTGTTTAGACTGTGGCTTAGACTTTTTCATGCCATGCTTGATGTCATTTTGATAGTATGCTTAGTAGATTTTGCTGTAGCATGACTTGTCTCAAATGACTGAGATTGCTTAATGAGTCTTTGAAAAAAATCATGCGTTGTTTTTATTATATGGAAGCATTTAATTGATTTTCTCCTTGATGCTTTATTTGGGTTGACTTGATGCATGCTTACAACATGTTTGACTTTTACAAAGTCGCCATAAGCCTCTATGATCATTTAATTTTTAACTTGTGTTGCCATTTTATGCTTCTTTTAATGATGTTTTGTCGCTATGCATGATTATGGCCGTTATTGCTCGCTTAGTTGGTCGCTCCCAGGCTTTTGCTAGCCCTCATTTTGTACTGAGTATGAGCTCTACTCGTGCATCCAACTCCCAAAAACCAAGTTATTCCAATGTGTCCACCATACATACCTATTAGCAATTTGTTATTCCAAGTACAGTTCGAATTAAACTCTTTTGGTGTTATGTGAAAATTAGTTAGTAAAGCTCTCATGAACCTGATGGCACACTTTACTTTTCTCGCTTTTAAAATTTTGACATTGTGGCTCTCTTATGTTGACGTTATGCTTGCAAGTTGTAAGTTAGAAATTAGCCAAACTATGCCGTCATGGGGTAAGCTTTCAACATTGCACTTTCTCTTATTTGAGTTGATATCGTGATCTTTTGTTTATGAATACTCGCGATGTGAAATAAGCTAGGAATGTTGCGAGATCATGGAGTTTGTATATGTGTTAGAGAAACTCCCGGGCCGCTAATCTAAGCCATGCATCATTCATGGTGGAAATTTACAACATGCCCATAGTGGACATTCGATGACGCATCTTAAAATAAAAAGCTATACCAATGGTAAATAAAAGAGATGCTGAGGTGTTCATTGTCTGTTTGTCCTATCATTTTGATGTGGGCTTGTTCCATGTCATCGAGCAAGGAGGTACCCCACTGGCGGTTCTCGATGATACATGTATACTTATAATGACAAGAGCTTGCTTGGGACCCTAAGTCGAGTATCATGAGGTTTGGGTATTCGTACTTCACGGGACACGAGGTTTTCAACTTATGATTTGTCAAGCATATGCTCATAATTGTTCTCGCATTAACTTTAACCATTCAAGATACCTATGATGGGGGCAATGAGAGCTCAAAGCTAGTAAGTACCATAATTTTTGAAGATTTATAAAACTTGCAATCACTGCTTCCCTCTGCGAAGGGCCTTTCTTTTACTTTTATGTTGAGTCTCCACCTTCTACCTTTATGCACCGTCTAAGAGAGCATATTTGCCATTCTGAGTTTAATGTGCATTGTCCCAAAGTTTATCATTGATTGATTCATGATTATGGTTTCACTTGTTCTTAAATTATTTGTATATAGTCGCCCTTTTAAACTTGAAGGTGTCCTATGCATTTATGTTTTGCTATTCCATGAAGGACAAGCTGAAAACCACTTGCTATGTTTTTCCATATGATTTGAACACATGTTTGACTTTCATTGTTTCATTGTTCATGATCTTTTGTTTGTGTTTCTTTTCATGTTATAACATAGTTGCTAAGTTTTTACTGTCAAGATTATGTCTCTTATGCCCATGTTTTAAGTTCTTTGATCCCAGCACTCAATGCTTACATAGATGATCAAGATTGTGATGGTGCATGTCACCTCAACAATTATTCTTTTGTTATCACTTACCTACTCGAGGACGAGCAGGAGTTAAGCTTGGGGATGCTTGATACGTCTCAAATGTATCTATAATTTTTTATGCTCCATGCTTGTTTATACACCATTTGCTTTGTGTTTGGTTACACTTCATGTCATTTTTATGCATTTTCCAGAACTAACCTATTAACAAGATACCACTGTGCCAGTTCCCTGTTTTCTGCTATTTTTGTGTTTCAGAAAAGTTACACAGGAAATATTTTCGAAATTGGACGAAACAAAAGCCGAACCTCCTATGTTTACCGAAACTTCGCGAAGACCAAAGATGAGACGAAGGAGGGCCAGGAGCTAGGCTCACCACAGGGGGGCGCAACCCAGCCCATGGCTGCGCCACCCCATGGTGAGGCCAGCTGGCCCCACCTCTGACGATGCCCTTTCGCCTATAAAGTCCCCTCGACGGGAAAAACCTAAGGGACAGATCACTTTTCCTCGAAACATACTGCAAGCCGCCGCCATCATCGAAACGAGATCGGGAGGATCCAGGAGCTCTTCCCGGCACCCTACCGGAGAGGGGAATCCCTGCCGGAGGCCTTCTCCACCACCATGGTCGCCTTCGGAGTGATGTGTGAGTAGTCTACCTTGGACTACGGGTCCATAGCAGTAGCTAGATGGTTGTCTTCTCCACCATGTGCTTCATGTTTAGATCTTGTGAGCTGCCCTACATGATCAAGATCATCTTTATGTAATCATACATGTTGTGTTTGTTGGGATCCGATGAGTATTGGTACTATGTTAAGTTGATGTGCTGAATCATATATCTTTATATTATCTCTTTGTTGTTTATGATCTTGCATGCTTTCCATTGCTAGTAGGTATCTTGGCCGAGTAGATGCTAGTGACTCCAAGAGGGAGTATTTATGCTCGATAGTTGGGTTCATGCCTCTATTTAATCTGGGGGAGTGACAAAAACCTCTAAGGTTGTAGATATGCTGTTGCCACTAGGGGGAAAACAACATTCTTGTGTCCAAGGACATTTTCTTTGTTTACTTTACGCAGTTTGCTTAATGCAGTTATCCGTTGTTCGCAACTAAATACTCAAGGGGTACTCGAACAACTCCCCGCGAGTGGATTATTAGTCATAGATGAAGTTGGATTACGGTCTATGTATTTTGTCGTATTGCCCAGAGTGAATCTCATAGTGATCCTCATGACATATATACGTTATCTTTATTCTATCAATTGCCCAACTGTAATTTGTTTACTCAGCATGTTGTTATTTATCTTATGGAGAGACACCACTAGTGAACTGTGGACCCTGGTCCAATTTTCTTTACATTGCTACACCGTTTTACTTTACTCGCACTGTTTACTTTCTTGCATACTATTATCCTTTTTACCACTCGATACGCTCAATCCTTTGTTTATAGCAAACCGGTGAGATTGACAACCTCATCGTAAGTTGGGAGAAAGTTCTTGGTTGTGTTGTGTGCAGGTTTCACGTTGCTGCTAGGTGAAGACACACCAACAATATTCCTGGCGCCATTGTCCAGAGTATCATGAAGCTAGCAAGCATCACCTTCTAAAGTTTGGCTTTCTCCTACTGGTTCGGTAAACCTTGGTTTCACAACTGAGAGAAGACTTGCTACTGTGCTCATCGTACCTTCCTCTTGGGGTTCCCAACGGGCTGTACTTACACGCCATCAGTCCCTGGCAATGACGGTGATGAGGACCACGCAGGTGTGGAGTCGGTAGTGACATACCGAGGCATCCCTCGAATACCGCGTCTGGCGTTGCCGCGCGGTTGGTGAAGGCGATACGGCCGGTGCGGAGTCGGCGCCGGTGAGACGACCGCGGCAGCCTATGGAGGTAGGCGCAGCAGCCGACCGAGGGACTGCGACAGCCAACAAGAGCCGACCGAAGTGGCGACGGTGCCAGCACGTCGGCCGCGATAGCCGACGTATGGGTGGCCACCGATGCGAGGTCGACGCCGAGGTTGGAGTAGAGGCGTGTGGTGATGGCGGCAGTGGGCGACGTAATCCGATCTAAGATCGGTAAACCAAAAAGAAAAAGCCGATCAAGCGACCGGCGAGAAAAAGACTGTAGGGCAGCCGATCAACGGATCAGCGGACAAACCCTAGGTCGGGTCGCGTGGCCCCCGGCGGAGATCATGGAGGTCGACCTCCCCGAGGGCGGCGCGGTGTGGAAGCGTGGGCGGCGGCTAGGGTTTGGACCGGTTTAGACTGATACCATGTAGAAGGATAGGGAGAGAGAGATTGGCGGAATATAGTGGATGTATTATTGAGCCTCGGGGGGCGAGTATATATAGGCATATAGGGAGTATACTTGGAGTAGAAGACAAGTAATCTCTAACTAACCTATCCTAGTACAAATCGACTATATCTCTAACAATTGTGTTGAACGTGAAAGAGGTTTATTCGGGAGAAAATCACATTATTATTAAATATATGATTTATTATTTCTAAGTTAGTGCCCACTCATCTTTATTTTACAAAAAATTCTATGGCCGGTCCTTTTAACTCTTTTGAGAATCTAATCAGAGTAAATATAGTTTTGCTCATTTCCTCTTTTTGGTAAGGTAGAAACATGCCTAGTTCTTTTTTTTAGATTGAAACATGCCAAGTTCTCGTATGGAAGTTGTTGAACCTCTGGTGAATCTACTTTGCTTTAATATATAGTTGGTCTTCATGCATTCGTAATAGAGAGACATCAAGAATGACACCAAAGTTTCTTTTAGTCACTTCTAAGTAAAGCTATTCAGGAATATGAGTTTCGGGCTACAAACCAGCAGTTAGCATGTTATATTCTGGAGCTAATAACACTAGACATACAACAACTTGTCCGGTGGGCGTAAGTTCATACGACAACTTGAAAAATGGGATAAACTGGTACACTAACTTATCATGCCGTGCAATTCGGTCCAAAATTATTCTAGAGCTGATACGTGGCACTGTTATTTAGCGAAAAGAATCCTGCATGTTTTACTCTCGAAGCTGTGTCCTTCCATTCTTTTTCCCAAAAACATCCATCGGGAGGAAGACAAGGAAGAACGCCCTGGCCTTGACGGACGCGGATAAGCCGCACCGAATACGATTGCATCGGCGCATCCGAGCAGCTGCAACGCGCCGTGGCCGCCGGCCGCCGCGGTGCTTCTCTTGGCATGTGGCATGGCGCCGAGGATGGCGCGGGTGGGCACGCACGGGCACCCAGCTGACCGAGACGCGGGTGTGCGACGAGATCAACTCATCAACACGCACGCCGCAGTCACCTGCCTCGTCCTTGCCGAGCAGGGTGGGTCCAGCTTAATTCATGAATATTGTGCGATGAATTTAACAAAATTTGATTAAAATGTTTTCAAATAATATTAAATGTTACACCAAATAAAACTTGAAACCATTAGTCAAACTCATCTAGTTAAGGTGCATCTTATTCATGTAGAACACATGTTTAAACAAACCTCGCTGAGACGCCATCATGTCTACGTGCGTCTCGGACGCCGGGAGCGAGCTAGGCGCCATCAAGAACGCGCTCTGCCTCTACTAGCTGCTCGACTACAGTTGCAAACTTGCAAACATATCGGACTTGTTTGATACGAACTCATTGTCGTCTGTCAAACTAAAGGCGACTTCTTTTTGGCTTCTCCTGGGGCTTCTCGGAGAAGCATCTTCTCACCAGATTCTCCCAGAAGCCCAAACTCTAAAATTGTTTGGGCTTATATTTTAGTCTATCCCTAACTAAAATATAAGCCAGAACAAATTTGGAGTCCGGGCTTCTGGGAGAAACTGGTGGGGAGAAGCTTCTCCCAGAAGCCGATGGAGAAGCCGAAAAGAAGTCGCCCTAAGTCCACTGCAATTTTACAAGAAAATGTAGTCATTTTTTGTATTAAATAAATCCAGATTTGCCATCATTGAACTGGAACTAAATTGTTCTTAAGAAGGTAACCACGAGCTCACATTTTCTCGTAGCCTTCCAATGCACTTTGAAAACCTCCAGGTTCTCCATCCATTGGGCATGATAATTGGCCATCTTGGTAGAAAACTTTTGAGCTGCATGGTGAAATGGATTTTTAATGTTCTGTCTGCCTAACTAACACTGGTGAAAAAAGGGCCTATGGTCCCGGTTCATTTGGGCCATTGGTCCCGGTTGCCACACCGGGATCCATTACTCGGGACCAATGCCGGTCCCGGTTCCAGCACGAACCGGGACCGATAGGTCTCCACGTGGACGCGCTGCGGCGGGATGGGGGGCTGGGTCATTGGTCCCGGTTCGTAGGACGAACCGGGATCGTTGATCCAGGTTTTTTTTTTCCATTTAGGGTTTAGGGTTTTATTTGGTGTGTTTTGTATTCAATTTAATGGTATTATATATATACAGCAATAATGAAGGAACCACACTATATATATATATTACACATCATGGTCACGAATATATTATTCACCGTCTCATCCGTCGTGCTTGGTCGCTATTACAATCGGTAACTCACACAAATTTGATTTTACATCTTCTTTTTTACACTTCACCCTTCTAAATGAACCGGGTAATAGTATTCTCCTTTCGGATCTATGACTTGTTCTAATAAGAATCTGGCAATTTCCTCTTGAATTGCTTGCACGCGTTCCCGTGGTAGAAGACCGTCCCGCATCCGTTCGATCTAATTTAAAGAAGGGGATCAATATATATGAATGAAACTAAACACAGTTGATGGTAATAAAATAATGTTGAGATTATTGTTTATCGTACTTCAAGTTTTTTGATGTTTCGGTCTGCACCCTTCTCTTTGGTCGTCTGGCGAATGAACTCGCAGACATAGTATCCACATAAGTTATTCCCAGCTTCTTGCCTCAAGCACTTTACGAGAACGGAGTTCAATCAAAATAAGAATCAAGCATGATAATTGTATTGAAACTAGAATCAAAGAGATGCATGGATCTAGCAAGTAGTACTTACATTCAATGGTTTAAATATAAGCTCTGGCTTCCAAACACCCCTAGTGTTGGCGGTGAACCGTTTCCAAGCCTTCTGGAGGCATTCCTGCATGTTCGTCCAATTTCCTAAAGGTGTGCGTTTTGAGTCCATGACTTTGACTACTCCTTCGTCAACACTAATGATTAACAGAATAAAGTGGAAGCTGCACAGACATAACGAGTCAAATAGCTTAACATCGAGTAAAGCGAAAACAAAATGTGTACAAGACAGTAACACTCACTCGAAGTTGTAAGGAAATAGTATTTCCCTTCTGTTGCTGAAATACTTCAACGATTGTACCAAGTTATCCTCTGTCTCTTTGGGTTTTTTTTGAGAGTATCTTCATGAACGAAATTGCAGTCAACGAACCCATGGTCAAAGATTCCTTCTCGGTCGCATTCGAGAATCTTCATTCTGCATATATAATTAGTATAATGATGAGTAAGATTATACAAGCAACGAATGAGCTGAGCTAGAAAGACTTAATAATACTTACAGGCAATAGGCACTGACAATAGTTTTGTCGAGGGCGTCTTGTTGGTAAAACTGAAATAATTCTAGAAATTCAATCAGTAAGAAGCCATCTCCATGACCGTAATGGTGGTGTTTATATCCAGCATAGATCCAGTTTGTGGATTCAGCACAGGCTTGTATGTACCAGTTATGCAATCTCCGCATTTTTGTTGGTAGATCTTTGACTAACTCGGGTTTGACGAGAGGATTCCCGTACCGGTATTTGTACGCTATTTGCTGGTACCCCTCGAACTCATCCAGACGGCTCATGTACTCAGCAATAGACAGTCCATATAACTTGGCCTTTTCTCCGTAGAGTTGAATAAACTCCGGATCAATGTTCGGATCATGCCGCTCCTGGGCTCTCCACTTATTGGTATCGTACACTTTGAGCGGTTCGATCGATTGATTTTTCTGTTGTCCGAGCTGGGCAACTTCTTTCCCGACTCTCCGCTCTTTTGCCTCAGCCGACTTGGTAATAGAGCGATTATAGTCAGGTGTGAGCGCTATGGGTTGGTGAAGCTAAATCTTAAGCGCGGCTGCTTTGGCTTTATCTTCTGCGGTGACCGGGAAGATCAATGGCTCCGTCGGCTTTGGATTTTTCTTGTTAGCCATGTAGTCTTCCACTGTTGATAATGGGCATCTGCGGCCGTAGCAATTTCCTCATCTGTCTTCTCGTAAGGAAGCTTCTTCATATTCTGATGAGGTACTCTTGGGAGGGGCGATAGCTTACGTTTCGGTGATCGGAACGTGCTCTTGCTGCTGCTGGTGGTGCTGCCCCTCTTAGTATACTTCCGCTTTAGTCTCTGAGGCTTAGGGGACGGAGACGGCTGACGCGGCGGCGGAGACGGCTGAGGCGGCGGTGGAGATAGCTGCGCTGAGTGGTGAGGCGGTGAAGGCGACGGTTGCGCTGGAGAATGGTGAGGTGGCGGCGAAGGTGGACTGCTGCTCTGAGGAGTGGGTGGCCTTGGCGGGACATAATTTGGAAGCACGATGTGCTCCTTTGGCCATACAACAGTCCCCCCTTTGTCTTCTCCTAGTTCAGTCAGGTCCCTATCTTCCCCTGCAGGGTGGTCCAGCTTCAGCTCCTCAAAATCTTGCTTGACATCATCCACCGTGACGACAGCGTACCCTTTTGGAATCGGTCTGCAATGCCAAGTTCCGTTAGGCGCAGTTGGTACGGCCATGCCAACCGCCGCCGTCACCCTTAAGTTCATAACTTGCACCTTTAGCTCACAAGATGTGCTCTCCGTGATATCATCCACTGGGTAACATTTAGGAGGAGCCGTCGTCAGTGCGTCATCATCACCATCGTGGAGCTGGGTGGAAGCGACGCTGCTTTTCTTATTTGATAGGGCGTCGATACCATCGAATGCAGCTTCTACCATGTGCCGCTGAGATTGGCCGCTGATACCTTGCTGACTAAGTCTGTCGAGTTGATCCTGCTGCCGCTTTAATGCTTCTTCTACATTACGCAGCCGGTCTGCAGCTACCGCTTTCTCAGCTGCCTCCCTTTCCTTTCTCCTCTGATGACTTTTATTGGGATATCTCTTCATTTCCACGGGGAAGGCAACCTTCCATGGCTTGGAGCCCGGTGTGCCTCGTGCTCGTCCGGTGTGTTCATCATTTTTGAGGGCTCGTGTGAGCTCGTCGTTCTCTCTATCGGGAACGAACCGTCCCGCTTCAACATCTTGTACTGCACTTCTAATATCTTCGATGGGCAGTAGGGGATGATCTTTGTGTTTCTGGGTATATATTGCCCTCCCTTCTTCGTCCAACGTGCCCCCATGGCCGTAAAACCAGTTTCTCGCCCGTGGTGTCCATGTTGTGGGCTCTGGTCTGATCCCGGCAGCAATATACTTGACCTCAAGTGCATCCCACTTAGGCATGCAACCGGCGTAGCCAGCAGACCCCATATTATGGTGGTACACTTTCTTAGCAGCGTTCTCTTTATTTATTCTCGACCTTTCCAAAGCTTTCTCCGATGTCTTGTACTTCACAAAATCAGCCCACTGGTGTCTTAACTTAGCATAGCCGGCTTGATTGAAATCCGGAGTCTTGTCTAACTTGACAAACTTAAGGTACAGTTTCTTCTTCCAGTTCTTGAATGCCTCGGCCATCTTGATCAGAGCAAACTTCTTGACTCTTTTAAGTAGCTCCTCATTTGCTTTCTCCTCCTCATCTGGATTCACATCTAGCCTCGGCAGGAGGAAATTAAGCATAAGCCTGTTAAAAAGCTTATCTTTGGCGATGTCGCCGACAAACAGGACTCCACCGCTGCTTGGCCGATTCCATTCTTGAACGATGATCGGGATGTGGTCCCTCGCAAGAACTCCACATTGCTTGACAATTTTTTTTGCGACATCTTCAGGAGCTAGCGGTTGGCCGTCTACACCGACCACTTCGATCCTATATCTCACTTTGTTATCCAACTTTTTGGTTGGGCCTCGTTTTGTTCTGACGGAAGAAGTGCTCGATCCGGAGGGCTAAAATAAGAAAGAGTGTTAATATATGCATGTATATATATAGACAGTCGGGCATTACAAAAAAACATATATACACCTCACCGGAGTTTCCGAGATTTAAGGTTCGGCCGGAGCCATCGTCTTCTCCCTCGTCGGCTTCTCCCTCGTCGCCTTCTCCCTTGTTGGCTTCTCCCTCACCGGCTTCTCCCCCGTCCCAGGCTTCTACACCGGAGTCGTCTCCCCGGTTGAGAGATTCATCTCCCTCACCGGAATCGTTCAGAAACGTCCTGGTGACATCAATATCTATATTTTCTCGGATCATTCCTTGGAGGAACTATTCATCATCTTGACTTTTTTTATGTGCTGGATCCATAGTTTCTGCAATATACCGATATTTGTTAGTTAGAATACACGCTATATATTCAAAATGCACGCTAAAACCAATTTTAACTAATTCTAATTCTAACTAACAAACTAACACTAACTTCTAACTAAGTACTACGTAATATACTAACTACAATCTAACCTAACTAACTAACTAAGGGCATTCCTATTCGGCGCTTCAAGCGCCTGTTACGGGTGGACGCCTGAAGGCATGTTCTTAACCGGACAAAAATAAAAGATTTTTATTCCTACTGGGCTGGCCCACTAAGAATTTAACGCCTGTGGGGGGTGCGCGTCAAATAGGAATTGCCCACAGCACCCAGCGGACAAAAGAGGCCGAAAAAATAGCACCAAGCGGGCCGACCGCGACGCGTCGGCCCGCGTCAGTGCGTCAGTGAGTCAGTACGTCTTCTCCAACGCGACGCCCGCGTCTGTGCGTCTCCCGTCGCCTCGAGTCCCGCCGCGTCAGTGCTTTGGGCGCCCCGCCGTCACCTTCAATGCCTGCCGCGGCATCAACGCCGGCGTGGCGTCCCGATTGGGCTGCCGCTCGGTGGCATTCATTGCGGCCGCTGGACGCCCGGCCACTGGCCCCTTTAAAAGGAGGCCAACGGAGCCGCGGCCACCAGCCTCCATCGCCATAGCCACCGCAGCCGCCAGAGCCACCACATCCCGGCCACCACAAGCCCAGCCACGGGGTTCTGGAAGAAGGGCAAGGGCAGCCACGACCACGAGGCCGGCGGGTCGCGCCGGTCTGGACGCCAGTCTCCTCCGCGCCGCGCCAGGACGACCTCGCCGCAGCGCCAGCGTGATTGCCGGTACATTCCGGTGAGTCACTGCCAGGCGCTGTACCAGTGCGGCCAGAGCGTGGACTGGCCGGACTGCAGCCTCCCCGGCGGGTGGCACCTCAACAGCCGGCGCGTGCCGGTCCCGCCGGTGCCGCGCTTCGGCCCGGAGCGGGTCGCCGAGATCCGCCGCCGGCGCGCGCTGATGCCGGCGCGCCTCCGCGCCGATCCCGCCTTTGGCTACGATATCCAATGGTGGGACAACTTTGGGCCGCGGGAGCGCGACCCGGTGCGGCGGGCGGCCTTCCTAGGAGAGGTCGCCCCCAACCCCTACGCCGGCGTGTACATGCCGGAGCCGGGGCCAGAGCCGCCGCAGGCGGACCCCTTCATCGAGGAGATGGAGGAGGACGCGGAGGAGGCGCCGCCGGAGGTCAAGCAGGAGGTGGGCGGCGACGACATCCTTGGCGAGAAGCCCAGGGACGACACCGACGACTTCGTCGGGTGCGTCGCCTACGGCATCCTCGACGCGATGGACCACGGCGAGGCACCGCCCCTCCCCCTCCCCCCCCCTCCCCCCGCCACCGATGAGCGAGGACGAGGAGCTCTGGGTCGCTGTCCTCATCTCCGAGGAGGAGGAGAAGAGGCGGTGGGCCGGCATCGACACGACACTAGCCATGTCCGGGCACCAGCAGCACGGTCGGCCACCGTCGCCGCCACCGCAGCGTGCGGCGACTCCACCGCCACCTCCTCCACCAGGCCCGCCGCCGCCGCCACCTGCTGCCCCTGGTCCTCCTCCACCGCCTGCGGCCAACTGGCCGTGGCCGCAGTCGCCCTACATCATCCTCCCCGACGAGGACGACGAGTAGGCCGCAGCGAGGACGACGACGCCGCTGCCCCCTGTGCCCTCCCCGACGAGGGCTTTTTATTTTTATTTTTTTTCTATGTTTTTTTAATTTCTATGTATTATATATATATAAGTAATGAAAAATTTGGGTATGTCAATTTAAATGAGCAATTTAAAAAAAGAAAAAAATTGGCCAAAGGGCCGGCCGGCCGGGCCGGGAAGCTCCCTCCCGAGGAGCTCACCGTCGAAGGGGGCGGCGGCGCTGGGGGGCGGGGCGGCCGCAGGGGGCGTCGGGGCGGCGCTGGGGGTGCGGGGCGGGCGCACCGGGTGTCGCGGCGGCGCTGGGGGGCGGCGGCGCAGGGGGCACCTGCAGAGAGAGAATGTGATGAGCGGCGGCGCGGGGGGAAAAGGGAGAGGTCGCGGCGGCGGCGGCGCTCACCGAGGACGGCGGCAGCGGCGGCGCTCTCCGAGGACGGCGGCTCGAAACTCGGACAGCCTGCCGGCGTGGTTTCGCTCTGCACGCAAAAGTCCTTAGCAGTTTCGGCCAATCTGGGGGGAAGTGGGGGGAGGAAGAAGGGCCAGTTATATTTTGGGGGGTCATTGGTCCCGGTTCATGGCATCAACCGGGACCAATGGATCAACGGTCCCGGTTGGTGGAACAAACCGGGACCAATGACCTAGGCGGGGGGCGCTGCTGAGCCGCCACATGCCCAGGACCATTGGTCCCGGTTCATGCTACCAACCGGGACCGTTGATCCATTGGTCCCGGTTGATGCCACGAACCGGGACCGTTGATCCATAGTTTTTCTTTTTTGTTTTTCTGTTTTAACTTTCTGTTTTCATTTTAACAGGAAAAAACTTTCTTCTATTTAAAATTTGAAAAAACTTTCAACAGGAAAAGTGTTTCAATTTAAATAACTAATCCAAAACAATTTTCTGTTTTCAAAATTATTAATTCTAACTAAACAATTTTACTATTTTTAATAAAAAATGCACTAACACGTTTAAAACGGGCATAAGAAATTCAAAAATGATCCAAACAATGTGAAACCTTCGCGTGGTGTCATATTATGTGTCATAGTTGCAAGGAAAAATATTGAACTTGGAAAATTGCAAACGTCATAAAAAATCCTTCACAAAATGACCTATCATGTTCGAGGTTTCATGGCATTTAGATCAAACCACCAATGTTATGGCTAGAATCAGGGCATAGTTTGTGATAATGTGCCCATATTGTGCACACATGTGCATCTTGGGATGGCTTACGATGTTGCAGGAGGAAGTTTTCATTTTTGACGCACGAAATAGCCAATTTCTATTTTTGAGGTGCCGAAATTGGGGTGTTCTATGAAGGAACCACCAAATTAAAGTTTGGCATTGGCACAAACCCATTTTTCAAAAATACTATACCACCTTAGATGGACCAATTCTCAACCGGTGTATCAGAAACCTTACCGTCCATCCCTCATGAAAAAGATAAATTCCTGCCGATTCGATAGGAGGGTGCCCAGATTTGAACTACAAGTACAGGATATAATGCTTGTGAATTTTTTTAAAAATCATTTATAGGTTCACAACATGCTATTTCACCAGAGATCTACTTCGAGTTTAGCGAGGCTCAGCCCCGGGCTAAGAAGCTTCAAGCCCGCCGTTTTGAATATAGTTTGAAACGGGCATAAGAAATTCAAAAATGATCCAAACAATGTGAAACCTTCGCGTGGTGTCATATTATGTGTCATAGTTGCAAGGAAAAATATTGAACTTGGAAAATTGCAAACATCATAAAAAATCCTTCACAAAATGACCTATCATGTTCGAGGTTTCATGGCATTTAGGTCAAACCACCAATGTTATGGCTAGAATCAGGGCATAGTTTGTGATAATGTGCCCATATTGTGCACACGTGCATCTTGGAATGGCTTACGATGTTGCAGGAGGAAGTTTTCCTTTTCGACGCACGAAATAGCCTAAACATCTTCGAGAAGCTCCGCCACGGGAGATTTCCCAACCCTGTCCTCCATCCATGGGGATGAAACTCTCCCTACCTTCTAGGTTGGCTTGTTGAGCTGCTTGCCATGGCGTATTGATGCTACATGCTTTATCTCGTCGAGCAGTGCATCCACCCATGCGTCCTTATCCTGCCGATAGCTTTAGTCTCGGTTGTGTCCACCAACCGGGACTAAAGGTTACCCACACGTCCTTATCCCACCGACAGTTTTGTTAGATGACACAAAAACCACCTTTAGTCCCGGTTGTACCCACCAGCCGGGACTAAAGGTTAGATAGTTTCCCGCGCCACTGCGTTCCCGCCTATTTTCTTCCCGCGCTTTCCACCTTTTCCCGCCTCCGTCTTCCCGCCATTTTTTTACTATATATATGTAGGCTTGGCCTCCATTTACATATCACATCTAGACTCATATCTGCAAACCTCATCACTCTCTCCCATGGCCTCCATTGTATCTCTAACCCCCAAGGAGGCGGAGGCGCTTTGCGCCTCAAACTACCCCTGCCCGCCGGGCTACCGCGTCCCCACCGGCTGGATGCTGAGCGTCGGAGGAGTACCGGTCCCTCCTGTCCCTCTAGGTGTGGCGCATCAGATGGCCATCACGAACCACTACTACTTCGAGCTCACGCCAGAGTAGCGAAGGAATCCCCAGTGGCATTCCGACTACAGCCCGACTTGGGACGCCTTCTTCATCAATCGGCGTGAGAGTGCGCTTGCCAGGCACGACGAGGACGGCCCACCTTGCTCGAACTTCAACGAGGCCGGCCGTCGGCTGTGGTGGTGCGGCCGGACTCTCCAGAGCATCATGGCCTACCGTGGCCCCCGCCTGCGATACCCTCAGTCTCAGCCCACGCGTACTCACCCACCGAGGTTCGACTACCACGACTCCGATGCCAGCGATGACAACGTCCACGACTACGACGACTACAGTGGCGACGTTTATAGGGCTAGGCACGACTATGACTGAATCACTCCAATATTATGTGTTATAGCTGCAAGAAAAAATATTGAACTTGGATAATTGCAAACATCATAAAAAATCATTCACAAAATGACGTGTCATAGTTTTCATACATTACATAGATTTACATAGGGTTTAGGGTAATTCTCCTTCATCGCGTATGTCGATCCCTTACCTATGATCGCTTCTTAGGCCATAACCATGGAGCATCTTCATTATTTAATGGGATGCAAGGGTCAGTTTTCACGGTGAAGGGCGGAATTTCTTCAAACTTAACATAATCTGCTGACATGTCTATCTTGTCCTCGACTCCCGCGGTGTTTCTTTTCCCGGAAAAAACTATGTGACGCCTGGGCTCATCGTCTGATGTATTCGTTTCCTTATTTTTCCTTTTTTTCGGTCTGGAGGACATGTCCTTCACATTGAAAACCTGAGCCACATCATTGGCCAGGACGAATGGTTCGTCTCTGTAACCAAGATTCTGGAGATCCACTGTTGTCATTCCGTACAGCTGGTCCACCTTTACCCCTTCTCTATTCATGTTGACCCAACTGCACCGAAACAAAGGGACCTTAAAAGTAGGTCCATAGTCAAGTTCCCATATCTCCTCTATGTAACAATAGTATGTGTCCTTTTTCCCATTGTCACATGTTGCATCAAAGCGGACACCACTATTTTGGTTAGTGCTCTTTTTATCTTGGGAGATCGTGTAAAATGTATTCCCATTTATCTCGTACCCTTGGAAAGTCAATATAGTCGCAGATGGTGTCACGGCCAACAAGTAGAGCTGATCTCCAATAGTGGTATCATTCATGAGATGTAATTGCAACCAAGTGCCAAAAGTCTCCATGTGATTTTCTTTAATCCAATAGTCATCCTTCCCCGGGAACTCGGAGCGTAAAACATTCATGTGTTCCTTGATATACGGAGCCACGAATGTAGAACTTTGTAGAACTGTGTAGTGTGCTTGATTCAAAGAATGCCTGTCCCTAAATATCATTGCTTTCTTTCCTAGCGTGCCTTTTCCACTCAGTCTCCCCTCATACCGTGATTTAGGAACACCAATCGGCTTAAGATCAGGAAGAAAGTCAACACAGAACCCAATGACCTCCTCTGTTCCATAGCCCTTGGAGATGCTTCCTTCTGGCCTTGCACGATTATGAACATATTTCTTTAAGACTCCCATGAACCTCTCGAAGGGGAACATATTGTGCAGAAATACAGGACCGAGAATGGAAATCTCATCAACTAGGTGAACTAAGAGATGCGTCATAATATTGAAGAAGGACGGGGGGAACACCAACTCAAAACTGACAAGACATTGGACCACATCCTTTTGTAGCCTTTCTAGACTTTCTCGATCGATCACCTTCTGAGATATTGCATTGAGGAATGCACATAGCTTCACAATGGGTACTCGAACATTTTCCGGTAGAAGCCCCCTCAATGCAACCGGAAGCAACTGCATCATAATCACGTGACAATCATGAGACTTCAGGTTCTGGAATTTTTTCTCTGCCATATTTATTATTCCCTTTATATTTGACGAGAACCCAGCCGGGACCTTGATACTATTCAGGCATTCAAAAAAGATTTCCTTCTCTGCTTTGGTAAGAGCGTAGCTGCTTAAGTATTGACGGCCTTTATCAGTATGCTTGTTGTATGGGTCTTTGATACGTTGCTGGTCCTCCCGTGCTTTTGGTGTATCTTTTGTCTTCCCATACACGCCTAGGAAGCCTAGCAGGTTCACGCAAAGATTCTTCGTCACGTGCATCACATCGATTGAAGAACGGACCTCTAGGTCTTTCCAATACTCAAGCTCCCAAAATATAGATTTCTTCTTCCACATGGCCGTGTGTCCGGTAATGGGGTCTTTCGGAATAGATTGACCGCCAGAACCCTTTCCAAATATTACTTCTAGGTCCTTCACCATACCAAATATATCAGCACCTTTAGGGAGCTTAGGCTTCTTCCGGTGATCTGCCTCACCGTTGAAATGCTTGCCTTTTTTTCTTACTTGATGATTGGTCGGAAGAAATTTATGACACTCCAGGTATACAACCTTCTTACATTTATCCAAATATGTACCTTTAGTCTTATCTAAATAGTGCATGCATGCATTGTATCCTTTGTTTGACTATCCTGAAATGTTACTAAGAGCAGGCCAATCATTGATGGTTATGAACAGCAATGATCGTAGGTCAAATGGCTCCTGTTTGTGCTCATCCCACACCTTTACACCTGGTTCTGCCCACAGCTGCAATAGTTCATCGACTAATGGCCTTAGATACACATCAATGTCGTTGCCGGGTTGCTTCGGTCCTTGGATGAGCACTGGCATCATAATGAACTTCCGCTTCATGCACAACCAAGGAGGAAGGTTGTAGATACATAGAGTCACGGGCCAGGTGTTGTGACTGCAGCTCTGCTCCCCAAAAGGATTCATGCCGTCTGTACTTAGACCAAACCATAAGTTCCTCACATCACCTGCAAAGTTCGAGTACTTTCTCTCGATGTTTCTCCACTGTGACCCATCGGCGAGGTGTCTCAGTTTCCCGTCTTTCTTACGCTCTTCTTTGTGCCATCGCAACAACCTAGCATGCTCTTTGTTTCTGAACAGACGTTTCAATCGTGGTATTATAGGAGCATACCACATAACCTTAGCAGGAACCTTCTTCCTGGGGGGCTCGTCATCACCCTCAACATCACCAGGGTCATCTTGTCTGATCTTGTACCGACATGCAGTGCATACCGGACATTTATCCATATTCTCATACTTCTCACCACGGTATAAGATACAGTCATTAATGCATGCATGTATCTTCTCCACATCTAATCCTAGAGGGCAGATAGTCTTCTTTGCTTCGTACGTTGTCTCGGGCAGCTCATTATCCATTGGAAGCTTTGGCTTCATTATTTTTAGTAACTTCTCAAATCCCTTGTCAGATAAACCAGCCTCTGCCTTCCATTTCAGCAGTTCAAGTGTGGTACCAAGCTTTGTGCTGCCATCTTCACAATTTGGGTATAATAACTTTTTGTGATCGTTTTGCATGGCCTCCAACTTCAGCTTCTCCCTTTCTGTATCGCATTATTGCTTTGCATTAGAAATGACCCGACCAAGACCATCACCGATCTCATCCGATGCCCGTTCTTCTTCTTCATTGCCGCCTCCCTCTTCTTCATTGTCTTCCATTGCAGTATCACCGTATTCTTCAGGATAGCTGTCATCATCCTCTTCTTCATTTTCTTCTAGCCTAACCCCTCTTTCTCCGTGCATGGCCCAACAATAATATCCGGGCATGAAACCTCTCCGAAGCAGATGGCTTTGAAGGATTCTCGGGGCAGAGTGCTCCATCAAATTTCGACAGTCGATGCAGGGACAAGGCATAAAATTATCCACTTTGTTTGCCTTAGCCACATCGATAAATTTTTGCAGGCCTGCAATATAATCAGAATCGCATCGGTTGCCGTACATCCATCGCATCCGCGCATCGATCTGCGTTATAATATTTAACTATTACAATAACATCGTGAATAGCGAAATGACCACCCACATGGACACATATGCAAGATTTTTATATTAGTTACAGATGAAGAAGATAAGGTTGCTAACCTCGGCAGAGGATACCGTGTTGTGCGAACTTAAATGTGGAATGGACATTTCGTCGAACACCTTGTGTGCAATCAAAGGAAAAAAAAGCTAGCACCCACACCACACACACAATCCAGCAAATTTTTGTGGCAAAGGGCAAAGGGCTGGGTATCAATTTATAGCCAGGGGAGGGTCTTTGATCCCGGTTCATGCCATGAACCGGGACTGATGATCCCGCAGAGAGGCACGTGTCATGCTGGGGAGGCCTTGGTCCCGGTTCATGCCACAAACCGGGACCGATACCCCGAAATGAACCGGGACTAATCTCAGGCGGCATGAACCGGGACCAATACGTGTCATTGGTCCCCAGTGGCCAGCCGAACCGGGACAGATGACATTTGGGTGCTGGACCAAAGACCCTTTTTCTACTAGTGTAAATCATGGAAGTAGTTGATGTAATGAACTTATTCTTGCTATGTACTGAAACACTCCTCCTACTGAAATGACAGTATTATGATAGTAAAGGGAGCCGTGCTGGTTTTCATTTGGCCCATTGGGTCTGTTGACTTGTTTGGAAGATCTAGTCCGATACCGACATTGTCCCGGCAAATCCTATTCACCACTCACTGCGGACACGATCTGGGCTCCGCACACGAATGCTCGGAGGATTTTCATTCCTGTGTTTCAGAATCCCGTAGATTCACACTAACGCTCTATCCTATTTCTATACTGTTTGTTCCTGTGTTTTGCATTCCCACTGACCGAACAGGGCCTGAGTATGTGAGGATGGAGGGGTTTAGGAGGATCTCAGCCCTAGCCTTCTCTTTCCCCCTTCTTTGAGAGTCCCTAAGCTGTCCCACCTCCTCCACCTCTCCTCTCCGACGGCTTCGCTAGCAGGAGGCAGTGACCAGGCATGTACATCATAGTCTAGGTTTGTTTCTTGTATTAGGTTTGCTTTTATGCTGGTCAGGCATCTTCCCTTGGGGAATTTGGCGGCCGGATATGTCGAGCAACTCAGGTTGGCTAGCTATGGTGCTTCCCTCTCCGCGATGCTCAGATGGTCGAAGAGTGAAATGGAGGGGGTGGTTTATTTTGCGCCTCCTTCCGATAAGCTTGAGGTTGCTCCTAAGCTAGAAGATCTGGAGGGTTTTGTCGTTGTCCTTGCCATCTCGGTGATGAGAAGTACAGTTCATGACATGATCCATCGTCATCCGATGGGATTTGGAGCATGCGGGGAAGCTTGGAGTGCTGCATCAATTTCAATGGAACCCTGCATATGGTGATACCAGTCCTCAGAGTGGCAATGTTTCCGTCGTCAACTCCTCATGTCGAAGGGCGACCACTCCCCCTTGGCTGCCGGCAATGGATGGCTAACACAAGTTGGTCAACTGTAGCAAATTACTGTAGCAGAAATCATCTAAACTATTTGTTCGTATCGACTGCAAGTAATAATAATGAATACATACCTCAAATTCGCACTATATGAATTTATTTGAATTATATTGAATTTGAAGAAGCAAAGTTACTCTAATTTTGCTTCTTAATATTAGAGAATCCGGTTCCCCCTGCCCTGCCAGAGCAAATGGCTTCCGCCAAGGAGAACTACCGCGTCGAGCTCCAAGCAGCCGCTCGCCAGCTCGGCGACCGCTGCCTCTACTTGTGACACTCGACACCGTCGCGCCTTAGTCCCACGAGCGCGTCTCGAGTGCAAAGGCGTATTCGATGACGCGAAAGATGTTTTCGTGTGTGTCAAGTGGGCCTGTGAGCCAGTTGTCGCGTGAGTGCGTGGGGTTAAAAGGAGTCCGGTTGTACCGATGGAAATAATGCTTGTTATGTGAAATAAGAAAACTATCTCCTGCCCTTATCTCTTCCTCCTCTCTTATCTTGTTTCGCAAGCAAGTATCCACAGATCGTCTCCGGTGATCTCGCCGGCGACGTGCGTTACACTTGGTATCAGATTCCAGTCGATTCTTGACGGGGCAAGGGTGTGGGGATACCAATTCGCGAGATCTCGAGTCCTAAAATCCCGATGAGCGGTTTGATTTGGGGGGATTCATCTCGAATTCTCTTCCCTATCGATAAATCCGGGAGTCGGTTGACTCGGATTCAGCGAGGATCAGCACCACGGCGCCTTCCAAGCCATCTCCGTAGACGACGCTGGTTCTGGAGGCGATGGGGGAGGCGGCGGCGTCCACGGAGGCCTCTCTGCAGGATCTCCGCGCGACAACAGAAGCATCGATCCATGAACTGCGCGTGAGCCTCGATCTGCTTCATGGTAACGTTGCTCGCATCGACACCACGCAGCAGCAACTTCTGGAGCAGATGGGCCTGGTGTCCGCGGCGGTCGAGAACAGTGGCAAGGCTAACGACGTCGTGGCACGTCACCTGGCGGCGCTGGAGCACCAACTCGTCCACAACACCCAGCCGATGGACCGCGACAAGGGACGCCCTCTCTCGCCGGAAGAAGATGATGCCGATCCAGCGATGCGCGCGCCCATGGGCAAGGCCACGCTCCGTCCCGCTCAGGTCACGTGGACGGGGAACGCACCCGGCGCGTCGTCATCAACCGCGGCACACGGTGATGGGTCTGTTCTCTGCAATCAGGGTGGCGATGGTATTCTGGGAGGCGGTAGATCAGGTGGCGCAGGGGGCGGTGGTGTTGGCGGCGCAGGCGGCGGTAGATCGGCACCAGATGGTACGCAGAAACACCAATTGAAGATGTCTTTTCCTCGTTTCGATGGCAACATGCCTCGCATCTGGCGAGACAAGTGTTTGGATTATTTCCGCCTCTTCAACGTTAATCCTTCATTGTGGCTCATATCGTGCACTCTTCATATGGATGGGAATGCCGCGCTTTGGCTCAAGGCGTATCGTCTTCGCCATGAAATCGGCACGTGGACTGATCTGATGAATGCAGTCGAGGAGAAATTTGGAGCTGATGATCACCGACGATTCATGAAGCAACTATTGTCGCTTAAATAACGAGGTACGGTGGAGGAGTACCCGCTGCAGTTTGAGGAGCTCTCGTACCAGATTGCCATCCAAAACCCACACTACGATGAGCAATTCTACGTCTCCCAGTTCATCAAGGGCCTCAAGAGTGACATTCGTGCAGCTGTGGAGTCTCAGGTACCAGAATCTGTCGAGAGGGCAATTTTGCTCGCCTTGGTGCAGCAGGAAGTTCTAGCAGAAAGTAAACATGGAGCTTACCAACAGTACCAGCCGCAAAGTGCAGACCCAGCTCCTCCTCGAGCAGATGCTGTCCGACCAGCTCTCAAAATGGGCCAAGGCGATCTCTGGAAAGACCGACAACTCCGCGATTATCGCCGGGCTTATAATTTGTGTTTCAAATGTGGAGAAAAGTTTGATCCTACTCACCAATGTGCCAAGAAACAAGGGGCGGAGTTACACGCCATGACCACTAAAGATTCACCTGTTCAGCTCTCTGAAGAAGTGTTAAACATGCTGGAAATGCAAGACATAGCTGAAGCACAGCAATTGAGTTTATCCATTCATGCATTGGCGGGTACAGACTCGGGCGATACCATTCGTCTTCGAGCAACAGTGGGGGATCAAAGTTTACTCATCCTAGTGGATTTAGGCAGCACCGGCAGTTTTCTGAATGCTGCAATGCTTTCTTGTCTGCGTTGTGCAGCACAGACAACCACTCCGGTGTCTGTCAAGCTCGCCAACAACGAAGTGTTACATTGTGATCAATGGATTCCGAGCCTGACACGGTGCATCCAAGGAGAGAAATTCCACACGCCCATGCGCGTTCTGCCTCTAGGAGCATATGACGCCATCGTGGGGGTCGATTGGCTCAAGCGCCACGGGCCGGTGACGGGTGACTGGACAAAGAAGACATTGCAGATCACCAACGTAGGCAGGCGCATCCTTCTACAAGGAGTACAACCACGTGATCTGCAAGCCGTGCGTGAATTGCTGGTTCAACAGCTGGTGAAGTGGTCTAAAGGTAACGAAATTTGGGCACTCGCGGTGGTGCAATCTGACAACCAGCTGCAGGTGTCAGTTGTTCCTGAGGAAGTTCAGTTGATTCTGGCTGAGTATGCAGATGTGTTTTCTGAACCCAAAGCATTGCCTCCTTCTCGCACCTATGATCATGCCATCACTCTGAAGCCAGAGGCAGTTCCCTTCAACGCCAGGCCGTACCGCTATTCTCCAGAACACAAAACAGAAATTAAGAAACAGGTACGTCAGATGCTCGAAGCTGGCATTGTCACCACCAGTATGTCCCCTTTTGCCTCTCCTGTACTGCTGGTCTTGAAAAAGGATGGCTCGTGGTGATTCTGTATCGATTACAGACGCCTAAACGAACTGACAGTGAAAAACGTGTTTCCTATGCCGGTCATCGACAAGCTGTTGGATGAATTGGCAGGGGCAAAGATTTTCTCCAAGCTTGATCTTAGAGCCGGCTACCACCAGATTCGCATGCATCCAGAGGATGAGGCTAAGATGGCTTTCAAGACGGATCAAGGCCACTACCAATTCAAGGTCATGTCGTTCGGTCTATGCAACGCGCCAGCCACATTCCAGTGTGTGATGAACTCCGTTCTCGCTCCATGTCTGCGTCGTTTTGTGCTGGTGTTCATGGACGATATACTCGTTTACAGCTCCTCTCTCGACGCACACCTGGCGCATTTGGCAGAAGTACTCCAACTGCTCCGTGATGCTCAACTGTTTGTCAAAATGAGCAAATGCTCGTTCGCTTGTGACCGGTTAGAGTACCTCGGACACATTATTTCTGCGGAGGGCGTAGCGACAGATCCCCAGAAGCCGCAAGCCATGCTGGATTGGCCAGAGCCCGCAACGGTGACGGAGTTGCGTGGTTTTCTCGGTCTCACGGGGTACTATCGCAAGTTCGTGAGAAACTATGCCATCATTGCTCGTCCTCTGACTAATCTCCTCAAGAAAAAGAGTTTCGGGTGGTCTGAAGCAGCTACGACCGCGTTCCAGGCCCTTAAGAAGGCCATGATATCTACACCGGTTCTGCGTTTGCCGGATTTCAGTAAACAGTTTGTGGTGGAAACAGATGCGTGCGAATCCGGGATCAGTGCAGTGCTCATGCAAGACCATCATCCTGTGGCTTATTTGAGCAAACCATTGGGAGCAACTCACGTTGGCCTCTCCATCTATGACAAGGAGTTCTTGGCTCTGTTAATGGCCATTGAACGATGGCGACCCTATCTTCAGCGAGCGGAGTTTCTGATACGAACGGATCACCACAGTCTCTGCTATCTGGATGATCAAACCCTCCAATCACCTCTGCAGAAAAAAGCTATGGCGAGGCTGATGGGACTGCAGTTCAAGATTTCATATAAAAAAGGAGCAGAGAATGTCGCAGCCGATGCCCTTTCTCGGGTGGGTCACCTCATGAGCATTCAGGCCTGTTCAGAAGTACAGCCAGCGTGGCTTCAAGAAGTTCTCAATTCCTATGTTACTGATACGGAGGCTCAACGTTGCCTCACTGAATTGGCTGTTTCTTCTCCTGATGAACATGGGTACGCCTTGGTCCAGGGTGTCATCCGGCTCCATGGCCATGTCTGGATTGGCTCAAATTCCGCGCTGCAAATGAAACTGATCTCGGCATTCCACTCTAGTGCAGTCGGTGGCCACTCCGGCATCCATGTCACATACCAACGTCTGAAGCGACTGTTTGCTTGGACTGGATTAAAATCACAGGTAACTGAGTTCATCAAGCAATGTGATGTCTGTCAGCATGCAAAGCACTGCAACTCAGCTCCTGGAGGTCTGCTGCAACCTCTTCCACCTCCCACTGGCCCATGGCGTGATATCACAATGGACTTTGTGGAAGGGCTGCCGTTATCTGACGGGTACAATTCAATCTTGGTGGTGGTGGATCGGTTCACAAAATTTGCCCACTTCATCCCTCTTCGACACCCTTTCATGGCACCGGCGGTTGCTCGCCTGTTTGTGGACGCAGTGGTCAAATTGCATGGCATGCCCCAGACAATCATCTCCGACCGTGATCGTATCTTCACCAGTGCGTTCTGGAAAGAACTCTTCCAACAGCTGGGCACAAAACTCAAGTTTACGACTGCTTATCACCCGCAGACAGATGGGCAAAGCGAGCGAGTCAACCAGTGCCTTGAAATGTTTCTTCGGTGTGCAGTGCAAGACGCTCCTCGACACTGGCGTCGACTCCTTCCTCTTGCGGAGTTCTGGTACAATTCTTGTTTCCACACGTCCTTGGGCTGTTCTCCGTTCTTTGCCCTCTATGGCCATGAGCCAAACTTTGGTGCTATACCTGCTGTCGACCCAGACGGACAGTCTCCAGTGGCAGGGGTTTTAGCAGAACGAGCTGCTCACCTCGCTTTACTCAAGCACAACTTGGAATTGGCACAGAAACGCATGAAGACGAACGCAGATAAACGCCGAACGGAACGCGAGTTTCGGGTGGGAGAAAGGGTGCTGCTTCGCCTCCAGCCATATGCCCAGTCCAGTGTTGTGAACAGGCCCTATCCTAAACTGTCATACAAGTACTTTGGACCATACTCTATCTTGGAACGCATCGGCAACGTTGCTTATCGTCTTGAGCTTCCTCCTGGCAGCAAAATTCACAATGTGTTCCATGTCTCCCAACTGAAAGACTACAGAGCTGATTACACCCCGGTTTTCTCTGATCTTCCCCAGTGTCCAGCTCTCGATTGTGTGGACACGGCTCCTGAAGCTATCATCGACAGACGTATGATGAAGAAAGGCAATCAAGCAATCGTGCAAGTCTTGATCAAGTGGAAGAATCTGCCAGAAGAAACAGCAACCTGGGAAGATTGGGACACTCTGAAGGCCAGCTTTCCTGATGTGCTCACTTGGGGACAAGCGAGTTCTTCTCCGGGGGGCAGTGTGACACTCGACACCGTCGCGCCTTAGTCCCACGAGCGCGTCTCGAGTGCAAAGGCGTATTCGATGATGCGAAAGATGTTTTCGTGTGTGTCAAGTGGGCCTGTGAGCCAATTGTCGCGTGAGTGCGTGGGGTTAAAAGAAGTCCGGTTGTACCGATGGAAATCATGCTTGTTATGTGAAATAAGAAAACTATCTCCTGCCCTTATCTCTTCCTCCTCTCTTATCTTGTTTCGCAAGCAAGTATCCACAGATCGTCTCCGGTGATCTCGCCGGCGACGTGCGTTACACTACTCCTCCGCGAAATGGTACGCCGCCTGGCCCCGAGACAGCCCTCCAAAGTCAAATCCCTAACCCTAACAGTCCCCCTCCCACCTGCAGGGCCGCCGAGCTGCTCGTCGGCATCGAGCCGGACACCGCGCCGTCCCAGTCGGCGGCCATGGACACCCCGTCCTCGTCGGGCGCTGGCCCCGGCGGACGGCTGCTGCATCTGCACCGCAGCGGCGGATCCAGCTTCCGCCGCCGCATGCGGCAGGGCGGCGGCGGCTCCAAGGCCGGGATGCCGCTCGCCGGCGTCTCGTACGTGAGCACGCCCATCCCGGACGACGACGACGCGTTCGACGACAAGTACCTGCTCGCCAAGACCTACTTCGACTGCCGCGAGTACCGCCGCGCCGCGCACGTGCTGCGTGGCCATGTCGCGCGCAAGGCCGTGTTCCTGCGGTGCTACGCGCTGTACATGGTAAGACACGTACGGCTGGGTTTGCAGATTTGGGGTAGGGCGGGAGGTGTTTGATGAAATGCTATGCTGGAGCTGGTACACAAGAGGCCTGATTTGGTCATTGTTGTGTGTTGCCAATTGACGAAATGGTAGATTGTAGGATGTTTTATTGATGCCTGCCTGTGAGGATTTACTGGAAAAAGTGTCTCGCTACTTCTCCTTGATGTGCAATTGAAGCAAACACAACATGTACTGAAATTTTTAGTGTAGAACTCAAATAATTATTACTGTTATCTATGGTGAATTATTTGGTGCTCTCTGTCCATGTGTTCACCACCTGATCGTTAAACTTGGGAAATGAAACACTTCACTGAATGAATTCTCTAGTAAGAGGTTTAGTTGCTGCTTTCGTCATGGTTTAGTAAAACAGGGGTACACTATGTAGCCTCTGGGCTCTTATTTTTACCTCTCTGATGAAATTTCAGATTGGGTTGCGGACACCTAAAAAATGTAGTCATTTCCTGTTTGTATCTATTACTTTGTTTTGTTGTCTATATCACGGTTTTCTCTCTAGTTGTATGTAAAACTCTTTGATGTGCTGTTAGCTTTAGTTGGATGCATATATCACATGTATGATTTTTTGTTGGTGTAAGACAATTGTTCTTTCGCAAAGAAGCTTGGATATTACTGTTATCAAACTTTATTTTGGATTCATTTTACCGCATGTGCATGCCATTTCAAATTGGAAAGGGAAATGTGTCCCGCAATTGTGTTAGAATTTAGTAAGATTTTCTGCGACTTACTGGCTTTCCATAACTTAGCCTCTGAAACTATGACCATATCGAATTAAGGCGTTGTTTTTCACCCTTGTTTCTTCCATAGCCTATTTACCCTTGCAGATTCTGCAAACTGTCTCTGTTATCTCCGTAGTTCAATTATTAATTTAATCATTTGACATTCCTGATGCACACTGTTATTTGCTCTGCAATCTAGGCTGGAGAGAAGCGGAAAGAGGAAGAGACAATGGAGCTTGAGGGATCTTTGGGGAAGAGCAATGTTGTTAATCAGGAACTAGTTGCATTGGAGAGAGAGCTCTCAAGACACCGGAGAACGGGTGCTATTGATTCGTTTGGCTTGTACTTGTATGGAATAGTTCTACGCAATAAAGGCTGTGAAGGTCTAGCTAGAACAGTTCTGGTGGAATCTGTCAATAGCTACCCCTGGAACTGGTCTGCTTGGTTAGAGATACAATCTTTGTGCACTACCAGTGACATTTTGAACAACTTAAATCTGAAGAATCACTGGATGAAAGATTTCTTCATTGCTAGTGCACATCTGGAATTAAAGATGCATGAAGAGGCTTTGAAAAGATATGAGCACTTGATGGGTGTCTTCCGTTGCAGTGACTACATTCAGGCTCAAATAGCAACTGTTCAGTATAGTATGAGGGAACTGGATGATGCTGACATGATTTTTGAAGAACTCCTCAGAACTGATCCTTTTCGTGTGGATTCTATGGATATCTACTCAAATTTACTGTATGCCAAGGAAAGCTTGACTGCTTTGAGTTTCCTTGCTCACAGGGTATTTCTGACAGATAAATATCGCCCAGAATCTTGCTGCATAATTGCAAATTACTACAGTTTGAAGGGGCAGCATGAGAAGTCAGTTTTGTATTTCCAGAGGGCACTGAAGCTTAACCGAAAGTACCTCTCGGCTTGGACTCTCATGGGACATGAGTATGTTGAGCTAAAAAATACGCCTGCTGCAATTGATGCCTACAGGAGAGCTGTTGATATAAATCCGAGAGATTACCGTGCTTGGTATGGTCTTGGTCAGATCTATGAGATGATCGGAATGCCATTTTATGCATTGTACTATTTCCGGAAATCATCTCATTTACAACCTAATGATGCTCGGCTGTGGATTGCTATGGCTCAGTGCTATGAAAGTGACCCGCTTCAAATGATTGAAGAAGCTATCAAGTGCTATGAGAGGGCTGCAAATAGCATTGACACTGAAGGAATAGCACTTCATCAGTTAGCAAAGCTGCACAGTATGCTTGGGCAGTCTGAGGAGGCTGCATTTTACTACAAGAAGGATGTTGAGAGAATGGAGGTTGAGGAAAGGCAGGGCCAGAATTTTGTTGAAGCCTTGCTTTTCCTTGCAAAGCATTGCAAGAGCATTGGCAGGTTTGAGGAAGCAGAACACTATTGCACAAGACTATTGGATTACACCGGACCTGTAAGTTCTCTATATACTTAACAACCTTATTGAATAGAACAACAGATTAAATTGACCAAAAGATGAAATGCTGACACTAGCACTGGCAAACAAGTTAAGAATGATCATATTTGTGCGCAAATATGCAGTTCGAACCAGCTTCAACCATGCACCCACTTTAGTCTGTTTTGTTAACAGTGCATATTTGCTCAAATCACACTTCATGAGTCCCATGGTTTACTAGTGGAAAACAGAATAAAATCATATATCTATGTTTGCTTTGTTTTCCTGGTGCTTTTGATCAGCTAAAACTATTTTGTGTTCAACATTTGCAGGAAAAGGAGACTGTAAAAACTATGTTACAAGGGATCAAACGAGAGCAATCTGGATTTCCATCAATGGATATTGATCATTTTGCATTGTAAATTTGACCTGCAGATAAGTTATTTGCCTGGGAAACTCGGACAAGTGTGAATGTACAGGTGAGAAGTGTCACTTGCTTCTTTCTATCTCCATCTTGCATGCAGGGAGGGACAATACATTTTGTTCAAGAGAAAGCTACAAACCAGAGTATTCATGAACAAGGAGAGTCGGTTGTTACTCACCCCACTCCAGCCAAGGAAAAACTAGCAAGGGCTGCCCACCTGATGAAACTGGTGTTTCTAATAACTCGGGCAAAGGATCTAGCTCAAATCTTCCCTTACACAGTGATAGTTATCGTCTGTAGCCTTGCCAGACGACTCCACAATGCTGGAGATGACAACCTTGAGCGCATGATGCTTGCTTTGAATTGCTGGAGATTGGCAACTTGAAGCACTAGGCGCCTGCATGGTGCGAAGATGAGCGTCATTGAGATGGCCCAGATCGCCAATTCAAGCAGCATTGCTGATGGATTTCTGCTAGGCTTCGAATTCTGAATGTCTGGGTTTTCTTCAATGGACTGCTTTGGTTTGTGTTTCCCTGCAGTTGCTTGCATTTATAAGCTGTATTGAGCTTCTTTGGAAGACTTGCCTTGTCTGGACTCTGGGTGCATACCAACTGTGGTGACCTAGCATACCACTGCATGTTGTAGTATACAAGTCGTTGACATAACACTTGTGAAGTACCAATTCACAAATATTACATCCCTCAGAGTGGTACAACAGAAACATAGCGGTCTTTATTCAAGCACTGAATATTACAAGCTATAATGTTACAAAGGACTCCAGTTCCTCCTCGGTCCAAAGAGGAACACTAGATGGTTCTAATTTGATACTACAAACCTTAGCTGCAATTGAAAGTAGTAAACTAAACATGATGCCCAACTCTAGTCGCGTTATTCTAGGTGTTTGATGTGACCAAAGCTTCTATCCTACGACTCCAGGTGTCGGTCTCCTCCTCGAGTCCTTCATCGGGACCATAGGAGATGGTGTAGTTGATGCCTTCGACTCCTCCTGTTAGATATGGTTCTTTGTAGTAGACCTCCTCGTAGTCCTCCGGGCTTCCTTCGGTCTCTTCAAACTGGCCCTCCGAGTCTAAGCAAGGGTTAAAAGGGAGTGGGATGAGTAACGAGCGTTACCCAGCAAGTTCATATAATAGCATAGAGATGTTTGATGCACTAGCTACGACCATAGACTAGAAAGTCTTAGGCCAAATGCAGTTTTTATAATTATTTCTTCAAAGATTGATTTTATTCAAAGAGCTATGTCCGTCAGTCTTCACAGGTTGATTAGAGCTTCGATGGGCTCCTTTCCTGCCATGTTCGTAGCTCCTTCCCGGAACAGGGAGTATCTTGATACTTTTTGTACACTCTGCAGAGGTGGTCACTTGTACCCATAGGAGATCAATGCTTTGCTGCACGACCAGGTGTACTTTCCCGTCCATACTTCCTTGGTATGTGGCCCAGCTGTTGATCCGAGCCAATCACTATTCCTTCCCGCGACCTTGCATACCCACCCTTTTGCAGCTCCAACTTCGGTTTGCTACCCTCGCCGGTCTACACTTTGGTAGTTGCCGACCTCGGCATACTTGTCCTTTCCGACAATGAGTTATCCCCACCGGTTTGGTTACGCACTGTGGTAACACCGGCCTCGGCACTCTACCCCCGTCGTTGCCGCAATCCATCATAGACCGCCAGAATCGTGGAATCATTAGGGGGATTCCACCTATCCCGAAGCTCCTCGCAGGGAGACAACTGCTCCGAAACGGCGCGTCCATTGATATGCAAGAGGGAAAAGATACATCTGACTCTTCCATCCCATTCCAGACCCTATGGTTGACCGTACTTTACGGCACAAGAATCACTAGCGATATTGGTTATTAATCCTAGGTGAATATTCCAGTTACAGTGGGACCTCCACCATACTCTTACCATGGTCCCACTGCCCACCTTCCTAGGTCGACAACCACCATGGTTGCTAACCACTAGTCATATTCATTTAAGAAAGCAGAACCTTTGCTTTTAAATGCAATCATAATAATAATACCATCAACATATTTGCAAGTACTTTGTTAAAGATAAACAAGAGATATGAGCAAGAGTGAACTTGCCTGCAAACTACAAGGTAGTGTAGTTGGATTTGTTGAAATGACCCGGGACCTCGGGGTCTGGAAAACAGCATCATTGTCCGTTAAGGGCAATGGTTAAAGATTCAAATAATACATGCCTTTAAGGTCTGTGTGTTCCCTTTATACCCCCAGAAGTGTTTTATTCTTATCCTAGAATTTATATACTCCTTTTATGATTTTATGGAGTATATGTTATCAATTACTTCATTCAAGAATATTCTTCAATATTCTTGAATGGAGTTAAATTTTGATAATGAGTTCTATTCTAATTAGATTTTTCTTAGATATCTCACAACTAGAGAAAAAGTCTTTTAAAGTTCTCTTTCCTATTTATTTTTATAAGGTGATTTATTAAAAGTGTATATACTCTAGCTATGAATTTACCATAGTATATATTATGTGAAATTCATTCAAGAATACTAAGGACAAATTCTTGAATGAATTTACTTGATTTTATTTTAAGAATGTTATTTCCCTTTTACTTTCTCATTTAAATCATTTCTAAAGGTTTTTCCTTTAAAAGAAAACTTCATAATTCAATTATGAATAAATCCTCTCTTACTCACAAAAATCAATATTTATGTGATTAAAAGGTCAAAAATCATTTAAAGTTATTTTTGCAAAATCAAGTTTATTTTTCTGCCTTTAATTGGGTGTTAAAAGGTTTTTCTAAAAACCTCTTTATTTTAATTCAAATTTCTGTTTTAAACTCTCGTTAAAACCTCCTCTCTCTCTCTCTCTCTCTCTCTCCTGCCAGGCCTGGCCCACCTATCGGCGCCAGCCTACCTGGTCGAACCCGACCAGGTGGCCTCGGCCAGCCCGACCGGTCGCACCCCCTCGCTCACTCTTGTCCTCTTCCTCGCACTCGCTCTGGCGACTGCATCGCCTCGCCGCCGCTGCGCTCGATTCTGATGAGCTCCGCCGGAGTCCACCGCTAAGATGGGTACCAGTCGATAGATTAGGCGACGACGCTCCTGCCTGTCTGCGAGATCTTGTCGATTGCCCCCGGACGCTCTCGTCTCCTTCGCCTCCGAAGCTCTGGATCTCGGCCATGGCGACCTCGAGCTTGATCTCGAGTTGCTTGGCCATCTCCATGGTGAGATCTGGCGCGTGGCGAGTTAGGTGATACGCCGACATGTCGTTGGCGACTTCCCCTGGTTTGATGCCGTCGTGGCCGCGCGGGCACTGCCTCGCCATGCCACGGTGGTATCTCCTGGGCGTCGAGTAAGTATTTCCCCTCCTCTCTTTTCCTCTGTGCCCTCCTGGAACTTGCTCTGTGCTCTCCTAGAGCTTGCTCTGTGTTCTCCTGGAGCTTGCTTTGCTCTCCTGGATCTTGCCCTGGCCATGCTCACCTGGAGCTTGCCCTGGCCATGCTCACCTAGAGCTTGCCCTGGCCATGCCCACCTGGATCTTGCCCTGGCCATGCTCTCCTCTCTCTTATGCACTGGGGTTCCTCCCCAGGATTGCACTCGTGTAGTGAAGTTAAGCTGGCTGTGATGTGTGTTTCTAGGCTCCATGATCACTCATTGTCCATTTAGCTTGCTATTATAGCTTGGTCATGCTTGTTTAGCTGCCACTGTTAGTTTCAGTCACAACTTCAGTTAACTGAAGCTTGCTGGTTTTAGTTAGCTGAATGACATGGTGATCCTTTACTGTTTAATTATTCAGTTACTGATGTTGCTTGATTAGTTAAGATCTTGCTAGTGGCTGGTCTTGATTAATCTGATCAAGTGCATGGATAACTATGTGTTAGTTATCTCTGAATGTTGCTGTTAATTGAGTTGTGCTGTTAATAGTCTCACTGCACTTTCTTGCAGTGCTTCTGTTGTGCTGATATAGTGATGCAAACTTGTTCTGTTGAGCTTGGTTATTCCTAGTTGTGATGCTATATTCCATGACTGCTGTTGTGGCTCTTCCAGTAGCCTCTGGCTAACTGCTTCATTGTGATGCCTCCTTGAGGTGTTCACAGTTACTGTGGGTGTTGGCTGCTTAATTAAGTGCTCTTGAGAGTGGATCACCCTATGTGGTGGTCTGCTGGTGGCTTAGTTGGTTAAAAGTGTCCCTGTCCACTTTACCCAGATGCTTATTCAAATTTGAGCAATTTCATTTACAAAGCTAATGGTTATCTAGGTTTAGGCCTAAGTCTTGTTAGCTAGGCAACCCATGTGCCACTCCTGGCCTTGCTCTTATTTCTGTGACTATTTCCTTTGAGAAATTCCCAGGTAAGATTATGTGTTAGGGAGTAGGTGATGTGGATGGCCTTGTCTTCAAGGTCATGGCCTCCTGGACATCCAAATGATGACCAAAGCTCTTTTAACATCAAGCTTTACTTGATTCATGTGTGGCTGTGCTCTGTGCAGTCTGCCTAGGAGAATAACTTGTGAGTTTTCTCTCAGCACTCATGTGTGTTGTGGTTTAATAATAACCTGCTGCTGAAGAGTAGCATGTTCTTTTAGAATATTTCTGATTTCCTGCTTCTTGTGGCAAGCCTGCTCCTCCTAGCTGCTTGACCTAGTTCCTAGTTGAGCTAAGTGACCATGTTGGTCTTTGCCTTTGATGGATGGTTTGTTTTGATGGTGTGCTGTGGTGTGAATCTTCCCTGTTGCTCAACTCATAAGCAGGGTTGATTGTGTGGTGGTGATTCAGTGATGGTGATGTGGTCTTGACTGTGGTGGTGTTCTTGGTGTGTTGCTGTTGGTGGTGTGGTGGTGTTGTTCTTGGTCGGCTGTGTTCTTGGCCGAGCAAATTTCACCCTATGTTATGCTTTTATACTGGCCTTTGTTACCTGGGGGCTTGACACCTTGGTGCATGCATTTGCTGAGTGTGCTGTTGTGGGCTGACTTGCCCATCTCGTCTGCCTTGAGATATTTCCACTCGAGAGCTTGGTGATAAGCTCAACATTCTGACGATTATCTACAATGGCCTTGTTATTCTTGAGTGCCACTTGGTAATTGCCATTTTGGCGAGTTTGCTGTTTCTTCTTTCGTTGCAGGTGCCAAGAAAAGAAAAGAAGAAAGAAGACATATAGTTTTCTTTTTAGAATTTGTAACTTGTAATCTTTCTTTTCTTCTGTTGTAATGTTCTTTGATTCATTCCAATTTGTAATATTCTTTCATTCTTGAATTATGTAAAGACAATGTAATATGTGTTGATGATCAATAAAGTTCAAGTTTTCTCTCTCTTTATTGATGTTTATATTTATATCTATTCTTTCTTTATTAATATTTATCCTTTCTAAATGTGTCTTACAATTTTGATCTAATCATTCAAGATTCAAATTCAAACTTGATTCAAATTCCAATTTAAGTTCCAAAGCTTATAACTAGGGTTTTTTTAGTTATCCAATTCATCACCTCCCCACAATAATAGATCAAAAGAGATCATGTCCAAATCTTTCGCACTTCGAGAGTTCACCATTCCCCCCCTCGAAGAGAGATTCGATCACTCTTAGGTTTTAGTGATAAAAGCGCAAAAAAATCCCATAATTTCAGATGCAATGCACAAAAGCCCTCAAAACTACCCTGGAGTTGTCCTACATTCTGGGATGTTACAGACTTCCCCCCTTAATAAAAACTTCATCCCGAAGTTTGGGGTAAGATGTACCTAAAGAAATCTGGATAGGCTGTCCTTAGATCCTCTTCCTTTTCCCATGTAGCTTCTCTTTCTGGGTGATGTTTCCATTGTACTTTGCAATACTTGATAGCTCTATTACGGAGTTGCTTCCAATTCTCTACCAAAATCTTTGACGGTTCTTCAACATAAGTCAAATCAGCTTGCAATTCAATCTCATTGTAGGATATAGTTTCTTCCGGTGTCTTCATACACTTGCGAAGTTGAGAAGCATGAAACACATTATGGACTTTAGATAGTTCCTTTGGCAGTTCTAACTCAAAGGCTACTCCTTGATTCTGACTCAGAATCTTGAACGGTCCAGTATATCTTGGGCTAAGTTTTCTCTTGACCCCAAAACGATGTACTCCCTTCATGGGGCTAACCCTTAGATAAACCATGACCCCAACTTGCGGTTCCCATATCCTTCTCTTGGAATCGGCATAGCTTTTTTGTCGACTTTGAGCAATCTTTAATCGGTCTCAAATGATATCAATCACATGTTGTTTCTCCTTGACGTAGTCTGGATGAAACTCCTTACTGGCTCCTGGTTCATACCAACAAATAGGTGATTGGCACTTCCTTCCGTAGAGTGCTTCAAATGGTGCCATTTGGATACTACTTTGATAGCTATTGTTATAAGAGAACTCTGCCAGTGGTAAGTGTTCCTCCCATGATCCTCTGAAGTCTAAAGCACATGCTCAGAGCATATCCTCCAAAATCTAATTGGTCCTTTCAGTTTGGCCTCCCGTCTGTGGATGGTAAGCAGTACTAAAGTCCAGTTTGGATCCTAAAGCTTCATATAGTTGCATCTAAAAAGCTGAAGTGAATACGGATCCTCGATCCCATACTATTGTCTTGGGTACTCCATGCTTGCTTACTATCTCTTGAACATACAGATTTATTAACTTCTCTCTGGAATCTTTCTGATTGATAGCTAAGAAATGTGCACTTTTAGTCAGTCGGTCGACTATTACCCAGATCATGTCCTTCTTCTTCGGTGTCAGTGGTAATCCTGTGATAAAATCCATTCCAATCTCTTCCCACTTCCACTTGGGAATACTCAAAGGTTGCATAAGTCTAGCAGGACTCTGATGTTCTGCCTTCACTCTCTGATAGGTATGACATTCGGATACGAACTTAGCTATCTCTCGCTTCATATTATTCCACCAGAACAATTCCTTAAGATCCATGTACATCTTGGTGCTCCCCGGATGTATTGAATATGGTGTTTCGTGTGCCTCCTTAAGTATCAATTCCTTGATTTCCGGTATATCCGGCACACATATTCGGTCATGAAACCAAAGTGAATTGAAATCACCTAAACAGAACTCTGATGGTCTACCTTCCTCAATCCTGCGGATTTCTTTGGCAATAAATGGATCTTCATCTTGCCTTTGAATTATCGTGTACTTGAGATCACTATGTCGTTCTTCCATCACCTTCTCGGTAGACAAACTACCTAGGGATAGTACTTCAAGACATTGGATCTCTAACCTTTCCAAATCCATAAGTAATTCCTTGGGAAGTTCTTGGTTCATTGGTTGAGTGCATGTACTCTTTCTGCTTAAAGCGTCGGCTACCACATTGGCCTTCCCCTGTGTATAGTTGATGGTCAAATCATAATCCTTGATCAATTCTAATCATCTCTATTGCGTCATATTCAATTCCTTCTGAGTGAAGAAGTATTTGAGACTTTTGTGATCTGTAGAAAGTTCACACTTGGCTCCATAAAGAAAATGCCTCCATCCTTTTAGTGCAAACACTATGACTACTAGTTCCAGATCATGTGCTGGATAATTAACTTCATGTGGTCGTAATTGCCTCGATCCATATGATATCACCTTTCTATCTTGCATCAAAACACACCCAAGTCCGTTCTTGGATGCATCACAATATACGGTATAGTCCTTGCCTGTTTCTGGTACGGCTAACACAGGTGCTGTGGTTAGCTTCTCCTTGAGTGTTTGAAAACTTGCCTCACATTCATCTGACCAAACAAACGGTGTATTCTTCCGGAGTAACTTGGTCATTGGTCCTGCAATCTTAGAGAACCCTGATGTCTACGCACGCGTCTGTTCTTGTAGACAGTGTTGGGCCTCCAAGTGCAGAGGTTTGTAGAACAGCAGCAAGTTTCCCTTAAGTGGATCACCCAAGGTTTATCGAACTCAGGGAGGAAGAGGTCAAAGCTATCCCTCTCAAGCAACCCTGCAATTACAATACAGAAAGTCTCTTGTGTCCCCAACACACCCAATACACTTATCAGATGTATAGGTGCACTAGTTCGGCGAAGAGATAGTGAAATACAAGTAGTAGTGATGATTATAAGTAGTAAATGTAATATGAAATAAGTATCGCTGCAATTAAACATGTAACAAAACTGAAAGGAAATGGTGTGCAATGCTTGGAAACAAGGCCTAGGGATCATACTTTCACTAGTGGACACACTCTCAACAAATATAACATAATTAAACCAATAGATACTATCATCAATGTGCAACTCAAAACAATTCTCCAATGGAAAACGAACACTAATCATGTATAGGGCTACGAAGCACTCCTCAAAGTCCGTATGTACCCAAACTAGATTGTCCCACACTATCACCATGAATGCACTAGATGGTTCCAACAAACACCAACAATTCATAGAGACATTAACCAAAAAGATACACATGATGCGCACACTAGTCACCTTCACACCATGATACAAGGTATCTCCGGAGATTACAAATATAAAGCACGGGAGTAGCATAATATCTGAATAATAGCATCTACCAATTCAACTAGATACAAAGCTCACGATCACATAAAGATCACATCATGGGAGAGAGAGGTGAACCACATAGCTACCGGTAGAGCCCTCAGCCCCGGGGGAGAACTACTCTCTCCTCATCATAGGAGACAGCAAGGTTGATGGAGATGGCGGTGAGGTCGATGGAGATGGCGGAGACGGTGACGGAGACCGATGGAGATGGCTCCGGGGGCACTTCCCCGTCCCAGAAGGGTGCCAAAACAGGGACTTCTTTCCCCCGAAATTCATCGGCGGCGGTGGCGGAGCTGCGGAACTCTTTCTAGAAAATTGCCGATTCCCCTAGGGTTTTCCATCGGGAGGTTTTTTATAGGCGAAGGGGCGTCGTCAGGAGGCGACCAGGGTGGTCACACAATAGGTGGGCGCGGCCAGGGGCTGGGTCGTGCCCCCCTGTTGTGTGGGCAGCCCCTGGCCCCCTCCGGCTCTCGTTCTGTCTTCGGTGCTCTTCCGGGAAAAATAGGAGTTCTGGAACTTGTTTCGTCCAATTCCGAGAATATTTCCTGTGTAGCTTTTCTGAAACACAAAAACAGCAGAAAACAGGGAACTGGCACTATGGCATCTTGCTAGTAGGTTAGTTCCGAAAATCGCATAAAAATACCACAAAGTGTAACGAAACACAAGGCAAATGGTGTAAAAACAAGCATGGAGCATCAAAAATTATACATACGTTTGAGACGTATCAGCATCCCCAAGCTTAACTCCTGCTCGTCCTCGAGTAGGTAAGTGATAACAAAAGAATAATTTTTGAGGTGACATGCACCATCACAATTTGATCAACGAGGTAGAGCATTGAGTGCTGAGATCAAAGAACTTAAAACATGGGCATGAAAGACATAATCTTGATAATAGAAACTTAGCAACCATGTTATAACATGAAAAAGAACACAAACAAAAGATCATGAATAATGAAACAATAAAAGTCAAACTTGTGTTTAAATCATATGGAAAACATAGCAAATGGTTTTCAGCTTGTCCTTCATGGAGTAGCAAAACATAAATGCACAGGACACCTTCAAGTTTAAGAGGGTGACTAGATACAAGTAATTTAAGAACAAGCAAAACCATAATCATGAATCAATCAATAATAAACTTTGGGACTATGCACATTATACTCAGAATGACAACTATGCTCTCTTAGATGGTGCATAAAGGTAGAAGGCGGAGACTCAACATAAAAGTAAAAGAAAGGCCCTTCGCAGAGGGAAGCAGTGATTAAATATGTGCTAGAGCTTTTCATTTGTAAAACAGAGAGATAAAAAACTGGATTTTGAGAGGTGGTTGTCTTTGTCAATGACTGGCAATGGGGTTCTTACTATCTTCCATACAAAAATGAAGCAAGTTTTTGAGAGAGAGATTGGCACTTTTTGTGCTCTTTTATAAAGCTTGGCACTCCTCCCCACCTTTTTTCCTTTCACAATCCATGGCTAACCGATTCCATCGGGTGCCCACCAACATTCACATACCAAGGAGGAGTGCCTTTTTTTCTTTTTTTTTTCTTTTTGGAATAAAACAATATGGAAGATAGCAAATCTGACCACTACGTCCCCATGAGCTGAAAACAGTGTCACAAAACGAGAAGTGTTTTGAAGGGTTTTTTTTTAAGGTAGCACATGAAAATTTACTTGGAATGGCTTGCAAATACCATGCATAGGAATTTATAGTGGACACAATGGAAAACTTGGTTTTTGGGAGTTGGATGCACGAGTAGAGCTCATACTTAGTACAAAATGAGGGCTAGCAAAAGACTGGGAGCGACCAACTAAGAGAGCAATAACGGCCATAATCATGCATAGCGACAAAACATCATTGAAAGAAGCATAAAGTGGTATCACAAGTCAAAAACCAAATGATCATAGAGGCTATAGGTGACTTATTTTGTAGTCAACATGTGTAAGCATGTGCCAAGTTATCCCAAATAAAGCATCAAAGGAGAAAACCAAATTAATGCTTCCAAATGATAAAAATAACGCATGATTTTTTCAAAGGCTCATTAAGCAATCTCAGTCATTTGAGACAAGTCATGCTACAGAAAAACCACTAAGCATACCATCAAAATGATATCAAGCACGACATGCAAAAGCCTAAGCTGCAGTCTAAACAAGCTCCTTTTTGTACCACTTTTTTGCGTGAAACTTTTTCTCTTTTCCAACACCATTCGAACCTTTTTGAAACAACTCTTTTGATGAATGCCAATATGTACCAGAGGTCAAAATACACCTTGATACAAAGATATAGCAAGATCTGGACAAAAATCAAAGCGAAAAACGAAAGCTAAACGCAGTAGCAGAAAAAGAGAACACTCGTTGAACGAAAAGAGTGAAAACTAGAGTGTTCTTGGCAATGAAAAATGGAGCATAGCTCTCTCCAAAACAAACATGATGTGATCCAACAATTTATTGCAGCAAACAAAATAAAAATAAAACTAAAAGCGAAAACAACTGACGCTCCAAGAAAAACGCATAGTGCATGAAGCAATAAAAATATAGTGTTTTGAAAGGTGACCTAATTTTTGCCGATGAAGAAGGGGTGCCTTGGGGGCATCCCCAAGCTTTGACGCTTGTACCTCTTGGATATTTCTTGGGGTGACATGAGCATCCCCAAGCTTGAGCTTTTGTCCATTCTTTATCTCATCTCATCATTCTCCAATCCCTACACTTGAAAACTTCCTTCATACAAAACTTCACACAATTCTATTAGCAACGTTAGCATAAATATGATAGTAAGTCAATCCTTTTGGCTCAGGTTTCAACTCAAGCCCACCACATATTAAAGCATCTACTACTGTAGCAACTTCCTCAAAAAGTTCCATGATCAAAAGAACTCAAAAATAAAGCGATCGAGAGGCAAACACAAATAGTGGCAGAAATCTATCAAAACAGAACAGCTGATAAAGGTCGATTTTTTAGAGGACCTTCTGTTGCTGAAATGAAAAAGTGCAAAACTAATGAAAGTTTGGATATAACTTGGGGCATATGCAAAAGAAATCTCAGGTCAAAAAGATATTCAGAGAATTTTCACGAATTTTTACGGTGCAGCACCGAAATCTGTTTCAGGACAGCAACTTCCCCAAATCTTACCTCCCTCACATTAGAGGTTTCTTTTGGCACAGCAACAAAATAAAAAGGATAAGGAGCGGTTATTATAGTAGTAATAACTTCCAAGACTCAAATAAAAGAAAAGGTACTGAAAGTAAAACAATGGGTTATCTCCCAAGAGTTATTTTCTTTAACGCCTTTGAGCTAGGCGCAGTAATTTGCAAAGATGCTCATGTGGGCGCCATATAAGAGATTAAGGCAAAGGCGCCATATAAGAACTTGAAGCAATAGAGAGCATCAAAAAGCAAATGTGAAAGACATTTAAATCTGAACCACTTCCTATGAAAAATAATCTTGTAAAGAGACAAGTCATGAAAGCGCAAAGCAAAAAGCATAGGAAGGCAAAACAAGTACAACTTCAAGAGTTACAACATAAAGAGGGGAAACTCAATATTGTTGAGATCCATCAAACCATGTTTCCCTCTCTCATAATAACTTTCAGTAGCATCATGAATAGAACTAACAATATAACTATCACATAAAGCATCCCTATCATGAGCCACATGCATAAAAGAATTAATACTCCCCACATGAACAATCGTAGTAGGAGCAGATTCAATAGAATAATTATTCTCATCACCACAATCATCGAAAATAGGAGGCGTATTGTAATCATAACTAATTTTCTCCTCAAAAGTAGGTGAACTAAAAATATTATACGCATCATTGTATCCTTCATAAACTAGAGGTTCAGTATCATCACAAGCTAGAGAACAGCTATTTCGCAAATTATATTCATCAAACATATCATCATAAGAAGGAACATGGATAGTACTAATAGTACAACAATTATTAACCTTAGAATTGGTATCAAAAATATTTTCAATATTAAAAGTAGAGTGTTTTTCCCAATCATGATCACTAACATAGGTAACAAGCATGGGAACATCATCCCAGTCAGAATTATCATAATCTATAATAGGAGCAACATGCTTAGGGGAAGATACCGTTTCCTCTCGCCTTTTACTCCTCTTCTTCTTTTTCTTCTTACTCTTCTTACTCTCCTTACTCTCTCCTATAGGAGGGAAAGGCATCTTCTCCACATATCCTTTAGGAGGGAAAGGCATCTTCTCCACATAATCTGGTTTACTGACAGAAACAACAGAAGAAACTTTGGAGGATTCCTCCTCTCTATTAATAAGATAAAAATATCTATCAGTCCTATCGGAGCTTGGCAAAACATCATGTTTTATAAGGTTTTGTATGTAAGTATTTGCGAGGAAATCTTTAACACAATAGAGATGACAACCACGAAGGGTGCTATTAATATCAGTATCATTCATATCAACCAAAGAAATCTTTCTAGATATCTCTTCACACCCCAAAAACAAAGTAAGCTCACCATGCTGATTGAGAGTAATCTGGTCATCACAATACAAACTTGCGGTACTAGAAGAGTAACTATTAGGGCTTGAGCATTGGAAATTAAAATGACCTATGTCATCGCAATGTTTACAAAGAAAAGGATAAAGCTTACAAACCTTTTTACCGAGCTCGCCTATAGCCTTGTGCCACATTCGGGTTTCTTCATTTGTGTGGTGGACACAATAATCTTCCTTATTGTGACTCTATTCTCAAGGTCTATGTACTCCACAAAAATTAACATGCTTATAGGAAATAGGACTTTTAGAGGTTCGAGCATGTTTATTGCAGTCATCAACAACAATATCACTATCTATGCAAGTGTCCTTAAAAGGTTCATGATACACATCCCCATTTCCTTTAGGAACATTAATATGAGAAGCAAAGGCTTTAAAACAATCAATCATAATTTGCGGATCAAGACCATACTTAGCACTAAGTTCTTGAAAATCAGCAGTTTCAGCGAAAGACTTAATGCAATCAAACTCGTAATTCATACCTGATCCTTTACCTTTGTCGCTATCCCAACCTTCAATCTTGTTTTGAATTGTTTCAAGCAGATCCCACTTGGTGTCAACATCCTTGCTCGTGAAAGACCCATCAAAGCATGCATCTAGATAGTCCTTGTAATATCCTGAAAGCCTTGCATAAAAAATATTAATAACAATATTATGGGGAAGATCATGAATAGGACATTTGTGCATTAGTAACTTCAATCTTCCCCATGCTTGGGCAATGCTTTCTCCCTCATGCGGATGAAAATTATAAATGTAATTCCTATCTTTATAAACCTCACTAGAAGGATAGAATTTAGAATAAAAGAGAGGTACAATTTCCTCCCAATCAATAGGTCGGCCATCCTTCAGTGTTTTATACCATTCCGCAGCTCTGCCCTTCAGTGATAAAGAGAATAGCTTCTTCTTAACTCGGTTCATTGAAATACATGCACACTTGAACAACTCGCATAATTCATGTATAAAAAGCAAATGATCACCAGGATAGACAGTTCCATCTCCTAAATAGCAGTTATCCATAGCACGTTCAACAATCTTCGTAGGTATTTTAAAAGGATGAGGAGCACAAGCATCATTAGAAACATCACGTATGGGAGATAAAATATCATCAGAGCAAACTTTCTCCACTAAAGCTGGGGAACTAAAAATATCATGCTTAACAAAACCAGCTTCTCCAAGCTTAGACTTTTCTAAAGCATTAGCAATAACGGTGTTCAAAGCATTCATACTAACAACACTATTAGCATGCAAATTAAGGTCCAAAGGTTTTTAAATTTTCTCTTCAAATCTAAACTTAGGAAAAAGACTAAAGAACTCTTTACTTTCCATTAAGCCTAACTAGTGAAAATAAAAACAAGAAACAAAAAGATATAATTGCAGAATCTAAAGGAAATAACTTCGAGCACTCACTAGCAACTAAAAGACTTAGTAGCCAAAGGATGCGAGTACCTTTTACCTTACCTCCCCGGCAACGGTGCCAAAAAAGAGCTTGATGTCTACGCACACGTCTGTTCTTGTAGACAGTGTTGGGCCTCCAAGTGCAGAGGTTTGTAGAACAGTAGCAAGTTTCCCTTAAGTGGATCACCCAAGGTTTACCAACTCAGGGAGGAAGAGGTTAAAGCTATCCCTCTCAAGCAACCCTGCAATTACGATACAGAAAGTCTCTTGTGTCCCCAACACACCCAATACACTTGTCAGATGTATAGGTGCACTAGTTCGGCGAAGAGATAGTGAAATACAAGTAGTAGTGATGATTATAAGTAGTAAATGTAATATGAAATAAGTATTGCTGTAAGTAAACATGTAACAAAACTGAAAGGAAACAGTGTGCAATGCTTGGAAACAAGGCCTAGGGATTATACTTTCACTAGTGGACACACTCTCAACAAATATAACATAATTGAACCAATAGATACTATCATCAATATGCAACTCAAAACAATTCTCCAATGGAAAACGAACACTAATCATGCGTAGGGCTACGAAGCACTCCTCAAAGTCCGTATGTACCCAAACTAGATTGTCCCACACTATCACCATGAACGCACTAGATAGTTCCAACAAACACCAACAATTCATAGAGATATTAACCAAAAAGATACACATGATGCGCACACTAGTCACCTTACACCATGATACAAGGTATCTCCGGAGATTACAAATATAAAGCACGGGAGTAGCATAATATCTGAATAATAGCATCTACCAATTCAACTAGATACAAAGCTCACGATCACATAAAGATCACATCATGGGAGAGAGAGGTGAACCACATAGCTACCGGTAGAGCCCTCAGCCCCGGGGGAGAACTACTCCCTCCTCATCATAGGAGACAGCAAGGTTGATAGAGATGGCGGTGAGGTCGATGGAGACGATGGAGACGGCGATGGAGACCGATGGAGATGGCTCCGGGGGCACTTCCCCGTCCTGGCAGGGTGCCAGAATAGGGACTTATGTCCCCCGAAATTCGTCAGTGGCAGCGGCGGAGCTGTGGAACTCTTTCTGGAAAATTGCCGATTCCCCTAGGGTTTTCCATCGGGAGGCTTTTTATAGGTGAAGGGGCGTCGTCAGGAGGCGACCAGGGTGGTCACACAATAGGTGGGCACGGCCAGGGGCTGGGCCACGCCCCCTGTTGTGTGGGCAGCCCCTGGCCCCCCTCCGGCTCTCGTTCGGTCTTCGGTGCTCTTCTGGGAAAAATAGTAGTTCTGGAACTTGTTTCGTCCAATTCCGAGAATATTTCCTGTGTAGCTTTTCTGAAACACAAAAATAGCAAAAAACAGGGAACTGGCACTGTGGCATCTTATTAGTAGGTTAGTTCCGGAAATCACATAAAAACGCCACGAAGTGTAACGAAACACAAGGCAAATGGTGTAAAAACAAGCATGGAGCATCAAAAATTATAGATACGTTTGAGACGTATCAAACCCTTCTATAAGCCTTTGGTAGTATCCGGCCATTCCCAAAAAACCTCTAATCTGTTTGACATTCTTCGGTGACTCCCATTCCAAAACAGATGCTACCTTGCTTGGATTTACTGCTATACCTTCTTTACTGATCACATGTCCAAGGAACTCTACCTGGTCTAGCCAAAATTCACACTTACTGAACTTGGCATACAACTGATGTTCTCATAGAATCTGTAAAGCAATCCTCAAGTGCTTGGCATGTTCTTCCTTGTCCTTGGAGTAGATCAAAATATCATCTATGAATATGATCACAAATTTGTCCAAGTAGGGCATAAAGATCTTGTTCATGAGGTTCATGAAGATCGCTGGTGCATTTGTTAATCCAAAAGGTACAACTAAATACTCATGATGTCCGTACCTAGACACAAAAGCTATTTTTGGAACGTCCTCCTGCTTGATCTTAATCTGGTGGTACCCTGATCGAAGATCTATCTTTGAAAATACTCTGGCTCCTCTGACTTGATCAAGTAAGTCTTGGATTCTTGGCAAAGGATATTTGTTCTTAATTGTGACATTGTTGAGGTTTCTGTAGTCTCCGCACATTCTACGTCCTCCATCCTGCTTATCAACAAAGATCACTGGTGCTCCCCAAGGCAAAATACTTTCTTGAATGAAGCCTTTCTACTCTAGCTCATCTAGCTGCTCCTTCAACTCCACTAACTCCTTGGGTCCCATCTTATATGGTGCCTGAGCTATAGGTGCTGTGCCTGGGATTAAGTCAATGGTAAACTCAATTTCCCTATCTGGTGGCATTCCTGGTAGTTCCTACGGAAATACGTCTTGGAATTCGTTAACCAATGGAATATCTTCAAGTATTGATTCCTTTAGAGTGTTGAGTTGTAGTTGAACTTCATTATGTGCATGTCGGTCTCCTTGATACACTATCCTTCCTCCTCCTGGGCTCCTAAGTGACACAGTTTTCTCTCTGTAATCAATCTGAGCTCCATTCTCATCTAACCAATCCATTCAAAGGATTACAGCCATATCCTTCATAGGGATGAGAAAAAGATCGGCTAGGTAAATGCAATTGCGGATCATAATGACCTGCTCTTGCCTGAGGTGAGTGACTAAGATCTTTCCCCCTGCAAATAAAACAATAATGGGGTACTCTAGCTTATTGCAAGGAATTCCATAAAGATCAACAAACTCTTGCAAAATGAATGAGGTAGTAGCACTAGTATCAAAAAGTACTTTGCCGGGATGAGATAGGGTCTGAAGTGTACCTATCACGGTTTTGTCAGACTGATTCACCTCCTCGAGGTTGGTGCAATTCAACTTCCCATAAGTTGACCTTTTATTTTTACCGCCTCCAAAACCTCCACCCCGGTGTGATCCTCCTCCTGTACCTCGACCTCCAGTCCGGCCCCTTTCAGGATAGTCCTTTATCATATGTCCACCCTTCTTGCACCCAAAACATATGATTCTGGGTTGTCGGCAATCTTTCTCTATGTGCCCTCATGCACCACAACCACGGCAAACAATATCATTGTTCCCGCTTGTAGTGCCACGAGGTGTAACATTCCCTCCGGACCTGTACTTGGGTTTGAACTTGATATTAGGAGTTGGCATGGTATCTGGATACCTACTGGGTTCAATCCTGGCCTTCTTCCTCCTATCTTCTTGGACTTTCTTGAAATCATCTTCCATGGTGAAGGCTGCATCGACAAGCTCTTTAAAATCTACTGCCTTTAACATCCTCAATTGTATCCTTGCACCTAGGTGCAGTCCTCTCATAAATCGTTTCTTCTGCTTTTCATCGGTATTCACGTCCTCCAAAGCATAACGAGATAGAAGAGAAAATTCCTTGACATACTTCATAATAGTCTTGTCATTCTGCACAAGATTCTCAAACTCTCTTCTCTTCAATTCCATGATACTCTCCGACACATTTGATTCCCTGAACTTCTTCTTGAATTCCTCCCAGGTGAATACCCTTCCTGGAGGATGTATAGCCACAATATTGTCCCACCATGCTACTGCGGGTCCACATAACAGATGTGTGGCATACCTAAGCTTCGCACTGTCATTGCAACTTACTGTGTTGAGCTTCCTCTCGGTGTCCAATAACCAGTCTTCCGCGTCCATTGGCTCTGGTGCTGATGCAAAAGGAAGTGGTCTTGTATTTAAGAAAATCTGCCAATGAGACTCCATGTACTCCTTCATTTTGAACTTCATGATTACGGTCCATCACATCCTGCACCATCTTTATTGGACACTCAATAAGCATACGTTGCCTTTCATCTGCAGTCCTCATGTACTGAGCAAAATCCTGCCGCGTAAGAAATGGTGGTGGTGGTGGTAATGGTTCCCTTGCTGCTGCATCGGCTGCCTCCTTAGCCTTGGCTTCAGTCTCCATCCTCTGTTGCTCAGATTCTTCACCAACTATCGTCGCCATTCTATCCCCTAACCTTGTTACATTAAGCGAAACTCATAGTTACACCATGCTCATGCTTTCCGAGCTCAACTTTATGCACAGTGTTAGTCACACAATAAAAATCCAAATAAAACATAGCCAAATCACACCAAACATATACCATGTATATACATGGGTAAAAGAACATAGTGTTACATAACTTATCATCCTGTGAGTAACTACACTCACTTATTCAGACTGCGAAAGCAAATACTACATATTACACATATGGTGCATATGTCACAAAACATGTCGCCTCCATATCTATGGTGGTCCTCTATGGCTAGTCGCACTCCCGATACATCCCCGGTGTCCAACCGGTAGCTCTTTTGTCCTCCTTAGTGAAGCAGGGGCATAAGATGACTCCATCGGGAAAAGTCATAATCAGGTGTAGTACCTAAGTTGAAGTCAGTCATCCCCAGATAACTGCTCAACGATGGGTAAACAACATCGGTGGTACCCCTTTCCATCTTATGCCTTGAGCATTCTCCATGCTCCATGTGAGTAGGTAACTCCTCCTCTGGATCCGACTCTATCTCTATAGGCTTCCCCGCCACGTCTCTAGTGCGGTGAACAATCCTAAACTGACTCGTGACCTCATGCTCCGAGTCACATGGAATCGGATCTCCGGCTGTTCCCATATACTCACCGAAATGCCAACCCATGGAGTTTCCCACTAGACTATCGTTATGAGGCATTCCCCATGACTCCAAACCTGCCTCGTATCCGGCTCCAGTCGAGCCGTGTGCAAAGTGCGCTGGTGGCATCTCCGATTCGGCCTCGGGCTCGAACTCCCACTCCTCGGGATCGTCTTCCTCATCTAAGTTTATAAAGTCTCCAGTCAAAAAGGCTGGAGTAGGTGCCCTCGGTGGTCCAGAAGTCTCCCCCCGTACACCATGGAGTAGGTGTCGACTCAGTGATCTCTTCCACTAGACTCTGTATCTCTCCCACTAGTGCTCCGTGGACGTGGTAGAACACGCTGAGCAGATGCTTACACCTGTCCATATGCTCTGCTGCGGATGTGGGTGTCTCTTCACAAACTTGTAACTATCCCGACAAGGATCTTCTCCTTCCTCGTCGTGTGGGATGTGTGTGAACTTAGTACCTAATAACTTCTCTGTTTTGTGCTCACGGATATCAGTTATGGCCTTCATCACGGCTATCTTGTAAGCTACACTAACTGTGCGTGCCTCTCCAGCTGGCATGATCACGCTCATGCCCAATTTGGCAGGAAGCATGATCCCTATCCTATACTTCTGAAAGACTCTACCCTCATAATAAGCATACTTCTTGACTGGAATACGGGTTTCACAACCGCACTCCTACAAGATGCCTCATAAAATACCGGATAGGTTCCCATCATAGTCGTCCAGAGTCACGTCTCGCACTTGCACGGTCCTTGATGGATTTATGCGTGCCATCCTGGCAGTATATAAAAAAATAAAAATTAGTACATGATGCATCATAATAGTAACAATAAAGAATTGTAACACTAAAAAGTATGACCTTGTTATTCTCCAGTGAATAACGTCATAACAATTTTAGAGAACTCTTTACTATTTCTATTTGACTCCTACAGGTCATTCCCATTAACTAGGCGTCCAACCTAAGGTCAAAGCTTTTGCTCTGATACCAACTGTGGTGACCTAGCATACCACTGCATGTTGTAGTATACAAGTCGTTGACATAACACTTGTGAAGTACCAATTCACAAATATTACATCCCTCAGAGTGGTACAACAGAAACATAGCGGTCTTTATTCAAGCACTGAATATTACAAGCCATAATGTTACAAAGGACTCCAGTTCCTCCTCGGTCCAAAGAGGAACACTAGATGGTTCTAATTTGATACTACAAACCTTAGCTGCAATTGAAAGTAGTAAACTAAATATGATGCCCAACTCTAGTCGCGTTATTCTAGGTGTTTGATGCAACCAAAGCTTCTATCCTACAACTCTAGGTGTCGGTCTCCTCCTCGAGTCCTTCATCGGGACCATAGGAGATGGTATAGTCAATGCCTTCGACTCCTCCTGTTAGATCTGGTTCTTTGTAGTATACCTCCTCGTAGTCCTCTGGGCTTCCTCGGTCTCTTCAAACTGGCCCTCCGAGTCTAAGCAAGGGTTAAAAGGGAGTGGGATGAGTAACGAGCGTTACCCAGCAAGTTCATATAATAGCATAGAGATGTTTGATGCACTAGCTACGACCATAGACTAGAAAGTCTTAGGCCAAATGCTATTTTTATAATTATTTCTTCAAAGATTGATTTTATTCAAAGAGCTATGTCCGTCAGTCTTCACAGGTTGATTAGAGCTTCGATGGGCTCCTTTCCTGCCATGTTCGTAGCTCCTTCCCGGAACAGGGAGTATCTTGATACTTTTTGTACACTCTGCAGAGGTGGTCACTTGTACCCATAGGAGATCAACGCTTTGCTGCACGACCAGGTGTACTTTCCCGTCCATACTTCCTTGGTATGTGGCCCAGCTGTTGATTCGAGCCAATCACTGTTCCTTCCCGCGACCTTGCATACCCACCCTTTTGCGGCTCCAACTTCGGTTCGCTACCGTCGCCGGTCTACACTTTGGTAGTTGCCGACCTCGGTATACTTGTCCTTTCTGATAATGAGTTACCCCCACCGGTTTTGTTACGCACTGTGGTAACACCAGCCCCGGCACTCTACCCCCGTCGTTGCCGCAATCCATCATAGACCGCCGGAATCGTGGAATCATTAGGGGGATTCCACCCATCCCGAAGCTCCTCGCAGGGAGACAACTGCTCCAAAATGGCGCGTCCGTTGATATGCAAGAGGGAAAAGATACAGCTGACTCTTCCATCCCATTCCAGACCCTATGGTTGACTGTATTTTATGGCACAAGAATCACTGGCGACATTAGTTATTAATCCTAGGTGAACATTCCAGTTACAGTGGGACCTCCACCATACTCTTACAATGGTCCCACTGCCCACCTTCCTAGGTCGACAACCACCATGGTTACTAACCACTAGTCATATTTATTCAAGAAAAGTAGAACCTTTGCTTTTAAATGCAATCATAATAATAATACCACTGGTATATTTGCAAGTACTTTGTTAAATATAAACAAGAGATATGAGCAAGAGTGAACTTGCCTGCAAACTGCAAGTTAGTGCAGTTGGATTTATTGAAATGACCCAGGACCTCGGGTTCTAGAAAATAGCATCATTGTCCGTTAAGGGCAATGGTTAAAGATTCAAATAATGCATGCCTTTAAGGTGTGTGTGTTCCCTTTATACCCCCAGAAGTGTTTTATTCTTATCCTAGAATTTATATACTCCTTTTATGATTTTAAGGAGTATATGTTATCAATTACTTCATTCAAGAATATTCTTTAATATTCTAGAATGGAGTTCAATTTTGATAATGAGTTCTATTCTAATTAGATTTTTCTTAGATATCTCACAACTAGAGAAAAAGTCTTTTAAAGTTCTCTTTCCTATTTATTTTTATAAGGTGATTTATTAAAAGTGTATATACCCTAGCTATGAATTTACCAGAGTATATATTATGTGAAATTCATTCAAGAATACTAAGGACAAATTCTTGAATGAATTTACTTGATTTTATTTTAAGAATGTTATTTCCCTTTTACTTTCTCATTTAAATCATTTCTAAAGGTTTTTCCTTTAAAAGAAAACTTCATAATTCAATTATGAATAAATCCTCTCTTACTCACAAAAATCACTATTTATGTGATTAAAAGGTCAAAAATCATTTAAAGTTATTTTTGCAAAATCAAGTTTATTTTTCTGCCTTTAATTGGGTGTTAAAAGGTTTTTCTAAAAACCTCTTTATTTTTATTCAAATTTCTATTTTAAAATCTAGTTAAAACCCTCGCTCTCTCTCTCCTGCTAGACCTGGCCCACCTGTCAGGCCAGGCCCACCTGTCGGGCCAGGCCCACCTATCGGCGCCAGCCTACCTGGTCGAACCCGACCAGGTGGCCTTGGCCAGCCCGACCGGTCGCACCCCCTCGCTCGCTCTCGTCCTCTTCCTCGAGCTTGCTCTGGTGACTGCATCGCCTCGCCGCCGCCGCGCTCGATTCCGATGAGCTCCGCTAGAGTCCGACGCTGAGATGGGTACCAGTCGATAGATCAGGCGACGGCGCTCCTGCCTGTCCACGAGATCTTGTCGATTGCCCCCCGGACGCTCTCGTCTCCTTCGCCTCCGAAGCTCTGGATCTCGGCCATGGCGACCTCGAGCTTGATCTCGAGTTGTTTGGCCTTCTCCACGGCGAGATCTGGCGCGTGGCGAGTTCGGTGATACGCCGACATGTCGTTGGCGACTTCCCCTAGTTTGATGCCATCGTGGCCGCGCGGGCACTGCCTCGCCATGCCACGGTGGTACCTCCTGGGTGTCGAGTAAGTGTTTCCCCACCTCTCTTCTCCTCTGTGCCCTCCTGGAACTTGCTTTGTGCTCTCCTGGAGCTTGCTCTGTGTTCTCCTGGAGCTTGCTTTGCTCTCCTGGAGCTTGCCCTGGCCATGCTCACCTGGAGCTTGCCCTGGCCATGCTCACCTAGAGCTTGCCCTGGCCATGCCCACCTGGAGCTTGCCTTGGCCATGCTCTCCTCTCTCTGATGCACTGGGGTTCCTCCCCAGGATTGCACTCGTGCAGTGAAGTTAAGCTGGCTGTGATGTGTGTTTCTAGGCTCCATGATCACTCCTTGTCCATTTAGCTTGCTGTTATAGCTTGTTCATGCTTGTTTAGCTGCCACTGTTAGTTTCAGTCATAGCTTAACTGAAACTGGATTTAGTTAGCTGAATGACATGGTGATCCTTTACTGTTTAATTATTCAGTTACTGTTGTTGCTTGATTAGTTAAGATCTTGCTAGTGGCTGGTCTTGATTAATCTGATCAAGTGCATGGATAACTATGTGTTAGTTATCTCTGAATGTTGATGTTAATTGAGCTGTGCTGTTAACAGTCTCACTGCATTTCTTGCAGTGCTTCTGTTGTGCTGATATAGTGATGCAAACTTGTTCTATTGAGCTTGGTTATTCCTAGCTGTGATGCTATATTCCATGACTGCTGTTGTGGCTCTTGCAGTAGCCTCTGGCTAACTGCTTCACTGTGATGCCTCCTTGAGGTGTTCACAGTTACTGTGGGTGTTGGCTGCTTAATTAAGTGCTCTTTAGAGTGGATCACCCTCTGTGGTGGTCTGCTGGTGGCTTAGTTGATTAAAAGTGTCCCTGTCCACTTTACCCAGATGCTTATTCAAATTTGAGCAATTTCATTTACAAAGCTGATGGTTATCTAGGTTTAGGCCTGAGTCTTGTTAGCTAGGCAACCCATGTGTCACTCCTGGCCTTGCTCTTATTTCTGTGAGTATTTCCTTTGAGAAATTCTCAGGTAAGATTATGTGTTAGGGAGTAGGTGCTGTGGATGGCCTTGTCTTCAAGGTCATGGCCTCCTGGACATTCAAATGATGACCAAAGCTCTTTTAACATCAAGCTTTACTTGATTCATGTGTGGCTGTGCTCTGTGCAGTCTGCCTAGGAGAATAAATTGTGAGTTTTCTCTCAGCACTCATGTATGCTGTGGTTTAATAATAACCTGCTGCTGAAGAGTAGCTTGTTCTTCTAGAATATTTCTGATTTCCTGCTTCTTGTGGCAAGCCTGCTCCTCCTAGCTGCTTGACCTAGTTCCTAGTTGAGCTAAGTGACCATGTTGGTCTTTGGCTTTGATGGATGGTTTGTTTTGAGGGTGTGATGTGGTGTGAATCTTCCCTGTTGCTCAACTCATGAGCAGGGTTGATTGTGTGGTGGTGATTCAGTGATGGTGATGTGGTCTTGACTGTGGTGGTGTTCTTGGTGTTTTGCTGTTGGTGGTGTGGTGGTGTTGTTCTTGGTCGGCTATGTTCTTGGCCGAGCAAATTTCACCCTCTGTGATGCTTTTATACTGGCCTTTGTTACCTGGGGGCTTGACACCTTGGTGCATGCATTTGGTGAGTGTGCTGCTATGGACTGACTTGCCCATCTCGGCTGCCTTGAGATATTTCCACTCGAGAGCTTGGTGATAAGCTCAACATTCTGATGATTATCTACAGTGGCCCTTGTTATTCTTGAGTGCCACTTGGTAATTGCCATTTTGGCGAGTTTGCTGTTTCTTCTTTCGTTGCAGGTGCCAAGAAAAGAAAAGAAGAAAGAAGACATATAGTTTTCTTTTTAGAATTTGTAACTTGTAATCTTTCTTTTCTTCTGTTGTAATGTTCTTTGATTCATTCCAATTTGTAATATTCTTTCATTCTTGAATTATGTAAAGACAATGTAATATGTGTTGATGATCAATAAAGTTCAAGTTTTCTCTCTCTTTATTGATGTTTATATTTCTATCTATTCTTTCTTTATTAATATTTATCCTTTCTAAATGTGTCTTTCAACTTTGATCTAATCATTCAAGATTCAAATTCAAACTTGATTCAAATTCCAATTTAAGTTCCAAAGCTTATAACTAGGGTTTTTTTAGTTATCCAATTCATCACCTCCCCACAACAATAGATCAAAAGAGATCATGTCCAAATCTTTCGCACTTCGAGAGTTCACCATTCCCCCCTCGAAGAGAGATTCGATCACTCTTAGGTTTTAGTGATAAAAGCGCGAAAAAATCCTATAATTTCAGATGCAATGCACAAAAGCCCTCAAAACTACCCCGGAGTTGTCCTACGTTCTGGGATGTTACATCTCTGCAGCACCATCGGCCGTTGTTGTCGGCGAGCATGAGAAGCCAAACTCCTAACTCTAGGACTGCAGAGTCAGTTTGGCAAAAGGTATTTTTCTATTTTTCTATGTTTGCAATTCGGTAATGGTAGGAGATAGATGGAGTGGGGAACAAAGAAGCAATTTTTAGGATGTATCTTGATGAGCGGATCCATGATATATGATGAGTGCATTAAGCGTAGATAATGGATACTAAGAGAGAGGATATATGATTTACAATGAGTGTTATTAAGTTTAGGTAAGGGACTAAGGGTACTAAGGGCATCCACAACGTTGCCAAAGCCAAATCTAATAGAACATATAATTTGGCATCAAAGTGAAATATAGCTACGGTTCTACAATGTGTCCATGGCTAAATATCTGCACCGTGGGTCCAAACTTCACCTAAAACAATGAAGAAGAAAAATGTCTAGCTTGTTTTCTTCCTTGCATGCATACAAGAAGAGATTAAAATATACTATTTTAATAGGAGAAAGGAATTTGGCTTCATAGCACCTAGTTGCTCGGGTTCCCTCTTTTGCTTGTTTTGGAACTACCCTCACAATGTAGGGAACTAGTTCTAAAAGTCAAAAACTCTATTTGGAACCACTTTTGACTACACATTGTGGATGCCCTAAGATATTGTAAAACAAATTCTGTAATATCCGAGCTGAAAATTAGTTGATGATTAACATTTATCCCATTTTCTTCAATGATATTCTACATGGTATGGCACAGAAGGGTAATTATTTAACATTTATCCAATTTTCTAGAGATTTTATTAACTTTTTCAGTGGTCTGTTGGGATCATTTCTACTATAACATACAGTTTCCATTTGTAGTTTTTAGGGTCATTTCAAAACTGGGAAAATATTAGGTTGGTAAACCTTTTTTCTATTCTTAAAAGAAAATTCCATATCAGGAGGTTGTCTTTGCATAAGTTTTGGCTTTGTATAATTCATAAATGTTCAGTTCCAACAGAGATTTTCCATACAATTTATATATGAAGTAACACTTTATAAATGCTCAGTTCAAACAGAGGTATTCGAAAGGAAGAATGGCAACTGCTAACGAACACTTCATGGGGTGTGTAGTACATATTAGTTAGTACTGCATCAGAAAACTAAACAGAGGTCAGAAGATCACTGTCGTGCTGTGGGGTGAAACGGCTTCAGATTTTGATGCAAAGGAAGTCATACTGCTTGGTAAACAAGGGCCTCTCAAAGTTATATTGTCGGCACACAGGTGAAGACATATGATAGTTAGTATGTCTGATTTTATCTTAAGTTTAAGCTCTAGAAATGGGACTAGAAATTAACAATGTACTAGCATATATTAGTGGCCTGTAGAGTTAAGCTGTGTAATCTACACCGGACACCACTAATATATTAGGTTAATATCTTAATTAAGCATTTATTTTCACCTAAATATCAGTGTCAAGGTAATGAACTAATCAGATCTTTTGGTTTAATGAAAGAAAAAGGATGTTTCTGATGATTTTTTTGTGAAGGCCATGTACAATGCAAGTGGTTGGTTCTTAGAGAGGTGCTTAATGAAAGAAATTGTTTTCTTGCAACTTGAGTGATAACTGATAAGGTGCTAATATTGTAGTCTTCTCGGTATTTCTTCCTCAGCGTTTTGCCTCTTGAAGGTCGGGATTGAGGCGTTGGTTCTTGCTGCCTAGCGCCATGGGATCTGCTGGACGAGTTGGTTGAGGTGAGTGTCCTGTGCGCTTGAATTTTCTGTTTCTTGGCGGATTGTTTTTCCTAGGTTCAATCTGGTTTCCCCTCTTTTTTGTGTTTCGCTCTCTTGGGAAGGAAGAGCATGGCGGCGGCTCTCTGAGTAAGAGGTCAGAACAACAGAACTGGCACGGCTGCTCTGTACAGATATTTGCCATGGAGGTGGCAGGCAGTTCCATGGTATTATGGACTCTTGGAGTTTGTTTGTTCTTAAGGTTGTGGCAGAAAATTTCATGGGAAGTTTTCAGGAGAAGCACTAAGTATTATTGCACTTATATGGAGAAATGATGGGTGAAAATCAGCAGGTTCATTATGAAGAGAACTCCAAAATGGTATTCTATATCTCCTATGTTTGGTATACTACATTTGTTTTATTGACATGCTAAGCATTCAACAAAAACCATTGTTTGCATATGTTAGTACTTGAGGAATTTCTTAGTATATTATGGTCAGGTTGGTTGTGTCAACGAATGCTATCAGTAAAGTAAATGTGATGATTATTACTTATTATTTTCAATGTTCTATTATTTATGGGAGGTATATAAGCTTTACCTAATCAGAACTAGTCGGTCTAGCTAGATGTACCATATGATATTTGAACAAAATCGTAATTGCAAGAAAAGGTAACCTTCACGAGGACTGAACAGACAGCGCCTGCATACATAACCAAGCCGTTCCAAATCAAATATACGCCAGGGGAACATCTCTTTCCTTGAGCCCGAGATACTGAATAGTTTCAGATGGAGACTAATCAGTGGATTAGTTCTAGGATCTCTAACAAATAAATGATGAGAAGGCAGTAAAGATTAAAGAGTAAACGATCTGGAAGGCACGGACAGCAGCTGGAACATCACCAATTAGAAAGATTATGTTATTGCCACTGAGTTGCATGACTGCTTCATTCATCCGGCTCTTGAAGCTCTAGACTGTCATCGTTGAAGTGCAAGAAAATCATTGTCTGTCCAACCATGCACCAAATTATGTATATATCATGTTTCTCACATGAAATGGAATCAGCATGTTCTGAAGTAACAAACATGATCTCAAGGCAATTGAGAAACACAGTGGTGCCACACTGCCACACAATCGAAGCCACTCAGGCACAGGTGGTGTCGGCACCTGAGAACGACGGGCAGGTTGGGAGCACCATCGTGCATCGTGAGGAACAAAAAGAATCTCTACTATATTAATTGTCTACAGGTGATTGCTGCCTGCCCGGTACATCCTCCTCACCCCACCCCGCGTCAAAAAGACCCAAAAAAAAACCGGAAGAAAACCCCACGCCAACGAACAAAAGTTTACTCAGAAAAACTGCTCCCACGAAGCCACGACCGTACACCACGATCCCCTTCTATCCATGGCTGTGGTCGTGTGTTCCGACGACACCGAGACCATGCCGCCCTACCCTCCGGACCCCGCCAAATGACATCGACGACGGCGTCCTCCATCCTCTCTTTCTGTCCTCTAAGCGGTGGCCGCACCCTTCCTCGTCCACACCCTGGCCAGAGTCGGATTGGAGGCCGGCGTGCATCAAAAGGTGGCCAAAAAGCTTCCTTGCGCGAACGCCAGCGGGCAGGGAGATCACGGAGAAAGGAGGGGAGGCGGAGCCCGAGGTGGCATGGGATCGGAAGGCCGGAGTTGGAACAGGCTCGCCGGCGGCGGCACAAGCGGCGGGGAGGAGAAGATGGGAACGGTGGGCGGTCGTGACTTCGTGGATAACTGCATCTCCGCCTCACACCACGGCCGAACCGCCGCGTCGAGCACCATCCTGAGAGGAACAGTCGTGCCGGTGGGCGGTGGCCTTCTCCGCGCTGGCCGTCGGGAGACGCCGCGGTTGCTTTAGGCAGCGGCACCGGGGTGGGCGGCGCCTCGAGGTGCAGCGACGTGCAAAGCATCGACGTGTGCTCGCTGGAAGCCACTTCTGCCGGCTCGCCGTGGCCGTCACCGCTTCGATCTGAGCGATGCCGTCCCGTTTTTGCCTGAGACTGCAACGCGAGGAGCAGTCAGGCCGAGGGCCACGGGTGCGGGTGCCAGGACCGAAGGCCTTGTCGGCCTCTGCTGGTCCTTGAGAGGAGGAGAACGCCGGGAACCACTGGTGTAGGGAACGGCGGGAATCTCTGTTTCCTTTCCACTGTGGCCGTCGTAACACCACCGCTAGCGCCGCCGAGGCTCCCACTGACCCGCTACCTAGATCTTGGACCGCCGCCAAGGAGCTCTGCCATTGACCCCCAGCACTTCCCCAACTGGATCAAGCAGGTGTTCCTCCTGACCGGTTCGTCAACCTCGAGGAGCACCCAATGTGCCGCAGTTGCAGTTCTTTGCCGACCCCTGACATGTTCGTCAACCTGCAGGAACTCCTCGACCGCCGACCGGTTCGTGAACCACAAGGAGCACCTCACACGCCCCCAGCAGTACCTCCCCAACCGGCTGCAGTTTTGTCTACCGGATCCTCCCCGTCCTATGGCGGCAGTCTCTTGTATCCTCGCTACTCCAGCTTCGGCACGACCCAGGAGCCAACGTTAGGTGCTACACGCCTCTGCAAGGTAACTCTCTCTGATTCTCTATGTTTCTTTCCTGAATATGTTCTCTGTTGTTCACCCCTTCCGCAGATTTGGAGTTGGCCTATGATTAGGTAGATCCTTTATGGATCTTGATTACCCACGAAATTGGTACTTGGCCGGCACGAGGTCTGCCACTTCGAACCGTTCGGCAGAGCCCATATGCTCCATGAACTGGTTACTTCCTTGCAGCCTTATCAAGCATGAGGAGTAATGGCGATCAAGGAACTCCTAGCTCGTTCTAAAGAAGATGAGTTGGGAACATAAAGGTATCCTCTTATTGTTATCTGGCTCAGTGATTTTGTTTTGAAAATACATGAAGTTGTGGTGCTGATTGTGGGTGAACTAATTCAGTAACATGGAGGGAGTTTCTGAGTCTTCAGGTTGTCAGAATATAGATATCTGAATACTACATATGGCACAATTGATTTCTTAGTTGTGCTCAAATTAATCAATGTGGTATTTTATTTTGCAGACATTTCCTTATATATTCATATACTTCTTCAGAAGGCGAAGATAGCATGCGAGATCATCAGGTGGTTTACCTACAAAGATGAGTCTCATGTTCCATAGTGAATTTTAGTCGGTCTACAGCCCAATTATAGCGCATCTTAGATGATCTATACATTATCTATTTGTTTCCTTTTTTGTTCATTTTGACAGATGGACTACTGAAATAGCAATTATATGTCATATTAACAAGTTCATTTTATAGCTGCTTCAATCTGCATGGACTTCAGTAAATAAATAATTTCACTAAGGGAGATTTAACAACATATGCTGATATGCAAAATACTTGATGAGCTGAATAGCATACTGTCCATAATTTTCATAATTTCACAGTGGCAGTTTTGACCACTATTCTCATCTTCTTTGCTTAAGAGGATCATGAATTATGTTCTGTTGCATTTTGCAGACTATGCTTGGCTTCATCCGTGCGCCTTGTATGGTGAGATATCTATATTTTTTGTTTTATCTCCTGATATGTTTCAGTTTGTTCAAATCCATATGGACTTGCAAACCCTTGTTTGGATAGCGAGGTTTTAGAGAACCAGTTTTCCCTAGCCACGGTTTCAGTTGTAACTAACTAAAATCTTGTTTGGATGGGCCGAGAAAATTGTGATTACATAAAACTTGGTTTTCCTAACACCCAAAATCTGCATTTTTGGAAAAATGACTCCGAGGAGTTTTTATCAAAACGCGTACTAGCTGTACTTGATTTCGAGAGCCTGAGAACAGGCATGTGACCTGCGCGGCCATGACAAGGCACAGTACTGCAGCGGAACCTCGCCGTCCTCGTCTTGGCATCATGCAACCTCACCGGAGCGATCCCGGGAGGCCTAGGCAGGCTCGCCTCGCTCACAGCTCTGAACCTGCAAGAGAACGCCCTGTCAGAGCCGATACACTCGGACATCGGCGCCATGGCCAGGATGCCGCAGCCCGCAGCTCAACATCCTGCTGTTCTTCGACGACAATTGCACCGGGAGCGTCCGGTGCGACCTTCCGGCCGCGCGAGGCGGAGTCATCTTCCAGTCACGGAGCCACCACTTCACCTGTTCACCAGAGAGATACGAGGCAGGCTGTTGCGGTGCCGCACACTGAGGGAGCTCGACCTCGCCAACAGGCAACAACAGCCTCTCCGGCGAGTTGCCGCCAGATTTCTTCAACCTCGGAGAGCTCAGCTCCCTCACTTTGTATCACAACGAACCCTCCGGCGGCGTCCCCGACGCCATCCGCAACCACATCAACCAGTATGCTGGCGAGATACCGGAGTGCGGAGACCATCGACCAGCTGAACTCTGCCGGGTGCTGGCTCTGCCACTGGCTGAATGAGCGCATATTGACATCTATCGAGAATCTGCACCATGCCGTATCTTCGTCCTCCCAGATTGATATGATTTTTATCAGATTCGGAAGTTCCAAACAAGGATAAGTACAAAACGTGTTTTAGACTTTGGTAACCAAAACGTCATTTTCTGTAAACTTATTCCTAACCGAAAAGATAGTAAAACATGTTTTCCTAATAATCCTATTAAAACTTGTTTTCTAAAAAACTGATCACCAAAATTCACTATCCAAACAACCACTAAATATTACTTCTCAAATCCTAGGCTCTTCAAAACAATCAGGACAACTACAAATTGATGAGCAAAGTCGGTGGTACACTGGTAGCCGGCACATACAAAACTGAGATAATATCTACAAATAGCAACACATAAGACTATGCACCTTTAATACTGTGTTTTCAGTTTTCTCTCATATTTACCCTTTGTAATTCCTATGCTCAATGAGGCAAAAAAGGTCCTATATTAGTACTGATTAAGTGTATGCATAGCTTGTGTCAAGCATTCAGCAGAGGCAATACACTAATTCCTCCGGTAGCAGCAATGCAGGATGTTGCTTGGGTTGTTCAGGTTGATGTTTCATCATATGCTCAATCCATCAGGCAGTTCCATAACGACATAAAACTCGGATATTTGATTTCTTGCGCATTGTACTCGATGATTGTGATCCCAGTGTTGGCAGCCAATTATTGGTGTGCTCTTCCCTGTACATATGTGTGTCATCAGTCATCGAATTCTCGGTTTATAGATTTGATAATTTGTTGAGAATTGTATCACAGAAGCGTAATAATTCACAATCTAATGGTTGTCAAATGTTTTTATGGCAGCTGGACTAAAGGTGTTGCCATGTATAAAGCTCAGTTTCATAACAGCCTGATGCAATCCTACATTTTGTTTTGAGAATAAACAATGTCCACTTCATTTTTGATTTAGAGCAGCACATGTTCGAGAGGAAGTTATATAGTTTACTCACTATTGAAGTACATAAGTTATCATTTTGTTGGTGTTGATACTATAATTTCGTTGCAGATCCAGTCAAACTGGACCATTTTGAGATGGAGGAGCTGTCGTAATAATTTACTTTGGGCATGTGTTCTTTCTGTTGAGTTTCCTTATTGCCCACTATGCATACTTGTATGGTTAGCATTGCTCGAGTATTGGGGTTGACTATGCCAATATCTATGTTCCAAATAGAACGACAATGACAGCTTAGAGTAACTCAGCTGGTAATATTACTACAGGTTTGTACCGTTCTGTTCAAGTCTAGCTGAATATTGTGAAAGTGCATTGGTTTTGCAATATGGAACACTGGATAGTATGCGACAAATTATTTATCCACGGAATGCGCCTAGGCTTCATTGTTGTACATGAATATACCATTTCATTTCAGATTTTGTTCTATTTTTAAATTTGTAGTTGCTATAGTTAACGGTTCCTAATGTGTGGATGAAAAACATGACGTGTCTTCTACTACTGCGTTTAGGAGATAGATTATTTTTATCAAAAAGAAAGTCACAAGAATCTTTGTCTCTATTCACTACCATTCCGCCTCTTCAACTGCTTCATTCATCCGGCTCTTGAAGCTCTAGACTGTGATCGCTGAAGTTGCAAGAAAATCATCGTCTGTCCAACCATGCACCAAATTATGTATATATCATGTTTCTCACATGAAATGGAATCAGCATGTTCTGAAGTAACAAACATGATCTCGAGGCAATTGAGAAACACAGTGGTGCCACACTGCCACACAATCGAAGCCACTCAGGCACAGGTGGTGTCGGCACCTGAGAACGACGGGCAGGTTGGGAGCACCATCGTGAGGAACAAAAAGAATAACCCTTAATAGAAACTAAAAGAGTGGCGAAAATTAAGCAGCATACCTGAGTAATATTCCTGATCAGGAATGACTTTTCCTAAAAGTATCTCCTGGGAGCACGCGGGATCGGTGGAGGCCGTCGCCCCAAGAAACAATTAACATTTCTTCAAAGCACTTGAATTCGCTTGATATTATCAATGCCTTGGAGTACATTGGATCGAAAGACAGCCTAGCCATCTGTATACCAACTTGATCTGACAGCTTATAATCAGCAGCAAAAGCTCCTAGCAAAGTCAACTGCTCCAGCGATTTTAAAAAAGAAGTCCAGCCGTAGACTTCACCCAATTAGCAAATTTGGTGTCCATATAAAGCAACTTGGTATTCAACATATTAGAGTAGAATTTTATGTTTGATGTTCCCAATGCATGCATTCATCGTAAGGTTCGTTACAAATTGAGAAGCCTGGGACATTAGTTTTATATTGGAAGCAAAACTTAAGCAACACGATCATTCAGTAATAAAAAAACATCAATACAGTGTCATAAACGAAATGACATGCATGTATCTTGTCATCGCCATGATATTTGAATTTGGCGTATACGATAAAATCCTAATATAGTACTTGCAGTGCACAGGGAAAGGCGGACAATGTAGGCAAGAAAAGTACCTGGTCGTTATTAACATGGAAACTAATGTTCACACTGCGTACAGGAAAAGATAGAAGAACAGGATGTAGTAATTCCAAGGGAATCTGCATGAGAAGCACATAACAAAGTAAAGGGCAAGAGGAAAATGCCTGAACTAATATACAGCAACGATACACCATGCAAAAAAGAAAAAGAAAACCAAGAACATCTGGACTGGGAGCCATAACGGGAGTGGACGACGCGGGGAAAATATTACGTGAACTGCCTCTATCGCTGCCCACCCGGGGGACCTGCCATGGCTGCGGCGAACAGAGACCAACACGCTATTGGCACCTCCAAAGGTGCGCCGCCGATGCGCCTGCACCAGCCACAACTGTCAAACAGGAAGCGGCATAGCATCCGCATCTCCCAACAACATGGCACCGACCGGGCAGCAGAAGAAGAGAGCGAGGCAAAGGTGCTCCACTCGGTACGCCGCCCACAATCCTCTAACTAACCTGTTCAAATTATTTTTCCACTGTAAGATAAAGGCCACAAAAATCGGCTTGCATACGCTACATAAAGAATCATTGCCTCTTAAAACCAAACATGATTTTGGTCAACATATTCGGACATCGCTTGAATGCTCAAAATCTAAAGTGCTTCACGATCGACAAAACACATTATGGTAAAGAGAAATTTATACCAATTGTAGTGTGTTTGATATGAATTTCTATGTACCGTCATGTGTTTATCGATTATAAGGCAGTTTAGATTTTAAGCATTCAAGCGATGCCTGCATATATCGACCAACATCATGTTAGATTTAAAAGTCAATGATTCGCTACGTAGTGTATGGAAGCCGATTCTCATGGGCTAAATCCTGGGAGGAATAATAATTTGAACGAGTTCATTAGAGAAAGCACACTAAGCTAGTCCTTTTCTTCGGAATGACATGTTAAGATTTATAGGGCATCTTGCACTAAGCTATCCAGCTAAGTGGTGAGGTACTAAATGACTAAATTAGGTGGGCCATGGGCCATTTGCCGGATTCAATCCGATTGACGAAAATAACGGATACATACACCTTTCATTAACAAATAGACAATGTTTTATATTATCTTATCAAGCATGCATTAAATATCATCATAAAAATATGTTAATGAGAAAATATACTCCCTCTGTCCCGAACTACTTGTCGTATATATGCATGTATCTAGACATATTTTAGTGTATACATACATATGAATCTAGATATATTTGTGACATCTAATTTGGAATGAAGGGAGTATGTTTTTTTTACCAAGAAAATGGTGTTACATTATTAATACTTAGCTTTAAGAGAAGTTTCATTGCTTACTTTTTAGCAAGTTCATATTTCTAAAACTATATATTTGATATGAGTTCTAAACCTAGTGACTTAGTTAAAGGATATCTACGTGAACCGCTTTCGTTAACACATGACGATGTTTTATATGAGTTCTTCAACATGCATACAACTTTGGCAATTAATTTTTATAATAATTAAACATTTCAATACCCCCTTAGATCAAAAAAAGTGTCTAATAATCAAGTACAAAGTTTGTAGTCACCGATGCTTTTCCCGATCAGAGGGAGTATAATTTGTTTGTGTGTAACCAATCAAATGATATAACTTTATTAAGACTTGATAATAAAAGTTAATTTCATTGCTTGTTTTCTATAAATTAACTTTCTACGATAAAAACAAGTGAGTCAGTTACCTTGCGTTTTAGTTGATTGATTGTATTGGAAGTCTCTAATGAAGCTCTCGGCGTTACCTGCTTTCAAACAACTCTGTCATCGCTGAAGTGCGAGAAAAGCACTGTCTCTCCAAACATGCACCAAATTAGTATATATCATGTTTCTCACGTGAAATAGAATAAGCATGTTCTAAAGTAACAAACATGATCTCAAGGCAATTGTGAAACACAGTGGTGCCACGCTGCCACACAATCGAAGCCACTCAGTCACCGGCGGCTCCGGCACCGGGGACTGCAGGACAAGCAAGCAGGTCGGGAGCAACATCGTGAGGAACAAAAAGAATAACCCTTAAAAAACTAAAAGAGGGGTGAAAATTAAGCAGCATACCCGAGCAATGTTCCTGATCAGGAATGACTTTTCCTAAAAGTATCTCCTGGGGGCATGCGGGATCGGAGGAGGCCGTCGTCCCAACAAACAATCAACATTGTAAAAATGCAAGCTGCCCACAATCCTCTAACTAACCCGTTCAGATTATTTTTCCATTGTAAGATTAAGCCCAGAAAAATCGGCTTGCATACGCTATGTAAGAATCATTGCCTTTTGAAACCAAACATGATGATAGTCGACATATGCGGACATCGCCTGAATGCTCAAAATCTGAAGTGCCTCACGATCAATAAAACACACGAGGGTACAGAGAAATTTATACCAAATACTGTGTGTTTGGTATGAATTTCTCTATGCCATCATCTGTTTTATCGATTGGTTTTATCGATTGTGAGGCAGTTCGGATTTTGAGCATTCAAGCAATGCCCGCTTATATCGGCCAACATTATGTTTGGATCTAACATCATGTTTGGTTCCTAGCCACACTTTGCCAAGCCTAAGTTTGGCAAGTGTGGCAGCCACAAAGTTTGGCTAAGAAAATTGAAGCCACAAAGTGTGGCAAAAGTTGGCAAATATTTCACTCTATGATAGGTGGATCACAGGAATGATAAAGTTTGGCAATTCTAAAGTATGGCAAGAACCAAACACATACCAAACTGTCAAAGTTTGGCTTGGCAAATTGTGGCTGGGAACCAAACACCCTATTTCAATGATTATCTACGTAGCAAGCCGATTCTCGTGGGCTTAATCCTACAAGGGAGAAATAATAATTTGAATGGGTTCATTAGAGAAAGAACACTGAGCCAGTCGTCCTTTTCTTCAGAATGACATGTAAAGTTTTATAGGGCATCTTGCACTAACCTAGCCCGATATGTGGTGAGGTACTGAATGACTAAATTAGGTGAGCCATGGCCCATTTGCCAGATTCAATCCAATTGACGAAAATAAAGAATACATACACCTTCCGCTGACAAATAGACAGTGGTTTATATTAGTATCTTATCAAGCATGAATTCAACATTAATTTTCATCAAAAAAATGTTAATGAGTCCCAAATTACTTGTAGTAGATACGCATGTATCTAAACACATTTTAAATACATATGAATTTGGATAAATCTGTGACATCTAATTTGGAACATATGGAGTATGTTTTTTTTAACCAAGCAAATGGTGTTAATACTTAGCTTTAAGAGAAGTGTGCTTATTTTTTTAGCAATTTTATCTTTCTAGACCTATATGTTTGATATGAGTTCTAAACCTACTATCTTAATTAAAGGATAACTGAGGATACCCCTTTTGTTAACAAAAAACATGCAACTTTGGCCATTCATTTTCATAATCAATACTCCCTCCGATCAAAAAAGTGTTGAATATTTTAGCACAAAGTTTATAGTAAGTCACCAACATGTTTTGCCTATCGGAGGGAGTAGAATTTTTTTGTATAACCAATCAAATTTTATAACTTTATTAAAACTTGATTTCATTGCTTATTTTCTATCAATTTAATTTTTCTATGATGAAAACAAGTGTGACTCGGTTAGCTTGCATTTTAGTTGATTGTATTGGAAGTCTCTCATGAAGATCTGGGTGTTTACCGGCTCTTAGAAATTTTCTAGAATTGTTCTAGATAATGTTTGAAATCCAGAATCCAGTAAACACCTGGAGCTTCAGCGAATACAATCAAATAGAATGCAAAGTAAATGGGTCGCACTTATTTTTATGGGAAGAAGAAGATAGGCTACCAAAGGAGCAAAGAGTGCTCAGAGACAAGAAAACAAATGGAGGAGCTATATGTATGAACTGTAAAAAAAAATATGCCTAACCATAAATCTAGATTGATGTACGTCGTTTTCTTTTCTTACTCTGTTGTTAAGACCAAGGCAGATCTTGGCAATAGCAGATGTTGTTGGGCGGCTGGCTAGTTTCCTCACGTATGGATGCTAGCTCCTGCAGGCATGTATAAATCGTTGATCGTGCGAAACATGATTCGAGAATTCATTTGAGAAGTAATATGGAGTAGAGATGAAGAAGAGACGATCTAAACTGACCGGAATCGTGTGGGCCGTCCGGCGCCAGCAGTACTAGCGCCTTGTATCAGCTCTGCGGGGAGACTCGAGAGACAAGTCGTGGGCGATAGACGATCGATGCCCCTTGCTACACTAGTTCCCAATCTAGGGTTGCCCTGCACAGATAGGATGATGAAGGTGTTGTTTGCTGAAATCAATCATATAAACACCATCACATCGTACACGCGATTATCTGTATAGGGGTGAGTTGAGCATCGTATTGACGAATGACGATGGACATGAGATTGGCAATGCGGTGGCAGATGGGAGCGAAGAGGGCGACGTAGCCACTGTAATAATTCGCTCCCATCTGACGCCGCAGCGCCAAGCTCTCCTCCATCTGACCCCTTTTCCTTTCCCTCCGATGTTGGATTTCGATGTCGGTTGCTTGGTCGTTGGTTTGGGGGATAGGAGGAGGAGGAGGCGGCGGCGTTTCGATCTATATATAAAGAAGACGAACCCTAGCCAAGGTCCCCTTCCCCAAGGAATCGGAGCACACTGGGCCGGGCCTCCCGCTCCGACCGGCACGCACGCACGCGAACGTAAAACCGAACGAGGCTGGGCCTGTGTCCAGTCCGCGACGAACTGCTGCAGCGAGCTGCAGGACGCAATTGTGCGGCCGGGGTGCATACGCGGGAGCACAAGGTCGCCATGGGAGGCGAGTGGAGGATGCCGGGTGAAGGCCGTCGCTGGGACGCTGCGGCGTTGCTGGGTCAAGTTGACATAATCGCTGATGCTTGCATCTGTTTGCTCGAGAAAATGAGGGTAGGTCAACTGAAGAATGAAATCCCAGAGACGTTAAACAGTCCAGCACGTTTCAAGCCACCGCCGCCTGGTTTCGTCAGCGTGATGCTCAAATGAACACACAAGTTCCCTCCCGGGCTCCCGGCCGCCCACGAGGATCTGTCGGCTCAGCAAGCTCGCGGTGGTGTTGCATGACGGTACGTATATTAGGTGCTGCTCGTGGCCGCGTTCATGGCCACGGTGATGTGGTCGAGTTCATGGCAGCGGTGGTGTGGCGTGGGTGGCAGGTTCTACTCGTCGGGCGGTGGCTTAGCGTCAGTGCGGGTGTCCTGGCCGTTCAGGTCTCGTCGGAGCAGGCAGGGCCGTCAGATCCTCGCCGACGACCCATGCAAAGTAAAAGATCACCATATTGGCTTGGCGGAGAAACCGGGCAGATTACAGTCGCCTCGGCGTACAATGGCAAAAGTCCGTCGATAACCAGCGAATTTTCGGGGATATTGATCATCTGCCGATTTGCCGATTGGCAGACGCCACACCTCTCACCTGGAGGTCACGGATTTGCTAAAAAAATAAGGGCGCGCCTAGAGTCATGACACACCTCCCCTGTCCCCGCCGCTGGCCACATCCTCCTACCGCCCCCGCCAGCAGCTCCTCCTGCTCTACCGCCGGAACCCTAAACTATTGCCCCACCTTCCCTCTAAGCCCCCCCCCCCCCCCCCCCCAACCCCCTATTGTTGTATTTGGAATCCTAAGACCAGCACACCCCTCCCCTAAGACCTGCACGCCCTCTCTTAAGTTTTTTCCTCACCTCCGCCGACGACACCACGGCCAGCCACGCCGTCCCCGTCTCCGACGAGGTCGGTCTTCTTCTTCCCCGGCTCAGCGCGAATCTCCAACAGATTAATTGGACGGACCAAGAGGTGCCTGAGATTTAACAAAATCCTAGACGCCTGATTTCTAGCAAAAGCGAAAAAAATACGTGATTAGCCACGTAGGTGTATCATATGTTCCTTGGCCCTTAAATTAGATAACATGCATTGTGCACACCATCATGGATATTCAATTATCATCAATAATTAGAAGACTCACGCAATATATGAAAACAGGGTTATGCACAAATACATCTCATCAATCCAATACATCTTTCATGCATAGGGGATTTACTTGTACATGAGAAAAGAATAACACATAAACTCAATGATCGAATAAATAGTGATTATCTCGGTACTACCATAGTAACCCTCAATAAAATAAAAAGAATAATAAATCATTTCTTAGTTCATGTATAAAAAAATACAAGCCTAGGTTTACAAGAATGAATCTCCGTCTCTCTATGAAATATTTATTGTGGAAGAACAATGGTGTATTAAAGGCATACATGTATAACATTATATATAGAAGTACTCCGTATATTTCCTAGTCTAGTCGATGGAGTAGCAAATGTGTTCGAAGGCCTCTACGTGCTCGTCCTCAAGAGCAATGAACAAATCGATGCCGCCCTTTGCCGCGCACGACGGCACAAAGACCATTATTCCATCGATGGGCAGGTCCGGCGGAAGGAACGCGCATGGCGGGCCGCAGCCAAAGTCGATGTCGTGGAAGTGGAACCCAAGCCAGCTGTCCACCTCCAAGTCCGGGCAAAACACCGTACCCGGCGTAGCCGCCATGGGAGCTAGCTCCTGGCCGCCGTCTTCGACACGGCAGCCGTAGTCGACGAACGACTGGATGTACTCATTATCGACGCGTGCAACGGCCTCGCGGATGGCGCCGACCACCATGGCAACTAATTTTAGTGCATGTTTTATCATTTGATTCTTGTCTCTAGAAACCATAACTCCATGTTTAAACATTGTGTTGATCATGAAGGAGGTTTATTCAGGAGAAAATCACATTATTATTAGCTATATTATTTAGTATTCTAAGTTAGTAGCCTACTCATCTTTATTTTAGAAAAATTCTATTGGTGGTCCTTTTAACTCTTTTCATAATTTAATCATAGTAAATTTAGTTTTGCTCATTTCCTCTTTTTTTTGTTAGGTAGAAATATGCCTAGTTCTTTTTCTAATCTAATCTAAATCTAAACTACTAATAAAAGAGCAAACTAAAATTACTCTAAAGCCACACAATAAATTGTACACGGGATAACTAGAAACGTTGGATCTAATCAACTTAAACTGATCGTACTTTACCGATGATCCGCCACTCAAATTAACGATTCAGATCAAATGTTCAGCCAAGCGGACTACCCACGATCCGTTTTTAAGATGCCTGGCGTCCCAAATCACGGAACAACAGTTATCATTCCTACACGTTAAAAAAAAGAAGTTATCGTTCCTAAATTTATGGGCTTTCCATAGCCAGCCTCTCCAATCAGCTCATCGCTACCGGAGCCGGCAACACAGGCACAGGCTCCTCCTTTCTCACCCAACATAGCTTCAGGCTGTTGATTTCTCTCGCCTCTCACCGGAGATTCCTTTCCACTGTTGCCTCCGGAGATGCCAACGAAGCCTCCTCTTTTCCACCACCGGGCGTTCTTCCCCTCCCTACTAGGGACCAAGCACCACGGCCGCCGCCGAGGTCCCACCACCTACACCAGCGCCGGCGCCTCCGGAAGCCAAGCTGGATCAGGAGGCAGATGAAGCGGCCGACGAATAGGAGAAGTGACGTCGCCGACACCGCAGGCAGTTGTTGTTGAATCCCCGGCCTGATCGGGTCGGCACTGACCATAGAGAAGACACCTTGGGCGAGGATCCCGCTGCAAAGGAGGCGAAAACGGCGGCCGTCAGCGGAAGAAGAGGCGGAGTGGGTTCCAAGAGATGGATCCTGCGCCGTTATGGCTGCTGGTACTATGCCGAACCGAGCTGGTGACTCCTTCCGCCGCGACAGAGAGTACAGGTTACGCTCTGAACTCTGTAGCACAAGAACAATATTCCCCATTTTATGGTACAGTATTTGTTGCGCTTGGTGTAGGCTTAGATTGATGGCTCTGTGCAAATGCAGGGACATGCTTGCTACGAGCGTGATGGCTTTTACATACTTGGGGTTCCAGTTAGTTGCAGAAGTGCACTGCCATGTCACAGGAAGGACCTTAATTGGAGCATCTCCTGGGGCAACTAATTCAATCTCACCACGATCAGGCAAGAATGAGCAAACTCGGCTTCTGAATGTCTTGTACTGAACTTCTGGTATTTGTTAGGTCTATTTGCTTGTTTTTTTACTGTACAGTCGCATATCAAACCCATAGCATAATGTTGCAAGTTTGGGACCCTGACAATTTAGAGATTGATTGTGGCAAGATCAGGAGTAAAATTCTGGGAAGTAAAATTGTCACATTCAGGTCAACAAATTAGAGATTGATTGTATGCATGAATGCATCCATGGCTTAAGTTTTGTTGCTCCATTTCATGATAAAAGATCCTCCAATTTCAGTCAGATGTAAATTGCCATCGTAGGAGAACCTTTTGAAAAATGGGTGGCACGCCAGTCTTGGAGACTTGGACTAAATAAGATACTACGAATGTTATTTCTGTGGTGAAAAATATTCAGGAAAAGGTTAAATCATTCATAAATTCAAGGTATGGTTTTCAACAATTTTACAGTACACCACACATATTCTCTGTATGGATGTTTGAAGATGCATGGCACCATAACAGTAGGTATGCAGACACTTTGTGACGTGTATCTTCAATTAATGATAATAAGATTGATATATAAATTCATCCGCACTATTGCTTTGTTGGTTCCTTAATTTCTGCATGATGTTGAATCCAGATAAACATGTAGTTTTATTGTCCTCTGAAAGCTTGAATGGCGATAATATGTCGGTTTGATCATGACGCACGTGCTCGATTACTAGTAGATTGAAACATGCCTAGTTCTCGTCTAGAAGTTGTTGTTGAACCTGTTGAAATAAATTGTCTAGCCATTTCAATCAGTTTGGACTTTTGGTTCAACTGGCTAGTGCATACAATTCAATATGGTATCAGAGCAAGATCCTGATCAACGCAAAAATTAAAAAGAAATATATTGCGGCTCCCCAAAACACGTCACAATAGACCAAAGGGCAAAAACGTAGGGTGAGTGTTGAAATAAATTGTCTAGCCATTTTTATCTGTTCGGACTTTTGGTTCAACTGACTAGTGCATGCAATTCAATAGAACCTCTAGTGAGTCTACTTTGTTTTAATATATAGCTGGTCTTCATGCATTCGAAATAGATCGACGTCAAGAATGACACCAAAGTATATGCTACGTGCATTTTTTGAGTCACTTCTAAGTAAAGTTATTCGGTACCTACCCCTCCTGCCTCCCGGGTCGCTCCCACTTGGACGATCCCGGAGCCCCCCCGAACCCTAAACTCAGCCACCTTAAACCGCCCCCTCCTAGCCGCTGCCACCGCCGGCGTCGGCGGTGGTGGCGGCGCCCGTCCCGCCGAAGGCGGAGGGCTATGGAGGCGCATCCGGCCGTGTTTCGGAGCGGTGATGCATGGCTTTGGGCGCTGAGTAGGTGGTCTACGGAGAAGGGTCGGGCGGAGGGGAGCTGCAGGCCGTGCAGGTGCTCCTCGGCGGCGGCGCACAACACGCATCTACGCTCGTCGGCGGCGGCGCACACCACGCATCTACGCTCGTCGGCGGCGGTGCGCCCCTGGCATCCGTTCGTCGTCAATGCGAGTTCGGTCAGCGGGCAGGCCAGATCTGGGCCCAGTGGGTTGTGATCGCTGCGCGGTGTTCGCTCGGTGCGCTATGGTGCAGTTAGCGGGGCAGTCTAGGCCGAGTGAGCCATGTGTGCTGCGTGAGCTGCCAGGACTGGGGCTTCACGGCCATCGCCTAGCGCCTGGTGGCCGCACTGGAATTGCCTGGTACTGTACAGCAAACCAATATTCACGTTTCTTCTCTGCAATCGGCTAATGGCGTGGGGGCTATCGGTTCGGCCTACATATATGGTGGCAGTCCTAGGATTCCTCGCACATCAAGATGAGGATCTACTTGCTGCAGTGTTTCGTTGATCTGGCTGATATGTCGAGTTCCAGAAGGCGCCGCCGGTGAACTTTATTGGGAAACACATGTCTGGAGATTGCCCGACCGGATGGGATTCGATCGCGCGCAACCATGTTTTTTTCTGACCGTTTGGTTTCAGAGGGAGCGATGCGAAGCTCTGCAGCATGTTTCCATCGTGGGACATGTCTTATGTCTAGGATAAAGTCAGTCGTGGAGAATGGCATGGAGGCTGAGATCCGAGGACTTGCGATGGTGGTTCGAGTCATGGTGATGATGAGGTTTTGGCATGATGATTTGTGATTTGGAGCAGCGACATCGGCTTGCGGGGGCGACAACACAGGAGAAGTTCATAGTCTAAACTTGCAGGGTGAAAACCCAAGATCTAACCTTAATTTTTTGTGCCTAGCAATAGTCTTGTTGAAGGCATTGCTTTGTGAGCGCGGACTTCCTCCTGGTTGAAAATCCATGATCTATGATCAGGGCGATGATAGCGTTTGTGCATTGTTCCCTTCTGAAGGCGTCGCTTCTGGATATGTGGATTTCTGGTGCTGTTTTGGTGGTGTTTGGTTTGCTGCTACAAGGATTAGATATTTATAGCGAGACTTTTCTTTTCTGTAATTCTTCTTTATTTTTTGGCTGTGTGCATCCGTAGTGCCGCTAGGGCACTGCGTTGGTGCAGAGGCTAGGTGTAATTGGTATCTTCTAGATATTAATATATTTCTTTATCAAAAAAGTAAGTTTTTCAGGAATATGAGTGTCGGGCTGCAACCAGTTAGTACGTTAATTTTGCTATTAACAAGAAATCAAGCTTGTCCAAATTTTCTAGGGCCTTTTGTTAAGTGTATCATATGAACTTCATATATGTGAGGATATATAACTGTCGACGCGGATTTTATGACTACGGGGATAGCTGTGCATAGGAAAACATCCGTTGGATGTAGAGACCATATGAACCCTATGTACTAGATTTAGTGATCTAAGAACTAGAGCGAGCTAACGGCGGTAAGGAGGAGTCGATGGCGACAATAATGGCGGAGACGAACCACAACCTAAGGAATTGAGGCATAGCGCTGGTAGACATGTACCTTGTGACTAAGAGGAAGAGAGGTATAGCGCTGCTAGACATGTAACTTGTGGCCAATGCAGCATTCACTCCGATAACCAACAAGTTCAGCTTGAGGGATTGCATGTCGTCGAAGCGTCATCTATTTCCCGCGCAAAAATTATGAGATCCTATATAAAAATGCATAGACAGTACTTGCCATCACAACATTTTCCCGCCGTCTAAGTCCCATCATTTTTCCACCTTACTCTGTAGTATCCCCGCCGGGCAGAGTCGCTGCGGCAGTGTTTGTGATGGAACCACCCGCCGTCGGTCTAGAAAACAGGTTTGCCGCTAGTGTCGTTTCTTCCAAGATCGTTCAATCTCCTGGATTCCTACTATCGCAGAGGATGCTTGTTACATAAACTACAAATGATACCTTGAACTTGGATTCTTCTTGTGGTTTCAAGACTTTCCCTGCAAGGTGTATTAAGGTTGCCGTGCGGCATCTCTAGGAGATGTTGTGCGTTCGTCCATGCCGAGGAGGCCCTCGATCTCACTGCGCATGGACTGGGATTTATCTAGTGATGCATCCCACACTTCTTTGCCTCCATAAGGGATGCCGAAATTTTTTGCAACATCTTCCTGGAAAATTAACAGCCTCTTCCCACAATTTGTTCCAATGGATTTATTTAGGGTGTCTACCTTGGTGAGTAGCCATACGGTGAACTGTCTGCCAAAAAGAAGAGCATGAACGGGCTTGGCGAATGCGGCAAAACCAGTTGATTTTGCAATTGTACACTGTTCCCTTGTGAATCTAGAGACGATTGAGTTGAGCTCGACTAAAAGTTCACTACTTCCGTACGCCTTCGTCTTCTGCTCTATATTTTTGGCAACTATACTTGAGGTATTGTCCTTTATGCTCCGACCCCTGCGTCCCGTCCATGATCCGGCACCAGTGTTCATGCTTCCTAATATACAAAACAGACCATGCATGAGAAAAATGGAGAAGGAGTCATGAATACAAAACAGATCTTGTGAATTTGGTGTAGCAGACGGTGCACTAACCTGATGATCCAGATGAATGCTTTAGCGGGAGCACTATGCATTCATCAATTTTTTCGCAATGCTTCTCGGAATTGTTCTAGCAAGAACCTGGCAGAGGAGAGGTTACGGGCGTGTTATGCAGACCATGCATGCATCCTTGCTAGTGAAAAGAGGCCATCACTCAGAGATCTACAAAAAAAGGTACCCGTTGCTTATTTCTCTACCCACAAGTGCAAGTTGTTTGTAAGCATGCGCACTAACAACATGTTCTCATATGAAAGGCTGCAATAAATTAGTTTTTGCAAACACAACTACAAGTTGCGTGTAAACCAGCTTGTTGAGTGGGTAGTTGTTGGTTGTGGTAAACAACAACTATACTAACGCATATGCCATGCATGGACGGAATATCAAAACGGAGTGCTGGGTACTTCCGTTAAACCAGAAGGAACTTGTGCTCTCTATATCATAAATGGATGGTGGGATGTGCATGCGCAGCTATCCATGTGAATAGCTGGCTATTTTCCATATAACTGTATATATATTTACTTGGACAAAAGGTATCACAGGTGAAAGGCACCAGGGTCTTGGGGTTCTAAAGATATTATTATTGCCATCCTCTAGACAAAAGATAAACAGGCTAAGAGTGGACGTGAAGAACTGAGCGAGAAAAGAGTTGGTGTTAAATACAGTCTTGTGCCATTTATGGTACTATCTCTGTTTCAGTGCATTAGTCCTACACAGATCCCTATGTTATCATTTTATATTATATAAAATAAATATATAATATAAAATTTATATCATTAGAAAATATAACATTTGATATTCTTAATAATATATTTATAATATACTAGCAGAACAACCCGTGTGTTGCTACGGACTTATTTCTACGAAATTATATTAGACGACCGTGTGTCCCTGTGCATTGCCACAAAAGCTAAAGATAATCAGAAGTTTAAATTTTGTTGAGGTTTAGTCAGATTTAGTGAAGATAGATTTGAAACATCATGACCCTATGATTTTTTAACGTGACATGATAGACATCCCTCCCTTTTCTTTATACAACGACACAAATAATATTCCTTTCCATATTCCTCAACTTTGAGTTAATCCTATCATCACTCCCCATAAATAAGAAAAGTGACCCCAAAAAAATTCAGGGGCTTCATGTTAAAAAATGTCCTATATACTCGTTCAACTTTGACCGGCCTTTTTTTTTACAAACAAAACTTTAGTGATTACACGGTGGACACTTTCAATTATGCCACATTAGGGTGTGTTTGGTAGCCCGGTCCAGTAGAGAGATTGCCACCTCAACCTATCTCAACCAACAATTTGTTGTTTGTTATCCCGGCTCGGGCTATCTCAACACTGCCACTCATGCAAGAAATGGTCCTTAGCTAGGCCGGGTTGGGAAGCTCAAATCGAGCTTCACAACTCGCCCAGGCTGAGTTCATCCCCGCAAAGCACTATAGCTGGCCCCGCGCACCCCCCAGTCCCTCACCCCCACCGCTTTCTCTCCCCCATTTTCCCCACACTCTCCTCTCCTGTCCCGCACCCCCGCCGGTTCCACACCCGACGAGTGCTCCCACCGCCGACCGTCCTTCCTCCTGGCCGCGCCACCGCCGGCTCCACACCCGACGACGCACATCCCGCGCTCCCTTTCTCATGCCGCCCTTCATTCTCGCCGCGCCGCCGTCATCTCCCACGTCGTCGCCCTTCTTATCTGTCATCTCACGTGCGGCCGTTGTTCTCCGTCACCTAGCGCGCGGCCCCGTCTAGAGAAGGCATAGGCCACGACGCCTCTCGTGGCCTCGTCCAGCGCGCGCAAAAGAGCAGAATCGGCCTCCTGGCGGTGGCTTGAGGCGGGATTCGTTATCCCGGTGACGCGGCGACGATTGGCGTGTGGCAGAGCAGCAGAGGGTGGCGGCCCGGCGTGCCTCCTCTCGCCGGTGACGGATCTTCCTGCCGATGACGGCTCTTCCCGTCGACGATGGCGCCGGATCTCGCTGGGACGGGATCGCTTTTTTATTTTCAATTCAGGACTCAATTGCTATTTTGTTTTGTATTCAGGGTGTTCTGTGTAAGAAAGTTGAAATTGTTTGCAATTTTGAGTGCTGAAGAAGGTCTTGTGTGTAAAAAACTAGACCTAACCCATATCTCAACACATATAAGTCACCAAACAATATCTGTGCGCAACATGTGCCAACACATCCGACCTACCAAACATGTCATAAATTCTCAGCTCAGCTTGTATAAGGTGAACTTGTATGAGGTGAGAAAGACAAATCTGCAGTCATACATGCTACCAAACACACCCTATGTTCAGCATGCAGGACGAAACACCAGTGAACTCTGCTGTCATGTCTACTCCTACTTAGAAATTCAATCAGTAAGTGGGTTGGCCCCTCTCTTGACATTTTGTAATTTTCTTACATCAAGTAGGAAATCCATCAAATGTCTGCTCTCTTTGCTGCATGGAGAATGTGGAGTTAGGTAATCAGAGTCGATGCGACTAGAGAGTGAATTTGTAACACCATCAATCAAGGTGCATCAACATTTCTTGTTTGATTTTTTTGACAAAATCACAGTCAGTTAAAGGAGCATCGCCCTGACACTAGTAGAAAAAAGGACTTCCATTTGCCCCCATTAGTCCCCAAACAGTTTGGTCCGCGGCTAAAGGGGGCATTAGTCCCGTTTCAATAGAAAATGTGGGCCAGGGGCATTAGTCCCGGTTCAAATGGGCCCTTCGGTCCTGGTTTGCGCCACCAACCGGGACAAATGCCTTTGGGCCTTTAGTCCTGGCTCATGGCGAAAACCGGGACTAAAGGACACCCTTTAGTCCCGGTTTGCTCCATGAGCCGGGACTAAAGGGCAGTTCAAACGAACCGCCGCTCTCCCACGCTAGTTAAAGCATCACCGCGATCGTTTCATAATCGCTGCGGCCATTACTCGCTTTGGTAATCTGCAATGATGACGCATCGAGAGACCTCGCCGGCCGGCAGCCTAATCACACACCAGCGGCCTCTTCTTCTTCTCCCTCTCTCTAGTATATAAGGAACCTTCTGTTAAGCTTCTTGATCATCATCTCCTCTCCTAATCTCTCCTCCAAAACCACCATAGCATCACCACCAAAACCACCAATAGCACCAGCCAGTGATCAAGCTCTCTCTTTTCCTCTCATTTCAATGGAGCCGGTGATGCGGGTGCATAATATCACCGCAGAAGGGATGGAATTCACCATCATGAAAACTCTTCGTGCATCAATTGTGGAGATGTGGCTCCACGCCATCAAGCAGCGGTTCCTCGATGCCGCACCGATCAAATGTGTGGGCTTGGACTGCGAGTTCACCACCCCTTGATACATCTCAAATGTATCTATAATTTTTGATGCTCCATGCTTATACACCATTTGCTTTGTGTTTTGTTACACTTTGTGGCGTTTTTATGCATTTTCTGGAACTAACCTACTAACAAGATGCCACAGTGTCAGTTCCCTATTTTCTGCTGTTTTTGTGTTTCACAAAAGCTACATAGGAAATATTCTCAAAATTGGATGAAACAAAAGCTGAACCTCCTATTTTTGCAGACACGAGTCAAAGTCCGAAGATGAGATGGAGGGGGGCCAGGGGCCGGCCACACCCTAGGGTGGCGCGGCCTAGCCCTGGCCCACGCCACCAGGGGATGAGCCGCCCTGGTCCACCTCCTGACACCGCCCTTCAGCCCATATATTCCCCTCGATGGGAAAAGCCTAAAGACCCGATCAATTTTCCTCGAAACATACTGCAAGCCGCCGCCGTCGTTGATGCGAGATCGGGAGGGTCCAGAAGCTCTTCTCGGCACCCTGCCGGAGAGAGGAATCACCGTCGAAGGCCTTTTTCATCACCATGGTCGCCTCCGGAGTGATGTGTGAGTAGTCTACCTTGGACTACGGGTCCATAGCAGTAGCTAGATAGTTGTCTTCTCCACCATGTGCTTCATGTTTAGATCTTATGAGCTACCTATCATGATCAAGATCATCTTTGTGTAATTCTACATGTTGTGTTTGTTGGGATCCGATGGATATTGATACTATGTCAAGTTGATGTGCTGAATTATTATCTTTATGTTATCTCTATGTTGTTTATGATCTTGCATGCTCTTCGTTGCTAGTAGATATCTTGGCCGACTAGATGCTACTGACTCCAAGAGGGGGTATTTATGCTCGATAGTCGGTTCATGACTCTAGTAGATGCTAGTGACGCCAAGAACACTCCAGTTTTCACTCTTATCGTTCAACGAGTGTTATTTTTTTCTAGAACTGCGTTTAGCTTTTGTTTTTTGCCTTGATTTTTGTTCAAATCTTGTTATATATTTGCATCAAGGTGTATTTAGACCACTGGTCTATGTTGGTTTTCATCAAAAGAGTTGTGTCAAAAAGGTTTGAATTGTGTTGGAAAAGAGAAAAAAGTTTAATGCCAAAAGTGGTACAAATGGGAGCTTGTTTAGACTGCGGCTTAGACTTTTGCATGTCATGCTTGATGTCATTTTGATAGTATGCTTAGTAGTTTTTGCTGTTGCATGACTTGTCTCAAATGACTGAGATTGCTTAATGAGCTTTTGAAAAAAATCATGCGTTGTTTTTATTATATGGGAGCATGTTATTATGGTTTTCTGATTTGATGCTTTATTTGAGTTGACTTGGCGCATGCTTACACCATGTTTGACTCTAACAAGTCGCCATATAGCCTCTATGATCATTTGGTTTTTGACTTGTGATACCACTTTATGCTTCGTTTAATGATGTTTTGTCGCTATGCATGATTATGGCCGTTATTGCTCTCTTAGTTGGTCGCTCCCAGTCTTTTGCTAGCCTTCATTTTGTACTGAGTATGAGCTCTACTCGTGCATCCAACTCCCAAAAACAAAGTTTGTCAATGTGTCCACTATAAATTCCTATGCATGGTATTTGCAAGCCATTCCAAATAAATTTTCACGTGCTACCTTTCAAAAAACCTTCAAAATACTTCTCATTTTGTGACACTGTTTTCAGCTCATGGGGACGTAGTGGTCGGATTAGCTATCTTCTATATTGTTTTATTCCAAAAATAAAAAAAGGGAAAAAAGAAGAGAAAAAAGGGCACTCCTCCATGGTATGTGAAAGTTGGTGGGCACCCGATGGAATCGGTTAGCCATGGTTTGTGAAAGGAAAAGTGGTAAGGAGTGCCAAGCTTTATAAAAGAGCACCAAAGTGCCAATCTCTCTCTCAAAGCCTTGCTTTTTATGGAAGATAGTAAGAACCCCATTGCTAGTCATTGACAAAGACAACCACCTCTCAAAACCAATTTTTATCTCTCTGTTTTACAAATGAAAAGCTCTAGCACATGTTTAATCACTGCTTCCCTCCGCAAAGGGCCTTTCTTTTACTTTTATGTTGAGTCTCCACCTTCTACCTTTATGCACCGTCTTAGAGAGCATAGTTGTCATTCTGAGTTTAATGTGCATAGTCCCAAAGTTTATCATTGATTGATTCATGATTATGGTTTTGCTTGTTCTTAAATTATTTGTATCTAGTTGCCCTCTTTAGTCCCGGTCTGTGTTATGAATCGGGACCAAAGGTCCTCTAGCCGCAGCACATGACCCGGGCCACGTGGAGGCCCATTGGTCCCGGTTTGTAAACAACCGGGACTAAAGGCTCCAGCCTTTAGTCCCGCTTTGTTAGTCCCGGTTGCTACAACCGGGATAAATGGGCCTTAGAAATAAAGAAAAATAGAGAAATTCTGAAAAAGAAAATACAAATTTTATTCTGAACGAACCTTTAGTCCCGGTCTGTGTTACGAACCGGGACCAAAGGTCCTCTAGCCGCAATACATGACCCGGCCCATGTGGAGGCCCATTAGTCCCGGTTCATAAACAACCGGGACTAAAGGCTCCAGCCTTTAGTCCCGCTTTGTTAGTCCCGGTTGCTACAACTGGGACAAATGGGCCTTAAAAACCAGGACCAATGGCCTTTTTTCCACCAGTGTGATGATTCCTGATCCACGACTTCTCTCACGCATCAGCTTCAAGACATTTTGCTCTGGCTGAAAGCTGTTCCAGTACCTCCAAGTCGCATCAACCCAAATCAATATGAAGATGCCGTCGCTGCTATGCCCAGATCTTACGGCTGCTTTCTATCTGTGGAGTTGCCGCCGCCCTGCCACTTTACCTAGTTTCCACCGACTCTTTCGCCCAGGTCCTACTTCCCGTCAGCAGAGTTGCAGTCGTTTCTTCGCCTAGGTCTCACGTCCTCTTCGACATGGTGCTGCTAACGCTTCCCGTCAGTCGAGCCGTGGACAAACTCAGCCTCATCGCCGATTTCCCAAGTTGTTGCTGCCCCTCACCCCGCTGATTCCCCCAGTTCGTCCGGCCTTAGAAAGTCACTGAGTAGAGCCCCTCGCATGGTCTTGGCGATTGGCGAGCACCGTGCCCACCTTTGCCCAAAACTCCAGCAACAACACCTGAAGATGGACGGTCTGGAAGGAGACTCTGTTGGTACGCGACTCAATCTTACCGCCATGTTTTGGGCAGCGTCCCGCACTCCCGCTCTCGCGTGCGCATCCTGTGGATGAGACGCGTGGTCTCGGTTGCACTGCAATGTAGGTTCGCGACCACCTATGCCCTCTCAGCATGCTCTATCGAGGGCAGCTCCTAGTGCTCATCTCGGCAGGCTCTGTCCCTCGCGGCCACACCACCGGCCCCATACCACGTGCTCTGCTTGTGCCCACACACAATGTCAGTGTGGCATGCAGCATGCTAGGCGCTCTCCCTCATGGACAGCTTCCTCGACGCCGCATCCTCGCCACGGCCTCCTGCATCTCCACCTGTTGGCAGGCCACCTTCACCGCCGACCCCCTCTGGGCGTGGCTCTGCCGCTGATGCGATCGAGTTGATGAAGTAAATAACCGGTCCATTGGGAACCCCAAGAGGAAGGTGTGATGAATATAGCAGCAAGATTTTCCCTCAGTTAAGAAACCAAGGTTATGTCGACCAGGAGAAGAGCAGACAATTACGACTAAAGGTGATGCTTGCTAGTTTGCGACAGCTTCGGACAATTTATATATGGCGCCTCGTCCAAGCTTTGCTTGCTAGCTGCAACGCAGAACCTGCACACAACACAACCAAATACTTTGTTTCCAACTTGCGATGAGGTTGTCAATCTCACCGGTTTGCTTGAAACAAAGGGTATGAGCGTATCGAGTAGAAAACAGTAGAAGTATGCGAGTAAAGTAAATAGTGCGAGTAAAGTAAACAGGTGATAGCAATATGATGGAAATAGGACCGGGGTCCACAGTTCACTAGTGGTGTCTCTCTATAAGATAAATAACACATGCTGGGTAAACAAATTACAGTTGGGCAATTGATAGAATAAAGATAAACGTGATATGTCAAGAAGATCACTATGAGATTCACTCTGGGCATTACAACAAAATACATAGACCGCCATCCAACTGCATCTATGACTAATAATCCACTCACGGGGATATCGTCCGAACACCGCATGAGTATTAAGTTGCGAACAACAGATAATTGCATTAAACAAAGTGTGTAATGTAAACAAAGCATATGCCCTTGAGCATATGAATGTTGTTTTCTCCCTAATAGCAATAGCACATCTACAACCTTAAGGGTTTCTGTCACTCCCCCCAGATTAAATAGAGGCATGAACCCACTATCGAGCATAAATACCCCCTCTTGGAGTCACTAGCAACTACTCGGCCAATATAGCTACTAACAACGGAGAGCATGCAAGATCATAAACAGCATAGAGATAACAAAAGATATATTTCAGTATAGCAACTCAATCATAACACCAATATTCATCGGATCCCAACAAACCAAACATGTAGAATTACATAACGGTGATCTCAATCATGTAGGGCAGCTCATGAGATCAAAACATGAAGCACATGGTGGAGAAGACAACCATCTAGCTACTGCTATGGACCCATAGTCCAAGGTAGACTACTCACTCATTGCTCTGGAGGCAAGCATGGCGATGAAGAAGACCTCCAGTGGCGATTCCCCTTTCTGGCAGGGTGCCGGGAAGAGCTTCTGGACCCTCCCGATCTCGGGTCGACGACGGCAGCGAATCACGATGTGTTTCTAGAAAATTGATCGGGTACTTAGGTTTTTTCCGTCGGGGGGTCTTTATAGGCGAAGGGGCGATGTCAGAGGCGGAGCCAGGTGGCCTCACACCAGGGCGGCGCGGGCCAGGCCCTAGCCGCACTGGCCTGGTGTGTGGGGCCCCTGTGGATCCCCTCCTACTCCTCTTCGGATCTCTGGAAGCTTCCGGGTAAAATAAGACTTCAGGAACTTGTTTCGTCCAATTGTGAGAATATTTCCTGTGTATCACTTCTGAAACACAAAAATAGCAGAAAATAGGGAACTGGCACTGTGGTGACTTGTTAATAGGTTAGTTCTGGAAAATGCATAAAAGTGCCACGAAGTGTAACGAAATATTGGGCAAATGGTGTAAAAACAAGCATGGAGCATCAAAAATTATAGATACATTGGAGACGTATCAAGCATTCCCAAGCTTAACTCCTGCTCGTCCTCGAGTAGGTAAGTGATAACAAAAGAATAATTTTTGAGGTGACATGCACCTACACAATCTTGATCATATATGTAAGCATTGTGAGCTAGGATCATCAGAACTTAAAACATGGGCATGAAAGATATAATCTTGACAATAGAAACTTAGCAACCATATTGTAAATATGCAAATGAACACAAACAAAAGATCATGAAAATAAAACAATGAAAGTCAAACGTGTGTTCAAATCATAAGGAAAAACATACAAATGGTTTTCAGCTTGTCCTTCATAGAGAGCAAAACATAAATGCATAGAACACCTTCAAGTTTAAGAAGGCGACTAGATACAAATAATTTAAGAACAAGTAAAACCAACAATATAAATCAATTAATGAAAACTTTGGGACAATGCACATTATACTTAGAATGACAACTATGCTCTCTTAATGGTGCATAAAGATAGAAGGTGGTGACTCAACATAAAAAGTAGAAGAAAGGTCCTTCACGGAGGGAAGCAGTGATTGCAAGTTTGATGACCCACAAGTATAGGGGGTGTATCGTAGTACTTTCGATAAATAAGAGTGTCGAACCCAACGAGGAGCAGAAGGTGTTGATGAGCAGTCTTGATCAAGGAATCACTGTAAATACTAGCAAACAGGTTTTCAGGAGTATTTGGTAATACGAGTAAATTAAGTGCGAGTAAATAAAAGACAGTAGTAACAATTGCAGCAAGTGGCCCAATCCTTTATTCAGCAAAGGACAAGCCGGTTGTGTTCTTATAATAACCAAACGTTCTCGAGGACACACGGGAGGTTTCTGTCAAGAGCTTTCGCTTCATAGAGCCAATGATATTTATTGATTTGGTAAGTGTTATGGGGGTGAACCTGTGCTAGCGCACTACCCTTACTAGGATAAATACACACTTGTGATTATACCCCTTGCAAGCATCCGCAAATACAAGTAAGTAATTAAGATAAATCTAACCACAGCCTTAAACTCTAGGATCCTACGCTCCCTGGTGCAATGGTTTACCAATGGAGGTTTAGGTTTCTGTCACTCCAGCAACCCCACAATCGGTAGCCAAATACACAATGCATCTCACTAGGCCCATAAATGGTGAAGTATCATGTAGTCGACGTTCACATGACACCACTAGTGAAATAGCACCACAACAATATCAAACCATTAAATATTTCTCAACAATAATTCACTACTAACATCTTGACTTCTCCCATGTCCTCAAGAACTAAACGAACTACTCACAAGACATCATATGGATCATGATCAGAGGTGAAATAATGGTGAATAACAATCTGGACATAAATCTTAACTCAACGGTTCCACTCAATAGCATCAACTACAAGAGTAATCAACACCGGGAAAGTTTCCCCTATGAATATAACAAGATCCAACTCAAGATGTTACAGCGGGATGGCGAGGTGATGGTGGAGATGAAGGTGCTGGTGATGGAGATGGTGATGATGACGATCCCGATGAAGTCCGGTGCGATAGTGATGACGATGGCGATGATCTCCCCTCTCCGGGAAGGAATTTCCCCGGCAGATTTCTCTCTGCCGGAGAGCTTTTTCTCTCTGGTCTTCTCCGCCCCGCAAAGGCGGCTGTGTCTAACTCTCGACCCCCTCTCTCACTTAGGTTTTCGGGGACGAAGATGTACGCAAAAGGGCGATGGCAGAAGTGGGCCAGGGCGACCTCACGTGGGCCCCGCGTGGCCAGGGGGCTGGCCGCGCCGCCCACGTGTGAGGGCGCCTCCTTGCCCCTCTCGTCTCCTCCTTCTGGCTTCGTGAGTCTTCTGGGAAATTATAATTTCTGGGTATTTTTCTGGAATTTTCCTGATCTTCAAAATATGGTCTTGTGATGGTCCTTTTTCCAGCAGAATCCTGACTCCGGTAGCATCTCCTCCGATGATCATCAAACATGTGAAAACAAAGGAAATAACATAAGTATCATATCTAAATATGAAATATATCAATGAATAACAGTAAATTATGATACAAAATAGTGATGCAAATTGGACGTATCAACCCTCCCCCCAAGCTTAGACCTCGCTTGTCCCCAAGCGAAAACCAAACTCGGTAAACATGACCACAGGTTTATGGAGTGAAGTGTCGATAATCAAAATACGAACAAGAAGCATCACATTCACTAAGGCACAAATTATAATAGACAGCAACTTCCCTTTATAAGATGTAAACTTGCAATAGGTAAAAGGGAATCACATACAAGAATACACAAGGTAAATTATAATCGGCAATGGCAAACCTTTGTTCCTGGTCAATGAATGGAGAACAAGCTGTTCTCTCTTTTTAAACGGAGCCTTTTAAAACAGAGCTCATATAGCAAAGACTATATGCTCAACAGAGTAAACTTTTGCATTCAACGAGAGCTTTCAAAGATGTATTCCTTCAGACAAAAGCATTATACAAAAACAAGGAAGATAATAAACATGATTAAACGGATCAACATATGGATGAGTGAAACATAACAACTCAAATGCTTGCTTGAGATAGAGGGAAATAGGTTGACTCAACATAAAAGTAAAAGATAGGCCCTTCGCAGAGGGAAGCAGGGATTAAACATGTGCTAGAGCTTTTCATTTGTAAAACAGAGGTAAAAGTTATTTTGAGAGGTGGTTGCTTTCGTCAACGACTAGCAACGGAGTTCTTGATATCTTCCATACTAAACAAGTGAGAGCGGTTCCGAGATGTTTAATTAGTTGGCACTTTGGTGCTCTTTTATAGCTTTGCACTCCTCCCCACCTTTTCCTTTCTCAAACCATGGCTAACCGATTCCATCGGGTGCCGACCAACTTTCACAAACCAATGGAGGAGTGCCTTTTTCTTTCTTTTTAGAAATAAGATTATAATGGTCTGACCAGCTCTCTTGCAAAATTAATGACGAGCAGATGAAGCTGCCTAGTCGAGGGGTACTTAATTTAGTATGGAAGATAACAAACCCATCCACTACGTCCTCATGAGCTAAAAACAGTGGCACAAAATGAGAAGTGTTTGAAAGTTTTTGAAAGGTAGCACATGAAAATTTACTTGGAATGGCTTAAAATACCATGCATAGGAATTTATAGTGGACTCTTTAGAAGTGACTTGGCTTTTGGGAATCGGATGCACGAGAAGTATTTCCTCTCAGTACAGGTTTTTGGCTAGCAAGGCTGGGTAGCAAGCACAAGAGTCGCATGAAACAAACAAAGATACATATAATAAGAACAATCATGCAAACTCCCTTGAAAGTACAACGATTCTAACTTCAAGAATAACAATGCTTATAAGCTAAACATAAGGGAAACTGAAGTGATGTAACTACAAGCACTTCTTTATTCTTTTCTATTCAAACTTCAAGGTAAAGTTGCTACTGACCAAGCTAGGTTTGCCAAAACCAACTGAATCTACTCATGTTCCCAATGTGATACCAATACCAATCAACAAGACTAATCGCATAAGAGGGATTGCAGACTAACATAAAGTGTGCGAAAAGTAAACGATAAAACTTCTCATTAATATTTCATTACCGCAACTCACACCAAGGGATACAAAGATAACTAACTAAGGAGGATACTTCCAACTGCAAACTATTCTATATGATAACTTCTCTATTCATGATAAGAATCTACTTGAAAAGTAAATGAACAGAAGGTAATGATGTGATACCGCGGCACTCCCCCAAGCTTGGAACAAGCCAAGGGGATGCCTATACCGATGACGAATTACTCCTTTGGCTGGGGTGGTGCAACTTCATTGTTGTCGTACTTCCAAGGCAGAGGTCCTCCATCAAAGAAAGACGTCTCGGTCTCCAAAATCCTGAAACTTGCAGCAACACTCATTTGTCGAAATCTAGCTTCATACTCACAATTTTGGTTATGCAAGTCGTAGAGTTGTGCTTGTAATTGGTTAGTGGTCTCTTGGAGTGAGAGGACATCCTTCCAGAGCTCTGTAGTCTCTTTCTTGTACTTGGCGACAAGCTCTTGATTGATCCTATAGATAATTTCCACCTCGCGTTCCACCATCTTCTTGTATTTGAAAACTTCCTGTTCCAGTGCTTCCATCCTTGCTTCGAGACTCCCTTCTCCCTTGGGTCCTTGAACATCTTTAATCTGCAACTCCCCATCCTTGAGTGACAACTCCTTCAGATGCGCCTTCAGCTCTCTCATATACGGATTGATGGAATCCGCAGGAGGGTTCTCTTTGGATGAACCAGACAAAGACATTGTGACTTCAAGGTCGAGGGCAATTCCTGACAGAAACAGCTCGAAACAAAATACGACGAGGAAACGATATACAAACCTCGGGGACTCCGGGGGGTTAAATAGGCGAAAATCATAAATCAAAACGAAGCCACAGGAGGAAACCGGGACGGAAAAGAGTTCCGAGGCATTCTCACACGGTGGTGGCGCGGCCAAGGGTGGGCCCGCGCCACCCCTGTGTGAGACCCACACGGACTTCTTTTTCTCCTCGTTTTCATCTCGTGATTTTTCATATTTATGAAGAACAGCAAAATTATTAAAGGAAGAGATTTTCGTGAAACTTTTCTGACTAGAACTGTTACCTATTTGAAAGCGAACTCTGCAGGTTCCTGCAGTTTGTCTTGGATGTAATCTTCCGGAGAAATTGTTTCAATAACATCAACGTCTTCATTATAAGAATCTCCAGAAATATAATGTTTGAGTCTTTGCCCATTCACCACTTGTGTAGAATCATCTTTCAATGAAGCAATCTTAATAGCACCTAAGCGGTACACTTCCACAATAACAAATGGTCCTTCCCATTTAGAAAGTAATTTACCTGCAAAAAATCTGAGACGAGACCTATACAATAGTACTTTCTCACCAACATGAAACTCTCTCTTAAGAATTCTCTTATCATGCCATTGCTTGACTTTCTCCTTGAAAAGTCTGGCATTCTCATACGCTTCGTTTCTCCACTCATCTAGAGAACTCAAATCTAACAACCTCTTTTCACCAGCTAGTTTAAAATCTCTATTAAGCTCTCTCACTGCCCAAAAAGCTTTGTGTTCTAATTCTAAAGGCAAGTGACACGCTTTTCCGTAAACCATCTTATAAGGAGACATACCCATGGGGTTCTTATAAGCAGTTCTATAGGCCCATAAAGCGTCATTTAACTTACTAGCCCAGTTTTTCCTAGATCTACTAACAGTCTTCTGCAAGATAGACTTGATCTCTCTATTTGAAAGTTCTACCTGCCCACTAGTTTGGGGATGATAAGCAGAAGCAATTCTATGATTGACATCATACTTAGCAAGAGTCTTTCTAAAACTACCGTGAATAAAATGCGAACCTCCGTCAGTCATAAGATATCTAGGCACTCCGAACCTAGGAAAAATAACATCTTTAAGCATTTTTAACGAAGTCTCACCATCGGCACTCTTTGTAGGTATGGCTTCTACCCATTTAGTAACATAATCTACAGCAACAAGTATATGGGTATAGCCTTTTGAAGGAGGAAAAGGACCCATAAAGTCAAATCCCCAACAATCAAACGGTTCAATAACAAGAGTGTAGTTCATAGGCATCTCATTGTGTCTAGAAATATTACCAACTCTTTGACATTCATCGCAAGATAAAACGTACCTTCTGGCATCCTTAAAGAGGGTTGGCCAATAAAAACCTGATTGTAGAACCTTCTGTGCAGTCCTATCTCCAGCATGATGCCCTCCGTAAGCACTGCTATGGCATTTCCTTAATATCTCTTGTTGCTCATATTCTGGTACGCATCTTCTCATGATACCATCAACTCCTTCTTTATATAAATGTGGGTCATCCCAAAAATAGTGCCTCAAATCATAAAAGAATTTCCTTCTTTGCTGAGCTGTAAAGGTTGGAGGCAAATACTTGGAAACAATAAAGTTAGCATAATCAGCATACCAGGGAAGGTCTCGTGAAGTTGCATTAATTGTAGCCAACTGTTCATTTGGAAAACTATCATTAACAGGAATAGGATCAAAAGAAATATTTTCCAATCTAGACAAGTTGTCAGCCACAGGATTTTCAGCACCTTTCCTATCTACGATATGCAAATCAAACTCTTGTAAAAGCAACACCCATCTAATAAGCCTAGGCTTAGCATCCTTCTTAGTCATAAGATATCTAATAGCAGCGTGATCAGTATGAATAGTAACTTTAGAATCAACAATGTAAGATCTAAACTTATCACAAGCAAAAACAACAGCAAGAAACTCTTTCTCAGTAGTAGCATAATTCTTCTGAGCAGCATCAAGAGTCTTACTAGCATAATGAATAACATTCAACTTATTATCTACGCGCTGTCCTAGAACAGCACCAACAGCAAAATCACTAGCATCACACATAATTTCAAAAGGTAAATTCCAATCAGGTGGTTGAACAATAGGAGCAGTGGTTAAAGCCTTCTTAAGAGTTTCAAAAGCTTCTTTACAATCATCATCAAAGACAAATGGTACATCCTTTTGAAGAAGATTAGTAAGAGGCTTTGAAATCTTAGAGAAATCTTTAATAAACCTCCTATAGAAACCAGCATGACCTAGAATACTACGTATACCTTTAACATCTCTTGGACATGGCATTTTCTCGATTGCCTCCACTTTTGCTCTGTCAACTTCAATACCTCTTTCAGAGATTTTATGTCCAAGGACAATTCCTTCATTTACCATAAAGTGGCATCTTCTCCCAATTAAGAACAAGGTTAGTTTCTTCGCACCTCTGCAAAACTTTATCAAGGTTGTGCAACATTATCAAAAGAAGTTCCATAGACGGAGAAATCGTCCATGAAGACCTCCACAATTTCTTCACAAAAACCATGAAAAATAGCAGACATACATCTTTGAAAAGTAGCAGGAGCATTGCATAAACCAAACTGGCATACGTCTATAAGCATAAGTTCCATAAGGACAAGTAAAAGTGGTTTTCTCTTGATCATCTTCTTAACAGCAATTTGAGAAAAACCAGAGTAACCATCAAGGAAACAAAAATGAGTCTTCTTAGACAACCTTTCTAGCATTTGATCTATAAACGGTAAAGGGTAATGATCCTTCTTAGTAACTTTGTTTACCTTCCTATAATCAATGCACATTCTATAACCAACAACTACCCTTTGAGGAATAAGCTCGTTATTCTCATTAGGTACAACAGTCATACCTCCTTTCTTAGGAACACAATGAACAGGACTAACCCATCTACTATCAGCAATAGGGTAAATAATACCAGCATCAAGGAGCTTTAATACCTCATTTCTTACCACATCCTTCATCTTGGGAATTAGGCGGCGTTGATGCTCTACAACTGGCTTTGCATCTTTCTCCATATTAATGGCATGCTGACATAAAGTTGGAGAAATCCCTTTTAAATCATCAAGAGTATATCCCATAGCTCCTCGGTGTTTCCTCAATATCTCCAATAATCTTTCTTCTTCCTTTCCTGAAAGTTTAGAACTAATAATAAGGATATATTTTCTTATCTCAATATAAGCATATTTGAGGTCATCAGGCAAAGGTTTTAATTCAAATACAGGATCTTCTCTAGGCGGCAAAGTAGTGCCAAGATCCTCCACAGGTAGATTATGCTTGAGTAATGGTGGTTGACGAAGAAGAATATCGTCAATCTCCTCTCTTTCCTTGCTAAACACATCACTTTCGTGATCTTCCATGAATTGCTGCAAGGCATTATTAGGGGCAAGAGCAATAGAAGCAAGCTGCTCAACTCGAAAATTTTCATTAGGCGTGTCATTTTCATAAGAAGTCTTAGCAAACTTGGAAAAATTAAACTCATAAGACTCTCCATTAAACTTAGTAAAAAATTTCTCTTTCTTACAATCTATTATGGCGCCACAAGTGTTCAAAAAGGGTCTACCAAAAATAATAGGACAAGTTTCACTAGCCTCCTTACCAAGTACTAGAAAATCAGTAGGGTACTTAGTCTTACCACATAGAACTTCCACATCTCGAACAATACCAAGAGGCCAAACCGTCTCTCGGTTAGCAAGCTGAACAACCACATCAATATCTTCAAGTTCGCAAGCGCCAATCTCGTGCATGATTTCTTTATAAAGCTCTAAGGGAATAGCACTTGCACTAGCACCAATATCACATAAACCATAATAGCAATGATCTCCAATCCTGACAGAAATAACAGGAACACTTGCTTTCCTGTGCTTTTTAGGATGCGAGAGAATGTTAGAAGCATCTTCACAAAAAAGAATATATTCATCTCCTACATCTTTAGTAACAAGATCTTTCAGTATAGCAACAGGAGACTTAATAGTAATTTGCTCATCAGGCTCTGCAGCTCTCTTAGTACTTTTATTAGACACACTTACCAAAGTAGAATACTTTTTTACCTTAGAGGGAAAGGTGTCTTCTCAATATAAGGTTCAGGAATGATGCTATCAACCGTGCAAACTTCTGTAGCTGCAGCAGGTATATGACTAATAGAATCTTTGTAAGGCGCATGATATTTGTTCCAATCTCTCTTTGGAACATCAATATAAGAGGCAAAGGCCTTAAGACAATTAGCAAGTATTTGGGAATCAAGACCATAAGCAGAGCTAACATTATGAAAGTCTTCAGTTCCCATAAAAGATTTAATGCATTCATAATCATAGTTTATACCTGACTTCCTACCTTTGTCGTTTTCCCAACCTTCGGCATTCTTTTTACGGTCAAGAAGTTTCCACTTGGCATCTTCTTTCATATGAGTGAATGATCCAAAACAAGAAGCATCCAAATAATCCTTATCAGGAAGAGTAAGCCTCGCATAAAAATTATCAATAACGATATTATTGGGGAGCTCATGAATGGGGCATTTGAGCATCAGTAACTTAATCTCCCCCACGCTTGGGCAATACTCTCTCCATCATGAGGCCAAAAATTATATATCTTGTTACGGTCTTTATGAATTTCACTTGGAGGATAAAACTTGGAATAAAAGAGGGGCACAATATCCTCCCATGCCATAGATGGACCATCTTGGAGTAGTCGATACCACTCTTCAGCTCTGCCTTTCAATGATATAGAGAATAATTTCTTCTTGACTTGGCTTGGTGAAATACCTGCACATCTGAACAACTCACATAATTCATGTATAAATAATAAGTGATCACCCGGATGGACAGTTCCATCTCCTGAATAGCAGTTATCCATAATACGCCCAACAATTTTCATAGGTATTTTAAAAGGATCAATTTCAGCAGGCGGTGGCGGTGGTGGTTCCTCCGCATGTGCAGCAGTAGTAGCATGAGTGTTTCCAAATAGGAAACCAAATGGAGAGTTCTCCATAGCAGAATAAAAATAAAAGACAAAATAAAACAATACTCACAGCGACGGTTACCTTTACCAATTCCACTCTTCAATAGCGCTACACTCCCCGGCAACGGCGCCAGAAAATAGTCTTGATGACCCACAAGTATAGGGGGTGTATCGTAGTACTTTCGATAAATAAGAGTGTCGAACCCAACGAGGAGCAGAAGGTGTTGATGAGCAGTCTTGATCAAGGAATCACTGTAAATACTAGCAAACAGGTTTTCAGGAGTATTTGGTAATACGAGTAAATTAAGTGCGAGTAAATAAAAGACAGTAGTAACAATTGCAGCAAGTGGCCCAATCCTTTATTCAGCAAAGGAAAGCCGGTTGTGTTCTTATAATAACCAAACGTTCTCGAGGACACACGGGAGGTTTCTGTCAAGAGCTTTCGCTTCATAGAGCCAATGATATTTATTGATTTGGTAAGTGTTATGGGGGTGAACCTGTGCTAGCCACTACCCTTACTAGGATAAATACACACTTGTGATTATACCCCTTGCAAGCATCCGCAAATACAAGTAAGTAATTAAGATAAATCTAACCACAGCCTTAAACTCTAGGATCCTACGCTCCCTGGTGCAATGGTTTACCAACGGAGGTTTAGGTTTCTGTCACTCCAGCAACCCCACAATCGGTAGCCAAATACACAATGCATCTCACTAGGCCCATAAATGGTGAAGTATCATGTAGTCGACGTTCACATGACACCACTAGTGAAATAGCACCACAACAATATCAAACCTTTAAATATTTCTCAACAATAATTCACTACTAACATCTTGACTTCTCCCATGTCCTCAAGAACTAAACGAACTACTCACAAGACATCATATGGATCATGATCAGAGGTGAAATAATGGTGAATAACAATCTAGACATAAATCTTAACTCAACGGTTCCACTCAATAGCATCAACTACAAGAGTAATCAACACCGGGAAAGTTTCCCCTATGAATATAACAAGATCCAACTCAAGATGTTACAGCGGGATGGCGAGGTGATGGTGGAGATGAAGGTGCTGGTGATGGAGATGGTGATGATGACGATCCCGATGAAGTCCGGTGCGATGGTGATGACGATGGCGATGATCTCCCCTCTCCGGGAAGGAATTTCCCCGGCAGATTTCTCTCTGCCGGAGAGCTTTTTCTCTCTGGTCTTCTCCGCCCTGCAGAGGCGGCTGTGTCTAACTCTCGACCCCCTCTCTCACTTAGGTTTTCGGGGACGAAGATGTACGCAAAAGGGCGATGGCAGAAGTGGGCCAGGGCGACCTCACGTGGGCCCCGCGCGGCCAGGGGGCTGGCCGCGCCGCCCACGTGTGAGGGCACCTCCTTGCCCCTCTCGTCTCCTCCTTCTGGCTCCGTGAGTCTTCTGGGAAATTATAATTTCTGGGTATTTTTCTGGAATTTTCCTGATCTTCAAAATATGGTCTTCTGATGGTCCTTTTTCTAGCAGAATCCTGACTCCGGTAGCATCTCCTCCGATGATCATCAAACATGTGAAAACAAAGGAAATAACATAAGTATCATATCTAAATATGAAATATATCAATGAATAACAGTAAATTATGATACAAAATAGTGATGCAAATTGGACGTATCAAAGTTTTATAACCTTCAAAAATTATGGTACTTACTGGCTTTGAGCTCTCATTGCCCCCATCATAAGCATCTTGAATGGTTAAAGTTAATGCGAGAACAATTATGATGCATATGCTTGACAAATCATAAGTTGAAAACCTCGTGTCCCGTGAATACGAGTACCCAAACCTCATGCTACTTTACTTAGAGTCCCAAGCAAGGCTCTTGTCATTGTAAATATACATGTATCATTGAAAACCGCCAACGGGGTACCTCCGTGCCCGATGACATGGAACAAGCCCACATCAAAATGACAGGACAAGCAGACAATGAACACCTTGACATCTCTTTTATTTGCCATTTGTTTAGCTTTTTATTGTGAGATGCGTCATCGAATGTTCACCATGGGTATGCTGCAAATTTCCACCATGAATTATGCATGGCTTAGATTAGCAGCCCGGCGTTTCCCTAACACATATACAAACTCCATGATCCCCATAAGATTCCCAATTCATTTCACACCGCGGGCATCCATAAACAAAAGATCACGGTATCAACTCAAATAAGAAGTGCAATGGTGAAAGCTTGCCCATGACTGCATGGCTGGGCTAGTCTCCAACTTACAACTTGCAAGCATAACAACTCAACATAAGAGACCACAATGTCAAATTTTTAAGAACAGGAAAAAGTAAAGTGTGCCTTTCGGTTCGTGAGAGCTTTACTGATCGAATTTCGCATAAGACTTGTAAGAGTTTAATTTGAAGAGAAAATAAAAGCAAGTCAAATTTACTTGGAATAGCAAATTGCTAGTAGGTATGTATGGTGAACACTTTGGCAAACTTGGTTTTTAGAAGTTGGATGCACGAGTAGAGCTCATATTCAATACAAGGCGAGGGCTAGCAAAAGACTAGGAGCGACCAACTAAGAGAGCAATAATGGCCATAATCATGCAAAGCGACAAAAAAAGAAGCATAAGATGGCATCAAAAGTCAAAAACTAAATGATCATGAAGGCTATTGGCGACTTTGTAAGAGTCTAACATGTGTGAGCATGCGCCAAGTCAACCAAATAAAGCATCAAGGAGAAAACCAAAATAATGCTTCTAAATAATTAAAACAACGCATGATTTTTTCAAAGGCTCATTAAGCAATCTCAGTTATTTGAGACAAGTCATGCTATAGCAAAACCACTAAGCATACTATCAAAAAGACATCAAGCATGACATGGAAAAGCCTAAGCCGCAGTCTACACAAGCTCCTTCTTGTACCACTATTTTGCACAAAGCTTTTTCTCTTTTCCAACACCATTTAATTTTTTTTATAAAAACCTCTTTTGATGAAAACCAATAAAGATCAGAGGAAAAAATACACCTTGATGAAGAGATATGACAAGGTCTAAACACAAATCAAGGTGAAAACGAAAACCAAAAGCAGTAGCAGCAAAAGAAGAACACTCGATTTTTAATAAGAGTGAAAACTAGAGCGTGCTTTGCAAATGAAAACGAGTACATCTCCACCAAAGGAAATTTGTTGGGGTCCAACCATTTATTGCAGCAAACAAAACAAACTAACAAAGAAAACTAAAACAACTGACGCTCCAAGAAAAACACATAGTGCATGAAGAAATAAAATAATAGTGTTTTGAAAGGTGACCTGATTTTTGCCGATGAAGAAGGGGTGCCTCGGGGGCATCCCCAAGCTTTGACATTTGTACTTCTTGGATATTTCTTAGGGTGATGCATGGGCATCCCCAAGATTGAGCTTTTTCCATTCTTCAACTCATCTCATCATTCTCCAATCCCTACACTTGAAAACTTCCTTCATACAAAACTAAACACAAATCTATTAGCAACATTAGTGTAGCATAACATATAATCAACCTCTTTTTGCTTTAGGTTTCAACCCAAAACCACCACATATATAGCAAATACTACTGTAGCAACTTCCCCAAAAGTTCCGTGATCAAAAGAACTCAAAAGAAAGCGATAAAGCGGCAAACACAAATATTGGCAGAAATCTGTCAAAATAGAACAGCTGACAAAGGCCGAATTTTTTAGGGGTTTTATGTTGCTCAAATCAAAAAGTGTTCAACTAACGAAAGTTTGGATTTAACCTGGGGCATATGCACAAGAAATCGCAGGTCCAAAAGATATACAGAGAATTTATACGAATTTTTACGGTGCAGCACCAAAAACAGTTTCAGGACAGCAACATCCCCAAATCTTTACCTCACTCAAATTAGAGGCTTCTCTTGGCACAACAATGAAATAAAAAGGATAAGGAGCGGTCATTACAGTAGTAATGACTTCCAAGACTCTAATAAAATAAAAAGTACTGAAAATAAAATATTGGGTTATCTCCCAAGAGTGCTTTTCTTTAACGCCTTTGAGCTAGGCTCAGTAATTTGAGAAGATGCTAAAATAAGAAATATGAATTGAAGCAAAAGAGAGCATCAGGGAGCAAATATAAAACACATTTAAGTCTAACCCACTTCCTATGCATAGGAATCTTGTAAGAAAATAAATTAAAGAAACATATAGTAACAAGTATGGGTAGATAAAACAAGAGCAACTTCAGAACTTTCAATATAAAGAGAGGTGTTTTAGTAACATGAGAATTCCAAGAACCATATTTTCCACTCTCATAGTAATTTTCAGTAGCATCAAGAACAAAATCAACAATATAAATATCACACTCATCCTCCTTTGTTAAGCATGGAGGGCTATCAAATAAGGTATTAGTTAAAGAGTTACTCTTATTGGGAGGTAGACATGGGTAGCTCCATTCTTCCTCCTCTTGGTCATCACTCTCCTCCTCTTTTTCATCCAGTGAGCTTCCAGTTTCAGCAATTTCTTCTTCCATAGGCTCCTTTATGGCATTAGTCTCTTCCGTTGGAGGGCATCTATTAAGATATTTAAGAATATAGCCATTTCCTTCCTTGTAATTATCAAAGCAAAATGTGAGTATATCATAAACCTCATATTTATAAGGTGCATCATTAGTATTTTCAAGCAAATAAGCAAGTTCGAATGCACCCTTCCAAGCAATAAATTCTTCAATTTGTTCCACATCATAAAAGTCATAATTTCCATTAATATAAGAAGATATGGTAACATCATTATTATACTCACATTGAAAAGGGAGGTGTTATACCTCCTACAGCAACAAGATCTATCAAAGCAATAAGTAACATTATAAGTAGAGCACACATTTCTAGCAATGATATACAATCTATTGATTTGTTCCCATAAGTGTTTCCCTTTTTGTGACAAGCGGTGTTCCTCATAATAATTTTGTTGCTCTTTCGTGAACCCACCTTGCCAAAAAGATTTAGTTTCAAAGAAACCAACCATTGATAGAAAGCATGATAAAGTAAGACAAGTAAAAATAACAACTAATAGGAAACTAATTTTTTTTGGGTTTTTTGATATAAAACGATGCAGGTAAAATAAATAAAGTAAAGCAAAACAATAACAAAGTAAAGTATGTGTGTGCGAAAAACTCCCCTTGCAGAGGTCTTCCACTCTTCCCCGGCAACGGCGCCAGAAAAAGAGCTTGATGCGACCGAGTTGATGAAGTAAATAACCGGCCCGTTGGGAACCCCAAGAGGAAGGTGTGATGAATATAGCAGCAAGATTTTTCCTCAGTTAAGAAACCAAGGTTATGTCGATCAGGAGAAGAGCAGACAATTACGACTGAAGGTGATGCTTGCTAGTTTGCGACAGCTTCGGACAATTTATATATGGCGCCTCGTCCAAGCTTTGCTTGCTAGCTACAACGCGGAACCTGCACACAACACAACCAAATACTTTGTTCCCAACTTGCGATGAGGTTGTTAATCTCACCGGTTTGCTTGAAACAAAGGGTATGAGCGTATCGAGTGGAAAACAGTAGAAGTATGCGAGTAAAGTAAACAGTGCGAGTAAAGTAAACAGGTGATAGCAATATGATGGAAATCGGACCGAGGTCCACAGTTCACTAGTGGTGTCTCTCCATAAGATAAATAACACATGCTGGGTAAACAAATTATAGTTGGGCAATTGATAGAATAAAGTTAAACGTGATATGTCAAGAAGATCACTATGAGATTCACTCTGGGCATTACAACAAAATACATAGACCGCCATCCAACTGCATCTATGACTAATAATCCACTCATGGGGATATCGTCCGAACATCCCATGAGTATTAAGTTGCGAACAACAGATAATTGCATTAAGCAAAGTGTGTAATGTAAACAAAGCATATGCCCTTGAGCATATGAATGTTGTTTTCTCCCTAGTAGCAACAGCACATCTACAACCTTAAGGGTTTCTGTCACTCCCCCAGATTAAATAGAGGCATGAACCCACTATCGAGCATAAATACCCCCTCTTGGAGTCACTAGCAACTACTCGGCCAAGATAGCTACTAACAACGGAGAGCATGCAAGATCATAAACAACATAGAGATAACAAAAGATATATTTTAGTATAGCAACTCAATCATAACACCAATATTCATCGGATCCCAATAAACCAAACATGTAGAATTACATAACGGTGATCTTAATCATGTAGGGCAGCTCATGAGATCTAAACATGAAGCACATGGTGGAGAAGACAACCATCTTGCTACTGCTATGGACCCATAGTCCAAGGAAGACTACTCACTCATCGCTCCGGAGGCAAGCATGGCGATGAAGAAGACCTCCGGTGGCGATTCCCCTCTCCGGCAGGGTGCCGGGAAGAGCTTCTGGACCCTCCCAATCTCGGGTCGATGACGGCGGCGGATCACGATGTGTTTCTGGAAAATTGATCGGGTACTTAGGTTTTTTCCGTCGGGGGGTCTTTATAGGCGAAGGGGCGATGTCAGAGGTGCCCTGGCTGCGCCGGCCTGGCATGTGGGGCCCCTGTGGCTCCCCTCCTACTCCTCTTCGGATCTCTGGAAGCTTCTGGGTAAAATAAGACTTCAGGAACTTGTTTTGTCCAATTCCGAGAATATTTCCTGTGTATCACTTCTGAAACACAAAAACAGCAGAAAACAGGGAACTGACACTGTGGCGACTTGTTAATAGGTTAGTTCCGGAAAATGCATAAAAGTGCCACGAAGTGTAATGAAACATTGGGCAAATGGTGTAAAAACAAGCATGGAGCATCAAAAATTATAGATACGTTGGAGACGTATCAGCCGCTCTCACTACCCGTCTGCCATCGGCCTCCTCTCCCTGCACGTGGCCAGCCATGGCAGTGCGGCGGTGGCCATCTTGAAGTCCGGTTGCCACTGCTTGGCCTGGCTATATGAGGGGATCCGCCTCGAGGCTGATGATCTCGCCAGGGCCAAGGGTAGCTTCGCGCGCCAGCCGCCATCTCCACAGGGAGCAGAGGAATGAGGGTCGGGGCCGCCACACGTGCTCGTAGGTAGCCGCACATCCGCTACAGTGAATTAGAGAGTGCGGGTTGATTTCTAAGATCTTGAGGGGCCAAATTGCAATCCTGCGTGATGTACCTACCACCGGGTTTTAAAACTATAGTACTCTGATATCTCATATTAAATTGGTCAAATTAATAACGTAGGGATACACGTAGATTTGTTCTGCTCTTTGCGTTAGTTTGTTTTGATTCTAGTGACAATGGATGCCTCCTACAGCAATATGCTAAGAGCATTCACTATGTTGTCCACAAAAGCTATCTATAAGCAAAAAGTACTTTATAAGATGTCCATATACATAGTGGAGCTTGTTTATAAGAAAATTTTCTTATGGATGATCCATAAGCTTGTGGGTTATTCATAAGTAATAAACAATTATTTTACTTTCTTCCCTCTCTCTTGCATGTGTGTATTTTTAACAGACGTGGGTTCCAGCTTGTGAAAAAGTTGACCTTATATATTGTAGCTATTTTCATAAGCTATGTGAGTCCCATCTTATAGCAAAACTTAACCTTATATATAGTTGATTCCCTAAGAGCTCTAAGCTCTCTGGACGTTCAGCGTCTCAGGTCGATCAAGGTCGATGTCGTGGGCCCCACTGCAGGGAAGTGGCGCGCTTGGCTGTCATTGGCCCATCCCACTGCTTTATATTCAACTACGCCGTCATTTTCCCCATATGTCTGCTCACCTCCCCCATCAGTTCTCCCAGTGGCCGTCAGCACCCATCTGCTTGCATTGACTCGAAACATATACAAGAATTGTTGTCTCGCTGGAGGTAGCCTATGGTGATATTGATGCTCAAGTTGCTCTACATGCACAAGATAATCCATGTCGTTCTCCTTGATGGGATTTACTGCGCCGCCTTGCACCTTTGTGACGGATGGTGCTGCTTCTTCGTTAATATCTGGATGTACGGTTCTAGCAGACTAGCGCCTAGGACGTGGAACGGCAGATGCAAGATAGTTCCTCTATTTGTTTGTTAGATTATGTCACATTGGGTATTGATACGAGGCTTGGGCGCATGCAGATATTGATCAAACTAGTTGAATGCTCGTGCGTTGCTACGACCTCTGTAAAAAGTAGTCTAATATAACATGGGCATCTCGCTGCATGGGCTCACCATTGTGTAGTTATGCCCGGTTCTTCATATGAACATGCCCATCGCCTCATGCTAGAGCACCTCTCAAGCATGCTCCGACCCTCTATGGACTCCAGGAACTTCAACATCGATGTGTCACCCTTGGCGAGCCTGGCTTGATGACTTTGATTTTGGTCATCCTCCACACGAACTGGAGGACCTCCTCGTTAGTCATCGGCACGGCGCTGCAGTAGTTGACGATAGACCATTGACCTAGGTTTCTTTCCGCCGAGGAAGTCTGTAGACGTCCTTCTTCCACATGTTGTACCCCAGAGCGTCCACCAAGCACGATATCCTCAACAATGGAGAAGCTAGAGGGATGACCGTGCAGATGGTCGAGGTGGATGGTAGCATGTAGAGCATAGCGTCCAATGACACCTTCCAAGAAACGTCTGGCAAGACGCAAAACAGAAACATCAAAAACAACAATCATGGGACAGCATAACATTGTCGAACAGACAATCATATTTTTTTAATTAGTACGTTGTCGCATTGTATTTCAATTTTCAAAATGAATTGTCGCCATATTTTTTTTTCAAAATGAGCGAACATACGCATTGAAATGCATCCAGATATACATGTATTTGGACCAAACTGGATCAATGTTTCGACAATTAATTAGGATGAGGATACAGTTTTCTTTACAACCTATAACTGAATTTGCTTCACGTTGTCATAATTAATTTGGAAGCTCAATTCTGTCTTCAAGATATGTGAACTCTTGCGCACAGATTTGGCCAACTTAAACTTGGATCAATTGTATGTATTAGTCAACATACAGTCTAGCAGCTCAAGCCAGGAAATAGGTTACAGTCCTCATCTACTTTGTCCTTAAAGCATCTCCAACAAATACGGTATTTTAGCGCACTGCAAAAATGAGATATAGCGCGCTGGATGGTTTGCGCGCGCTATTTTACCGCGGCCTTTTCCAGAAGCTGCAAACGCGTGCGCAAAAAATGCAGCGCGGGAATATGCCCTCGCCAGGCCCACGATAACCGTGTGCACACATATTTCATATTTCACAAAGATCTAGAAAATGCATAAAAAGGGTTTTCGATGAACAGATAATAACAAGCAACAGAAATTAAACTGTGTGCTACCTAAACTACGCGCTGCGCTACTCATCGTCGGTGGTGGTCTCGTCGGAGTCCGTCCACATGTCGTCCCACCTTGGGTCATCGTCGGGGATCATCTGCGGGCCGTCGATCTGTGCCATGATGAAGGCCTTGCGCCGGTGGCGGTCCGTGCGCGCCGCCCTCCTCTCGGTCCTCTTCGCCGCGTAGAACTCGACCTCCGCCTGGACGTCGTGCAGGAAGAGGCGCCGCCACTCCGCCATGGAGCGCTCGTCGTGCTCGGTGATGGCGAGGAGCCACTGCACCGCGTGGTGACGGTGGTGGTCCTCCTCCATGACGAGAGCGGGCTGCGGCGCGAGCAACTCCGCCTCCGCGAGACTCTCCGTCTCGGGGAAGTTCATCTCGCGACGCGGGCGGCCGACGCGCCACGCCGCCACGTCGTACACGCGGGCGGCCTCCTCCGGTGACTCGTACGTGCCGAGGGTGAGGCGGAAGCCGCCGGCGCGCAGCTCAGCGTAGAACGTCCCGTTCGGGCGCGGACGGACGCTGCAGAAGCCCGAGGCGGAGCGGCGGCCTGGTGGCGCGTGGCGAGGAAGAGGATGCAGTGCGGCGCGCGCGTGGCGAGGAAGGGGAAGAGGGAGAGGGCGCTGAACGTTCTGGATGCGCACGCGTGGCGGTTGGGCGCGAGCGCCGCGTGGCTTTTGTAGCGCGCGCTGTACTCCGCGCGGTAGATTTGCCGCTCTAGATAGCGTAAGAGCACGCGCGCGACAAATTATTGAGCGCGCGCGCTTTTTTCGCGCGTCTACTGGAGGAGAATCGAGCGCACGCACTGCAAAAAAGCAGTTCATCTGCTGGAGATGCTCTTAAGAAGTCCCTGTCACAATTTACGAAAGTTTTAATCAATTTGCACTTTCAGCAGACACTGAAAGTTCCACATCCCCGCTCATTGAGGAAGTGGCAGGCGTCATCGAGAATTTCAGCAAGATTCAGTAGAAAGAGTGCGGCCAAGTCTTCCCTGCACGCCCGTACATATTAGTTTCAGTACAAGTTCAGCAAAAGTAACAGCCGTGAGGCCAAATCACTGAATCACACCCACTTTAGATGTTCCAACCGTGAGAAATGAAGATGAGGAATCAATGGAGGATACTGGTGAAGCAAAGGAGCTCGTCTCCCTCTAGCTCGTCTTCCGGCCAAGCCGAGCGCCTCCCGACGGCCTCATCGCGTCGGTCGCCTTTCCGCTGACCTCCGCCTCCCTGGCCACAGCAGCTCCGCCGCCGCTTGGCCCCTCCACGAGCATGACTGCCTTCGCCCCTGCTGCTTCTCTGATTTAACGGCGCCGAGCATCTCCATCTGTGACGGCAAGCTCTGCCTCTTCTAGACATCCGTGAAGCATGACCGCCTTCTCTCTTGATGCTTCTCCGATTTAACGGTACCGAGCACCTCCACCTCGGCAAGCTCTGCCTATTCCCGACATCCGCGACCCCCGCCTCTGCTCCAGCGCATCCTCGGTGTCGCCATCACGAACGGACCTAGGCGATGACGCGCGAGAGGTCCACTGTGGCGCGGTTCCTCGTGTCTTCGCTATCGGAGATGCCTCCGGCTTGCCGCGTGATTTCGCCGACTGCGCGCCGTTTCTTCATCCCCTGAGCCATGCTACTTGGTGATGGCGCCAGAAAGGAGGCTGCTGGCGTGGAGCAATAAGTTCTTGTGCGTGGTGAATGACCAGCCCGTTGGGAACCCCAAGAGGAAGGTATGATGAGTGTAGCAGCAAGTTTTCCCTCAGTTAAGATACCAAGGTTTATCGATCAGGAGAGGAGAGACAATAACGACTGAAGGTGTTTGTGGAACCTGCACACACACAGACAAATACTTTGTTCCCAACTTGCGATGAGGTTGTCAATCTCACCGGTTTGCTTGAAACAAAGGTTATGAGCGTATCGAGTGGAAAACAATATAGTATGCGAGTAAAGTAAACATTGCGGGAAAAGTAAACAGGTGATTGCAATATGATGTAAATAGGACCAGGGTCCACAGTTCACTAGTGGTGTCTCTCCATAGATAAAATAACATGCTGGGTAAACAAATTACAGTTGGGCAATTGATAGAATAGAGCTAACGTGATATGTCAAAAAGATCACTATGAGATTTACTCTGGGCATTACAACAAAATACATAGACCGCCATCCAACTGCATCTATGACTAATAATCCACCCCCGGGGATATCATCCGAACACCCTAGAAGTATTAAGTTGCGAACAACAGATAATTGCATTAAGCAAAGTGTGTAATGTAAACAAAGCATATGCCCTTGAGCATATGAATGTTGTTTTCTCCCTAGTAGCAACAGCACATCTACCACCTTAGAGGTTTCTGTCACTCCCCCAGGTGAAATAGAGGCATGAACCCACTATCGAGCATAAATACCCCCTCTTGGAGTCACTAGCAACTACTCGGCCAAGATAGCTACTAACAACGGAGAGCATGCAAGATCATAAACAACATAGAGATAACAAAAGATATAATTCAGTACAACAACTTAATCATAAACACCAATATTCATCGGATCCCAACAAACCAACATCATAGAATTACATAACGGTGATCTCAATCATGTATGGCAGCTCATGAGATCTAAACATGAAGCACATGGTGGAGAAGACAACCATCTAGCTACTGCTATGGACCCATAGTCCAAGGTAGACTACTCACTCATCGCTCCGGAGGCAATCATGGCGATGAAGGAGACCTCCGGTGGCGATTCCCCTCTCCGGCAGGGTGCCGGGAAGAGCTTCTGGACCCTCTCGATCTTTGGGTCGACGGCGGCGGCGGATCGTGATGTATTCTGGAAAACTGATCGGGCCTTAGGTTTTTCTCGTCAGGGGGTATATGTAGGCGAAGGGGCGATGTCAGAGGATGGACCACGGCCCCTCACACGGGCCTGGCGCGGCCAGGGGGGTGGCCGCGCCGCCCCTGTGTGTGGGGGCCACGTGGCCCCCCTCCGTCAGGTCTTCGGATGTTTGGGAGCCTCCCCGTGATATAAGTCTTCAGGAACTTGTTTCGTCCAATTCCGAGAATATTTCCTGTGTATCACTTCTGAAACACAAAAACAGCAGAAAACAGGAAACTGGCACTGTGGCACTTCGTTAATAGGTTAGTTCCGGAAAATGCATAAAAATGCCACTAAGTGTAACGAAACAATAGGCAAATGGTGTAAAAACAAGCATGGAGCATCAAAAATTATAGATACGTTTGAGACGTATCAAGCATCCTGATACGTCTCAAACGTATCTATAATTTTTGATGCTCCATGCTTTGTTTTACACCATTTGCCTATTGTTTCGTTACACTTAGTGGCATTTTTATACGCTTTCCGGAACTAACCTATTAACGAAGTGCCATAGTGCCAGTTTCCTGTTTTCTGCTGTTTTTGTGTTTCAGAAGTGATACACAGGAAATATTCTCGGAATTGGACGAAACAAGTTCCAGAAGTCATATTTCATCGGGGAGCTTCCAAACATCCGAAGGAGAGTAGGAGACGGAGGACCAGGGGGCCACACACAGGGGTGGCGCGGCCTACCCCTGGCCCGCGCCACCTATGTGTGAGGCCACCTGGGGCCTCCTCTGACATCGCCCCTTCGCCTACATATACCCCCTGACGAGAAAAACCTAAGGGCCCGATCAGTTTTCCAGAATACATCGCGATCCGCCGCCGCCGTCGACCCGAAGATCGGGAGGGTCCAGAAGCTCTTCCCGGCACCCTGCCGGAGAGGGGAATCGCCACCGGAGGTCTCCTTCATCGCCATGATTGCCTCCGGAGCGATGAGTGAGTAGTCTACCTTGGACTATGGGTCCATAGCAGTAGCTAGATGGTTGTCTTCTCCACCATGTGCTTCATGTTTAGATCTCATGAGCTGCCCTACATGATTGAGATCACTGTTATGTAATACTATGATGTTGGTTTGTTGGGATCCGATGAATATTGGTGTTTATGATTAAGTTGTTGTACTGAATTTTATCTTATGTTATCTCTATGATGTTTATGATCTTGCATGCTCTCCGTTGTTAGTAGCTATCTTGGCCGAGTAGTTGCTAGTGACTCCAAGAGGGGGTATTTATGCTCGATAGTGGGTTCATGCCTCTATTTCACCTGGGGGAGTGACAGAAACCTCTAAGGTGGTAGATGTGCTGTTGCTACTAGGGAGAAAACAATATTCATATGCTCGAGGGCATATGCTTTGTTTACATTACACACTTTGCTTAATGCAATTATCTGTTGTTCGCAACTTAATACTTATAGGGTGTTCGGATGATATCCCCGGGGGTGGATTATTAGTCATAGATGCAGTTGGATGGCGGTCTATGTATTTTGTTGTAATGCCCAGAGTAAATCTCATAGTGATCTTTTTGACATATCACGTTAGCTCTATTCTATCAATTGCCCAACTGTAATTTGTTTACCCAGCATGTTATTTTATCTATGGAGAGACACCACTAGTGAACTGTGGACCCCGGTCCTATTTTAATCATATTGCAATCAACTGTTTACTATTCCCACACTGTTTACTTTACTAGCATATTACTACTGTTTTCCACTCGATACACTCATAACCTTTGTTTCAAGCAAACCGGTGAGATTGACAACCTCATCGCAAGTTGGGAACAAAGTATTTGTTTGTGTGTGTGCAGGTTCCACAAACACCTTCAGTCGTCACCGTCTCCCTTCTCCTGAACGATAAACCTTGGTTTCTTAACTGAGGGAAAACTAGCCGCTACACTCATCATACCTTCCTCTTGGGGTTCCCAACGGGCTGGTCAAGCACCACGCACAAGGACGTCTGTTCCCACGTCAACTTGGCATCAGCTAATTTCCTGGCGCCATCAACCGTTCACAAGTGTAGGGATCAGCTAATTTTCTGGCGCCGTTGCCGGGGAAGGAAGAGAAGACTTCTGCGAGGGGAGTTCTTCGCACACACATTCTTTACTTTGTTATTTGTTTGCTTTACTTTATTTATTTTACTTGCATTGTTTTATATCAAAAACACAAAAAGAAATTAGTTATTTGGCTAGGCGCAGGAAAGTTGTGATGCAATCAAGTGTTTTCAATGTTTTCCAATAGGCCATTTGAAGATCTCTTTGATCCTTATCTTGAGTTAAATGCCCTGCAGGAGCCTATAGAAGAGGAAATTGCTGAAACTGAATGCTCATTAGATGAAAAAGAGGAGGAAAGTGATGATCAAGAGGAAGAAGAATGGAGCTACCCATGTTTACCTCTTAGTAACTCTTTAACTCATATCTTATTTGATAATTGTGATGATCCCAATGATTCTTTTGGAATTTCCCTTTTTGATGAAGTTTATCATGACAAACATGCTTTATGTGATACTTATATTGTGGAGTTTGTTCATGACGCTACTGAAAATTATTATGAGAGAGGAAAATATGGTTGTTGGAATTCTCATGTTACTAAAACACCTCTCTTTATATTGAAAGTTTTGAAGTTGCTCTTGTTATATCTACCCATACTTGTTACTATGTGCTTCTTTGATTTATTTTCTTACAAGATTCCTATGCATAGGAAGTGGGTTAGACTTAAATGTGTTTTACATTTGCTCCTTGATGCTCTCCTTTGCTTCAATTCATATTTGTTATGTGAGCATATTCTCAAAATTACTGCGCCTAGCTCAAAGGCGTTAAAGAAAAGCACTCTTGGGAGATAACCCAATGTTTTCTTACAGTACTTTTTCTTTTATTTGAGTCTTGGAAGTCATTACTACTGTAATGACCGCTCCTTATCTTGTTTATTTCGTTTTTGTGCCAAGAGAAGCCTCTAATTTGAGTGAGGTAAAGATTTGGGGTTATTGCTGTCCTGAAACTGTTTTCGGTGCTGCACCGTAAAAATTCGTATAAAATCTCTGTTTATCTTTTGGACCTGAAATTTCTTGTGCTTATGCCCCAGGTTATATGCAAACTTTCGTTAGTTGAACACTTTTTGATTTGAGCAACGGAAAATCCCTCAAAAATTCTTCCTTTGTCAGCTGTTCAGTTTTGACAGATTTCTGCCAATATTTGTTTTTGCCACTTTATCGCTTTCTTTTGAGTTCTTTTTGATCATGGAACTCTTGTGGAAGTTGCTACAGTAGTATATACTTTATATGTAGTGGTTTTGGGTTGAAACCTGAAGCTAAAAGAGGGTTGAATATATTTTATGCATACACTAATGTTGCTAATGGAATTGTGTTTAGTTTTGTATGAAGGAAGTTTTCAAGTGTAGGGATTGGAGAATGATGAGATGAGTTGAAGAATGGACAAAAGCTCAAGCTTGGGGATGCCCAGCACCCCAAGAAATATCCAAGAAGTACAAGCGTCAAAGCTTGGGGATGCCCCCGAGGCACCCCTTCTTCATCGGCAAAAATCAGGTCACCTTTCAAAACACTATATTTTTATTGCTTCATGCACTATGTGTTTTTCTTGGAGCGTCAGTTGTTTTAGTTTTCTTAGTTTGCTTAGTTTGTTTGTTTGCTGCAATAAATGGTTGGACCCCAACAAATTTCCTTTGGAGGAGATGTACTTGTTTTCATTTGCAAAGAATGCTCTAGTTTTCACTCTTATTTAAAATCGAGTGTTCTACTTTTTCTGCTACTGCTTTTGGTTTTCGTTTTCGCCTTGATTTGCATTCAGATCTTGTCATATCTTTTCATCAAGGTGTATTTTTGCCTCTGAACTTTATTGGTTTTCATCAAAAGAGGTATCTTTAAAATTTTCAAATGGTGTTGGAAAAGAGAAAAAGCTTTATGCAAAATAGTGGTACAAGAAGGAGCTTGTGTAGACTGTGGCTTAGGCTTTTTCATGTCATGCTTGATGTCTTTTTGATAGTATGCTTAGTGGTTTTGCTGTAGCATGACTTGTCTCAAATAACTGAGATTGCTTAATGAGCCTTTGAAAAAATCATGCGTTGTTTTTATTATATGGAAGCATTATTTTGGTTTTCTCCTTGATGCTTTATTTGGGTTGACTTGGCGCATGCTCACACATGTTAGACTCTTCCAAAGTCGCCATTAGCCTTCATGATCATTTAGTTTTTGACTTTTGATGCCATCGTATGCTTCTTTTAATGTCGCTTTGTCGCTTTGCATGATTATGACCATTATTGCTCTCTTAGTTGGTCGCTCCCAGTCTTTTGCTAGCCCTCACCTTGTACTGAGTATGAGCTCTACTCGTGTATCCAACTCCTAAAAGCCAAAGTTTTTCAAAGTGTCCACCATACATACCTACTAGCAATTTGCTATTCCAAGTAAATTTGACTTGCTTTTATATTCTCTTCAAATTAAACTCTTACCAGTGTTATGCGAAATTCGGTCAGTAAAGCTCTCACGAACCGGAAGGCACATTTTACTTTTTTCCTGTTCTAAAAATTTGACATTGTGGTCTTTTATGCTGAGTTGTTATGCTTGCAAGTTGTAAGTTGGATTCTAGCCCAGCCATGCCGTCATGGGGCAAGCTTTCAACATTGCACTTCCTATTTGAGTTGATATTGTGATCTTTTGTTTATGGATGCCCGCTGTGTGAAATGAATTGGGAATCTTGTGAGGATCATGGAGTTTTTATATGTGTTAGGGAAACGTTAGGCCGCCAATCTAAGCCATGCATAATTCATGGTGGAAATTTGCAGCATACCCATGGTGAACATTCGACGACGCATCTCACAATAAAAAGCTAAACAATATAGCAAATAAAAGTGATGCCGAGGTGTTCATTGTCTGCTTGTCCTGTCATTTTGGTGTGGGCTTGTTCCATGTCATCGGGCACGGAGGTACCCCATTGGCGGTTCTCAATGATATGCATATATTTACAATGACAAGAGCCTTGCTTGGGACTCTAAGTAAACTAGCATGGTTTGGGTACTCGTATTCACGGGACACGAGGTTTTCAACTTATGATTTGTCAAGCATATGCATCATAATTGTTCTCGCATTAACTTTAACCATTCAAGATGCTTATGATGGGGCAATGAGAGCTCAAAGCCGGTAAGTACCATAATTTTTGAAGGTTATAAAACTTGCAAACACTGCTTCCCTCTACGAAGGGCCTATCTTTTACTTTTATGTTGAGTCACCACCTTCTTTCTTTATGCACCATTAAGAGAGCATAGTTGTCATTCTTAGTGTGATATGCATTGTCCCAAGGTTCATTGATTGACTCATATTGTTGGTTTCACTTGTTCCTAAATTATTTGTATCTAGTCGCCCTCTTAAACTTGAAGGTGTCCTATGCATTTATGTTTTGCTCTCTCTGAAGGACAAGCTGAAAACCACTTGTATGTTTTTCCTTATGATTTGAACACACGTTTGACTTTCATTGTTTCATTATCATGATCTTTTGTTTGTGTTCATTTGCATGTTTACAACATGGTTGCTAAGTTCTTATTGTCATGATTATGTCTTCATGACCATGTTTAAGTTCTATTGATCCCAGCTCACCAATGCTTACATATATGATCAAGATTGTGTAGGTGCATGTCACCTCAAAAATTATTCTTTTGTTATCACTTACCTACTCGAGGACGAGCAGGAGTTAAGCTTGGGGATGCTTGATACGTCTCAAACGTATCTATAATTTTTGATGCTCCATGCTTTGTTTTACACCATTTGCCTATTGTTTCGTTACACTTAGTGGCATTTTTATACGCTTTCCGGAACTAACCTATTAACGAAGTGCCACAGTGCCAGTTTCCTGTTTTCTGCTGTTTTTGTGTTTCAGAAGTGATACACAGGAAATATTCTCGGAATTGGACGAAACAAGTTCCAGAAGTCATATTTCATCGGGGAGCTTCCAAACATCCGAAGGAGAGTAGGAGACGGAGGACCAGGGGGCCACACACAGGGGTGGCGCGGCCTACCCCTGGCCCGCGCCACCTATGTGTGAGGCCACCTGGGGCCTCCTCTGACATCGCCCCTTCGCCTACATATACCCCCTGACGAGAAAAACCTAAGGGCCCGATCAGTTTTCCAGAATACATCGCGATTCGCCGCCGCCGTCGACCCAAAGATCGGGAGGGTCCAGAAGCTCTTCCTGGCACCCTGCCGGAGAGGGGAATCGCCACCGGAGGTCTCCTTCATCGCCATGATTGCCTCCGGAGCGATGAGTGAGTAGTCTACCTTGGACTATGGGTCTATAGCAGTAGCTAGATGGTTGTCTTCTCCACCATGTGCTTCATGTTTAGATCTCATGAGCTGCCCTACATGATTGAGATCACTGTTATGTAATACTATGATGTTGGTTTGTTGGGATCCGATGAATATTGGTGTTTATGATTAAGTTGCTGTACTGAATTTTATCTTATGTTATCTCTATGATGTTTATGATCTTGCATGCTCTCCGTTGTTAGTAGCTATCTTGGCCGAGTAGTTGCTAGTGACTCCAAGAGGGGGTATTTATGCTCGATAGTGGGTTCATGCCTCTATTTCACCTGGGGGAGTGACAGAAACCTCTAAGGTGGTAGATGTGCTGTTGCTACTAGGGAGAAAACAACATTCATATGCTCGAGGGCATATGCTTTGTTTACATTACACACTTTGCTTAATGCAATTATCTGTTGTTCGCAACTTAATACTTATAGGGTGTTCGGATGATATCCCCGGGGGTGGATTATTAGTCATAGATGCAGTTGGATGGCGGTCTATGTATTTTGTTGTAATGCCCAGAGTGAATCTCATAGTGATCTTCTTGACATATCACGTTATCTTTATTCTATCAATTGCCCAACTGTAATTTGTTTACCCAGCATGTTATTTTATCTATGGAGAGACACCACTAGTGAACTGTGGACCCCGGTCCTATTTTAATCATATTGCAATCAACTATTTACTATTCCCGCACTGTTTACTTTACTAGCATATTACTACTGTTTTCCACTCGATACACTCATAACCTTTGTTTCAAGCAAACCGGTGAGATTGACAACCTCATCGCAAGTTGGGAACAAAGTATTTGTTTGTGTGTGTGCAGGTTCCACAAACACCTTCAGTCGTCACCGTCTCCCTTCTCCTGAACGATAAACCTTGGTTTCTTAACTGAGGGAAAACTAGCCGCTACACTCATCATACCTTCCTCTTGGGGTTCCCAACGGGCTGGTCAAGCACCACGCACAAGGACGTCTGTTCCCACGTCAACTTGGCATCAGCTAATTTCCTGGCGCCATCAACCGTTCACAAGTGTAGGGATCACATCCCCAAGCTTAACTCCTGCTCGTCCTCGAGTAGGTAAGTGATAACAAAAGAATAATTTTTGAGGTGACATGCACCTACACAATCTTGATCATATATGTAAGCATTGGTGAGCTGGGATCAATAGAACTTAAAACATGGGCATGAAGATATAATCATGACAATAAGAACTTAGCAACCATGTTGTAAACATGCAAATGAACACAAACAAAAGATCATGGTAATGAAACAATGAAAGTCAAACGTGTGTTCAAATCATAAGGAAAAACATACAAATGGTTTTCAGCTTGTCCTTCAAAGAGAGCAAAACATAAATGCATAGGACACCTTCAAGATTAAGAGGGCGACTAGATACAAATAATTTAAGAACAAGTGAAACCAACAATATGAATCAATCAATGAACTTTGGGACAATGCATATCACACTAAGAATGACAACTATGCTCTCTTAATGGTGCATAAAGAAAGAAGGTGGTGACTCAACATAAAAGTAAAAGAAAGGCCCTTCGCAGAGGGAAGCAGTGATTAAGCATGTGCTAGAGCTTTTCATTTTGTAAAATAGAGATAAAAAAATTGGTTTTGAGAGGTGGTTGTCTTTGTCAACGACTGGCAATGGGGTTCTTACTATCTTCCATACAAAAATAAAGCAAGTTTTTGAGAGAGAGATTGGCACTTTGGTGCTCTTTTTATAAAACTTGGCACTCCTCCCCACCTTTTTCCTTTCGCAAACCATGGCTAACCGATTCCATCGAGTGCCCACCAACATTCACATACCATGGAGGAGTGCCTTTTTTCCTTTTTTTCTCTTTTTTTCTTTTCTTTTTTGGAATAAGCAATATGGAAGATAGCAAATCCGACCACTACGTCCCCATGAGCTGAAAACAGTTTCACAAAACGAGAAGTGTTTTGAAGGTTTTTGAAAGGTAGCACATGAAAATTTTACTTTGGAATGGCTTACAAATACCATGCATAGGAGTTTATAGTGGACACTTTGGAAAACTTGGCTTTTAGGAGTTGGATGCACGAGTAGAGCTCATACTCAGTACAAGGCGAGGGCTAGCAAAAGACTGGGAGCGACCAACTAAGAGAGCAATAATGGCCATAATCATGCAAAGCGACAAAGCGACATTAAAAGAAGCATACGATGGCATCAAAAGTCAAAAACTAAATGATCATGAAGGCTATTGGCGACTTTGTAAGAGTCTAACATGTGTGAGCATGCGCCAAGTCAACCCAAATAAAGCATCAAGGAGAAAACCAAAATAATGCTTCCATACAATAAAAACAACGCATGATTTTTTTTTCAAAGGCTCATTAAGCAATCTCAGTTATTTGAGACAAGTCATCACTAGTAGGAAAACCCTTATAGGTGGGATACAATTCTGTGGCGCACTAGCCAGTAGTGCGCCACAGAAATTATTTCTGTGGCGCACCAAACCAGGTGCGCCACAGAAATATGTCATTTCTGTGGCGCACCAAAAGACCATGCGCCACAGAAATAGGGTGGGACCCACGCCCTACCAGCCCCAATCGTTGGCTCCTCTATTTCTGTGGCGCATCAGGGCTAGTGCGCCACAGAATTAGAGCATTCTGTGACGCACCAAGACCAGTGCGCCACAGAATTTGGGTAATTCTGTGGCACACTGGCCCTGGTGAGCATTCTGTGGCGCACCAAGACCAGTGCGCCACAGAATTAGGGTAATTCTGTGGCGCACTGGCTCTGGTGCGCCACAGAATTAGGGTAATTCTGTGGCGCACTGGCTCTGGTGCGCCACAGAATTAGCTCGTCCCACACCCCCCCCTCCCCCGTGGGTCGCCTTTTTAGCCTTTTAAAAAATAAGAGAAAATGATAAAAGGTTTGAAAAAAATTCAAAAAATCTGATTTAGTTATGTTATGTGATCTAGTAAGTAAGAAAAAATAATAAAAATGAATTTTGATATTTTTTACAAAAAAACTTTATGTCTCGGTAAAACGGCCATAACTTTTGCATACGAAGTCGGATTAAAAAGTTTTTTATATGAAAAAGTATCTACACGAAAAGTTACATCCGAATTCAACGACCTATGGTCGTTTTGACAAATTTTAGAATCTCAAAATTCAAAAGGGAAAATAGACTTTTTTGCACTTTTATATTTTCAATTTTTTTTAAATTTTTTATTTTTAGATCAAAATTTATATTGGATTAGTTATATACACACATATAGCACACATGCAGATATATACACACATATACATACACATATACACACATGCAGATATATACACACATATACACACACATATACACACACATATACATACATATATACACACATACATACACATATAAGCACACATATATGCACATATACACACACATACACACATATATACATACATATACATACATATACATACACATATATACACATATATATGCACACATACACACATATATATATATACATATACATACATATACGCACACATACACACACATATATGCACATATACACACATATACACACATATACGTACATATACACACATATATATGCACACATGCATACATATACACACACATACACATATATACACACATATACGTATATATACATACACATATACGCACATATACGTGGACATACATACACATATACACACATATACGTGGACATACACACACATATACGCACATATACATACATATACGCACATATACGTACATATACACACATATATATGCACACATGCATACATATACACACACATATACACATATATACGCGGACATACATATACATATACATACACATATATACATAATATATATACATATATATATACATACACACATATATACATATATACGTACATACACATACAAGCACACATAGGCCTTAAGAGGATTGATATGATAGTAATATCAATAAGAACTTGGGTAGGTTAGGGATAGCTCATGCACATAGAATGGAGAAGTTAAGCGTGCTGAGCCCGGAGTAGTCTAAAGATGGGTGACCTAGCGGGAAGTCAAGAAATTCGGTGTGATTTGAATATGTTCCTCATGTGATAAAATCCTAAAAAAATTGAAATAAAATAGTTTTTTCACATTATTTCGATTTTTATGATTTTCAAAAAATAATAATATTTTTTTCGATTTTTAAATTTTTTTGAAATTTTTTGAATTTTCTGTGGCGCACCAATTTCTGTGGCGCACCTAGTACTCATGCGCCACAGAATGCCTTATTTCTGTGGCGCATATGAACTGGTGCGCCACAGAATCTTATTTCTGTGGCGCATGTACTGGTGCGCCACAGAATGCTTATTTTTGTGGCGAAGATTCTGTGGAGCACCACCCATGCGCCACAGAATACATATATTGGTGCGCCACAGATGAGGTTTTCCCTACTAGTGCATGCTACATCAAAACCACTAAGCATACTATCAAAAAGACATCAAGCATGACATGAAAAAGCCTAAGCCGCAGTCTACACAAGCTCCTTCTTGTACCACTATTTTGCACAAAGCTTTTTCTCTTTTCCAACACCATTTGAAATTTTTGTAAACACCTCTTTTGATGAAATCCAATAAAGATCAGAAGCAAAAGTACACCTTGATGAAAAGATATGACAAGGTCTGAACGCAAATCAAGGCAAAAACGAAAACCAAAAGCAGTAGCAGAAAAAGATGAACGCTCGATTTTAAATAAGAGTGAAAACTAGAGCGTTCTTTGCAAATGAAAACGAGTACATCTCCTCCAAAGGAAATTTGTTGGGGTCTAACCATTTATTGCAGCAAACAAACTAAATAAACCAACTAAGAAAACTAAAATAACTGATGCTCCAAGAAAAACACATAGTGCATGAAGCAATAAAAATATAGTGTTTTGAAAGGTGACCTGATTTTTGCGGATGAAGAAGGGGTGCCTCGGGGGCATCCCCAAGCTTTGACGCTTGTACTTCTTGGATATTTCTTGGGGTGCTGGGCATCCCCAAGCTTGAGCTTTTGTCCATTCTTCAACTCATCTCATCATTCTCCAATCCCTATACTTGAAAACTTCCTTCATACAAAACTAAACACAATTCTATTAGCAACATTAGTGTAAGCATAAAATATATTCAACCTCTTTTAGCTTCAGGTTTCAACCCAAAACCAACACATATAAAGTATATACTACCGTAGCAACTTCCACAAGAGTTCCATGATCAAAAAGAACTCAAAAGAAAGCGATAAAGTGGCAAAAACGAATATTGGCAGAAATCTGTCAAAACTGAACAGCTGACAAAGGACGAATTTTTGAGGGATTTTATGTTACTCAAATCAAAAAGTGTTCAACTAAGAAAAGTTTGGATATAACCTGGGGCATATGCACAAGAAATCTCAGGTCCAAAAGATAAACAGAGAATTTATACGAATTTTTACGGTGCAGCACCGAAAACAGTTTCAGGACAGCAATAACCCCAAATCTTTACCTTACTCAAATTAGAGGCTTCTCTTGGCACAAAAACGAAATAAACAAGATAAGGAGCGGTCATTACAGTAGTAATGACTTCCAAGATTCAAATAAAAGAAAAAGTACTGAAAAGAAAACATTGGGTTATCTCCCAAGAGTGCTTTTCTTTAACGCCTTTGAGCTAGGCGCAGAAAAGTGCGAATCAAGTAATATCAAAAGATGAAGCATCAAGCTCATAATTTGCTCTAAGAATAGAGTCAATAAGTAATTTCTTTCTTTTCCTAGGGAAGTGCTCCATACCTTTCTTTAGTGGGAATTGATACTTGATAGTGCCTTCCCTCATATCAATAATAGCACCTACAGTTCGAAGAAAGGGTCTTCCCAAAATAATAGGACATGAAGCATGGCATTCAACGTCCATAACAAGAAAATCAACGGGAACAAGGTTATTGTTAACCATAATAAGAACATCATTAATCCTTCCCAAAGGTTTCTTCTTAGCAACATCAGCAATAGGAACACAAAATAATATTTTTCAAGCGGTGGTAAATCAAGCATGTCATAAATCTTTCTAGGCATGATAGAAATACTAGCACCTAGATCACATAAAGCATGGCAATCATAACCATTAACATGCATATTAATGATGGGTTCCCAACCATCTTCTAACTTCTTGGGAACAGAGGCTTTTTGCTTTAACTTTTCATCCCTAATCTTTATGAGAGCATTGGTAATATGCTTAGTAAAAGCAATATTTGAAGAACTAGCATTGGGAGTCAAAGCAAGCTTTTGTAAGAACAAAATTACTTCAGATATATTGCAGCCATCAATATCAAAATCATTAAAAGAAATAGAGCTATCATCTCCCACACTCCGAAAAATTTCAGCACTCTTTTGAGAAAAAGTTTTGGCAATTTTAGGCTTTTTAACACAAGGAGTGGGAGTTTTCTCTACACCAATCAAAGTAAGAGGATTGTTATCAGTAGGAGCATCATCATTAGAGGTAGTAATGGTACATACCTTCATCTCTCTAGCCATCTCATCTTCTCTTTCCCACCTGGCATGCAATTCCGCTAACAATCTAATATTTTCATCAATTCCAACTTGAGTAGCATTAGCGGCAGCAACAATATTGCTCACTTTCACATCATTAGGAAACACTTTTGATTTCAGAAGTTCAACATCATGAGCAAGGCTATCAACTTTAGAAGCAAGAATATCAATTTTGCCTAACTTTTCCTCAACAGACTTATTAAAAGCAGTTTGCTTACCGATGAAGTCCTTGAGCATTACCTCAAGCTCGGAGGGCGCGGCCCTAGTGTTGTTGTAGGAATTACCATAAGAGTTACCATAACCATTACCATTAGTAGAAGGATATGGTCTATAATTATTACTAGCAAAATTGTTCCTATAAGCATTGTTGTTAAAATTGTTGTTTCTAATGAAATTCACATCAACTTGCTCTTCTTGAGCAACCAGAGAGGCCAAAGGAACATTATTAGGATCAACATGAGTCCTATCATTAGCAAGCATAGCCATAATGGTATCAATCTTATCATTCAAGGAAGAGGTTTCCTCAACAGAATTTACCTTCTTACCTTGTGGAGCTCTCTCGGTGTGCCATTCAGTGTAATTTACCATCATATTGTCGAGTAACTTCGATGCGGCGCCCAAGGTAAGGGACATAAAAGTGCCTCCAGCAGCTGAATCAAGTAGGTTCATTGAAGAAGAATTCAGTCCTGCATAAAAAGTTTGGATAATCATCCAAGTAGTCAGTCCATGAGTGGGGCAATTCTTTATCATAGCTTTCATTCTTTCCCAAGCCTGAGCAACATGTTCATTATCAAACTGAGTAAATTTCATAATATTGCTACGCAACGATATAATCTTAGCAGGAGGATAGTATCTACCAATAAAAGCATCCTTACACTTAGCCCATGAATCAATACTATTCTTAGTCAAAGACAACAACCAATCTTTAGCCTTTCCTCTCAAAGAAAAAGGAAACAACTTGAGCTTAATAATGTCACTATCAACATCCTTATATTTTTGCATCTCACATAGCTCAATAAAATTGTTGAGATGAGCTGCAGCATCTTCAGTACTAGCACCAGAAAATTGCTCTTTCATAACAAGGTTCAATAAAGCAGGCTTAATCTCATAAAAGGTGGTAGCAGGAACAGGTGGTGCAATAGGAGTGCAGATAAAATCACTATTGTTCGTGCTAGCAAAGTCACACAACTTGGTGTTTTCAGGAGTACCCATTTCAGCAAAACGAAAGTAAACAAGTAAAAACAACTACCAAGGATTCTAATTTTTTTTGGGTTTTTGATATAAAAGCAATGCAGGTAAAATAAATAAAGTAAAGCAAAACAAATAACAAAGTAAAGAATGTGTGTGCGAAGAACTCCCCTCGCAGAAGACTTCTCTTCCTCCCCGGCAACGGCGCCAAAAAAGAAGCTGCTACTTGGTGATGGTGCCAGAAAGGAGGCTGCTGGCGTGGAGCAGTAAGTCCTTATGCGTGGTGAATGACCAGCCCGTTGGGAACCCCAAGAGGAAGGTATGATGAGTGTAGCAGCAAGTTTTCCCTCAGTTAAGATACCAAGGTTTATCGATCAGGAGAGGAGAGACAATGACGACTGAAGGTGTTTGTGGAACCTGCACACACACAGACAAATACTTTGTTCCCAACTTGCGATGAGGTTATCAATCTCACCGGTTTGCTTGAAACAAAGGTTATGAGCGTATCGAGTGGAAAACAATATAGTATGTGAGTAAAGTAAACAGTGCGGGAAAAGTAAACAGGTGATTGCAATATGATGTAAATAGGACCAGGGTCCACAGTTCACTAGTGGTGTCTCTCCATAGATAAAATAACATGCTGGGTAAATAAATTACAGTTGGGCAATTGATAGAATAGAGCTAACGTGATATGTCAAGAAGATCACTATGAGATTTACTCTGGGCATTACAACAAAATACATAGACCGCCATCCAACTGCATCTATAACTAATAATCCACCCCCGGGGATATCATCCGAACACCCTAAAAGTATTAAGTTGCGAACAACAGATAATTGCATTAAGCAAAGTGTGTAATGTAAACAAAGCATATGCCCTTGAGCATATGAATGTTGTTTTCTCCCTAGTAGCAACAGCACATCTACCACCTTAGAGGTTTCTGTCACTCCCCCAGGTGAAATAGAGGCATGAACCCACTATCGAACATAAATACCCCCTCTTGGAGTCACTAGCAACTACTCGGCCAAGATAGCTACTAACAACGGAGAGCATGCAAGATCATAAACAACATAGAGATAACAAAAGATATAATTCAGTACAGCAACTTAATCATAAACACCAATATTCATCGGATCCCAACAAACCAACATCATAGAATTACATAACGGTGATCTCAATCATGTATGGCAGCTCATGAGATCTAAACATGAAGCACATGGTGGAGAAGACAACCATCTAGCTACTGCTATGGACCCATAGTCCAAGGTAGACTACTCACTCATCGCTCCGGAGGCAATCATGGCGATGAAGGAGACCTCCGGTGGCGATTCCCCTCTCCGGCAGGGTGCCGGGAAGAGCTTCTGGACCCTCTCGATCTTTGGGTCGACGGCGGCGGTGGATCGCGATGTATTCTGGAAAACTGATCGGGCCTTAGGTTTTTCTCGTCAGGGGGTATATGTAGGCGAAGGGGCGATGTCAGAGGAGGGACCACGGCCCCTCACACGGGCCCGGCGCGGCCAGGGGGGTGGCCGTGCCGCCCCTGTGTGTGGGGTCCACGTGGCCCCCCTCCGTCAGGTCTTTGGATGTTTGGGAGCCTCCCCGTAATATAAGTCTTCAGGAACTTGTTTCGTCCAATTCCGAGAATATTTCCTGTGTATCACTTCTGAAACACAAAAACAGCAGAAAACAGGAAACTGGCACTGTGGCACTTCGTTAATAGGTTAGTTCCGGAAAATGCATAAAAATGCCACTAAGTGTAACGAAACAATAGGCAAATGGTGTAAAAACAAGCATGGAGCATCAAAAATTATAGATACGTTTGAGACGTATCAAGCCACATCTCGGCTCTGCCCTCCCCACGCGGTGCCTGCCCCTCTGTCCTTCCCATCCCAGGTGCAGTAGCCCCAGCAGCGCCCCGCACGCCCACGTTCTTCAAATCCCCGGTGGCCGCACTAACCTCCACGTCTCCTGCACTGCACCCGCTATGGCGTCGCTCAACACCGATCCTCGCGCCCTCCGCCGAGGCAGAGCAACACAACCCACCACTCAGCGCCGGTCCTCGTGCCCACCGGCGAGGCAGACCACCACAAACCACCGCTCAGCCAGGAAAGGGATCTTTGCGATGTCACGGCGATTAGATGAGAGAGGAGAGGGGAGCGCGTGGTGATGTGAACTGTTATTTGACTTTTCGGTGGCATTGTAGGTAATTTTGTGATTGGATGAAAGCGTATTTTAGGAGGATTGAAAGCGTAATAGTGATCACCACGAATCATACCTGTAGCAATATCTATACTACTAGTTGAATGCACGTGCGTTGCTACGGCTATCCAATTTTTTGCTCACCATACATAATTATTCTAATTTAGAATTATGTGTGGAGCGTAAGGAACCTGGTTTCCATTCACATTGTGACGCCTGTGAGTGGCTATCGATTTATTTTAGGTTTTTTATCTGAGGTTCGCTCTAGCACAATCCATTGCCTATTGGAAAGAGGGTCGTGCACCGTTCGTCCCTGATACAAGCAAGGTAGAAGGTGAGTACGGTTGTAAAAAATGTTTAGGTTGGTTAAACTATTCGATCTTGATTCTTTATAGGCTTGACTTGAAGGCACAAGCTGAACTCAAGCCTCCCTCACAGCTCGTGGGCTTTTTAAATCTAGCTTAAGCAGGTCGACAAAACTCATCAAAAGTTCAGCTCGAGAAACTCAAAGTGTGAGGCCCTTTTATTTGGACTCATTTTTTTAATATCTGTAAACAAAATACCACAAAAAAAATAACATATTATTATATTACATTTGTCTTGCGACTCGTGTTTCTGAATCAGCTTGCAACCAAGTTATACAAATGTTGACATGCTCATTTAATCACGCCACCAGGTGACCGCCCTTACTCCCTCCTATTTCTTTCTTGCCATCTTGGACCGTTTACTCTCGGCACGTTATCAAATCATCTTTTTTGTTGATCTAGATCATTGTTATATTTATATTTTTGCAAAAATTTGAAGTACAAGCAATGACATGGATTGAGGTAAGACGCCAATGATGAAAGACCATCGAGACTAATTCATGAAACCAATTAATTGAGTCGATGCCTTGCCGTTTAAGTAAAATAATGTCAGAAATTCATAGTTGAATACACATACTCTGAATCACTGTTTGGAACATCAAATTTTAGCACGGAGCATCTCATGATTTGCAAAGCAGAGCATCTATAGCCTTAAGCCTTATACAATGGGCTTCAACGCTTAGACAATCTACTTAATTTGTATTACTAATATTAACCCATGTTGGCTATCACAGAGAAATCTGTGAAATCTGTGTAAAATAGCATCATATTTCGAGAGAAATAAGTTCTAAATAGATTGGGCATTTGTTTGGTTACATGTTCAAGTATTTTTTGCATCGTACATATAGTTACTTTTTCCACCGCATATGCTTTTTTCCCTTGACCTTATCCCTACCACCGCATGAACCTGATATTTTTCCCTTATGTTCTTCCCTTCTCCAATAACAGAAGCCATCAACTTGCTCTACTTGCTGAGGGGATTCCATTTTTTATGTTCAATGAAGCTTGTAGCTGCCTCCTCACCGGTATCCATGTTTCCTCTCTCTTCTTGTTTATTTTGTTGGGGGCTCCCATGGAGAGAAACTCGATAGTGCCGAGCAGCATTGAAACTCGATAGTGCCGAGCAGCATTGGAGCTGAACAGGAGAGACAACAGGTGAGGTTTGTCATTAATTGAGAGGCCGCACCGGATCACCTTCCCATCCTCGCACCATAGCTGCAGCCTGCAGGTGCAGACCTGCATCGGTGGCCCCTGCAAGTTCTCCTACATGCTCCATCGCTACAGTGGCAGTCTTGGCTCCTCCACACCCGAGGGGCGCCTCCCGCCTCCTCCCAACCGGGCCAGGAAGGTTCAATCCCTGCCCATCGGAGTCCATCTCGAGCGCTCATTGCTACATCCTCTCACCCCGCCCGATTCGTTCTCTTTCCCCGGCGCCACCGCTCTGGTGGGCAGCTGCAGATGGCCAGGGGAGTCGGGGATCCTCGGAAGAGGCAACGCCAGAGGAGTGGAAGAGGAGGGACGATCTGGAGAGGACTGATCTGCTTCGGGCGGCGCACCGTCGCCGCTGCATGACCACGCCTCCCACCCGCTCCTCGTATGCATCGGCGGTCATAACAGAGATAGGGCAAACTAACCGAGACCGGAATAAAAAACGAACGGTTCGCTTAGCGGCGGTAATGCCTGATTAGACTTATCGGTGGCAGTTGAGGTAATTACGTAGAGGTTCGAAAACGTATTTTTGGTGAATTGAAAGCGTACTTGCGAGCCACGGACCATACCTCTAGCAATTTTTTTTTTGAAACTAGTTGAATGCCCGTGCGTTGCTACGGGCTTTTTTTTTCTTGCCATACGTATAAATATGTTAGCTAAAGAGTTGATTATCGTGGGAAGCTTGGCTCGGGGAATATCGATTGTTTCAGGTACCAAGTGCAGGGAAGGGTTTTTCAGGTGAAATTTCAGTGCTCTGGTGCCAACGTCGATGGCTTCTGCGGGTGTCGTGCCCCTCTTGAGGGAGTCGTTGCGGCTATTCTCTCCGCATTAGGGCTCTTGTTGAAAATCCAAGACTTTGTGGTCTCGATGACGGTGACGCTTCATTGCGTTGTTTCCTTTTTGGGGGCATTGTCGTGGATCCTTAGTTCCCTTTCTCTCTTTGACGTTTTTGGTGGCAAGCTAGTTGCTTCTTCAAATACATCTCTGTTCCATATAAATTTAGTCTAAATTCAATCTTGTCGATGTTTGACTATGTTTATGGATGAATAGATATAAATTTAGTCTAAATAGCAAATATACCCGTGCGTTGCTACGGTACTATATTATTGAGATTATGTTTTGAGGAGTACAAAATCCATTTGTAAAAATAAACGATATTTGTACTTTGTATTGACATTTGAATTAGAATGATGTGCATATTTGAGAGTTGAGGAAGTGGATTCACTTTAGTAATCCAATGAGAATCAGTAGAAGATTGAACACATGCTCCAAAGTTTGCTGACAATTCAAAAAAGGATATCCTTATATACCAGGTTAAAGCAAACGCTTCTTTGCAGCGTGAATTAGAACTCTAGAGAACAACCATTTTGATTTTATTTCACCATTTAGCATGCAAAATTCTATCCCTGACAAGTAAACGATAGTTTCTGGGGGCACATTTACCACCTAACTCTTGGGTTACTTATTGAATGTACCCTATTATTTCTCCTAAGAACTTCACTAATCTGAAGAGAGTAAGAGACACATATCTGCCTCCATGTGTCTTGCAACTAACTGTAGCTATACAACATTTTATATCTTTAATTTTCAAACATGGAGCATAGTTTAAACTTGAGAATAGTATTCAAAACTGAATCTGGAGTAAATAAATTTGCTCATTGCTGATCTGCTAGTCCTTGAAAGACACTGCATTTCAGTACACTTCAATTTTAAGAGGATTTTTTTTTGCATTTGTTGTTATACTTTGTTGGATGATAGACACCTCAAAACATTAGACACGGACATCACATCTCTGTCAGAATATGCAGAGGAAAAAATAGTAGGCTTATGCAGACCAGCAACAGTAGACAAAGATTCAGCATTACTAAAGAACATTTCCCAAATGTATACGTATTTTGTAGTCTCTCAAATCTCTTCTTATCGATCGGCTAACCTACTCCGTCCAATCTATCTTCCCAAAATCGAAGCAAAAGAGCAGCAGCTTCTCAATCCTCATCCCCGCCTAGACCAAACATGACAGCAGCTCAACTATCAATTGCACACCTCCTTCTGAATAGTTCAAGCTTCAGGATCTTGAAATCGGTAGGGACTCCTCGTCCACGTTCTCGCGGCCATCCGAAGCTGGAGTTGCCTCTCATCCCTGAGTCCCCCATCTTCGCCAAGTAGGCATCCATACCCGCGCCCACCACCTTCCTGGACTCCTCCAACGCTGTCCCTGCCCTGGCTTCCTGTAGTCCGGCGTCGCAGACTCTAGCGGAGCACGCCCATGCCCTTGCATGGGCTCCAGCACTGCCCATAGCCGGCTCTCGATGCAGAACATCCCCGGCATGGCGTCACATACACGCAACTGACGAAAGGAGCCTGCAACGTGGCACAGCCCGCATCCTGTGGTGGAGCCGGCGATTGCGATTACCGGCGCGACGACCTCCAGCGCGACGTACAGGGACCTATGGCGCAACTTCTCTAAGCCACGATCGGCCAGCCCGGAGCAGAGGAGGGCAGCCAGGTCGCGAAGCACAAGGCGAGCGAGCGAGATGGGATTTAGACCGGAGCCTTGACTTGAAAGAAAACGTTTCGGGCTAGCTTCGGAAGAAAGCGTACTTCTAGTTGGTTGAAAGCGTATTCTACGGACACGGACCAGTCCTATTGCAATATTATTAGTAGAGATAATACCATGATATATTATAGCAATGAACAGTACATGGTAGAGATACATAAGCTGTCTTCAGCAATTACAAAACAAAGTCTAAGAAAAAACGAGCTAATCTTCGAGGTCTTCAAACTCTTCTTCTTGTATGACACAATCTTGTATTTTTCTGAAGGCATCAAAAGATAATGGCACAGATATCAAACCATAAACCTGTAAATACCAACAATGGTTCTTTTTTTTTAATTAGAGCCGCAATGTCAAGGCTACGTGCACGCACGCAACTATTAAAGCAATCATACAACATCGGCAAGAGTACCAACACCAGTATTCCAGGGAAGAGAAACCGAACAACCTTGTCAACGTCGCTGGAAAGCCGAGAGTACAAATCACCATTGCCGAAGACGTAGCAGTCGAGACAAATATTGCGAGGATAACCGTCCTCGCGGCAACCAGGAGAAACAATCCAAAACTGATCAGGCGAAGCAAGATCTTGAAGACCGTACCTAAAAAACTGTAATCTTACAGCACCATCATTGACGCCGGGAAGAAGATCTCGACGCCGAACGAAGAGCTGAAGATCACTTATTATGAACGGTGACATCTCCATGGACGTAGAAGAAACGAAGATGACTACCAAAATGCTAACCTAATCTTTAGAAAATACTACTTTTATTGAAATCTCCACCCATAGATCGGGTTCCCCACCCCTCCTGACACCGGCGAGGCCGGCCGGAGGAGGGGGAACCGATCTATGGAGGAGGCGGAGCTTGGAGGCGGCGGCTAGGTCAAAGAGACGAAGGAGAAAAACAGATCTTGAAGAGGTGGACGAGTTATTGGCATACCTCTAGCAATATTATTAGTAGAGATTTTTGACAATCAATACCATATATTTATAAGAGTAAATAGTACATGGTAGAGATACATAAGTTGTCCTCAGCAATTACAAAATAAAGTCTAAAAGAAATGACTAAATCTTCAAAATCTTCAAACTCTTTCTTCTTCCATGACATAATCTAGTATTTTTTAGAAGGCAGCCGAATAAAATCGAACCATAAACCTGTAAATACCAACGAAGGTTCTCCCATAATTTTAATTTGAGCCGCAATGCCAAGGCTACGTGCACGCGCATAGCCATTGAAGTAGTCAATCAACATCGGCAAGAGTACCAACACCAGTATGTCAGGGCAAAATAACCGAACAACTTGGTCGACGTCGCTGGGGAGTCGAGAGTACGAATCTCCATTGTCGAGGACGTAGCAGCCGGAAAAATTATTGCGAGGATAATACTCCTCGCGGCGATCATGAGAAAATATCCAAGATCGGTCTGGCGAAGCAAGATTCGAAGAACCATACCTAGAGAATTGTAATCTTTCAATACTACCATTGACGCTGGGACGAAGATCTCGTCGTCGAAGGTAGAACCGAAGATCAATTATTGTAGACGATGCCATCTCCATTGATATAGAGATCAACAGAAGATGGCTTTCAAACCCTAACTTAATCTACTAGAAAATACTATTTTTACTAAAACCTCCACACATAGATTAGGTTCCCCACTCCTCCTTACACCGGCGAGGTCGGCCGGAGGAGGAGGAACCAATCTATGGTGGAGTAGGAAGTAGAGGCGGCGGCGGCGGCTTTTTCTCCTGGAGGCGGAGGAGACTCTTTAGGTTGGGTTCGTAATCTGCAATATCTATACTATTGGTTTCGAGTTAGTGGTGAAGCCATCCACTTGACATACAACATGTGACTGATAAAAATACCTCTTACTTATTACAGAGACATCAATACAGGGGTTCAATAAAAAAACACTAATCACATTCACACGGAGACATAAATCACGGATCACCTAAATCATGGAAAACAATTAATCTCCACTAATATAAAACAACACAGACTGTCAGATCCGGAGGATCTGAACCGTCCACATCTTTAGAATAAACGCTCCAGATCGCTTTAATGATGTAGGATTTCCTATGCCTAATCCCCGTCATCTCCACGCTCAACTCAATATTATATTACCGAGCAGAAAATTAACCGTTCCCACGACAGTCTCCCACGACCTCCACGCACTGACGAGATGACGACGAGACAGTCAAGCAAGCAGGCCAGGGCGCCTAGCACCACGCGAGCAATCCAGGGCAGGGCGCCATCCAGCTCCGCCGGACGGAGCCGCGGGCGAGGCCGCCGCCGCCGCACGGGGCGCTGTCCACCCCGTCGCCGCCCAAGGAGCTCGCCCGCCGGAATCCCACCCTGCCATCTCGCCGCCCGGGAGCAGGTGGCGATCCAACAACGCCGTCTCGACGCCCGGAAGCAAGGGGCGCCACGCAACTTCGCCGGACGGAGGTCGGCGCCCAGCAGGAGGGTTCGCCGCCAAGCAGCAGGGGGCGCCGCCGCCCAGCAGGAGGGTTCGCCGCCAAGCAGCAGGGGGCGCCGCCGCCCAACAGGAGGGTTCGCCGCCAAGCAGCAGGGGGCGCCGCCCAACTCCGCCGAACGGGGCGCAGGCGAGGGCGCAGCCCAGCTCCGCCAACCTGACTCGACCAGAAGAGGGTCACCGCCGCCGTGACAGTCCTGTGCGGGGTCGACGGCCATCCTCACCGTCTGCGCCGCATCGCTGCCTCGCCGTCCGCCGCCGTATCGTCGGCGTCGCGCTCCATCGCCGCCGGTAATTGTCAAAAACTGCCCCAACCGCCGTCTGCGACGCATCGCCGGCGCCTTCGCCGAACCTGCCGCCTGATGTCTACGCACTTCTATTCTTGTAGACACTTGTTGGGCCTCCAAGTGTAGAGGTTTGTAGAACAGCAGCAAGTTTCCCTTAAGTGGATCACCCAAGGTTTATCGAACTCAGGGAGGTTAGAGGTCAAAGCTATCCCTCTCAAGCAACCCTGCAATTACGATACAGAAAGTCTCTTGTGTCCCCAACACACCCAATACACTTGTCAGATGTATAGGTGCACTAGTTCGGCGAAGAGATAGTGAAATACAAGTAGTAGTGATGATTATAAGTAGCAAACGTGATTTAAAGTAAATATCGCTGCAAGCAAACAAGTAACAAAATAGCAAGTAAACGGTACGCAAAGCTTGGAAACAAGGCCTAGGGATCATACTTTCACTAGTGGACACACTCCCAACAATGTAACATGAATGAACAAGTAACTTCTCTTGCTAAGGTACTCTGAATTACTCTCCTATTGAATAACACTAATCACTGTGTAGTGGCTACAAAAGCACCCCTTAAAGTTCATCAAGTACTTGACAAACACCACTCATAGAGATATCCAAATCAGATCACAATTCAAGATAGAAATCATTGCAACTTAGACCAAGTACTAACACGGTGCACACACTCTCACCTTTACACCATGAAAGGAGGAATAAATCACTCAAACTATCATAGCAATAATTATTCTCATAATCCACAAGAGATCACAATCATAGCCTAAACCAAGTACCACCATGGTGCACGCACTGTTACCGTTACACCAAGGCAGGAGGAATAGATTACTTTAATAACATCACTAGAGTACACAAAATATCTGAATAATAACATGTACTTGTTCAACATGATACAAAGCTCACGATCACATAAAGATCATATCATGGGAGAGAGAGGTGAACCACATAGCTACCGGTAGAGCCCTCAGCCCCGGTGATGAACTACTCCCTCCTCATCATAGGAGACAGCAAGGTTGATGGAGATGGCGGTGAGGTCGATGGAGACGGCGGAGACGGCGATGGAGACCGATGGAGATGGCTCCGGGGGCACTTCCCCGTCCCGGCAGGGTGCCGGAACAGAGACTTCTGTCCCTCGAAATTCGTCGGCGGTGGCGGCGGAGCTGCGGAACTCTTTCTGGAAAATTGCCGAATCCCCTAGGGTTTTCCGTCCCGAGGTTTTATATAGGCGAAGGGGCGTCGCGAGAGGGCAGCCAGCGGCTCCTCACACATGGGTGGTGCGGCCAGGGCCTGGGCCGCGCCACCCCTGTGTGAGGGCAGGCCCTGACCCCTCTCCGGCTCTCTTTCGGATGTCTGGATGCTCCCGGGAAAAATAAGACTTCTGGCTTTTGTTTCGTCCAATTCCGAGAATATTTCCTGTGTATCACTCTGAAACACAAAAACAGCAGAAAACAGGGAACTGGCACTGTGGCATCTTGTTAATAGGTTAGTTCCGAAAAATGCATAAAAGTGCCACGAAGTGTAACGAAACAGTAGGCAAATGGTGTAAAAACAAGCATGGAGCATCAAAAATTATAGATACGTTTGAGACGTATCAGCATCCCCAAGCTTAACTCCTGCTCGTCCTCGAGTAGGTAAGTGATAACAAAAGAAATAATTTGTGAGGTGACATGCACCTACATAATCTTGATCATATATGTAAGCATTTGTGAGCTGGGATCAATAGAACCTAAAACATGGGCATGAAGATATAATCATGACAATAAGAACTTAGCAACCATGTTGTAAACATGCAAATGAACACAAACAAAAGATCATGAAAATGAAACAATGAAAGTCAAACGTGTGTTCAAATCATAAGGAAAAACATACAAGTGGTTTTCAGCTTGTCCTTCATGGAGAGCAAAACATAAATGCATAGGACACCTCAAAGTTTAAGAGGGCGACTAGATACAAATAATTTAAGAACAAGTAAAACCAACAATATGAGTCAATCAATGAACCTTGGGACAATGCATATCACACTAAGAATGACAACTATGCTCTCTTAATGGTGCATAAAGATAGAAGGTGGTGACTCAACATAAAAGTAAAAGAAAGGCCCTTCGCAGAGGGAAGCAGTGATTAAGCATGTGCTAGAGCTTTTCATTTTGTAAAATAGAGATAAAAACTTGATTTTGAGAGGTGGTTGTCTTTGTCAACGACTGGCAATGGGGTTCTTACTATCTTCCATACAAAAATGAAGCAAGTTTTTGAGAGAGAGATTGGCACTTTGGTGCTCTTTTTATAAAACTTGGCACTCCTCCCCACCTTTTTCCTTTCACAAACCATGGCTAATCGATTCCATCGGGTGCCCACCAACATTCACATACCATGGAGGAGTGCCTTTTTTTTCTTTTATTTTTTTCTCTTTTTTTTTTGGAATAAGCAATATGGAAGATAGCAAATCCGACCACTACGTCCCCATGAGCTGAAAACAGTGTCACAAAACGAGAAGTATTTTGAAGGTTTTTGAAAGGTAGCACATGAAAATTTTACTTTGGAATGGCTTACAAATACCATGCATAGGAGTTTATAGTGGACTCTTTGGAAAACTTGGCTTTTTAGGAGTTGGATGCACGAGTAGAGCTCATACTCAGTACAAGGTGAGGGCTAGCAAAAGACTGGGAGCGACCAACTAAGAGAGCAATAATGGCCATAATCATGCAAAGCGACAAAGCGACATTAAAAGAAGCATACGATGGCATCAAAAGTCAAAAACTAAATGATCATGAAGGCTATTGGCGACTTTGTAAGAGTCTAACATGTGTGAGCATGCGCCAAGTCAACCTAAATAAAGCATCAAGGAGAAAACCAAAATAATGCTTCCATATAATAAAAACAACGCATGATTTTTTCAAAGGCTCATTAAGCAATCTCAGTTATTTGAGACAAGTCATGCTACAGTAAAACCACTAAGCATACTATCAAAAAGACATCAAGCATAACATGAAAAAGCCTAAGCCGCAGTCTACACAAGCTCCTTCTTGTACCACTATTTTGCACAAAGCTTTTTCTCTTTTCCAACACCATTTGAAATTTTTATAAACACCTCTTTTGATGAAAACCAATGAAGACCAGAGGCAAAAATACACCTTGATAAATAAATATAAGAAGATCTGAATGCAAATCAAGGCAGAAAATGCAAGCCAAACGCGGTAGCAGAAAAAGAGAACACTCATTGAAACGATAAGAGTGAAAAACTAGAGTGTTCTTGGCAAATGAAAAGCGAGTTCATCTCCTCCAAAAGAAACATGATGTGAGCTAACCATTTATTGCAACAAACTAAACTAAACTAATACTGAAAACAAAAACAACTGACGCTCCAAGAAAAACACATAGTGCATGAAGCAATAAAAATATAGTGTCTTGAAAGGTGACCTGATTTTTGCCGATGAAGAAGGGGTGCCTCGGGGGCATCCCCAAGCTTCGACGCTTGTACTTCTTGGATATTTCTTGGGGTGATGCATGGGCATCCCCAAGCTTGAGCTTTTGTCCATTCTTCATCTCATCTCATCATTCTCCAATCCCTACACTTGAAAACTTCCTTCATACAAAACTAAACACAATTCTATTAGCAACATTAGTGTAAGCATAACATATAATCAACCTCTTTTTGCTTCAGGTTTCAACCCAAAACCACCACATATATAGCATATACTACTGTAGCAACTTCCCAAAAAGTTCCATGATAAAAAAGAACTCAAAAGAAAGCGATAAAGTGGCAAACACAAATATTGGCAGAAATCTGTCAAAACTGAACAGCTGACAAAGGTCGAATTTTTGAGGGGTTTTCTGTTGCTCAAATCAAAAAGTGTTCAACGAACAAAAGTTTGGATATAACCTGGGGCATATGCACAAGAAATTGCAGGTCCAAAAGATATACAGAGAATTTATACGAATTTTTACGGTGCAGCACCGAAAACAGTTTCAGGACAGCAACATCCCCAAATCTTTACCTCACTCAAATTAGAGGCTTCTCTTGGCACAAAAACGAAATAAACAAGATAAGGAGCGGTCATTACAGTAGTAATGACTTCCAAGACTCAAATAAAAGAAAAAATACTGAAAAATAAAACAATGGGTAATCTCCCAAGAGTGCTTTTCTTTAACGCCTTTGAGCTAGGCGCAGTAATTTGCAAAGATGCTCATGTGGGCGCTATATAAGAGCTTGAAGCAAATGCGCCATATAGGAACTTAAAGCAATAGAGAGCATCAAAAAGTAGATATGAAAGACATTTATATCTAAACCACTTCCTATGCATAGGAATCTTGTAAGAAAATAAATCAACGAGGCACATAGTAGCAAGCATGGATAGATAAAACAAGTGCCACTTCAAGATTTGCAACATAAAGAGGGGAAACTTAATATTGTTGAGATCCATCAAACCATGTTTCCCTCTCTCATAATAACTTTCAGTAGCATCATGAATAGAATTAACAATATAACTATCACATAAAACATCCCTATCATGAGCCACATGCATAAAAGAATTAATACTCACCACAGGAACAATAGTAGTAGGAGCAGATTCAACAGAATAATTATTCTCATCACCATAATCATCATAAATAGGAGGCATATTGTAATCATAACTAATTTTATCCTCAATAGTAGGTGAACTAAAAATATTATACTCATCATCATAGGCTAGAGAACTACTATGTCGCAAAGCATACTCATCAAACATATCATCATAAGAAGGAACATCACATATGGGAGATAAAATATCATCAGAGCAAACTTTCTCCACTAAAGCTGGGGGACTAAAAATATCATACATAACAAAACCAGCTTCCCCAAGCTTAGACTTTTCTATAGCATTAGCATTAACGGTATTCAAAGCATTCGTACTAATAACATTGCTATGTGAAATAGGCTCCAAAGGTTTTTCAATTTTCTCATCAAATCTAAACTCAGAAAAAAAGACTAAAGAACTCTTTATTTTCCATTAAGCCCAACTAGTCAAAATAAAAACAAGAAACAAAAAGATATAATTGCAGAATCTAAAGGAAATAACTCCGAGCACTCACACAGGAGGATGCGAGTACCTTTTACCTTACCTCCCCGGCAACGGCGCCAGAAAAGAGCTTGATGTCTACGCACTTCTATTCTTGTAGACACTTGTTGGGCCTCCAAGTGTAGAGGTTTGTAGAACAGAAGCAAGTTTCCCTTAAGTGGATCACCCAAGGTTTATCGAACTCAGGGAGGTTAGAGGTCAAAGCTATCCCTCTCAAGCAACCCTGCAATTACGATACAGAAAGTCTCTTGTGTCCCCAACACACCCAATACACTTGTCAGATGTATAGGTGCACTAGTTCGGCGAAGAGATAGTGAAATACAAGTAGTAGTGATGATTATAAGTAGCAAACGTGATTTAAAGTAAATATCGCTGCAAGCAAACAAGTAACAAAATAGCAAGTAAACGGTATGCAAAGCTTGGAAACAAGGCCTAGGGATCATACTTTCACTAGTGGACACACTCCCAACAATGTAACATGAATGAACAACTTCTCTTGCTAAGGTACTCTGAATTACTCTCCTATTGAATAACACTAATCACTGTGTAGTGGCTACAAAAGCACCCCTTAAAGTTCATCAAGTACTTGACAAACACCACTCATAGAGATATCCAAATCAGATCACAATTCAAGATAGAAATCATTGCAACTTAGACCAAGTACTAACACGGTGCACACACTCTCACCTTTACACCATGAAAGGAGGAATAAATCACTCAAACTATCATAGCAATAATTATTCTCATAATCCACAAGAGATCACAATCATAGCCTAAACCAAGTACCACCATGGTGCACGCACTGTCACCGTTACACCAAGGCAGGAGGAATAGATTACTTTAATAACATCACTAGAGTACACAAAATATCTGAATAATAACATGTACTTGTTCAACATGATACAAAGCTCACGATCACATAAAGATCATATCATGGGAGAGAGAGGTGAACCACATAGCTACCGGTAGAGCCCTCAGCCCCGGTGATGAACTACTCCCTCCTCATCATAGGAGACAGCAAGGTTGATGGAGATGGCGGTGAGGTCGATGGAGACGGCGGAGACGGCGGAGACGGCGATGGAGACCGATGGAGATGGCTCCGGGGGCACTTCCCCGTCCCGGCAGGGTGCCGGAACAGAGACTTCTGTCCCCCGAAATTCGTCGGCGGTGGCGGCGGAGCTGCGGAACTCTTTCTGGAAAATTGCCGAATCCCCTAGGGTTTTCCGTCCCGAGGCTTTATATAGGCGAAGGGGCGTCGCGAGAGGGCAGCCAGCGGCTCCTCACACATGGGTGGCGCGGCCAGGGCCTGGGCCGCGCCACCCCTGTGTGAGGGCAGGCCCTGGCCCCTCTCCGGCTCTCTTTCGGATGTCTGGATGCTCCCGGGAAAAATAAGACTTCTGGCTTTTGTTTCGTCCAATTCTGAGAATATTTCCTGTGTATCACTCTGAAACACAAAAACAGCAGAAAACAGGGAACTGGCACTGTGGCATCTTGTTAATAGGTTAGTTCCGGAAAATGCATAAAAGTGCCACGAAGTGTAACGAAACAGTAGGCAAATGGTGTAAAAACAAGCATGGAGCATAAAAAATTATAGATACGTTTGAGACGTATCACCGCCTGCATGCGCATCCTACTTGCCTCGCGAGTCGAGTCCTGTCGCTGACCTTCACGAGGTCTGCGCCGCCTTCCTGCCTGCCTGCGCATCCGACCTGCCCCCTGGCCGTGCACCGTCAACCTGCTCGCTTCGCGTCCATGCCGCCCTGCCGCCTGACTGCGCCGCGGCTGGTCTATACGCGTCGACCTACCGCCTGCCTCAACGCATCGGCTGCCCCTCCGACCTACTACCTGGCAAGCTCCTCTCTACCTTACGGCCGACGACGCCTTGGACAACCTCCTCTCTTCCTCTCGACCTACGCCGTTCGTTATTTTCTCTCCCACAGCAAGGGCTTCGACGCCGCGTAGCTCATCGCCATGGTCAGGTCCCTCCTCTTCTCTTCTCATGTTTTATTTTCTACAGCCTCATCGCTCCTCTCAAATCAGTGTGTCACTGGGCGTTGATTCAATTTATGAATCACTTTAGAGTTACCTGATTGATACAATCAATTTAGTTTTTGGCATCAGAAACGTAGATGCTATTTGATTTATGGATTGTTACTCCAGTCCTCCTGTTAGAGTTTAAGTTTGGTTCCATTAACCCAAGTATGATATGCAGTTTCATATGCCACATGGTAATGATGACCAACTACTACATGCTGACATATTTCAGGCTCATATTCCACATTTTAATGTTCGTCGTGCTGAGACAGTTGAAGATCATCTTGTTAGTCATCTTCCACTCCCAATTGGGAGCACACACCATTTCAGGACATAAGTAACACCCATGGCTCGGTAATTGTCAAAAACTGCGGCATAATGCCACTGTATTGCTGAAATGCTAAACTCTGTCATCTATGTCATCTATGCAGACCCAAAAGGAACTAAAGAAGCAGAGGAATAGGGAGTGGTATTCACAGGTAGTGATGAGATATTGAAGAGACAGTGTCAAGCCTACAATCGGAAAAAACCTGCATAGGTACGCAGCACCAACAACACCACCACGTTCCAACTGCAGCCGTGTCACCACCGAGGGAGTAGCAGGAGCAGAGCTTGCTTGTGTAGGTGGAAAATTGAGGAAGAAAGAATCCCGCGTGTGTCCTTCGAGGAGATCACTTGGTAATTGTTTTCATGAATCACGATTGAAACTGCTTATTTTGACTTGATACTTTACTAACCATACGATATGTGTTGACCAAGCTTTGTAACTAGCAGGCATGTTTGTTAAAATAGATGGGTTTAGCTTAGTTTCTTCTTGTTAGGAGTTGTATCAGGAATCAGTATGCTGATTAGCTGACTACTTTATCTTCTTTTTTACCAGCAAGTTGTGATTGGTTCGCTGATCCATAGCTGTGGAGAATCCCAAGGCAGAGCTGAAGAGGGAATGCAGAGATTGGGAGGTACTTAAGGCGATGACTTGCTTTTAAGTGAGCTGCTAAAGCTTCAGCTTCTCAGCCTGTCGAGACATTTTAATTTGTTCGTTTGGTGCTAGAAGCCTAGAATAAATCAGGTATTGGTGCTTGATGATGCCCTTATTCAGGCACTTTGAGGTGAGGATCTTTACAAGATGCAGGTTGATGTCTAGAGTATGCACAATGCAAATTCTCATATGCAGATTATGGAACCAAGCATCTCTTTGGAGATCTACTAACGTATGTGTTTTTTTCAGGCATGCGCTTAGACAGTGCATGGTATTCTTTTAGTTACTCATTCTCTGTTGAATAATCTGCTTGAAGATGTTTCAATAATCCGTAAAGGCTACTTGATTATTTCTATTTTAGTGCTTGGGTAATATCAGCTTCTGGTCTGTGATGTTGATGAATCAGTGTGGCAACGCAGGGAGGCTATGGTTCATAGAGGATAAGAGAGGGTCTAACTATGTAGATACCCCTGTTATATAGAAGTTTATCTTGTTGTGTTGTATAAAATATCTCCCATGTCATTTCATGTCTTATTCGTATACAAATGTCTTAATGGTGTTCTCTAACCTAACTTTTTTTGTATCAAAAGAAACATAAATAAGAAATTGTAAATATTCAGAAATACCGGTGCTTAAACTTCAATTGGGTAGATCTTTTATAAATTCATGTGTGTTTACTGCTCTAATTGACCAACCATCATTTCAACTTCTCTATATCTCTGCTCTACATCTATATTCAGTTATGCAGTTAGCTATCAATCTAATACGCTTTCCTGAATCCTGATAGATACCAAATAAAATCCCTTCACTGTTAGATTTGTTGAATAATCAGTTTTGACATAGTTTTAAAGTTGTGGCTACAACTATCAGCAAGAGTGAAGACATACTGAGTTTGAAATATAACCCATTACTTGCTAAATATATAAAGTCCATGTTTATTTAAATATACATTTTAATTATTTTCTGATATTCTTCTGGTACCACTGATCGAATATAGTAACTCATGTACATAATTTATTTCATTTTACAGAACAGGATTGAGAAATTTAATATATTTGGTTAACTCTTATGGTTAATCACTCTACCATTCTTGCAATACCGATGGGCTAGAGGAAAATAGGCTTGATTGTTTGTTACGTTGCTGACTAACATCATTTTGGGTTGCTGAGAACATCATTTATGTTACTGCTATAAAAATAAGAAGGTGCTTGAATATTGACCCCCTATGTCATTTTCTTCAGCTTCACTGTGATGAAAATGCTTTATATCTTCAAGCATTATAAAAATATTAGTCTTATATTGCCATGACTTCTGGTCCATTATCTTCATCCTGTACAAGGAAAACGTCAATGAAGAATGAATTCATGCAGCCATGCAGGTTAGGTTCAGCAAACATCGAGTCTTCATAACAAGCCAATGAAGAATGGGAGCTTCACCATTAGAGCATTGAGCATGGGCCATTGACCACAATACTTTTGCAAAGCGCATATTAGATACCATTGTTTGTATCTAAGCAAAATGACTCCCATCACTTGTAATAGATGTATAATTATTGACACTTTTACGCTTGTAGATATTGCTAAATCTATATTAATTAAGACGTGCATTGCACGTACACTTTTACTAGTCAGTCAAACGCCCCGCAGTACCCATAGTCCAAACAGCCCGAAGCGTCACCCGATCATTGTGTCCTCAAGTCCCGCACATGGGAGACGAGCGGCGGCCCCGACCCTACGCAGTGCTGCTGCCGCCTTCCCTCGCTCTCGTCTCACACAACACCGACGGCGTCTCCACCGATCCAATCATCCAAGCATCGACGTGGAGTCCCCGTTGCAGGAGCCCCGACGGTAACGTCTCTAGCTTCACCTCTTTCATTCACCGTTCTTCATCCAGATCTGAAGGCGTGAGATCGCTACCAATGAAGTTTCCCATCTCATCAAGGAGGATCTGGCGCGCACTTCTACCAGGTACGTCCATCACGACCCGAAACCCTGACGGCCGTGTCCAGGGATGCGACGCAGATAACCATGGGCACGTCAGCGTGGGGAGGCAGATGCTGGCCAATGTTTTTTGGATTCGTGGCCTGGCTGCTCCTACAGTTGCGGGTTGGCAGGCGGCCTACTTGGCGACGGCGCTCAGGTTGCTCATATCATGGAGTGGAGATCCATCTGGATCTGTGATTGTCTATTGGATTTTATCTGCGTGGTCACGTTTCCATCCATACATGATTCCATGGATCTTTTCGTTGTTGTCTATGTGCAATCAAATCCAAAGTATTTGTCAGTTAGTACATGGGATTTATTTGCGGCATGGTGCTATACTAATCCGATGATTCTGGCCTTTATTTTGCAGGCACGGGCAATGGCTTTCACCAAATGTGTGGTTAGTAACTATTTCAGTTGGACGAAGTATTATTTGGTCATTCCTGTGGAGGGCATTTGGGTGCTGCATGTTGTTTTTTGGAAAATCTATAAATAAATTTTAGATTATTATCTGCATGGTATATATTTTGTCTCCAAGATTCAGATTTCAGAAAAGGTACGATGCCTTATCTTTCTATAATTCCATATACATTTTGCACTTAAATTATACCAACTTCCCAGATTTTATTAAAATCATCTCTAATTACACTGTATTAGTCTTTAATCAGTAGATCTATAGCAAGATATCATTGTTGTTGCCCATGCAAAATTAAGTTACCAATATCGTGTACTTTGTTCTATAGGTTGATGCACGCTGGCTTGATCTCTATGCCATCGTGACATGTCTCATCGTCCATATCAACGACTATGACTATAACCGCCTCTTTACCTGTCGATGCTGCCGTCGCATGCTCAGCTCACCAGCATTTCAGTTCAGTTTCGCTTGCAGTATTTTCTTTTGTAGACCAAAGTTGATGTTGGTCGGAGTTTTGTTTTTTTTTTTGTCTGGCTATTCCGGGCTTCCGTGAGTCGAGTGTGTTGGACGAATGGTAAGACCAATTTTCACCTGGAGCACTTGCATGTTTAGCAATACAAACACCCACAAATGTGATCACTATGATTGTTCTTATCCAGGAAATGGGAGGCCCATGCTTTCCATAGGAATGCAACTTTAGATATTCGATATTAATTTATATGATATGGAGAACCCAGTTCGTATCTCGAGCAGTGGTGCTTCATCGTTCAATAGTTCAAACTATTATGTAGACACTCAGGTTTTGTGCACGGAGGTTACTTTCAGCTTTAGTGAGAGTGTGTTTGTTATTGATGACAGTCAATAAATAAATGAACCTTTTTACAATTATCTTTCAGTTCTCAAAATAACTTATACAGCAACAATGGCAAATATGAGTACTATATTTTTTTTATGGTAGGCCAAACAAAAAAGATAGAATGTGGAAGTTAAGATGTCAATTAAAGTGAAAAGAAACCCAAGTGCGTTTAACAAGGAAGAGATGGTTAAAATTCCGCATAAAATTGTGAGAAAGCCATGCTGAAAAATGTAATCTATTTTTCATCTTCGCCATTCTATTGAGAATCGGTATTTTCATCGCAGCGCTTATTTTTAGTCTTTTCTGCTATCTCCAGCACTGACGCCAGAGACCCATGTGGCGGCGACATACTGAGCCTACGACTCCCAAGCTGAGAGCTAGGACAAGTCGAGTTTGAACATACAATTTTCTCAAAATTTTCTTCAAGAAATGCGGCTTTGTTAACTTCATCAAGGTGAATTTTGATCAGGTTTTACATCTCTTTTGTAAGATGATTGAATTCAGTATGTATTCTTATTGATTTGTAAGGTATATTTCTTGACTTAATACAACCTTTATATATATTTATTGGTGTGCAAGACCAAAACATATATTTATGGATGAATCATTTGGTTCAGTTGATTAATTACCCTAAGGTTTACCTATATTGGAAGAGGCCTCAAAAGCATTTGCAGATGTCACTTTATATGATAAACCTATATAGTTAGGCAAGTTATATGTTTTAACAAGGAGAATCACTGCAGATTTGTGTTGGCAATTGATTTTACCCTTTGCATGAAGATGATTCTAGAATTAAATTTAGTTGCCCTTTGGGGGAACTAATGGTACGATATGATCCGCCTTACAGTATCATTTTTCTCAGAAATGAAAAAGTTCAGTGCTTCGAAGTCTTCAATTTTTCTAAATGATGATTCGTAGCTAAGAGCTGATGGTCACGTTTCCCTTAAGTAATTGACTATACTCATTGTGTAATATGGACTAGTTGGATGCCCGTGCGTTGCTACGGTTCTTCTTTCTTTTCTGGCATTACATATTAACATAAGTCATATGCATGTATGAAAAATGTAGTGTAATTTACCATCCTCACATTGCATTTATTCTTAAAAAAATGCAGTGTAGTTTACCATCTTCGAATTTAATCATAAGAGCCTAGGAAATTATCTTTTATTAAATACCCCCTCCATTTCATAAAACTAAATACCTACTTGTCGTATGGATTATCTAGACAAGTTTTATGTAACATAGGAATAATAACTAATCGTGACGCCCCTACCACTTCTCCCTTTTTATCTATCACCAAAACACCTTATTCTCCCTAGAAAGAAAATATCGAGCATACCCAACAAAAAAGATAATCAAGCTTATTCTTTTATAAGTATTACAACAAATAAATTGTCTCAGAACCATGAGGTTTGCACACATAATGGAACTGCTAGAGAAGCTATACACCATTCAAAACTTTAAACAAAACAGACTAACCTTACCGTAAAATTCATATTTCTTATCTAGCATGCAATACTTGGACCCACCTCTCTCATACAACTCATGAGAAGAAATGAAAAAAACAATGAGCAGAATAAGGTCAATCCCTTGTCGATAAAGCGGCATTGCAATTTCTGGCCAATAGAAATGTGCCCTTTCAGGATACTGCACTTTCTTGTAGTCATCAATTTTTCATGCATCCAAAGAGCCCTAACATATATGAGATTCAAAAGAAAAATCTGAACATTACCAGTTAATTCAGTCCAATATATGGTTTAGTGAGACAGTGCACTAAAATAGGCCCCGTCCCAACCCTGGACGCAAGCAAGAAGGCAAACAGATTAAATGTAAGGCTTTGTTATCCTCTATTGAATGAGTAGACAAACTGAACAATGCCTGATAACCCATGAATAACGAGATAAATTGAGAAAAATACGATTGCTAAGAAATGATCAATGACATACTTCCCCTCTGGACTGAAGAGACACATGACGGAGAAAGAGAGACTGATGACTAACAAGGCTGAGGAAAAGAGAGACTGATTTTAGAATGCAGTTTTGAAAACCTTGCCCCAAAAGAAGCGATTTGTAGAAACTAAAATAAGTCACTAAATTTGTAACCGTTACTGATATCAATGGTACCAGAATACCACATTCACAAAATATACAAGCTTTTAGGGGCTGTGATATCTCTCTATGGTCATTGTATACTGAAAAGTTAAAACAGTCTTCGGCAGAGCCCTAACATAAATCATATTCAGAGTAAGGGAAACTATAGCTAGGCAGATACCACCACCAGTACAACGGAATCAAATGCCTATAGAGCCAAACATAATAACATATTAATTGCCACCCAACACCCTATTCGTGATACTAAAAAGTAACTCAAAGCTCTGAAATGAACAATTCATACAATGCAAACAACAAAACAACTACAGGCTAACAACTTAATAGTGCAGATTTGAGTTCTGATCACCGAATCTCACTGAATCTAACTAATGTGTTGAAAACAACAGAAAAGCATGAACGCAGAGGTAGCTGCATGGTATTGAAGTAGATGACGTACGTTACTCTTAAGCATGCGGATCTCAGCCTATCTCTCCTTGATCTCGTAGTCCCTAAGCTTATGCCTGTCATGACACCATCCTCCATAGAAATAATTGTATCTTCAGCGTTTAGCCAACATGGCACATCCCCTGAAGGTGAACAGTTAAAGATAATTACACAGACAATTAGCAAGATACAGTGTGAAAATCACAACTGACGCTATGAGAACATAAAAAAAAACATATAGGAAAATTTCCTGGAAAATCCACTGCTGATTCCCCATTACACCTATCTCTCCTCCACACACATGAGAAGCCACGATATACAAAATACAGAATTCCCCACATATATGCATCATTCAAATTGTAGCGTAGACCTAAGACTAAAGTGAATACAGAGTAGTAATCAACCAGTCACCAAAAATCGAACCATCCAACTAGTTTAGGCCATGCATGATCCAAACCTGCAAGATGCATGATTAACATGCATCTAGAATTCTAGATACATCAGATGAGGGTGAACACAGCAGTGTGCACGAGGAACTCGTCTGGTACTTGCCGTCGCGTCTCGACATAATCACCGATCTACTTCAGCGAGGCGCGGGAGCCGAAGGAGGACGGCCTGGGTGTAGTGAGAGCAGGGCCCTGCTCGGCGATGACTTGGGCTTGGGGTGTAGCCGCCATAGAAGAGGTCATCACCACTGGGGAGCAGGTTGGGGGAGCAGAGGCGGAGGAAGACGCGCGGGTTGCCCACGACCAGGAAGACCACTTGGAGGACGTCCCATCTGCAATGTTCAGGTCGACGCCTCCACGCGGTGGCAGGAGGTTCCGAAACAAAGGTGCGCGGCGTTGGAGGTGCCTGGCGTCAGGGTGAGGTGCCCGGTGTTCGAGGTTTCCCACGGCGATGGTGACCCTAACCCAGGCTATGGTGGCGGCGAGAGGCTAGTGCGAGTATGGAGGCGAGGAGACGAGGCAGAGGCGTAAGATGTGAGGGCCGAGATCCTATAACCGCGCTGCGAGACGTAAGAAGGAAAAGATCAATTACCGCTGGCGTGGGCGAGGTGAGGAGGATGAAGGAACCCTCAACCGGAACACTCAGTTGCCACCTAACGTGAATTTAATTAGCGACAATTATGGCTGATTGATTTTTGGACGTATTGATTGACGAGAAATTAGAGCTGATTGATTACCTTGTATACGAGATATACGAGATGATGAATTGATGATTCATTTCCCTATATGGCGTGATTTGTTAACGGTGGTCTTGGGCGATTAGATGGTGCGGATTTATCTTTTAGTTTTTTTTTTGTCAGGGGTAATTTTGGAAATCAAATGATGTATGGCAAAAGTGGCTTCACCAACTCAAAACCAATAGTAAAAGATGTTTGCTTTTTCCAAGATTTAGAGTATTTTTAGAGGCGTGATACATGACTAAATAATTAATTTCTATTTCACACATGCGAAAATATTGGCATGCCTTTACATGTGCAAAGGGTAAAAACTTAGGAAGCCATAGCAAAGCACGGGCATTCAACTAGTTATTAGTAGAGATTTGAACTTTGTGTTGCAATATGGTTTCTGTGTTGATTGGATGGTACCATCTAAAGATTGGTAATCCGATGGGCCACGCTAGGTGTCGGTCGCTTGATCGTGTGTCAGAAATCAGTCCTTCTAGCACCGTCGGATTAAGATCGGATGTTACCAACTTTTTCTCACGTCGCTTTCACCGCTCCCGTACGCTCACGTCGCTTTCGCTGCTCCTGCACACTCACCTCGCTTTCCCGCTGCTGCGTTGCTGCTTGCTCGGGTTGTCAGGTGAGCAGGTTGGGACACACGCTGTTTCGTAGGTGAAGCCCACCATGTGCTGCTTTTCTCCATTGCTTATATGTATGTTCCTGGAGCAGACTAGCTAGGATGGTAGGTGAGGTATGCATGCCTCACGAGTGCTATCTATTGCTAGCTAGCTTGTGCATGGTAGTGTAAAACTCTAATGAATGTATCTATATTCTTGTTTAATAAAACCAATATTGTATAAACATATTACTAAATTGAAGAATTTTTTTGTAGGATATAGACAGAATAAATTTGCAATATTTTACACATAGATACAAAAAACATGAGTTTGTACCATTTTGAACAACATTAAGAAAATAGTTGTAAAAAAGTGGCTATGCAACATTTTTGTTGCAAATCGATTTCTAACAAAAATCACTAACAATTTCAACAACAATAAGTTATTACAACAATATGGTTAAGCAACATTTTTTTTGCAAATTAGGCTACAACAAAAATCACAACCTATTTATACAAAAATAACATATGATTACAACAAAAAATAAATTACTTATTAGCAACAATAATCAACAGACAATCCAACAAAATTATTTGATATTTACAACAATATTTAACAATAAATCCAATAAAAAAATTAGTTAGTTTACAAAAATAGTTAACAACAAATCCCAGCTAAGTTCACAAATCCACTATTAGAATATCCCTTACCAAGATATGTTGTAACATAATTCTAAATAAATGAGATTTATTAGCACCATGAAAAATAAATAAAATAAGTAATTAGCTAAGTGTTACAATGTCTAGTACTGAAAACACGTATGCGCGTAGGCTTTTATTAGGCATGCATGCAGAGCTACAGGCTATAAGCCTACATCCGCAGCAAGGATGAACACGGAGGCTATAACCAGGCTGCATGCAAAGCGCGAACAGGTCAAATGTCCTAGGTGTACTGTGCATGCGAGTCAGACTATGCGAGAGCACGCGCGACAGCGACCGATCTTTTGCCGTCGATCGGGCGACGGATTACAAGCGTTTTCCTAATCCGATGGAGTCCAAACTTGTGATAATTTTTTATGCCCGTTTGATTGAATTACTCATGCGCATATGAACATAGCCTAAATTTCATTGAAGAATAATGTACACCACCCTTTGTTTAATTAGTCATAATGGAATTATTAATCATAAATTACTTCTTCACTCTAACGTCTAGGATAGTTTGATGCTCTTCATGATTATGAATTTGACTGAAATTGGATCCAGTAATGCTACACCTACGGGAAATTTTTTACGGAAGAAAAGCTACGGACTGACGTGGCTTTGATGTGGAAGCCACGATCGCTGGGCCTAAAAAATAGAAGAAACTAACTGAAAAACGTGGCCTGCTATTAACTAGGCAGCAAAAATCACGACGGCTATCTCGGATCCTCATTCATTTCTCGTTCTAGATTGATTTTAGACGCCGTCTCCAATTCTTGTTCATAAAATTTCTGAAGAATCTTCATACAATCAAGTATTCAGGTTAGAACAACGGCGCCAGCTTGACGATCTCTACTGCACACAGACAGCTTCTTGACGAAGGATCTTGTCGCGCCGTGTATGCCATGAAGTTGGAGAGATAACCAAGAGCTGTCCGCTCCGTTTCGGCGAGAGAAAGCTCGCCGCGCAGCTGCCGATGAGGAGGAGGTCGCAACTCGCCCCGCCCTCTCGAAGAAGCCTGCGGCGGCGTCTCGTAAGAAGTACCCATGCCAGGCGACCACACCGAAGCTCTCCTCGCCGCTCCGCAGCAGGGCACCTCGCCGCGTCACCACCAATAAGGACCTCGCGTCCTCACCGTTGGCCTCTCATCAGTAGAACCAGTAGCTTGAGAGATGAAGGGGCCGGGATTTTCGTCAATTGGGTAGGGAATCTTGGGCTCTTGGTGCGATCGTGGCTTCCACGTCATAACCACATCAGTGCGTAGGATTTATTCCCTAAAAACTTTCCGTAGGTGTAGCATTACTGAATTGGATCGGCATGTCCGATATAGTGCTTTAATAATAAAGTCCAGAACTTCCTAGAAAATGCAGACTCTTGTTCTTCCGCACAATGTAATAAATTAGTCTAGGTAACAAGAAAATGTACCTTGCTCTTCTATTTCCCGCTAAGTGATGCCAAATAAGAGGTAAAGTATTGTTGTTGTGTAAATCAGACAATTTTTTATTGGGGGAAGAACGGTAGTGTTGCTTGTTTCCCTTGAAAAAAATGTAATATTGCTTGTTATAAGGTCAGATGTGATGGCATTTCATCTTTCTATTTTCACTTCCTGTTAGTTTTCAGAGATTAGTCAATAAATTACAGATTCTGCGAATCATGAAATTTTGCTAAAAACAAAAGGGTCCATGGTTGCTGAAAAGTTGCGTCAATAGTTGGGGAGTTTAGTGTACATATGCAATGGTGTACAACTATACGCAAAGAAATTCAAATGTACTTCAGTCCTTGATTGAAAAAATAGTTTATTTCGAGACCACACCCTCAGAATAAGTGTTATAAAAGCGATAGGCAAATAACAAAGATCGAAAAGAAACACAGCGGGGAACACAAGATTTTAATGTGGAAAACTCTCTCCAACAAAGAGAGATAAAAACCACGGGCGTCAGCCAGCAAAACTTTACTATATCGGCCCAAGCCTCTCGGCGACGGGCCTCGCTCCGCTCGTCAGAAGTTGGCTTTTACTTTATAGAACTTGGATCAACATATAACAAACTCCACCTTGAGACAAATTCCTTATAGCATAAACTTTAACAATCTTCTGAACAAACAAAGAAACACTTTCGGCGCCAAACAGCCACTAGGGCTAAACAGTATTACCAACTAAACTTGAGCAAAGCTCAAACTTAGCAACAGGGAACTGGTTTTGTCATCATATCAGCAGGATTTTCATGAGTACTAATCTTGCATACCTTCAGTTTACCTTGAGCGACCTCGTCTCTCACATAATGGTATTTGACATCAATGTGCTTGGTCTTCTTATGGAACATTTGATCTTTAGTAAGATATATAGCACTTTGATTGTCACAAAATAGATTAACGCAAGAATTATCACCAGAAAGCTCAGCATATAAACCTTTCAACCAAGCAGACTCTTTACAGGCTTCAGCAATAGCCATGTATTCAGCCTTAGTAGTAGACTGGGCAACAACTGGTTACAAAGTTGTCCTCCAACTCACAGCACAATCACCAACAGTAAACACATAACCTATAAGGGACCTTCTCTTATCCAAATCACCAGCATAATCTGAATCCACGTAGTCAACAAGTCCCTTTCCAGTTCTACCAAACTTCAAACAAGCTTTCAAAGTGCCACGAAGATACCTGAAAATCCATTGAACAGCCTTCTAATGTTCTTTACCAGGGTTAGCCATGTATCGACTCACCAAACTCATAGCATAAGACAAATCAGGGCGAGAACAAACCATGGCATACATCAAAGAACCAACAACACTAGATTATGGAACTCTAGACATGTACTCAATATCTTCATCAGTAACAGGACATTGAGTTAGCTGACAGTTTGAAGTGTGGTGCAATAGGTGTTGTGACTTTCTTTGCATCAGGCATATTAAAATGATGAAGAACTTTATTAATGTAATCATGCTGACTAAGAAATAGCAAACCAGATTTTCTGTCTCTTCTAATTTCCATACCTAGTATTTTCTTAGCAGCACCAAGATCCTTCATCTCAAACTCACTACTCAGTTGTGCCTTCAAAGTAGTGATCTCTTTCTTGCTCTTGGCAGCAATCAACATATCATCAACATATAACAGTAAGTATATAGGTGATCCATTAACAAACTTGATGTAAACACAACTACCATATTGAGATCTCTTGAAACCATGTGCAAGCATAAATGAATCAAACCTTTTATACCACTGTCTTGGAGACTGTTTCAAACCATATAAGGACCTCTTTAATTTGCAAAAAAGATCCTCCTTACCAGGCACTATGAACCCTTCAGGTTGGTCCATATAAATTTCCTCTTCCATTTCACCATGCAAAAATGCAGTCTTCACATCTAACTGCTCAAGCTCAAGATCACGCATAGCAACAATACCAAAGAATGCATGAATAGAACTATGCTTCACAACCGGAGAGAAAACATCATTGTAATCAATACCTGGAATCTGACTGAAACCTTTTGCTACTAACCTTGCCTTAAACCTCGCAGGCTCTTTAGGAGACACACCTTCCTTTCTTTTAAATATCCACTTACAGCGGACAGTCTTATTGTGTTTAGGCAAGCACGCAACATCCCATGTGCCATTTTTCTCAAGCGATTGCATCTCTTCTTGCATAGCAGAAATCCACTTCTCGCGGTCAACGGATGCAATGGCTTCAGTATACGTAGCAGGTTCAACATCATTCTCCACCTGTTCAGCACAACTCATAGCATAATGAACAATGTTACATTCTCCAATTAAATGTTTATGAGGAGCAATGTTTCTCCTTGGACGGTTAGCTGCAATAGAACGACTTTATTGCTGCAAAACAGGTGGTGAGGGTGGAATAAAATGATTATCAGTATCATCAAACTCAGGTTCATGATCAACATCATTATTTTCAGTAGTGTTGTTCTCTTTCTCTTCAACGTGCTCCACCTGCACGCTAGTTCTCTGTTGCTCATCATCAGAAACATCAGAATCAGCAGAAGTCTGACTATCAGTAAACATAACAGCCTCATTAAAAACAACATTCCTGCTCATCAAAATCCTTTAGTTTCAGGATTCCATAAATTATATGCCTTAACTCCTGAACCATAACCAAGAAATATGCACTTAACAGCTCTAGGCTCTAGCTTTCCATTATCAACATGTGCATAAGCAGAACAACTAAAAAATCTCAATTATGAGTAATCAGCAGGTGTACCAGACTATACCTCAATGGGAGTTTTCTTATCAAGTGGAATAGAAGGTGACCTGTTGATCAAGTAACAGGCGGTGGAGGCTGCTTCAACCCAAAAATGTTTGGTCATACTTGCATTGGAAAGCATGCAATGAGCCTTGGAAATAATGGTTCTGTTCATACACTCTGCCACACCATTTTGCTGAGGAGTGTATGGGATGGTGTGGTGCCTGACAATGCCTTCATCGCTGTAGTAATCATTAAATTCATTTGAACAGAATGCCATACCATTGTCAGTACGAAGCAATTTTACCTTCTTTTCAGTTTGCTTTTCTATCATAACTTTCCACTTCCTAAAAGCATCAAAAGCTTCATATTTATGTTTCAGGAAATAAGGCCAAACTTTTCTGGAGTAGTCATCAATAATAGTAAGCATGTAACTAGCACCACCAAGAGATTTCTTAAGGGAAGGACCCCATAGATCAGCATGCACATATTCTAGTATCCCTTTAGTGGTATGAATGGAAGCATTGAATTTAACTCTCTTATGCTTACCAAAGATGCAGTGCTCACAAAACTCCAACTTACTCATGTTGCAGCCAACTAACAGCTCTCTCTTGATCAATTCTGCCATGCCATGTTCACTCATATGGCCAAGACGTGCATGCCAAAGATTAGTTTGACTAGGTTCATTAGAAGTAACAGCAGCAATACTAGGCAAAGTGCTACCTCTAAGAACATATAATTTTGCAGAATTTATATCATTAATCATATGAATACGAGAACCTCTGGATACCTTTAGTACTTTGTTGCCACCTCTATACTTGTACCCTTCATCATCAAGGGTGCCGAGCGATATCAAATTTCTTGCCATGGTTGGTATGTGCTTGACGCCGGTCAATGTGCGTGTCATCCCACCATGTGTCTCGATCTGAATGGAGCCAATGCCCTCAATCTGACACGGAGTATCATCTCCCACACACACAAAATCTCCAAGCTGCACAAACTCATACAAACTGAACCAGTCTTTGTTATAGCAAATATGAAATTAATGAAGGGTTTTGCAGCATAGTAAATCAAAAAAATTCCTACGGATGCGAACAAGCAAGCCAAGATCTAATCTAGGAGATGTAATCAACGAGAGAGATAGATGAGATCTTCATACCCTTGAAGAAATCGCACAGCGGAAACGTACAACAGAACATGGATGATGTAGTCGTACTAGCCTTCTCCTCCTTGTGATCTGATCCGATCCAACACCACAGGTGGCGACGCCTCCGAGAGATGTACACGTATGGTGCAGCGATGTATCCTCTTTCCTTGGTCTAGCAAGTATGGTGAAGAGATAGCTTGGATCAATAGCATGACGGCGTGGTGCTTATGGTGGAGAATTTCTGCAGTAGGGCTTCGCCTACGTGCAGTCGCAAGAGAGAGATGTGGAGGACAACAGTTGTGCCGGTGGCTAGGGTTAGGAGAGGAGCATGCCCCAGCCCTCCTCTGCCCTTTAAATAGGTCAAGGGGGTCGGCCAAGGGGGCTGCCTTAGCCTCCAAGTCAAGCCAGTGGCCCCAGGGAGAAAACTTGCCCCCTAAGTTTCCTTTGCCTTGGCCCATAAGAAAACCCTAGGGTTTTGCCCTTGGCCTCATAGGACAAGTGGGCATGGACGACCAGGCCTATGTAGGCATCACCCTTTGGGCCTTGTGGACCATTTGGGGCATGTGGACCCCACCATGGATCCCTCCGGAACTTTCTAGAACATTCCGGTCCTCTACCAAAAAAGCCCAGAACTTTTCCAAAACCCAAAAATTGCTTTCCATTATATGAATCTTATTCTCCGGACCATTCCGGAACCTCTCGTGATGTCTGGGACCTCATCCGAGACTCCAAACAAAAAACTCAATAACCAATAATCCATTCTATCCTAGCGTCGATGCACGTTAAGTGTGTGACCCTACGGGTTCGAGAATATGCAGACATGATCTTCTATCAATAATCAATAGCGGGATCTAGAAACCCATATTGCCTCCCACCTATTCATCGATGATCATATTGGATGAACCACGATGCCAGGATTCAATTAATCCCGTATATATATTCCCTTCGTCTCGCGATATTTTACTTGCCCGAGATTCGATCATCGGTATCGACATATCTAGTTCAATCTCGTTCACAGCAAGTACTTTACTTGTTCCGTAATCCAATATCACTTTATGATTAACTCCTTAACCACATGCTTGCAAGCGGTGTTGATATCGATTACCAAGTGGGCCCGAAGTATATCTCTCTGACTTGGGAGGGACAAATTCCATCTCGATACATACAACCCAACAAGTACTTTCCGATCACCTGAGTGACACCTTTATGATCACCCTTTCATAGGATGACGTTTGATGACCTCAAAGCTCTCTTCCGGCACTAGGGAGTTGCATTATCTTATGGTCTAAGGAATACAATACTTGACATAGGAAAAAGCTTCGCAAAGATGAACACAATGACACGATCTAATTGTTGTGCTTTATTTGAGTCTGTCCATCACATCATTCTCCTAATGACATGACCTCATTATTAATCGACAACTAATGTCTATGGTTAGGAAACCTTAACCATCATTAATCAATGAGCTAGTCTAGTAGAGGTATACTAGGGATACGGTGTTGTTCATAAACCACACAAGTATTAATGTTTCCGCGTAATACAATTCTAGCATGGAGTATAAACATTATCATGAACAAGAAATATGATAATAACAATATTATTATTGCCTCTAGGGCATATTTCCTTCAGTCTCCCACTTGCACTAGAGTCAATAATCTAGTCATACTTGCACCTTTAACACATATGGCATTCCGGTGTTATTCATATGCGTTGCACGTGGTAAACCTTATCTACGTGTCTGACACTTTCAGGTCCGTTTGTATTTGCATATTATTTTGCGTCAGCACGCATTACTCATCTTGTATGAGATGGCATCGTATAAACTTGGTCTTCTGATGAAACCTTTATTTCTTTGTGAAGACTATGTTGTCACTATTGTCGCACAATAGAACTACATAGTACTAGCACACTTGGAACTACACCTCCGCGTTCGGATCGCAGAAATTTAATTTTTCTGTTACGATGGTTTTCCACTTCGTTCTGAAATTCTTTGAACTTTTCAAACATTTCAGATTTATGTTTTATTAAATAGACATACCCATATCTACTTAAGTCATTAGTAAAAGTGAGAAAATAGCGATATCCACCGTGTGTCGAAATACTCATTGGTCCGCACACATCGGTATGTATGATTTCCAATAAGTCCGTTGCTCGCTCCATTATTCCGGAGAACGGGGTTTTGATCATCTTGCCCATGAGGCATGGCTCACACGTGTCAAATGATTCAAAATCAAGAGACTCCAAAAGTCCATCAGAATGGAGTTTCTTCATACGTTTTACGCCAATATGACCTAGACGACAGTGCCACAAATAAGTTGGATTATCACTATCTACTTTGCATCTTTTATGCCGCTTCTAAAGTGATTATATACTTAGCCCTCGTTGCAGTGTCCGCCACAATGTTAACATTGGAACTCATCCAAGTCATCATGGAACTTTCTTCCATCTTATTGTGCCACCTTCTAACTCAAAACAAATAGTTTAAAATTGAGATAAAATTTTACCTGTATATGTGACAAAGCCAGTGTAACACATTGCAATGAACCATTTATCACTTTTGCATACAGAATATATTCTTAGTTCTTCGAAAGTATATAAGAATATTCTTACTATTGTCCAGCAATCATCATATGAATGCTCATAACCTTTTAGAGCATCGGACATATCTGGATCTACATATCATGGTATACAAGATTGATAAAATCATTCTTGCGGTTTCACTCATCAAATGTCAAAACAGTTGATTCTTGCTCCAACCTCTTCCATGCAACAAGAACCGTTCTTATTGTTTCCATATTGAACAAATTCAATATTTCATCTATGTACTCTGGCAAAACTATATTAGTGCCTCAATCTATCTGTATAGACATTGATGCTCAATATTCTGGTTTTGCCTAAGTCTTTCATCAAAAATCCAATTATAATGAAAACTTAACAATATCAAGAAAAACACATTATTTCCAATAAATGATATGTCGTCCACATACAGTATTAGAAATATGTCTGAGCGCTCCCACTTACTTTCTTGTAATACAAGCATCTTCAAATATCTTGATGAAATTAACACTTTAACATTTTCATCATTGAAGATTTCAACTTCGCTATGCTTACTTCTACCATAGAAGTTTGCATACATATCTAGTAACCTTTGAATCAACAAAACCCATTGGGTCGTGTCAGGTACACGTCCTTGGTGTGCATTCCGGTAGAGGAACGTTGTTTCGTTTATTCAACTATCATATCTCAATATGTAATTGTTGCTAGAATAATTCATATGACGAAGTCAGGGCCCATCATCGCTTCTTTGTATATTGTTGGTTACTATTATCTAATAATATCTCGTCCTCAAATCTTGCTATTTGATTACGACCAACTTGGTTAAATAGGAACTTCGATGTCGTGACTACAACATATTGTAGACGCATGAGCCATAAATGCAGTTGCCGCTTCCAGAACATTTTCTGGTGCTGTGCTACTTTGATCATCTTGCTCAGATTCAATAACCTCATCAAGTTCTATCTTCCTCCCACTTAAACCTTTCGCGAGAAAACTCCTTCATAAGAAATTCACTTTTAGCGACAGTCACTATGTGTTTGGGTTCATAGTAGAAGGAATACCCATCGACATTCTTTGGGATAACCTACAAAGACTTACTAATCCGATTTTGGTTGTAAACATTTTACATATGTTGTGCATACCAAAATTTAAGAAATGACAACTATAACTTGTACGGTGTTATTTCAGCGGATTATGATGGTGCTCTATTCAGTGAAAAGCGATAGTCTCTAAAGCATAATCCACAAATTATATTGGTAGTTGAAAGAGCATTTCCCGCCTAATTGATTTTGGCGTTTGTTAACAATACATTATCTATTAATGTGGTGATTATGCTTTGCAGGATTTTATTATATTCTTGCACAAGATATGGGGTTTCCTATGTTACACTTGATAATTATTATTGCCCAAAGGAAATTCTTGAGGAAATGGTGCTAATATGCTCAGGGAGATGATTTATATGAAGTTTGGCCAGGAAGGCCGGCTTTAGCCGGTCCCCAGACTGGCTATAGCCGGACTGCCCAGTTTTGGAAGAAGCAATGCGCCTCTGGAGTAACCCGGCTATTTGTCTGGCTTATTCCGGCAGGGCCGGATTTTTCAGACCGGCTTTAGCCGGTGTGGAGGCTGGCTTTAGCCGGTGTGACCGGCTTTAGCCGGACTTTCCTAGCTGGCAACGGTCAGATTTTGGGAAGGGGGGTATAAATACCCCCCACCTTCTTCCCCAAAGAGCTGCTCGTCCCAAGCAAGAAGAACACCATTATTGGAGCCACGAAATCCACAAGATCTCCTCCCTCAACCCACCAAAGCTCTTGATCTTTGGAGAATCGAAGAAGAAGGCCTTGATCTACATCCTCACCGAAGCGATTTGATTTCCCCTCTCATTTGCTGGAGGGCCCTTGTGTCTTGGGTTCCCTTGTGTCCCAAGACCTTGTTTTGTGTATTTGATATCTTGCTACTTGTTGTTTGACAGCATTGTGTTGTGCTTGGGAGCCTCCAATTCGGTTGTGGATGCGTGCCCCAAGATTGTAAAGGTCGGTTCCACCTTGAGGAATCCCTTAGTGGAAAGTGAGCTAGGCCTTTGTGGCGGAAGCTTGCACCAGAGAATAGGGTGAGCCTTTGTGGCGTTGGTTAGGCCTTTGTGGCAACCACACCCCTCCAACGTAGACGTACTTCCCCTAAAAAAGGAAGGAACTACGGGAATTACATCCGTGTCTCCGTGTGCTCCACTCTTGGTTACCTCTATCCTTTATTGCCTTTATATCTTGTATCTTGCTTAGCTTGCTAGTTGTCATATAGGTAAATTCACCTTAGTTGCATATCTAGAGAATTTACCTTTTGTGTCAAGCCTAAATTGAAAAAGAATTAAAATTTGAGTAGCACCTATTCACCCCCCCCCCCCTCTAGGTGCCCATACGATCCGTTCAATTGGTATCAGAGCCTCGGCTCTCAATTTGGGCTTAACCGCCTAAGAGTATGGATCCTCCACCTAAAGAGGGCTCGGGTCAAGTTTCTATGGATGAGTTCAAATCTTTGGAATCATCCATGACTTCCATGACATCTCAAATAAGTGAGTTGCGTGAAATGATAGCGCAACTCATGCAAGCTAAAACTACTAATGCTTCTCCACCTCCGGAAAAACCCGCTACTCCACAAGTGGAGAATGTGGGGATAGATGAGGAGGGTGCCAACAAAAATGGCGATGCTAAGTCTTCCACCAAGGGCGACGGGAAAGGTGAATACCCACATTGGTATTCACCTGACCCGCCGGTTCCTCATCCTCATATTAACCATAGAGGAGATCCGCCTAAGCTTGATGCATTAAACTTTGGTCAATGGCAATATCAAATGATCTCTCATATGCGCAGTTCTTGCATTGAGCTTTGGAGGATTGTTGAAGAAGGATTCAAGGCCGTGGATCCCACCAACATGACAAGAAGAGAGATGGTCAATAGCCAACTCAATGCCACCGCTCTCCACATGATTCAAGTCGCCGTTGGGCCCAAGGACTTGTCTCACATCCAACACTTCTCCACCGCCAAAGAAGCTTGGGAAGGTCTCTCCGATGTTTTTGTTGGCAATGAGAGCATGAAGAAAACAAGATATATTGCCTTCTCAAATCAAGCGGAGGGATTCTTCATGATGGATGGTGAGGATCATCAAGAGATGTATAGAAGACTCAGGGTTATTGCTACCACCTTCAAGAACCTCGGTGCTCACCATATTGATGATGAGTGGATCAAGATGAAGTACATTCTTGCTCTCACTCCATATGAGCCCGCGGATGTGAAGAGTGTTCAAGGAAAGCACAACTTCAATGAGATGACCTCCAATCAAGTGATGCAAGAGATTCAAGCCTACAAGGTTTCCGCACAAAATGCGGAAGATGCTCGTGCTCGTGCCATAGGAATGCAAAGAAGCTCCAATCTTGCATTAAAAGCTAGTGTGGTTGAGAAAGAGGTTCCTCTTCAAGCAAGCATTGAAGCAAGGCTTGAGATGTGTCCCGAGGACATAAGACATGAGTACAATGAGCACATGGCCTTCTATGGAAAAACCTTTTGGGTTGATCCACACAAGGCTAAAGAAGACAATCAAAGAAGAAGCAAGTCAAGTGGCTATCAAAGGAATGACAATAATGATCAAAGGGTGAGGACATGCTATAATTGCAATGATAGATTTCACTTTGTTGCCGAGTGCCCTTATGAGAAGAGAGAAGACCATGGTGGAAAACTCATCCTAAAAAACAAGACCAAGTCACCATCCAAGAAGCCATTTGTGAAGAAGGGTGGACCAAAGAAGAAACAACCAAAGTTTGTGTTCTTGACTTAAGAAGAGTACTCCGCAAGTGAGAGTGATGAAGAAGAAACCACAACTAGTGAGATGGCCGCAATGGCAACCACCTCTACTTCCTCCACATCACTCTTTGAATCCCCCAATGAGGACTCTCTCGTCAAGAACGTCAAGTGCCTTATGGCCAAGTCTTCCGAGGTATCGCCCACATCTTTCTCCTCCTCTAAGACAAATGATGCTCCCTTGAATGATCTTGCTAGTCTTAGAGTAAAGGAAGAAATTGTTGCTTTTGATGATTATGTGTCTAGTGTAGATGGTGTTCACAAGCTTCACTTTGAACGTCTATTGAGCCAATATGGTAAAACTCTTGAAAAACTAGATGAACAAATGAGGCTTGAAAAAGAATATGCTCAAGATATTGCCTCACTAACCGAGTCTCTTGAAGAAGAGCAAGAGGAACGAGCAACTCTCGAAGAGAAGCTCGATTCCATTGAGGAAGCTAATAATGAAGTTGTTTCCAAACTCATTAAAGAGCGGGACCATGCTCGTGCTAAAGTAAAAATGCTTAAAAAGGAAAAGGTTGAATTTGGTGTTGGTCATGATATACTTGTTAAGGATTTAGAAGATCTTGACAAGGCTCACAAGGCCTTGAAAAGTGAACACTCTATTCTTACCAAGTCACATGAACAACTTCAAATTCAATTGACTAAGAATAATGTGCCTAATTCTTCTACTTCTACTTGTGATCATGCAAATGTTATTGAAGAAAATGCTAGGTTGAAAGATGAGCTTGCCAAGTCCTCCATTCCCATAGGTGAGAAAAACTTGAATGACCTTTTGAGTAAGCAAAAGGCATTTGGTGATAGAACGGGGATTGGCTTTGTCTCAAAGAAGAAGAAGAAGAAGAAGAAGAACAAGAAAAAGAAGGCCAAGCCCGCACAAGCAAAGAAGGATCCTATTGTGGGTGGCAAAGCCACTCATAATGATCATGCGGGAATTGCTAACCCTCACTATGTTTTATTTCGTGATTATTATGGTGATGTTTATGCAAAATATGTTGGTCCAAATGATGGTTATATTGCTTGGTCTATTTGGGTTCCAAAGACCCTTGTTGCTAACAAAAGAGGACCCATTGAGAAATGGGGACCTAAAACCAAGCAATAATCTCTTGTAGGACTATGCTTCCAGTGGATCAAAATGGGTGCTTGATAGTGGATGCACAAGTCATATGACCGGAAGCAAGGAGATTATGACGGAGATGAGGCCTAATGACAACAACATAACCGTCACTTATGGAGACATGTCACAATCCGAGGTATTGGGTCTTGGCAAGGTGGTGGTCGCACCGGATATTTCCCTTGTGGACGTCATGCTTGTTGAGACCCTAGGTTACAATTTACTTTCAGTTCGTGCACTTGGTAAGATGGGTTTTGCCGTCTTCATTGATAATGAAATTGTGGTACTCTTGTGGAGCAAGTCTCTAAAGGTCGCTTTCGTTGGGCACATTGAAAACAACTTGTATGTGGTGGACTTCTCGGGGAAAACCACTACAAGTGCAATGTGTTTATTTGGAAAGGCCGATGTGGGTTGGCTTTGGCATCGCCGACTAGCCCATGTCAATACGAGAACTTTGCAAAGCCTTCACAAGGGTGGCCACATACTCGGACTAAAAGAGAATGTTTCTTTTGCCAACGATCATGTTTGCAGGGCTTCCGTTCTAGGAAAAATGCATGATTCTCCCCACCCAAGCAAGACTATCATTTCTTCCAAGAGGATCTTGGAGCTCCTTCATGTGGATCTTTTTGGTCCTCCCTCTCATGCAAGTCTTGGTGGGAAGAAATATTGCTTGGTAATTGTTGATGACTATTCAAGATATACTTGGGTCTACTTCTTCAAGCATAAGAGTGAGACTCAACAAACCGTCATCGACTTTGCCAAGGAAGTTGAACGTAAACATGGGCAAACTATTTTGGCAATAAGAAGTGACAATGGCACCGAGTTCAAGAACTACACCTTAAATGGATTTCTTAGTGATGAGGGGATTCGTCATCAATATTCCGCTGCATACACCCCTCAACAAAATGGTGTAGCCGAAAGGAAGAACCGGACTCTTATGGATATGGCTAGGTCCATGTTGGCGGAGTTTAAGTCTCCATACAACTTTTGGGCCAAAGCTATCTCTACGGCTTGTCACTCTTCAAACCGGCTCTTCCTCCGCAAAGGCCTAAACAAGACTCCATATGAAATACTCACCGGAAGCAAGCCCAACATCTCCTACTTCCGAGTTTTCGGGTGTAAGTGTTTCTTTCAAAGAAAAGGAGTTTGTTTAGGTAAATTTGATCCGAAAGCAATAGAAGGTATTTTTGTTGGTTATGGTGCCGAATCCCACACTTATAGAGTCTTCAACAAGTCCACCGGACGTGTTGAAGAATCTTGTAGTGTGGTATTCGAAGAGAATGACGGCTCCCAAGGGGGGCGAGATGTTGTTTCTTGTGATGTAGATGATGAAATACCTCGAGAAGCCATAGGAAGAATGGGCGTGGGATTTTTCCGCCCCATTGAGGGACACCTTGTGGCGGACCGAGAAGGATTATGCTCTACTCAAGTGGAGCCTTCATCTTCACAAGCTCAACAAGCCTCTCCCAAGGAAGCAATGTTGGAATTATGCCCTAGAGGCAATAATAAAGATGTTATTATTATAATTCTTGTTCATGATAATGTTTATATTCCATGCTAGAATTGTATTAAGCGGAAACTTTAATACTTGTGTGGTTTATGAACAACACCGTGTCCCTAGTACGCCTCTATGGACTAGCTCATTGATTAATGATGGTTAAGGTTTCCTAACCATAGACATGTGTTGTCAATTAATAATGAGATCATATCATTAGGAGAATGATATGATGGACAGACCCAAATAAAGCAGAGCAATTAGATCGTGTCATCGTGTTCATCTTTGCGAAGCTTTTCCTATGTCATGTATTGTATTCCTTAGACCATGAGATAATACAACTCCCTAGTATCGGAAGAAAGCTTTGAAGTCATCAAACGTCATCCTATGTGAGGGTGATAATAAAGGTGTCTCTCAGGTGATCGGAAAGTACTTGTTGAGTTGTATATATCGAGATGGAATTTGTCCCTCCCAAGTCGGAGAGATATACTTCGGGCCCACTCGGTAATCGATATCAACACCGCTTGCAAGCATGTGGTTAAGGAGTTAATCACAAAGTGATATCGGATTACGGAACAAGTAAAGTACTTGCTGTGAACGAGATTGAACTAGGTATGGTGATACCGACGATCAAATCTCGGGCGAGTAAAATATCGTGTGACGAAGGGAATACATATACGGGATTAATTGAATCCTGACATCGTGGTTCATCCGATATGATCATCGATGAATATGTGGGAGTCAATATGGGTTTCCAGATCCCGCTATTGATTATTGATAGAAGATCATGTCTGCATATTCTCGAACCCGTAGGGTCACACACTTAACGTGCATCGACGCTAGGATAGAATGGATAATTGGTTTATGAGTTTTAGTTCGGAGTCTCGGATGAGATCCAGGACGTCACGAGAGGTTCCGGAATGGTCCGGAGAATAAGATTCATATAAAGGAAAGCAGTTTTTGGATTCCGGAAAGGTTTCGGAGTTTATCGGTATTGTACTGGAAGGTTCTAGAAGGTTCCGGAGTGGGACCAACGTGGGCCCACTTGACGGAGGCCTGCGTGGGCCTAAGAGGAAGTGCCCTGGCCGCCTTGGGCCAGGTGCACAAGGCCCCTAAGGCCCAGCCGGCCAAGCCCAAGGGGAAACCCTAAAGGAATCTTCAAATAAGGAAGGGGGGGAAACTTGCCCCCCACTCTTCCTTATCCAAGTCGGTTAGGGATTGGAGGAGGGACCAAGCTGGCCGCCCAGCCCCCCATATAAGGGGGGGGCAGGGGCGCAGCCCTCCCACACCCCAAGACCCAAACCCTAGCCGCCCCTGCTGCCCTCCCTCTCTCTCTCGCGACTGCGCGTAGGCGAAGCCCTGCCGCAGAAACTCTCCACCATAAGCACCACGCCGTCGTGCTGCTGATCCAATCTATCTCTCCACCATACTTGCTAGACCAAGGAAGGAGGAGACGTCGCTGCACCGCACATGTGCAACTCTCGGAGGCGCCGCCACTTGCGGCGTAGGATCGGATCGGATCGCGAGGAGGAGACGGCGAGTACGACTACGTCAACCACGTTCTCTTGAACGTTACCGCTATGCGAATCTTCAAGGGTATGAAGATCTCATCTACCTCTCTTGTTGATTACATCTCCTAGATTAGATCTTGGCTTTCTTGTTCGTTGCGTAGAATTTTTTTTTTGTTTACTATGCTACGAAACCCTTCAGTGGTATCAGAGCTAGATCTATGCGTAGATGTGTTTCACGAGTAGAACGCAACATGCTTGTTGCGGGCGTTGATTTTTTCTGTTGCAAACCTCTTGTTGTGTATCTCTTATGGCGCGGTATAGTGAGATCGAAGCGGTCCAGGCCAACTTTACGCGACCGCGTTCGCGAGACCGGCTCCGCACTTGACGTGTGGCTTGTTCCACACATGCGGCTGGTGGATGCCAGTTTCTCTCACTATAGTAGTCATGGGACTTACATCGGATGTTAGCAACCATAATATCACCGTTGTGGCTTTTCGTAGGTAAGAATCGTTCTTAGCTTGCTACTCCCATAAGCCACGTAAAACATGCAACAACAAAGTAGAGGCGTCTAACTTGTTTTTGCAGGGAGTGTTTTGTGATATGGTATGGCCACAAGATGTGATATGATATATGTGATGTATGCGATGATCATGTTTTGTAATCTTTCACGACTTGCATGTCGATGAGTTAACAACCGGCAGGAGCCATATGGCTGTCTTTATAATTGTGTATGACATGCGTGTCAACTTCTTATACGCCATGTAATAGCTTTACTTTATCGCTAAATAGTTTGCAATAGTTGTAGTTGCTATTCGTGGTGGAGGCAATCATGGTGGAGTGATGGAGATCATGCCGGCGCGCACAAGATGGAGATCATGGCGCGGAGATTGGCTATACCATGTCACATAAAATTATATGCATGTGATGTTTATCCTTTTATGTATCTTATTATGCTTAGATCGCGACGGTAGCATTATAAGATGATTCCTCACTTAAAGATCAAGATAAAATTGTGTTCTCCCCTCGTATGCGCCGTTGCGAAAGTTCGTCGTTTTCAAGCACCTCGTGATGATCGGGTGCTATAAACTCTACGTTCACATACAACGGGTGCAAGCCAGTTTTGCACACGCGGAAAATACTTGGGTTTGACTTGACGAGCCTAGCATGTACAGACATGGCCTCGGAACACATGAACCGAAAGGTTAAACATGAGTCATATGAATGATATGATCGACACTGAGTTGTCCACCATTGAAACCACATCTCTTCTCGTGAAGATCGGATTAGGTGTGGTGAATTTGGATCGTGTTCACTAAACAACTTGAGGGATGTTGAATTTAGTGGGAGTTCATCTAGTAATCTAGTAATTTGATTAAGTTGAACTAGTTATCATGAACATAGTCTAAAATTGTACTTGCATTGTTGTAGATCTAATGGCTAAATCCAACTTCAACTTCAACGTGTTTGCTGAGAAAGAAAAGCTTAAAAACAATGGGTCTGACTTCACCAACTGGTTCCGCAATCTGAGAATCATACTCGCTGGCGGACAAAAAGCCTATGTACTTGACAAAGCGCTAGGTGACACCCCTGCTGCAACTGCGAAAACTGAAGAACTTGCTGACTTCAATGCTCGTAGAGATGATTGTGATGCGATTATGAGTACCATGCTGTTTTCTATGGAACCGGAACTTCAAAATCGTTTTGAGAAGTACCACGAGCCTTTTGAGATACTTGAGGAACTGAAAACCATGTTTCAGACTCAAGCCCGTTCTGAGAGATATGAGATCTCTGAGAAGTTCTTTAACTGCAAGATGGAGGAAGGGAGTTCCGTTAGTGAGCACGCCATTAAGATGTCGGGCTACACTCAACGCCTTGAGCAACTGGACTGCAAGATTCCAGAGGAGCTCAAGATTGACAGAGTTCTGCAATCACTCCCTCCTAGCTACAAAGGTTTTGTAGTTACTCACAATCAAATTGGTTCCACTGATACGATCACTGAGCTCTTTGCTAAGCTGAAAGCTGCGGAGGTGGATATCAAGAAAGACAATCATGTGTTGATGGTCAACAAGACCACTAGCTTTAAGAAAGCTAAAGGTGCAAAGGGATCTTTCAAGAAAGGCAAAGGCAAGCATGTTGCCCCTGCTGAGAAGAAGCTCAAGTCTGGACCTAAGCCGGACACTGAGTGCTTCTATTGCAAGATCAAAGGGTCACTGGAAGCGCAACTGTCCAAAGTACTTAGCAGACAAGAAGGCTGGCACCATCAAAGGTATATTTGATATACATGTTATTGATGTCTACCTTACTAGCGCTCGTTGTAGTGCCTGGGTATATGATACTGGTTCAGTTGCTAATATTTGTAACTCGAAACAGGAGCTACGGAATAGACGGCGGCTAGCAAGAGATGAGGTGACGATGCGCGTTGGCAATGGATCAAAAGTTGATGTGATGGCCGTCGGCACGCTCTCCTTAGTTTTTCCTTCGGAATTAGTTTTAAACCTTAATAAGTGTTATTATGTGCCTGCGTTGAGCATGAACATTATATTTGGATCGTGTTTATTGCAAGACGGTTATTCATTTAAATCTGAGAATAATGGTTGTTCTATTTATATGAATAACATCTTTTATGGTCATGCACCTGTTGTGAATGGTTTATTTCTTCTGAATCTCGAAAGCAATGAAACACACATCCATAACATTGAGGCTAAAAGATGCAAAGTAGATAGTGATAATCCAACTTATTTGTGGCACTGCCGTCTAGGTCATATTGGTGTAAAACGCATGAAGAAACTCCATTCTGATGGACTTTTAGAGTCTCTTGATTTTGAATCATTTGACACGTGCGAACCATGCCTCATGGGCAAGATGATCAAAACCCCGTTCTCCGGAATAATGGAGCGAGCAACGGACTTATTGGAAATCATACATACCGATGTGTGCGGACCAATGAGTATTTCGACGCGCGGTGGATATCGCTATTTTCTCACTTTTACTGATGACTTAAGTAGATATGGGTATATCTATTTAATGAAACATAAATCTGAAACGTTTGAAAAGTTCAAAGAATTTCAGAACGAAGTGGAAAACCATCGTAACAGGAAAATTAAATTTCTACGATCCGATCGTGGAGGTGAGTATTTGAGTTATGATTTTCTCACGCATCTTAAAGCAAGCGGAATCGTTTCGCAACTCACGCCACCCGGAACACCACAGCGCAATGGTGTGTCTGAACGCCGGAATCGAACTCTATTAGATATGGTGCGATCAATGATGTCCCTTACAGATTTGCCATTATCATTTTGGGGTTATGCAATAGAAACCGCTGCATTCACTTTAAATAGGGCACCATCTAAATCCGTTGAGACGACACCGTATGAACTATGGTTTGGTGCTAAACCTAAGTTGTCGTTTCTTAAAGTTTGGGGATGCGAAGCTTACGTCAAGAAGTTGATGCCGGACAAGCTCGAACCCAAAGCGGAGAAATGCGTCTTCATAGGATACCCTAAGGAAACGATTGGGTATACCTTCTACCACAGATCCGAAGGCAAAGTGTTTGTTGCAAAGAATGGATCCTTTCTTGAGAAGGAGTTTCTCTCGAAAGAAGTGAGTGGGAGGAAGGTAGAGCTAGACGAGGTTATTGAACCTTCTCTCGAGTTGGAGAGTAGCGTAGCACCCGAAATTGTTCCGGTGCCGCCTGCATCAACAAGAGAGGAAGCTAATGATAAAGATCATGAAACTTCAAACGATGCTGCTACTGAACTTCGCAGGTCGACAAGGTCACGTGCCACTCCTGAATGGTACGGCAACCCTGTCTTAACCGTCTTGTTGTTAGACAACAGCGAACCTGCAAACTATGAGGAAGTGATGATGAGCCCAGACTCTGAGAAATGGCTAGAGGCCATGAAATCCGAATTGGGATCCATGAGCGAAAACCAAGTGTGGACTTTGGTGGACCCTCCTAGCGACCGTAAGGCCGTTGAGTGCAAATGGATTTTCAAGAAAAAAACGGACGCGGATGGTAATGTTACTGTCTATAAAGCTCGGCTTGTCGCAAAAGGTTTTCGGCAAGTTCAAGGTGTTGACTACGATGAGACTTTCTCTCCCGTAGCGATGTTTAAGTCCATTCGGATTTTATTAGCAATTGCTGCGTTTCATGATTATGAAATATGGCAGATGGATGTCAAGACTGCGTTCCTCAATGGCAACATTGATGAAGAGTTGTATATGATGCAGCCCGAAGGTTTTGTCGATCCTAAGGATGCTAATAAAGTGTGCAAACTTCAGCGTTCCATTTATGGACTGAAGCAAGCATCTCGGAGTTGGAACCTTCGTTTTGATCAAGTGATCAAGAGTTTTGGATTTGTTCCAAATTGCTACGAAGCTTGTATCTACAAGAAAGTGAGTGGGAGCTCGGTGACATTTTTAGTACTATATGTGGATGACATATTGATTATTGGAAATGACATCGGTATGCTTAACGATGTGAAGAGTTATTTGAATAAATGTTTTTCAATGAAAGACCTAGGGGAAGCTGCTTATATATTAGGCATCAAAATCTATAGAGATAGAGAAAGACGCCTAATAGCTTTAAGCCAAAGTACATACCTGGACAAAGTTCTGAAGAGGTTCAGAATGGATAAAGCAAAGAAAGGTTCATTGCCCATGTTGTCAGGTAAGATATTGAGCAAGGCTCAGTGTCCAGCTATGGTAAAAGATAGAGAAACTATGAGCAAAGTGCCATATGCCTCGGCCATAGGTTCTATCATGTATGCCATGCTGTGTACTAGACCGGATGTGTCCAATGCTCTTAGTTTGACGAGCAGATACCAAAGTGATCCAGGAGTGGAACACTGGACAGCCGTAAAGAACATTCTAAAGTATTTAAATAGGACTAAAGAAATGTTCTTGGTCTATGGAGGTGACGAGGAGCTCGTCGTAAAAGGTTACGTCGACGCTAGCTTCGACACCGACCCGGATGATTCTAAATCTCAGACAGGATACATTTATATTTTGAATGGTGGAGCTGTGAGCTGGAGAAGCTGCAAGCAAAGCGTGATCGCGGGATCTACAACAGAAGCGGAATACATGGCTGCTTCGGAAGCATCAAGTGAAGGAGTTTGGATCAGAAACTTCATCACTGAGCTTGGTGTGGTTCCAAATGCCTTGGACCCACTGGAGATATTGTGCGACAACACTGGCGCCATAGCACTGGCTAAGGAACCAAGATATCATCCAAAGACCAAGCACATCAATCGCCGATTCCATATAATTCGAGATTATATAGCAGATGGAGATCTGAAGATTAGCAAAGTACATACGGATCTGAATGTCGCAGACCCGTTGACTAAACCTCTTCCACGAGCAAAACATGATCAGCACCTTAATGCCATGGGTGTTAGATTGTTGCCAGATGTAAACTAGATTATTGACTAGTGCAAGTGGGAGACTGTTGGAATTATGCCCTAGAGGCAATAATAAAGATGTTATTATTATAATTCTTGTTCATGATAATGTTTATATTCCATGCTAGAATTGTATTAAGCGGAAACTTTAATACTTGTGTGGTTTATGAACAACACCGTGTCCCTAGTACGCCTCTATGGACTAGCTCATTGATTAATGATGGTTAAGGTTTCCTAACCATAGACATGTGTTGTCAATTAATAATGAGATCATATCATTAGGAGAATGATATGATGGACAGACCCAAATAAAGCAGAGCAATTAGATCGTGTCATCGTGTTCATCTTTGCGAAGCTTTTCCTATGTCATGTATTGTATTCCTTAGACCATGAGATAATACAACTCCCTAGTATTGGAAGAAAGCTTTGAAGTCATCAAACGTCATCCTATGTGAGGGTGATAATAAAGGTGTCTCTCAGGTGATCGGAAAGTACTTGTTGAGTTGTATGTATCGAGATGGAATTTGTCCCTCCCAAGTCGAAGAGATATACTTCGGGCCCACTCGGTAATCGATATCAACACCGCTTGCAAGCATGTGGTTAAGGAGTTAATCACAAAGTGATATCGGATTACGGAATGAGTAAAGTACTTGTTGTGAACGAGATTGAACTAGGTATGGTGATACCGACGATCAAATCTCGGGCGAGTAAAATATCGTGTGATGAAGGGAATACATATACGGGATTAATTGAATCCTGACATCGTGGTTCATCCGATATGATCATCGATGAATATGTGGGAGTCAATATGGGTTTCCAGATCCCGCTATTGATTATTGATAGAAGATCATGTCTGCATATTCTCGAACCCGTAGGGTCACACACTTAACGTGCATCGACGCTAGGATAGAATGGATAATTGGTTTATGAGTTTTAGTTCGGAGTATCGGATGAGATCCAGGACGTCACGAGAGGTTCCGGAATGGTCCGGAGAATAAGATTCATATAAAGGAAAGCAGTTTTTGGATTCCGGAAAGGTTTCGGAGTTTATCGGTATTGTACTGGAAGGTTCTAGAAGGTTCCGGAGTGGGACCAACGTGGGCCCACTTGACGGAGGCCTGCGTGGGCCTAAGAGGAAGTGCCCTGGCCGCCTTGGGCCAGGTGCACAAGGCCCCTAAGGCCCAGCCGGCCAAGCCCAAGGGGAAACCCTAAAGGAATCTTCAAATAAGGAAGGGGGGGAAACTTGCCCCCCACTCTTCCTTATCCAAGTCGGTTAGGGATTGGAGGAGGGACCAAGCTGGCCGCCCAGCCCCCCATATAAGGGGGGGGCAGGGGCGCAGCCCTCCCACACCCCAAGACCCAAACCCTAGCCGCCCCTGCTGCCCTCCCTCTCTCTCTCGCGACTGCGCGTAGGCGAAGCCCTGCCGCAGAAACTCTCCACCATAAGCACCACGCCGTCGTGCTGCTGATCCAATCTATCTCTCCACCATACTTGCTGGACCAAGGAAGGAGGAGACGTCACTGCACCGCACGTGTGCAACTCTCGGAGGCACCGCCACTTGCGGCGTAGGATCGGATCGGATCGCGAGGAGGAGACGGCGAGTACGACTACGTCAACCACGTTCTCTTGAACGTTACCGCTATGCGAATCTTCAAGGGTATGAAGATCTCATCTACCTCTCTTGTTGATTACATCTCCTAGATTAGATCTTGGCTTTCTTGTTCGTTGCGTAGAATTTTTTTTTGTTTACTATGCTACGAAACCCTTCAGTGGTATCAGAGCTAGATCTATGCGTAGATGTGTTTCACGAGTAGAACGCAACATGCTTGTTGCGGGCGTTGATGTTTTCTGTTGCAAACCTCTTGTTGTGTATCTCTTATGGCGCGGTATAGTGAGATCGAAGCGGTCCAGGCCAACTTTACGCGACCGCGTTCGCGAGACCGGCTCCGCACTTGACGTGTGGCTTGTTCCACACATGCGGCTGGTGGATGCCAGTTTCTCTCTCACTATAGTAGTCATGGGACTTACATCGGATGTTAGCAACCATAATATCACCGTTGTGGCTTTTCGTAGGTAAGAATCGTTCTTAGCTTGCTACTCCCATAAGCCACGTAAAACATGCAACAACAAAGTAGAGGCGTCTAACTTGTTTTTGCAGGGAGTGTTTTGTGATATGGTATGGCCACAAGATGTGATGTGATATATGTGATGTATGCGATGATCATGTTTTGTAATCTTTCACGACTTGCATGTCGATGAGTTAACAACCGGCAGGAGCCATATGGTTGTCTTTATAATTGTGTATGACCTGCGTGTCAACTTCTTATACGCCATGTAATAGCTTTACCTTATCGCTAAATAGTTAGCAATAGTTGTAGTTGCTATTCGTGGTGGAGGCAATCATGGTGAGTGATGGAGATCATGTCGGCGCGCACAAGATGGAGATCATGGCGCGGAGATTGGCTATACCCATGTCACATAAAATTATATGCATGTGATGTTTATCCTTTTATGTATCTTATTATGCTTAGATCGCGACGGTAGCATTAAAGATGATTCCTCACTTAAAGATCAAGATAAAATTGTGTTCTCCCCTCGTATGCGCCGTTGCGAAAGTTCGTCGTTTTCAAGCACCTCGTGATGATCGGGTGCTATAAACTCTACGTTCACATACAACGGGTGCAAGCCAGTTTTGCACACGCGGAAAATACTTGGGTTTGACTTGACGAGCCTAGCATGTACAGACATGGCCTCGGAACACACGAACCGAAAGGTTAAACATGAGTCATATGAATGATATGATCGACACTGAGTTGTCCACCATTGAAACCACATCTCTTCTCGTGAAGATCGGATTAGGTGTGGTGAATTTGGATCGTGTTCACTAAACAACTTGAGGGATGTTGAATTTAGTGGGAGTTCATCTAGTAATTTGATTAAGTTGAACTAGTTATCATGAACATAGTCTAAATTGTACTTGCAATGTTGTAGATCAAATGGCTAAGTCCAACTTCAACTTCAACGTGTTTGCTGAGAAAGAAAAGCTTAAGAACAATGGGTCTAACTTCACCAACTGGTTCCGCAATCTGAGAATCATACTCGCTGGCGGACAAAAAGCCTATGTACTTGACAAAGCGCTAGGTGACACCCCTGCTGCAACTGCGAAAACTGAAGAACTTGCTGACTTCAATGCTCGTAGAGATGATTGTGATGTGATTATGAGTACCATGCTGTTTTCTATGGAACCGGAACTTCAAAATCGTTTTGAGAAGTACCGCGGGCCTTATGAGATACTTGAGGAACTGAAAACCATGTTTCAGACTCAAGCCCGTTCTGAGAGATATGAGATCTCTGAGAAGTTCTTTAACTGCAAGATGGAGGAAGGGAGTTCCGTTAGTGAGCACGCCATTAAGATGTCGGGCTACACTCAACGCCTTGAGCAACTGGACTGCAAGATTCCAGAGGAGCTCAAGATTGACAGAGTTCTGCAATCACTCCCTCCTAGCTACAAAGGTTTTGTAGTTACTCATAATCAAATTGGTTCCACTGATACGATCACTGAGCTCTTCGCTAAGCTGAAAGCTGCGGAGGTGGATATCAAGAAAGACAATCATGTGTTGATGGTCAACAAGACCACTAGCTTTAAGAAAGCTAAGGGTGCAAAGGGATCCTTCAAGAAAGGCAGCGGCAAGCGCGTTGCCCCTGCTGAGAAGAAGCTCAAGTCTGGACCTAAGCCGGACACTGAGTGCTTCTATTGCAAGGTCAAGGGTCACTGGAAGCGCAACTGTCCGAAGTACTTAGCGGACAAGAAGGCTGGCACCATCAAAGGTATATTTGATATACATGTTATTGATGTCTACCTTACTAGCGCTCGTTGTAGTGCCTGGGTATATGATACTGGTTCAGTTGCTAATATTTGTAACTCGAAACAGGAGCTACGGAATAGACGGCGGCTAGCAAGGGATGAGGTGACGATGCGCGTTGGCAATGGATCAAAAGTTGATGTGATGGCCGTCGGCACGCTCTCCTTAGTTTTACCTTCGGGATTAGTTTTAAACCTTAATAAGTGTTATTATGTGCCTGCGTTGAGCATGAACATTATATCTGGATCGTGTTTATTGCAAGACGGTTATTCATTTAAATCTGAGAATAATGGTTGTTCTATTTATATGAATAACATCTTTTATGGTCATGCACCTGTTGTGAATGGTTTATTTCTTCTGAATCTCGAAAGCAATGAAACACACATCCATAACATTGAGGCTAAAAGATGCAAAGTAGATAGTGATAATCCAACTTATTTGTGGCACTGCCGTCTAGGTCATATTGGTGTAAAACGCATGAAGAAACTCCATTCTGATGGACTTTTAGAGTCTCTTGATTTTGAATCATTTGACACGTGCGAACCATGCCTCATGGGCAAGATGATCAAAACCCCGTTCTCCGGAATAATGGAGCGAGCAACGGACTTATTGGAAATCATACATACCGATGTGTGCGGACCAATGAGTATTTCGACGCGCGGTGGATATCGCTATTTTCTCACTTTTACTGATGACTTAAGTAGATATGGGTATATCTATTTAATGAAACATAAATCTGAAACGTTTGAAAAGTTCAAAGAATTTCAGAACGAAGTGGAAAACCATCGTAACAGGAAAATTAAATTTCTGCGATCCGATCGTGGAGGTGAGTATTTGAGTTATGATTTTCTCACGCATCTTAAAGCAAGCGGAATCGTTTCGCAACTCACGCCACCCGGAACACCACAGCGCAATGGTGTGTCTGAACGCCGGAATCGAACTCTATTAGATATGGTGCGATCAATGATGTCTCTTACAGATTTGCCGTTATCATTTTGGGGTTATGCATTAGAAACCGCTGCATTCACTTTAAATAGGGCACCATCTAAATCCGTTGAGACGACACCGTATGAACTATGGTTTGGTGCTAAACCTAAGTTGTCGTTTCTTAAAGTTTGGGGATGCGAAGCTTACGTCAAGAAGTTGATGCCGGACAAGCTCGAACCCAAAGCGGAGAAATGCGTCTTCATAGGATACCCTAAGGAAACGATTGGGTATACCTTCTACCACAGATCCGAAGGCAAAGTGTTTGTTGCAAAGAACGGATCCTTTCTTGAGAAGGAGTTTCTCTCGAAAGAAGTGAGTGGGAGAAAGGTAGAGCTAGACGAGGTTATTGAACCTTCTCTCGAGTTGGAGAGTAGCGCAGCACCAGAAATTGTTCCGGCGCCGCCTGCATCAACAAGAGAGGAAGCTAATGATAAAGATCATGAAACTTCAAACGATGCTACTACTGAACTTCGCAGGTCGACAAGGTCACGTGCCACTCCTGAATGGTACGGCAACCCTGTCTTAACCGTCTTGTTGTTAGACAACAGCGAACCTGCGAACTATGAGGAAGCAATGATGAGCCCAGACTCTGAGAAATGGCTAGAGGCCATGAAATCCGAATTGGGATCCATGAGCGAAAACCAAGTGTGGACTTTGGTGGACCCTCCTAGCGACCGTAAGGCCGTTGAGTGCAAATGGATTTTCAAGAAGAAAACGGACGCGGATGGTAATGTTACTGTCTATAAAGCTCGGCTTGTCGCAAAAGGTTTTCGGCAAGTTCAAGGTGTTGACTACGATGAGACTTTCTCTCCCGTAGCGATGTTTAAGTCCATTCGGATTTTATTAGCAATTGCTGCGTTTCATGATTATGAAATATGGCAGATGGATGTCAAGACTGCGTTCCTCAATGGCAACATTGATGAAGAGTTGTATATGATGCAGCCCGAAGGTTTTGTCGATCCTAAGGATGCTAATAAGGTGTGCAAACTTCAGCGTTCCATTTATGGACTGAAGCAAGCATCTCGGAGTTGGAACCTTCGTTTTGATCAAGTGATCAAGAGTTTTGGATTTGTTCCAAATTGCTACGAAGCTTGTATCTACAAGAAAGTGAGTGGGAGCTCGGTGACATTTTTAGTACTATATGTGGATGACATATTGATTATTGGAAATGACATCGGTATGCTTAACGATGTGAAGAGTTATTTGAATAAATGTTTTTCAATGAAAGACCTAGGGGAAGCTGCTTATATATTAGGCATCAAAATCTATAGAGATAGAGAAAGACGCCTAATAGCTTTAAGCCAAAGTACATACCTGGACAAAGTTCTGAAGAGGTTCAGAATGGATAAAGCAAAGAAAGGTTCATTGCCCATGTTGTCAGGTAAGATATTGAGCAAGGCTCAGTGTCCAGCTACGGTAAAAGATAGAGAAACTATGAGCAAAGTGCCATATGCCTCGGCCATAGGTTCTATCATGTATGCCATGCTGTGTACTAGACCGGATGTGTCCAATGCTCTTAGTTTGACGAGCAGATACCAAAGTGATCCAGGAGTGGAACACTGGACAGCCGTAAAGAACATCCTAAAGTATTTAAATAGGACTAAAGAAATGTTCTTGGTCTATGGAGGTGACGAGGAGCTCGTCGTAAAAGGTTACGTCGACGCTAGCTTCGACACCGACCCGGATGATTCTAAATCTCAGACAGGATACGTTTATATTTTGAATGGTGGAGCTGTGAGCTGGAGAAGCTGCAAGCAAAGCGTGATCGCGGGATCTACAACAGAAGCGGAATACATGGCTGCTTCGGAAGCATCAAGTGAAGGAGTTTGGATCAGAAACTTCATCACTGAGCTTGGTGTGGTTCCAAATGCCTTGGACCCACTGGAGATATTGTGCGACAACACTGGCGCCATAGCACTGGCTAAGGAACCAAGATATCATCCAAAAACCAAGCACATCAACCGCCGTTTCCATATAATTCGAGATTATATATCAGATGGAGATCTGAAGATTAGCAAAGTACATACGGATCTGAATGTCGCAGATCCGTTGACTAAACCTCTTCCACGAGCAAAACATGATCAGCACCTTAATGCCATGGGTGTTAGATTGTTGCCAGATGTAAACTAGATTATTGACTCTAGTGCAAGTGGGAGACTGTTGGAATTATGCCCTAGAGGCAATAAATAAAGATTTATTATTATAATTCTTGTTCATGATAATGTTTATATTCCATGCTAGAATTGTATTAAGCGGAAACTTTAATACTTGTGTGGTTTATGAACAACACCGTGTCCCTAGTACGCCTCTATGGACTAGCTCATTGATTAATGATGGTTAAGGTTTCCTAACCATAGACATGTGTTGTCAATTAATAATGAGATCATATCATTAGGAGAATGATATGATGGACAGACCCAAATAAAGCAGAGCAATTAGATCGTGTCATCGTGTTCATCTTTGCGAAGCTTTTCCTATGTCATGTATTGTATTCCTTAGACCATGAGATAATACAACTCCCTAGTATCGGAAGAAAGCTTTGAAGTCATCAAACGTCATCCTATGTGAGGGTGATAATAAAGGTGTCTCTCAGGTGATCGGAAAGTACTTGTTGAGTTGTATATATCGAGATGGAATTTGTCCCTCCCAAGTCGGAGAGATATACTTCGGGCCCACTCGGTAATCGATATCAACACCGCTTGCAAGCATGTGGTTAAGGAGTTAATCACAAAGTGATATCGGATTACGGAACAAGTAAAGTACTTGCTGTGAACGAGATTGAACTAGGTATGGTGATACCGACGATCAAATCTCGGGCGAGTAAAATATCGTGTGACGAAGGGAATACATATACGGGATTAATTGAATCCTGACATCGTGGTTCATCCGATATGATCATCGATGAATATGTGGAGTCAATATGGGTTTCCAGATCCCGCTATTGATTATTGATAGAAGATCATGTCTGCATATTCTCGAACCCGTAGGGTCACACACTTAACGTGCATCGACGCTAGGATAGAATGGATAATTGGTTTATGAGTTTTAGTTCGGAGTCTCGGATGAGATCCAGGACGTCACGAGAGGTTCCGGAATGGTCCGGAGAATAAGATTCATATAAAGGAAAGCAGTTTTTGGATTCCGGAAAGGTTTCGGAGTTTATCGGTATTGTACTGGAAGGTTCTAGAAGGTTCCGGAGTGGGACCAACGTGGGCCCACTTGACGGAGGCCTGCGTGGGCCTAAGAGGAAGTGCCCTGGCCGCCTTGGGCCAGGTGCACAAGGCCCCTAAGGCCCAGCCGGCCAAGCCCAAGGGGAAACCCTAAAGGAATCTTCAAATAAGGAAGGGGGGGAAACTTGCCCCCCACTCTTCCTTATCCAAGTCGGTTAGGGATTGGAGGAGGGACCAAGCTGGCCGCCCAGCCCCCCATATAAGGGGGGGGCAGGGGCGCAGCCCTCCCACACCCCAAGACCCAAACCCTAGCCGCCCCTGCTGCCCTCCCTCTCTCTCTCGCGACTGCGCGTAGGCGAAGCCCTGCCGCAGAAACTCTCCACCATAAGCACCACGCCGTCGTGCTGCTGATCCAATCTATCTCTCCACCATACTTGCTAGACCAAGGAAGGAGGAGACGTCGCTGCACCGCACATGTGCAACTCTCGGAGGCGCCGCCACTTGCGGCGTAGGATCGGATCGGATCGCGAGGAGGAGACGGCGAGTACGACTACGTCAACCACGTTCTCTTGAACGTTACCGCTATGCGAATCTTCAAGGGTATGAAGATCTCATCTACCTCTCTTGTTGATTACATCTCCTAGATTAGATCTTGGCTTTCTTGTTCGTTGCGTAGAATTTTTTTTTGTTTACTATGCTACGAAACCCTTCAGTGGTATCAGAGCTAGATCTATGCGTAGATGTGTTTCACGAGTAGAACGCAACATGCTTGTTGCGGGCGTTGATTTTTTCTGTTGCAAACCTCTTGTTGTGTATCTCTTATGGCGCGGTATAGTGAGATCGAAGCGGTCCAGGCCAACTTTACGCGACCGCGTTCGCGAGACCGGCTCCGCACTTGACGTGTGGCTTGTTCCACACATGCGGCTGGTGGATGCCAGTTTCTCTCACTATAGTAGTCATGGGACTTACATCGGATGTTAGCAACCATAATATCACCGTTGTGGCTTTTCGTAGGTAAGAATCGTTCTTAGCTTGCTACTCCCATAAGCCACGTAAAACATGCAACAACAAAGTAGAGGCGTCTAACTTGTTTTTGCAGGGAGTGTTTTGTGATATGGTATGGCCACAAGATGTGATATGATATATGTGATGTATGCGATGATCATGTTTTGTAATCTTTCACGACTTGCATGTCGATGAGTTAACAACCGGCAGGAGCCATATGGCTGTCTTTATAATTGTGTATGACATGCGTGTCAACTTCTTATACGCCATGTAATAGCTTTACTTTATCGCTAAATAGTTTGCAATAGTTGTAGTTGCTATTCGTGGTGGAGGCAATCATGGTGGAGTGATGGAGATCATGCCGGCGCGCACAAGATGGAGATCATGGCGCGGAGATTGGCTATACCATGTCACATAAAATTATATGCATGTGATGTTTATCCTTTTATGTATCTTATTATGCTTAGATCGCGACGGTAGCATTATAAGATGATTCCTCACTTAAAGATCAAGATAAAATTGTGTTCTCCCCTCGTATGCGCCGTTGCGAAAGTTCGTCGTTTTCAAGCACCTCGTGATGATCGGGTGCTATAAACTCTACGTTCACATACAACGGGTGCAAGCCAGTTTTGCACACGCGGAAAATACTTGGGTTTGACTTGACGAGCCTAGCATGTACAGACATGGCCTCGGAACACATGAACCGAAAGGTTAAACATGAGTCATATGAATGATATGATCGACACTGAGTTGTCCACCATTGAAACCACATCTCTTCTCGTGAAGATCGGATTAGGTGTGGTGAATTTGGATCGTGTTCACTAAACAACTTGAGGGATGTTGAATTTAGTGGGAGTTCATCTAGTAATCTAGTAATTTGATTAAGTTGAACTAGTTATCATGAACATAGTCTAAAATTGTACTTGCATTGTTGTAGATCTAATGGCTAAATCCAACTTCAACTTCAACGTGTTTGCTGAGAAAGAAAAGCTTAAAAACAATGGGTCTGACTTCACCAACTGGTTCCGCAATCTGAGAATCATACTCGCTGGCGGACAAAAAGCCTATGTACTTGACAAAGCGCTAGGTGACACCCCTGCTGCAACTGCGAAAACTGAAGAACTTGCTGACTTCAATGCTCGTAGAGATGATTGTGATGCGATTATGAGTACCATGCTGTTTTCTATGGAACCGGAACTTCAAAATCGTTTTGAGAAGTACCACGAGCCTTTTGAGATACTTGAGGAACTGAAAACCATGTTTCAGACTCAAGCCCGTTCTGAGAGATATGAGATCTCTGAGAAGTTCTTTAACTGCAAGATGGAGGAAGGGAGTTCCGTTAGTGAGCACGCCATTAAGATGTCGGGCTACACTCAACGCCTTGAGCAACTGGACTGCAAGATTCCAGAGGAGCTCAAGATTGACAGAGTTCTGCAATCACTCCCTCCTAGCTACAAAGGTTTTGTAGTTACTCACAATCAAATTGGTTCCACTGATACGATCACTGAGCTCTTTGCTAAGCTGAAAGCTGCGGAGGTGGATATCAAGAAAGACAATCATGTGTTGATGGTCAACAAGACCACTAGCTTTAAGAAAGCTAAAGGTGCAAAGGGATCTTTCAAGAAAGGCAAAGGCAAGCATGTTGCCCCTGCTGAGAAGAAGCTCAAGTCTGGACCTAAGCCGGACACTGAGTGCTTCTATTGCAAGATCAAAGGGTCACTGGAAGCGCAACTGTCCAAAGTACTTAGCAGACAAGAAGGCTGGCACCATCAAAGGTATATTTGATATACATGTTATTGATGTCTACCTTACTAGCGCTCGTTGTAGTGCCTGGGTATATGATACTGGTTCAGTTGCTAATATTTGTAACTCGAAACAGGAGCTACGGAATAGACGGCGGCTAGCAAGAGATGAGGTGACGATGCGCGTTGGCAATGGATCAAAAGTTGATGTGATGGCCGTCGGCACGCTCTCCTTAGTTTTTCCTTCGGAATTAGTTTTAAACCTTAATAAGTGTTATTATGTGCCTGCGTTGAGCATGAACATTATATTGGATCGTGTTTATTGCAAGACGGTTATTCATTTAAATCTGAGAATAATGGTTGTTCTATTTATATGAATAACATCTTTTATGGTCATGCACCTGTTGTGAATGGTTTATTTCTTCTGAATCTCGAAAGCAATGAAACACACATCCATAACATTGAGGCTAAAAGATGCAAAGTAGATAGTGATAATCCAACTTATTTGTGGCACTGCCGTCTAGGTCATATTGGTGTAAAACGCATGAAGAAACTCCATTCTGATGGACTTTTAGAGTCTCTTGATTTTGAATCATTTGACACGTGCGAACCATGCCTCATGGGCAAGATGATCAAAACCCCGTTCTCCGGAATAATGGAGCGAGCAACGGACTTATTGGAAATCATACATACCGATGTGTGCGGACCAATGAGTATTTCGACGCGCGGTGGATATCGCTATTTTCTCACTTTTACTGATGACTTAAGTAGATATGGGTATATCTATTTAATGAAACATAAATCTGAAACGTTTGAAAAGTTCAAAGAATTTCAGAACGAAGTGGAAAACCATCGTAACAGGAAAATTAAATTTCTACGATCCGATCGTGGAGGTGAGTATTTGAGTTATGATTTTCTCACGCATCTTAAAGCAAGCGGAATCGTTTCGCAACTCACGCCACCCGGAACACCACAGCGCAATGGTGTGTCTGAACGCCGGAATCGAACTCTATTAGATATGGTGCGATCAATGATGTCCCTTACAGATTTGCCATTATCATTTTGGGGTTATGCAATAGAAACCGCTGCATTCACTTTAAATAGGGCACCATCTAAATCCGTTGAGACGACACCGTATGAACTATGGTTTGGTGCTAAACCTAAGTTGTCGTTTCTTAAAGTTTGGGGATGCGAAGCTTACGTCAAGAAGTTGATGCCGGACAAGCTCGAACCCAAAGCGGAGAAATGCGTCTTCATAGGATACCCTAAGGAAACGATTGGGTATACCTTCTACCACAGATCCGAAGGCAAAGTGTTTGTTGCAAAGAATGGATCCTTTCTTGAGAAGGAGTTTCTCTCGAAAGAAGTGAGTGGGAGGAAGGTAGAGCTAGACGAGGTTATTGAACCTTCTCTCGAGTTGGAGAGTAGCGTAGCACCCGAAATTGTTCCGGTGCCGCCTGCATCAACAAGAGAGGAAGCTAATGATAAAGATCATGAAACTTCAAACGATGCTGCTACTGAACTTCGCAGGTCGACAAGGTCACGTGCCACTCCTGAATGGTACGGCAACCCTGTCTTAACCGTCTTGTTGTTAGACAACAGCGAACCTGCAAACTATGAGGAAGTGATGATGAGCCCAGACTCTGAGAAATGGCTAGAGGCCATGAAATCCGAATTGGGATCCATGAGCGAAAACCAAGTGTGGACTTTGGTGGACCCTCCTAGCGACCGTAAGGCCGTTGAGTGCAAATGGATTTTCAAGAAAAAAACGGACGCGGATGGTAATGTTACTGTCTATAAAGCTCGGCTTGTCGCAAAAGGTTTTCGGCAAGTTCAAGGTGTTGACTACGATGAGACTTTCTCTCCCGTAGCGATGTTTAAGTCCATTCGGATTTTATTAGCAATTGCTGCGTTTCATGATTATGAAATATGGCAGATGGATGTCAAGACTGCGTTCCTCAATGGCAACATTGATGAAGAGTTGTATATGATGCAGCCCGAAGGTTTTGTCGATCCTAAGGATGCTAATAAAGTGTGCAAACTTCAGCGTTCCATTTATGGACTGAAGCAAGCATCTCGGAGTTGGAACCTTCGTTTTGATCAAGTGATCAAGAGTTTTGGATTTGTTCCAAATTGCTACGAAGCTTGTATCTACAAGAAAGTGAGTGGGAGCTCGGTGACATTTTTAGTACTATATGTGGATGACATATTGATTATTGGAAATGACATCGGTATGCTTAACGATGTGAAGAGTTATTTGAATAAATGTTTTTCAATGAAAGACCTAGGGGAAGCTGCTTATATATTAGGCATCAAAATCTATAGAGATAGAGAAAGACGCCTAATAGCTTTAAGCCAAAGTACATACCTGGACAAAGTTCTGAAGAGGTTCAGAATGGATAAAGCAAAGAAAGGTTCATTGCCCATGTTGTCAGGTAAGATATTGAGCAAGGCTCAGTGTCCAGCTATGGTAAAAGATAGAGAAACTATGAGCAAAGTGCCATATGCCTCGGCCATAGGTTCTATCATGTATGCCATGCTGTGTACTAGACCGGATGTGTCCAATGCTCTTAGTTTGACGAGCAGATACCAAAGTGATCCAGGAGTGGAACACTGGACAGCCGTAAAGAACATTCTAAAGTATTTAAATAGGACTAAAGAAATGTTCTTGGTCTATGGAGGTGACGAGGAGCTCGTCGTAAAAGGTTACGTCGACGCTAGCTTCGACACCGACCCGGATGATTCTAAATCTCAGACAGGATACATTTATATTTTGAATGGTGGAGCTGTGAGCTGGAGAAGCTGCAAGCAAAGCGTGATCGCGGGATCTACAACAGAAGCGGAATACATGGCTGCTTCGGAAGCATCAAGTGAAGGAGTTTGGATCAGAAACTTCATCACTGAGCTTGGTGTGGTTCCAAATGCCTTGGACCCACTGGAGATATTGTGCGACAACACTGGCGCCATAGCACTGGCTAAGGAACCAAGATATCATCCAAAGACCAAGCACATCAATCGCCGATTCCATATAATTCGAGATTATATAGCAGATGGAGATCTGAAGATTAGCAAAGTACATACGGATCTGAATGTCGCAGACCCGTTGACTAAACCTCTTCCACGAGCAAAACATGATCAGCACCTTAATGCCATGGGTGTTAGATTGTTGCCAGATGTAAACTAGATTATTGACTAGTGCAAGTGGGAGACTGTTGGAATTATGCCCTAGAGGCAATAATAAAGATGTTATTATTATAATTCTTGTTCATGATAATGTTTATATTCCATGCTAGAATTGTATTAAGCGGAAACTTTAATACTTGTGTGGTTTATGAACAACACCGTGTCCCTAGTACGCCTCTATGGACTAGCTCATTGATTAATGATGGTTAAGGTTTCCTAACCATAGACATGTGTTGTCAATTAATAATGAGATCATATCATTAGGAGAATGATATGATGGACAGACCCAAATAAAGCAGAGCAATTAGATCGTGTCATCGTGTTCATCTTTGCGAAGCTTTTCCTATGTCATGTATTGTATTCCTTAGACCATGAGATAATACAACTCCCTAGTATTGGAAGAAAGCTTTGAAGTCATCAAACGTCATCCTATGTGAGGGTGATAATAAAGGTGTCTCTCAGGTGATCGGAAAGTACTTGTTGAGTTGTATGTATCGAGATGGAATTTGTCCCTCCCAAGTCGAAGAGATATACTTCGGGCCCACTCGGTAATCGATATCAACACCGCTTGCAAGCATGTGGTTAAGGAGTTAATCACAAAGTGATATCGGATTACGGAATGAGTAAAGTACTTGTTGTGAACGAGATTGAACTAGGTATGGTGATACCGACGATCAAATCTCGGGCGAGTAAAATATCGTGTGATGAAGGGAATACATATACGGGATTAATTGAATCCTGACATCGTGGTTCATCCGATATGATCATCGATGAATATGTGGGAGTCAATATGGGTTTCCAGATCCCGCTATTGATTATTGATAGAAGATCATGTCTGCATATTCTCGAACCCGTAGGGTCACACACTTAACGTGCATCGACGCTAGGATAGAATGGATAATTGGTTTATGAGTTTTAGTTCGGAGTATCGGATGAGATCCAGGACGTCACGAGAGGTTCCGGAATGGTCCGGAGAATAAGATTCATATAAAGGAAAGCAGTTTTTGGATTCCGGAAAGGTTTCGGAGTTTATCGGTATTGTACTGGAAGGTTCTAGAAGGTTCCGGAGTGGGACCAACGTGGGCCCACTTGACGGAGGCCTGCGTGGGCCTAAGAGGAAGTGCCCTGGCCGCCTTGGGCCAGGTGCACAAGGCCCCTAAGGCCCAGCCGGCCAAGCCCAAGGGGAAACCCTAAAGGAATCTTCAAATAAGGAAGGGGGGGAAACTTGCCCCCCACTCTTCCTTATCCAAGTCGGTTAGGGATTGGAGGAGGGACCAAGCTGGCCGCCCAGCCCCCCATATAAGGGGGGGGCAGGGGCGCAGCCCTCCCACACCCCAAGACCCAAACCCTAGCCGCCCCTGCTGCCCTCCCTCTCTCTCTCGCGACTGCGCGTAGGCGAAGCCCTGCCGCAGAAACTCTCCACCATAAGCACCACGCCGTCGTGCTGCTGATCCAATCTATCTCTCCACCATACTTGCTGGACCAAGGAAGGAGGAGACGTCACTGCACCGCACGTGTGCAACTCTCGGAGGCACCGCCACTTGCGGCGTAGGATCGGATCGGATCGCGAGGAGGAGACGGCGAGTACGACTACGTCAACCACGTTCTCTTGAACGTTACCGCTATGCGAATCTTCAAGGGTATGAAGATCTCATCTACCTCTCTTGTTGATTACATCTCCTAGATTAGATCTTGGCTTTCTTGTTCGTTGCGTAGAATTTTTTTTTTGTTTACTATGCTACGAAACCCTTCAGTGGTATCAGAGCTAGATCTATGCGTAGATGTGTTTCACGAGTAGAACGCAACATGCTTGTTGCGGGCGTTGATGTTTTCTGTTGCAAACCTCTTGTTGTGTATCTCTTATGGCGCGGTATAGTGAGATCGAAGCGGTCCAGGCCAACTTTACGCGACCGCGTTCGCGAGACCGGCTCCGCACTTGACGTGTGGCTTGTTCCACACATGCGGCTGGTGGATGCCAGTTTCTCTCTCACTATAGTAGTCATGGGACTTACATCGGATGTTAGCAACCATAATATCACCGTTGTGGCTTTTCGTAGGTAAGAATCGTTCTTAGCTTGCTACTCCCATAAGCCACGTAAAACATGCAACAACAAAGTAGAGGCGTCTAACTTGTTTTTGCAGGGAGTGTTTTGTGATATGGTATGGCCACAAGATGTGATGTGATATATGTGATGTATGCGATGATCATGTTTTGTAATCTTTCACGACTTGCATGTCGATGAGTTAACAACCGGCAGGAGCCATATGGTTGTCTTTATAATTGTGTATGACCTGCGTGTCAACTTCTTATACGCCATGTAATAGCTTTACTTTATCGCTAAATAGTTAGCAATAGTTGTAGTTGCTATTCGTGGTGGAGGCAATCATGGTGGAGTGATGGAGATCATGTCGGCGCGCACAAGATGGAGATCATGGCGCGGAGATTGGCTATACCATGTCACATAAAATTATATGCATGTGATGTTTATCCTTTTATGTATCTTATTATGCTTAGATCGCGACGGTAGCATTATAAGATGATTCCTCACTTAAAGATCAAGATAAAATTGTGTTCTCCCCTCGTATGCGCCGTTGCGAAAGTTCGTCGTTTTCAAGCACCTCGTGATGATCGGGTGCTATAAACTCTACGTTCACATACAACGGGTGCAAGCCAGTTTTGCACACGCGGAAAATACTTGGGTTTGACTTGACGAGCCTAGCATGTACAGACATGGCCTCGGAACACACGAACCGAAAGGTTAAACATGAGTCATATGAATGATATGATCGACACTGAGTTGTCCACCATTGAAACCACATCTCTTCTCGTGAAGATCGGATTAGGTGTGGTGAATTTGGATCGTGTTCACTAAACAACTTGAGGGATGTTGAATTTAGTGGGAGTTCATCTAGTAATCTAGTAATTTGATTAAGTTGAACTAGTTATCATGAACATAGTCTAAAATTGTATTTGCATTGTTGTAGATCTAATGGCTAAATCCAACTTCAACTTCAACGTGTTTGCTGAGAAAGAAAAGCTTAAAAACAATGGGTCTGACTTCACCAACTGGTTCCGCAATCTGAGAATCATACTCGCTGGCGGACAAAAAGCCTATGTACTTGACAAAGCGCTAGGTGACACCCCTGCTGCAACTGTGAAAACTGAAGAACTTGCTGACTTCAATGCTCGTAGAGATGATTGTGATGCGATTATGAGTACCATGCTGTTTTCTATGGAACCGGAACTTCAAAATCGTTTTGAGAAGTACCACGAGCCTTTTGAGATACTTGAGGAACTGAAAACCATGTTTCAGACTCAAGCCCGTTCTGAGAGATATGAGATCTCTGAGAAGTTCTTTAACTGCAAGATGGAGGAAGGGAGTTCCGTTAGTGAGCACGCCATTAAGATGTCGGGCTACACTCAACGCCTTGAGCAACTGGACTGCAAGATTCCAGAGGAGCTCAAGATTGACAGAGTTCTGCAATCACTCCCTCCTAGCTACAAAGGTTTTGTAGTTACTCACAATCAAATTGGTTCCACTGATACGATCACTGAGCTCTTTGCTAAGCTGAAAGCTGCGGAGGTGGATATCAAGAAAGACAATCATGTGTTGATGGTCAACAAGACCACTAGCTTTAAGAAAGCTAAAGGTGCAAAGGGATCTTTCAAGAAAGGCAAAGGCAAGCATGTTGCCCCTGCTGAGAAGAAGCTCAAGTCTGGACCTAAGCCGGACACTGAGTGCTTCTATTGCAAGATCAAAGGGTCACTGGAAGCGCAACTGTCCGAAGTACTTAGCAGACAAGAAGGCTGGCACCATCAAAGGTATATTTGATATACATGTTATTGATGTCTACCTTACTAGCGCTCGTTGTAGTGCCTGGGTATATGATACTGGTTCAGTTGCTAATATTTGTAACTCGAAACAGGAGCTACGGAATAGACGGCGGCTAGCAAGAGATGAGGTGACGATGCGCGTTGGCAATGGATCAAAAGTTGATGTGATGGCCGTCGGCACGCTCTCCTTAGTTTTTCCTTCGGAATTAGTTTTAAACCTTAATAAGTGTTATTATGTGCCTGCGTTGAGCATGAACATTATATCTGGATCGTGTTTATTGCAAGACGGTTATTCATTTAAATCTGAGAATAATGGTTGTTCTATTTATATGAATAACATCTTTTATGGTCATGCACCTGTTGTGAATGGTTTATTTCTTCTGAATCTCGAAAGCAATGAAACACACATCCATAACATTGAGGCTAAAAGATGCAAAGTAGATAGTGATAATCCAACTTATTTGTGGCACTGCCGTCTAGGTCATATTGGTGTAAAACGCATGAAGAAACTCCATTCTGATGGACTTTTAGAGTCTCTTGATTTTGAATCATTTGACACGTGCGAACCATGCCTCATGGGCAAGATGATCAAAACCCCGTTCTCCGGAATAATGGAGCGAGCAACGGACTTATTGGAAATCATACATACCGATGTGTGCGGACCAATGAGTATTTCGACGCGCGGTGGATATCGCTATTTTCTCACTTTTACTGATGACTTAAGTAGATATGGGTATATCTATTTAATGAAACATAAATCTGAAACGTTTGAAAAGTTCAAAGAATTTCAGAACGAAGTGGAAAACCATCGTAACAGGAAAATTAAATTTCTACGATCCGATCGTGGAGGTGAGTATTTGAGTTATGATTTTCTCACGCATCTTAAAGCAAGCGGAATCGTTTCGCAACTCACGCCACCCGGAACACCACAGCGCAATGGTGTGTCTGAACGCCGGAATCGAACTCTATTAGATATGGTGCGATCAATGATGTCCCTTACAGATTTGCCGTTATCATTTTGGGGTTATGCATTAGAAACCGCTGCATTCACTTTAAATAGGGCACCATCTAAATCCGTTGAGACGACACCGTATGAACTATGGTTTGGTGCTAAACCTAAGTTGTCGTTTCTTAAAGTTTGGGGATGCGAAGCTTACGTCAAGAAGTTGATGCCAGACAAGCTCGAACCCAAAGCGGAGAAATGCGTCTTCATAGGATACCCTAAGGAAACGATTGGGTATACCTTCTACCACAGATCCGAAGGCAAAGTGTTTGTTGCAAAGAATGGATCCTTTCTTGAGAAGGAGTTTCTCTCGAAAGAAGTGAGTGGGAGGAAGGTAGAGCTAGACGAGGTTATTGAACCTTCTCTCGAGTTGGAGAGTAGCGCAGCACCCGAAATTGTTCTGGTGCCGCCTGCATCAACAAGAGAGGAAGCTAATGATAAAGATCATGAAACTTCAAACGATGCTGCTACTGAACTTCGCAGGTCGACAAGGTCACGTGCCACTCCTGAATGGTACGGCAACCCTGTCTTAACCGTCTTGTTGTTAGACAACAGCGAACCTGCAAACTATGAGGAAGTGATGATGAGCCCAGACTCTGAGAAATGGCTAGAGGCCATGAAATCCAAATTGGGATCCATGAGCGAAAACCAAGTGTGGACTTTGGTGGACCCTCCTAGCGACCGTAAGGCCGTTGAGTGCAAATGGATTTTCAAGAAGAAAACGGACGCGGATGGTAATGTTACTGTCTATAAAGCTCGGCTTGTCGCAAAAGGTTTTCGGCAAGTTCAAGGTGTTGACTACGATGAGACTTTCTCTCCCGTAGCGATGTTTAAGTCCATTCGGATTTTATTAGCAATTGCTGCGTTTCATGATTATGAAATATGGCAGATGGATGTCAAGACTGCGTTCCTCAATGGCAACATTGATGAAGAGTTGTATATGATGCAGCCCGAAGGTTTTGTCGATCCTAAGGATGCTAATAAAGTGTGCAAACTTCAGCGTTCCATTTATGGACTGAAGCAAGCATCTCGGAGTTGGAACCTTCGTTTTGATCAAGTGATCAAGAGTTTTGGATTTGTTCCAAATTGCTACGAAGCTTGTATCTACAAGAAAGTGAGTGGGAGCTCGGTGACATTTTTAGTACTATATGTGGATGACATATTGATTATTGGAAATGACATCGGTATGCTTAACGATGTGAAGAGTTATTTGAATAAATGTTTTTCAATGAAAGACCTAGGGAAAGCTGCTTATATATTAGGCATCAAAATCTATAGAGATAGAGAAAGACGCCTAATAGCTTTAAGCCAAAGTACATACCTGGACAAAGTTCTGAAGAGGTTCAGAATGGATAAAGCAAAGAAAGGTTCATTGCCCATGTTGTCAGGTAAGATATTGAGCAAGGCTCAGTGTCCAGCTATGGTAAAAGATAGAGAAACTATGAGCAAAGTGCCATATGCCTCGGCCATAGGTTCTATCATGTATGCCATGTTGTGTACTAGACCGGATGTGTCCAATGCTCTTAGTTTGACGAGCAGATACCAAAGTGATCCAGGAGTGGAACACTGGACAGCCGTAAAGAACATTCTAAAGTATTTAAATAGGACTAAAGAAATGTTCTTGGTCTATGGAGGTGACGAGGAGCTCGTCGTAAAAGGTTACGTCGACGCTAGCTTCGACACCGACCCGGATGATTCTAAATCTCAGACAGGATACGTTTATATTTTGAATGGTGGAGCTGTGAGCTGGAGAAGCTGCAAGCAAAGCGTGATCGCGGGATCTACAATAGAAGCGGAATACAAGGCTGCTTCGGAAGCATCAAGTGAAGGAGTTTGGATCAGAAACTTCATCACTGAGCTTGGTGTGGTTCCAAATGCCTTGGACCCATTGGAGATATTGTGCGACAACACTGGCGCCATAGCACTGGCTAAGGAACCAAGATATCATCCAAAGACCAAGCACATCAATCGCCGATTCCATATAATTCAAGATTATATAGCAGATGGAGATCTGAAGATTAGCAAAGTACATACGGATCTGAATGTCGCAGACCCGTTGACTAAACCTCTTCCACGAGCAAAACATGATCAGCACCTTAATGCCATGGGTGTTAGATTGTTGCCAGATGTAAACTAGATTATTGACTCTAGTGCAAGTGGGAGACTGTTGGAATTATGCCCTAGAGGCAATAATAAAGATGTTATTATTATAATTCTTGTTCATGATAATGTTTATATTCCATGCTAGAATTGTATTAAGCGGAAACTTTAATACTTGTGTGGTTTATGAACAACACCGTGTCCCTAGTACGCCTCTATGGACTAGCTCATTGATTAATGATGGTTAAGGTTTCCTAACCATAGACATGTGTTGTCAATTAATAATGAGATCATATCATTAGGAGAATGATATGATGGACAGACCCAAATAAAGCAGAGCAATTAGATCGTGTCATCGTGTTCATCTTTGCGAAGCTTTTCCTATGTCATGTATTGTATTCCTTAGACCATGAGATAATACAACTCCCTAGTATTGGAAGAAAGCTTTGAAGTCATCAAACGTCATCCTATGTGAGGGTGATAATAAAGGTGTCTCTCAGGTGATCGGAAAGTACTTGTTGAGTTGTATGTATCGAGATGGAATTTGTCCCTCCCAAGTCGGAGAGATATACTTCGGGCCCACTCGGTAATCGATATCAACACCGCTTGCAAGCATGTGGTTAAGGAGTTAATCACAAAGTGATATCGGATTACGGAACGAGTAAAGTACTTGCTGTGAACGAGATTGAACTAGGTATGGTGATACCGACGATCAAATCTCGGGCGAGTAAAATATCGTGTGACGAAGGGAATACATATACGGGATTAATTGAATCCTGACATCGTGGTTCATCCGATATGATCATCGATGAATATGTGGGAGTCAATATGGGTTTCCAGATCCCGCTATTGATTATTGATAGAAGATCATGTCTGCATATTCTCGAACCCGTAGGGTCACACACTTAACGTGCATCGACGCTAGGATAGAATGGATAATTGGTTTATGAGTTTTAGTTCGGAGTCTCGGATGAGATCCAGGATGTCACGAGAGGTTCCGGAATGGTCCGGAGAATAAGATTCATATAAAGGAAAGCAGTTTTTGGATTCCGGAAAGGTTTCGGAGTTTATCGGTATTGTACCGGAAGGTTCTAGAAGGTTCCGGAGTGGGACCAACGTGGGCCCACTTGACGGAGGCCTGCGTGGGCCTAAGGGGAAGTGCCCTGGCTGCCTTGGGCCAGGTGCACAAGGCCCCTAAGGCCCAGCCGGCCAAGCCCAAGGGGAAACCCTAAAGGAATCTTCAAATAAGGAAGGGGGGGAAACTTGCCCCCCACTCTTCCTTATCCAAGTCGGTTAGGGATTGGAGGAGGGACCAAGCTGGCCGCCCAGCCCCCCATATAAGGGGGGGCAAGGGCGCAGCCCTCCCACACCCCAAGACCCAAACCCTAGCCGCCCCTGCTGCCCTCCCTCTCTCTCTCGCGACTGCGCGTAGGCGAAGCCCTGCCGCAGGAACTCTCCACCATAAGCACGACGCCGTCGTGCTGCTGATCCAATCTATCTCTCCACCATACTTGCTGGACCAAGGAAGGAGGAGACGTCGCTACACCGCACGTGTGCAACTCTCGGAGGCGCCGCCACTTGCGGCGTAGGATCGGATCGGATCGCGAGGAGGAGACGGCGAGTACGACTACGTCAACCACGTTCTCTTGAACGTTACCGCTGTGCGAATCTTCAAGGGTATGAAGATCTCATCTACCTCTCTCATTGATTACATCTCCTAGATTAGATCTTGGCTTTCTTGTTCGTTGCGTAGAAATTTTTTTTTGTTTACTATGCTACGAAACCCTTCAAGCAACTAATGCACCAACCAAAGAACAAAGACAAGGACCTTCATGAAGAACAAGGGGCACCACCATCCTCTCCGGTTATCTCAACCGCCCCCAATTCTTCACAAGACCAAGATCAACCTACTCATGAAGATAATGATGATCAAGGTCAATTTTATGGTCAAGACAGGGACCAAAATGATCAAGATGATCAAGTGACTCCTCCAAGGTCAAATGAGGAGATCGAAGCCCGTCGCAAGAAAAGAGTTGAAAGGGATTTGGAGCTTAAAGGTCATACCCTTGAGAGGGTTATTGGAGATTTAAGAAGCAAAGTGTCAACCTGGCGTCAATTGGCACAATTTAGCTCTCATCATGCTTATATCTCCATGGTTGAACCCAAGAAAGTATTTGAAGCTCTTGAAGATCCGGATTGGTTGGATGCTATGCATGAAGAACTCAACAACTTCAAGCGCAATAATGTATGGGTGTTAGTGGAGAAGCCAAAGGAGTGCCGCAATGTGATTGGCACAAAGTGGATATTCAAGAACAAGCAAGATGAGCATGGAATTGTTGTGAGGAACAAGGCTAGATTGGTTGCTCAAGGTTTCTCTCAGTTGGAAGGGATTGACTTTGGAGAAACTTATGCTCCCGTGGCTCGCCTTGAGTCCATCCGTATCCTTCTTGCATATGCCACTCATCATAACTTTAAGTTGCAACAAATGGATGTTAAAAGTGCTTTTCTAAATGGTCCATTGAAAGAGGAAGTGTATGTTAAGCAACCCCCGGGGTTTGAGGATCTCAACTTCCCGAACTATGTCTACAAACTCCATAAGGCACTCTATGGCCTTAAACAAGCCCCACGTGTGTGGTACGAGCACCTTAGGGAGTTGTTGTTAGACCGTGGGTTTGAAGTTGGGCAAATCGATCCCACTCTTTTTACTAAGAGGGTCAATGGGGAGCTTTTCGTATGCCAACTATATGTTGATGATATTATCTTTGGCTCTACTAACAAAGCTTTTAATGATGAATTTTCAAAGCTTATGACCGATAGGTTCGAGATGTCTATGATGGGCGAAATGAAGTTCTTTCTTGGTTTTGAAATCAAGCAATTGAAAGAAGGGACTTTCATTAATCAAGCCAAATATGTCCAAGACATGCTCAAGAGGTTCAAGATGAAGGAACTAAATGGGGCCGACACACCAATGGCCACAAAATGTCATCTTGAACTTGATCCCAATGGTAAAGATGTGGATCAAAAGGTATACCGTTCTATGATCGGTTCTTTGATTTACCTTTGCGCATCTAGACCCGATATTGTGTTGAGTGTAGGTGTGTGTGCAAGGTATCAAGCCGCTCCTAAAGAAAGCCACCTTATGGCGGTTAAGAGAATCTTTCGATATTTGGTTCATACCCCAACTTATGGGCTTTGGTATCCCAAAGGCTCGGATTTCTCTCTTTGTGGCTTCACGGATTCGGATTGGGCCGGTGACAAGGATGATAGGAAATCAACCTCCGGAGCTTGCCAATTTCTTGGTAGGTCTTTGGTGTGTTGGTCTTCTAAGAAGCAAAATTGTATATCTCTCTCCACCGCCGAAGCCGAATACATTGCCGCCGCAAGTGGATGCACTCAATTGTTGTGGATGAGGCAAACTTTAAAGAAATATGGTGTCAATTGTGACAAAGTGCCTCTTCTATGTGACAATGAGAGTGCTATCAAGATAGCCTATAATTCGGTGCAACATTCAAGAACCAAGCATATTGAGATCCGAAATCATTTTATTAGAGATCATGTTGCCCGTGGTGATATTGAGCTTGCATATGTAAGCACCAAGGATCAACTTGCCGATATATTCACGAAGCCCCTTGATGAAGCAATATTTGGATATTTGAGGAATGAGCTAAATATCATTGATTCAAGGAGTGTGGCTTGAGCATCTTGCAAATACACCTATTTTTCAATACTTGTTTGGTTTAGGTGTGGGCATGGAGATAGCGGGAGTGCGGTCCTAATCAATTGGGCTATCCCTCCCCCCATAATGCCGATAGTAACAAAATTGTTCTCTTTCTATCATTTGTGTGATATATGAGTTTCAATGACGAGTATTGGTTATGGACCCAAGATACATCTTCGCGGTCCAATGCCATAACACTCATACATGGTGGCCTCGGCCACCGACCTCTTCTTTTCGAAGAGTTGATTCCTTGCAAATTCTATTTGAGTTTATTGAACTTTTTCGTCATTGTCTCTATCCTTGAAATGGGAAGGCACTTGCATTGGATTTTCCAAAGATTTCTTGTGTTTGCAATGTCAAGTGCCGAGAACCACTCCATGCATGTTTTTCTATCCTAAGCCCACTTATCTAAAGCCTAGCATCCTCTCTTGCATGCCCAGAATTTCCTGAAATCAAGTTCATCTATTTTGTGCCATCTTGACCAGCTATAGCCGGTCCTTCACCGGAAATAGCCGGGGTGCGGCTTTAGCCGGCCCATCCGGCTATAGCCGGCCTGGGGTTTTCGAGCCCATCTCATAAGGCTATGGGGGTGAGGGTTTCCCCAGTTAACCCCCACGCTTATCTCTGCTCGAGCCCCTCCTCCCTTGGACCCGCCGCCGCCGCCGTCATTCGCCCCTCCTCCGGCCGCCGGAGCCCCCTCATCGGCCAGCCATCCTCTCTGGCGCCCTCCCCCATGGACCAGGGTACCCTCCCCTTCTTTCTCCTCTCTCTCTCTCCCTAGGCCTCCCTAGGGTTAGGGTTAGTTGATACTTGGTACCTTGTTGTGCATCTGGGAGACTTTGGATTCGTGATTCCTTCTTGCATTGCATATATTGAAAATACTTGACTAGTTTTGGTGGCCTACTCCTGAGATTTCGAATTTTGTTCTTCTGGTCCGGCTAAAGCCGGTGTCAGACCGGCTATTGCCGGCCTGAGACCGGAAATAGCCGGTGTAGATCACCAACTACTGTCCTGTTTTTTCCTTTTGTGCTATTGCTCTTTGATCTTCTGGCATGCATGCTTATCCTATATGCTTTTTACCTATGTGCTGTTCACAGGTGGTTCTCGACCCAAGCGGTCTCGCTATGTTGATCCTTCTCTTTCCCGCCGTCAAGAACATCAAGATGCACGTATGACCTCTGCTATGAAGAAGAAGAGATTGGAAGAACGAAAGAAGAAATCTCTGTTTGCTAACATTGGTGATCTTAAGAAGTTGTCCAAGCAAGAGTACCGTGAGTTCCGTGAACAGAAGTTCTATGCCATGCCTAGGGACATCGACAGTGGTTCCTTTTACCGGTCAGAGCATCAGAGGATCTATGAGCAGGTTTATGAGACCATGAGCACAAAGGTTTGCCCCATGAAGTTCACCAACATTGCATCGTTGTCCAGGGATGAGTACTTTGCTGATGCTCTCTGGGTCACTCAGAAGTTAGGTTTGATGGCATTCATCGACCTAGAGGTGCCCGTTTGCATCTTGACACCACAGAGTACAACAAGAGGAAGATCCAGTGTCTCTATGGTCCCGGGGGCAAAGCGGGAGAGACTGCAAATCTCCTTCCCCTCTATGATATTTTGCTTCGGATGTTTCGTGCCAACATTGCTCCAAGTGGGGGCAACAATGATTCTATTAGAGGTGGACTTGTGCATCTACTCCACCATGCCCGTCTTGTCTTCGAGGCCGGAAGGGAATGTGAAGGGATGGAGCTTGATGTGATGTACTTTATCTTCATGGAGATGAAGATTGCTATGCTTGACAGGAAAATCCCTCCTTATGCTCCATTTATCATGAGGCTTATCATTGACAGAGGCATTGAAGGAGACTTTGAGATTGAGCAAGATTTTCTAGATGAAGAGTTAGAGGTGCACAAGCCCAACAAGCTCTACAAGAAGACCGCTCATTTGGTGTCTAGCACCTCAAGTGCTTTTCCCTCTTCGAGCGATGTGTTGGGTGGCAACCGCTATGCTGGTGGTTGTAGGAGGAAGAACGCGGATCCACCAAGTGGTGGAATGGGTCAAGAGATGAAGAAGCTCAAGTGGTGGCAAAGGGCTTTGTTTTGCATGAACAATGATGTGCGTCAAACACAATACAAGGACTATGTGGACCGCAAGCACATTCACAAGAAGCAAAGAGAGTTGGATGCTCGTTTGAGGATTGTGGAGAAGGGCAAAGGAGCTAGCACTCAAGAAGAATCCCAAGAGCAAGACCCGTCTGAGGAAACTTTCTCCTTTGGCAAGTGGAATGAGGGATCATCTTTTGATTGGAAGGAGTTAGCCGAAGTCACCTCCAAGGGCAAGGAAGCTGTTGATGAAGAAGATGAGGAAGAAGATGGTGATGAAGATGAAGAAGATGATGACCAAGGAGATGATGATGCGGAAGATGAGGACTTCGATGATTATGAGGAGTGATCTCGTGTTGTTGTCTCCCTTTTTGGCGTCTTGATGCCAAAGGGGGAGAATGTCCCATTTGCATGTGTTTCCATTTGGATTTGTGTTGGTTTTCCATTTGGATTTGGTTGGGTCACAAGCTCTTATTGCGTGCTTGCTCACTTGTGTCCCATGGTTAAACTCTAGTTGGATTATCATCTACTACTATGCATTGAACTATGTGCTATTATTATGTGTAGTAGACTTATTGACTATCTTTGTTGTTCCTACTTGCTATATATCTTGTCATATCATATGCTTATTGATTATGTGCTATTATTATATATCTTGTGCACATATGGATCACACTATAAAATCTAGGGGGAGTTCTTGTTGTTGCTGTGTCTTTGTATTCAAATACAAACTTAAAATAAGGCACATAGCAAGGGGGAGCTCCGTCTATATTTTATATCGTTTGAAACATGCAAAATTATGTATTGTCATCAAACACCAAAAATGGGGAGATTGAAAGAGCATTTCCCGCCTAATTGATTTTGGCGTTTGTTAACAATACATTATCTATTAATGTGGTGATTATGCTTTGCAGGATTTTATTATATTCTTGCACAAGATATTGGGTTTCCTATGTTACACTTGATAATTATTATTGCCCAAAGGAAATTCTTGAGGAAATGGTGCTAATATGCTCAGGGAGATGATTTATATGAAGTTTGACCAGGAAGGCCGGCTTTAGCCGGTCCCCAGACCGGCTATAGCCGGACTGCCCAGTTTTGGAAGAAGCAATGCACCTCTGGAGTAACCCGGCTATTTGTCCGGCTTATTCTGGCAGGGCCGGATTTTTTAGACCGGCTTTAGCCGGTGTGGAGGCCGGCTTTCGCCGGTGTGACCGGCTTTAGCCGGACTTTCCTGGCTGGCAACGGTCAGATTTGGGGGGGGGTATAAATACCCCCCACCTTTTTCCCCAAAGAGCTGCTCGTCCCAAGCAAGAAGAACACCATTATTGGAGCCACCAAATCCACAAGATCTCCTCCCTCAACCCACCAAAGCTCTTGATCTTTGGAGAATCGAAGAAGAAGGCCTTGATCTACATCCTCACCGAAGCGATTTGATTTCCCCTCTCATTTGCTTGAGGGCCCTTGTGTCTTGGGTTCCCTTGTGTCCCAAGACCTTGTTTTGTGTATTTGATATCTTGCTACTTGTTGTTTGACAGCATTGTGTTGTGCTTGGGAGCCTCCAATTTGGTTGTGGATGCGTGCCCCAAGATTGTAAAGGCCGGTTCCGCCTTGAGGAATCCCTTAGTGGAAAGTGAGCTAGGCCTTTGTGGCGGAAGCTTGCACCGGAGAATAGGGTGAGCCTTTGTGGCGTTGGTTAGGCCTTTGTGGCAACCACACCCCTCCAACGTAGACGTACTTCCCCTAAAAAGGAAGGAACTACGGGAATTACATCCATGTCTTTGTGTGCTCCACTCTCGGTTACCTCTATCCTTTATTGCCTTTATATCTTGTATCTTGCTTAGCTTGCTAGTTGTCATATAGGTAAATTCACCTTAGTTGCATATCTAGAGAATTTACCTTTTGTGTCAAGCCTAAATTGAAAAAGAATTAAAATTTGAGTAGCACCTATTCACTCCCCCCCCCTCTAGGTGCCCATACGATCCGTTCAGTAGTTTTATTTCATCATTGATCTAACCATGTCAAATAAGGTTTGATTACAACCATCGAAAACTCAATACTCCTATGGTGTTTATCATGATGCAAGTTTGTGGAACAATTTCTCTAACTCTTAGATGTTTGCTAAACTTTTAACTCAAATATTCTTCTTTATGATCTAATCATACAACTTGAATATTCTTGTTACAACAATTTCCACTTCATAAATTGAAAAATTTCATACTTCTATCTCATCAAGTAGATATACCATACATCTATTCGAGTCATTGATGAAATAGAAAATACACCACGCTCGACTTCACACATGAACTACATACATCAACATGTACGATCTCCATTTAGGTAGTCGCTTGTTCTGTCCATGGCCCATGAATGGAGTTTAATCATCTTTAGGAAAAGTCTCACAAGCGTCAATCGATTCAAAATCAAATGACTCAAAAATTTATCAATATAGAATTTCTTTCATGTTTCGTTTCCAATATGACTTAAACGGCGGTGTCATGTATAAGTGAAATTCATTTTGTCTTGCGACCTTTAGCATCAGTGTTGTAAATGTCTATTTCACCAACAAGATAATAATAATCTATCCATCGATTATGGAAGATGGTAATAATTTGAACAACCATTGCTCTCATAATACCAGAACAAAATAACAATTATTAAGTTCTTAACAAATCTAGAAGGCTAGGTTTTATGTCAATGAAAAACACCATAACACATTTATTTGTTTCTCAATGCGCATTGTTACCACATTCTTTTGCTAGTTACTTAGGTCATCGTAGTTCTTGTATTGTTGCTTTGTATGACATTTCATACAAATAATCTAATATCCAATACCCAAGAATTACATTATGTACTAGCAAATAATACATCTATAACATATATATCATTTATATACATGTGCTGGACATTTCTAGTCTTTTCCTTTTCTACCAACTACTTTTGCAGATCCTATTTAGCATTTCCTTTCTATTTAGAAGAATCTATCAACATCAATAGTGGTGTCAATCATTTGACACATAGTCCAAAGGATGTTAGTTAAATACTAGGGATTTCTATTTTCGTGCCCCTGGTTCGTTAGTTGTACTCAGTTTTCCCCAGCTCGTTAGTTTTTCCTCAGTTTTCCCCAAGCCATTGTCTGAAACCGTCACCAGTGCTGGAACTACCGGTTGCCCGATGGTTGAACACCTTTGACCGTTAACTGCTGACTAGTGGGGCCACGTAGAGCCCGCAAAGACACGTCAGAGCATCCATCGTTGTTTGACCGTAAGCATCGCCGTATCCCTGACCAAAACGCGGACGAGTGGGGCTTCGGTATATCGAATGACAAGTGGGGCCATGACGCTGATACAAGGGGCAATACACGGGTAGGATTAGATTTTTAAACGGAGCTCTACAGCGATGGCATAGAGGAGGTGGCCTGCGGGGTGCCGAAATGAGATCGACGTCCACAAAGAACTGCATGAGGCGAGACCAGACGCATTAGATAGATATGATCTGGACGCGTTTAACCATGCAAAGAAGAGAAGAAATGGTCGAGGACATCGACGACGACCTCAACACTTTGACTGACGGTGTCGGACACGAACGCGAGCAGTGTAGAGAAAACTAGTGTCTCTCCTTTCTGGCGTGTATAGATAGGTGCTAGGGGAGTGTGGTGGCGAAGGGAAAGACCTCGCGGTGGTTTGTGGCGTCCAGCAGAGCGGGGCGGCGTGGCCGTGCCCACAGCGGCGTGCATGTTCGGCATTGGCACCAGCATGTACGTTCGTCATTGGCCTTGGCGGTATCTCTGGTGTGTCAGTGATCGAATGAGGGGACGGGATTGAGGGTGCATCCCGACGGTGACCTAGCAGTGGCGGCGAGCATGCATACCCGTTCTGACCATGCCGATATCGGCATCGGCATCGTTTGGAGGCTGTGGTGCTCGAATCATAGTGGAAATTGCGATTTCCTATTATTTTTACATGCATAATATATAGAAAATAGCTAGATCTATAAATCGATGCATATGAAGCTACATATATATTCTTTGTCATAATCCCCTTAGATGCATGGCTTCACGTCGTCGTCGCTTTCATCGTGAGTATCTTCGTCGTCCGTGTAGTAGTACTTCCTGCACATTGTTCCGTCGAACACCTTCACTGTGAGCACATAATCGCCTTCATATTTGAAGTGTAGGAAGCAGCCGAAATCCACACCGTGCGCGATGGCGAAATTCTCCCAGCCCTTGTCGAGGTACATCCGGCCTTGTCCGTCAAATAGGACCTCCACGGTCCAGAGACGAGGACCGCAGTCAGCTGCTCGCAGATACACCTTTGCGGGCTCCTGGCCGTCAAGATAGTCCGCAAACTTTTGTGGGAGTGCCTGCAAAGAAATTAAAGGTTTTTTAGAACATGCACATAATTAATCACATGCATCATATATGTGGGAACGCGTACGTACCTTCTTGGCCAAAGGGTCTTCATAGATGGTGATGAAGAACTCCTCTATGATCAATGGCAGTGTTGACAGTGGTGGTGGCAATGATGATGATCCACCACCCCGGCCGCCCCTTCCCCTTCCCCTTCCCCTTCCCCTTCCCCTTCCGGTCGGCATCCGAGACGTGGAAGCCATGGCAATGGATCAAGACATTAAGTGTATGTGAATGAAGAAGAGAGAGGCAGAAACGAAGAAGAGAGAGGCAGAACCTATTGACATGAGGGATGGCCGTTGTGGGGGTTTATAAGGGAGAGATGACCGTTGTGGGGTTTACACCATAAATTAAGGTAGAGATGACTGTTGTGGGGTTTACACAATAAATTAAGGAGGAGATGACCGTTGTGGGGGTGGTTTATATCTCAACAAAAAAAGTAATGCCTAAAAGAAATGGAAATTCGTGAAAGTTCATCATTTTACCGTGAAAAGTAAAGCCTACAAGAAATGGAAATTCGTGATAGTTTGTCATTTCAGCGTGAAAAGTAATGCCTACAAGAAATGGAAATTCGTGATAGTTTATCATTTCAGCGTGAAAAGTAATGCCTACAAGAAATGGAAATTCGTGATAGTTTATCATTTTACCGTGAAAAGTAATGCGTAAAAGAAATGGAAATTCGTGATAGTTCATCATTTTACCGTGAAAAGTAAAGCCTACAAGCAATGGAAATTCGTGATAGTTTATCATTTCAACGTGAAAATTAATGCCTACAAGAAATGGAAATTCGTGATAGTTTATCATTTTACCGTGAAAAGTAATGCCTAAAAGAAATTCATGATTACCCAACTTGTTGAATCCGGTGGCAAACTCGTCATTTAGCATACATAGAGGGGTAGTAGTTTGCCACCGACAGATAGAGAGAGGGTGGCACGATCCTGCCCGTTGGATCATAGGATCGACGGTAGGTGGGCACGATCCGTGTGACAACAGCTTGACCAATCAGGCCAAGTTTGGGCTTCTGTGAGAAGGGAGAGGGTAAAACTGAGTAGTATCAAGGATACAAGGGCAAGTAAATAGTAAACAGGCTAAGGAATTCAAATAAGAGATTTAGAAAAAGAAAAACACATGTTTTGTACAATGAAACCCATGTTGGCCTACCTCAAAGTATTAGCAATTCAAATATACATGAGTGTAAAAATTATGGCCTCATTCAGACAAACTATGTTTTAGGTATAGATGTTTTGAGAAGGGGTTTGAGTGGAAAGCCATGAACCTTCATAGCTACTGGTGATTTTAGAAGTGGCCATTTGTGTGAAAACTTGATTTATATATGTTTGTTATGATTTTATTTTGCGCATGAGTTGGAGGTACTATGATTTTATTTTTTTGATTTTTTTTGCGCATGAAATGACTCAATTAGATGGCTTAATCCCATCTGTTGACTCTCTGTTGACCAGCCACTTGAGGGTAAAACTGAGTATATTGCATTAGGCAGTATTAGTACTCGAGGGGAAAACTGAGTACAGATATTTTTCCAGTGTAAGATTCGAGGGTAGAACTGAGTACACGTAACGGTGCTGACGTGTAGTCCCACGGACGCGTGTCGCGGTGAGCAGCGGTTAGCCGCGCGGTGCGCGTGTTGAGACCAAAACGTCAACTGCTGAGATGAACCGTCACTTTGCCAGTACAGAGCCCCTCTCCCTCCCTCTGCACACAGTCTCATCATAACTCACGCACGCAACCACGCCTCTCACGTCCCATCACCTTCTCAAAAAAACCCCAGCCGCCCTACGCGCGCTCCCCTGCCGGCGATGGAGAAGAAGAATGCGCCGGCGGCCGTCGCCCCCGAGCCCGTCGCCTTCGAGCCCATCGCCTCCGAGCCCGTCGCATCCGAGGGCAGTGCATCCAAGCGCGGCGCCTCCGTGAACTGGGCCTCTCTTAAGGGTGATGGACCACTTCACAAGATCGGCGACTGCTTACTGGCGAACGAGGAGTACGTGGACACCTACGCTGCTTTGAGGCAAGTTTGTACAAATTGGCGCTCAGATCTACCTGAGCCCGACGTGCACCTGCACGAATGGATCCTGGTAGAACACGCCCTTCCACGTGCCACTGAGTTCTCCTTCCTCAACCTCCGCACATCCCGCTACGTCACCATCGATCTAACAGAAGTTCATGCAAGGTTCAAATTCCTCCATATCTATAGAGTTAATCTATTTTTATTTTCAATCGTAAACATCTTAGTGCTGAATGTTATCTTCATCAACTCCCTTTTAGATACTACTTCGTCGGCTTTTACCGTGGCGTCATCGTGCTTGCCCAGAGGAACCAGCCGCACAAGATACGGCTTCTGAACCCACTCACAAAGACATTGAACGCTACGTTTGAGGCGCAGATGCCATCTATGATTGTGGAGTCAGTCGCTGTAATGAAGTCCCCGACTATGGTCTTCATTTGCACAGGTTACCCCAATGAAATTGCTTGGGTCGATGAGAGCTCTCCTACTAAGGATATAGATGTAGAAGATTGTGGAGAAGGAAGATTTTTGATCGAGGAAGATTCTCTCAGTTGCCTTACCCCCGTTCAATGGTGAATTGTATGCAATAGCTGTGAACAATTTTGATGTCGGAACATTAGTGTGCACCAACAATGTCCAGTTGGAGAAGTGCGCGAGCACTATCAACATGGAGACACTATTTTCATTTCTAGAACTTGGAACTGACAGGTTCTACCTTGTGGAGTCTGATGGTGATCTGCTGCTTGTGTTGTTCGGCGGCAGCCCTGGCAACAGGTATTTGGAGGAAGGTCAACCATTGGTGTACCATGTGGACACTGAGAGTCGCTCTCTCCATGCCGTCAACATTGGCAGTCGTGCCTTCTTTGTCAGTTATAAACGGTGTATCTCCGTCGACACCAGAGTGCACCCGACAGTTCGACCTGGCTGCATCTACTACGAGGGCGGTTATATCAGACAGTACTTTGATGATAGAAAGGCCTGGGATGAGTGGCCACGACTTGTGGATAGATTAGATTCCGACCGTATGAAAATAGAACAAAGGCCATACCTTTTGGAGGATCTATTAGCTGCACACTGCAGACGGAAGGAGTTCAGTCAATATTTTTTTCGTCTCATGGAATATAGCGACTCCGAAATATATGATGAAGAATGAAGAACCTTCATGTTGGGCATACATTGCGTCTTATATTATTTTCAGCTTAGTTTGTCATGAATATTAACATCGTTATTGGCTTCTTTTGGCTGCTGTATGCATTTTATGTATTATACTATACTAGCTTCTAGATTAGCTTCTAGATTTGTTACCATATTGGGCAAAAAATGAGGGCCAAAAGGCAGCAATCATTGAAGAAAGACAGAAATAGAAGCTTCTCTAGATTTGATTCTAATTTGGTGAAAAGAGAGAGAACTGTTTACAGAGAGAGGGGAAAAAGGCGCTCTGAAAAGGCGCTCTGAAAAGTCAATGCCAATTTGGCCCGAGAGAGACAGAACCGAGCTCTCACGTACAACCAAACGCGGTCTCGTCCTGTCCCACGCGGTCCCTTTCTACCAGCCCCACGCGACGCGGCCCCACACGACGCGGCCCCACACGTCAGCACAGAAACGGTCCCTTTCTACCAGCCCCACGTGACGCGGCCCCACACGACGCGGCCCCACATGTCAGCACGGAAACGGTCAACTTAACGGGAATCCTCACGTCCGAGCTCCTTGAGGGTTTCAGACAATGGCTTGGGAAAAACTGAGGAAAAACTAAGGAGCTGGGGAAAACTGAGTACAACTAACGACCTGAGGGCACGAAAATAGAAATCCCTAAATACTAATAGCCTTAGATTTTGCACTTTTAAGTGGATCGCCATCATCATATGATTGGTATTCTTCCGGACTCCATTCTTTAGCAATCTTTTGGTATAGCAAAAACAATTTAGCCAATACCCTTTCATTCATCTTATCATGACAAATTTCATGATGAAACTACTATAGCTTATAAGGATGAATGCAAGTATAATATTAGTTCCCAAACTTTTGGGTGATCGGGACGCCTAGCATCTTCAATCTTCGCATATAGTCATACAATATGAGCATATGTTCTTTTACTAAATTATACTCAATCATTTTGAAAACAATCAAAGTTTTAGACATCAAATATCTTTTAAATCTTGTTTGTTTCTGAAACAATTCTTTCAACTCCATGATCACTTTGATTTTCAAACAATTTTGAAGATCAATTTCTCATGAAGGCAAACATGATCTTAGATGCTAAACTTGAATCATTGCTCTTTGATTAATACAACTTATTAAATCGTATGGAGCAAGCAGGGTTTGCTAAAGTTTGCAATAGGACTTAATCTTTAGTCTTGACATTGTAACTAAATGGTACTAGTCCGTAGAGTGACTATCCAGAATTCTGTAGTTCTTTTAACTCAATTAAAACTAAGTGTCGATGAGAATGGTTGCCAAAGACTACAACGACTTATGCAAATAAACTAAGATTTAGTCCATGATAATTAGTTCTAGTTAATCAAATTACTAATGAACTCCCACTAAATTCAACATCCCTCAAAGTTGTTTAGTGAAACATGATCCAAATTCACTACACCAAGATCGATCATCACGTGAGATGATGTAGCTTTAATGGTGAACATCAACATGTTGATCATATCATCCATATGACTCATGCTTGACCTTTCGGTCCGTGTGTTCCGAGGCCATGTATGTACATGCTAGGCTCGTCAAGTTTAACCCTTGTATTTTTTGCATGTGTAAATCTGGCTTACACCCGTTGTATGTGAACGTAGAGTTTATAGCACCCCATCATCACGTGATGCTTCAAAACAACGATCTTTTGCAACGGCGCATACGAGGGGAGAACACATTTTATCTTGAAATTAAGTATGAGGGATCATCTTATAATGCTACCATCGCGATCAAAGCAAAATAAGATGCATACATAAAGGATAAACATCACATGCATATATAATATGTGACATGGTATAGCCAATCTTCGCGCATTGATCTCCATCTTGTGCGCGCCGGCATGATCTCCATCACTCCACCATGATTGCCTCCACCACGAATAGCAACTACGACTATTGCTAACTACTTAGCGATAAAGTAAAGCTATTACATGGCGTATAAGAAGTTGACACGCAGGTCATACAAATTATAAAGACAACCATATGGCTCCTGTTGGTTGTGAAGTCATCGACATGCAAGTCATGAAATATTACAAAACATGATCATTGCATACATCATATATATCAACATACACATCACATCTTGTGGCAATACCATATCACAAATACTCCCTGCAAAAACAAGTTAGACGCCTCTAATTTGTTGTTGCATATTTTACGTGGCTTATGGGAGTAGCAAGTTAAGAATGATTCTTACCTATGAAAAGCCACAACGGTGATATTATGGTTGCTAACATCCGTTGTAAATCCCATGACTACTATAGTGAGAGAAACAGGCATCCACCAGCCGCATGTGTGGAACCAGCCACACGTAAAGTGTGGAGCCGGTCTCGCGAACGAGGTCGCGTAAAGTTGGCCTGGACCGCTTCGATCTCACTATGCCGCGCCATAAGAAATACACAACAAAGAGGTTTGCAACAGAAAACATCAACGCCCGCAACAAGCATGTTGCGTTCTACTCGTGAAACACCTCTATGCATAGATCTAGCTCTGATACCACTGAAGGGTTTCACAGCATAGTAAATCAAAAAAATTCCTACGGATGTGAACAAGCAAGCCAAGATCTAATCTAGGAGATGTAATCAATGAGAGAGATAGATGAGATCTTCATACCCTTGAAGAAATCACATAGCAGAAACGTTCAACAGAATGTGGATGATGTAGTCGTACTAGCCTTCTCCTCCTTGCGATCCGATCCGATCCAACACCGCAGGTGGCGATGCCTCTGAGAGATGCACACGCACGGTGCAGCGATGTCTCCTCCTTCCTTGGTCCAGCAAGTATGGTGGAGAGATAGATTAGATCAGCAGCACGATGGCGTGGTGCTTATGGTGGAGAATTTCTGCAGCAGGGCTTCGCCTACGTGCAGTCGCGAGAGAGAGATGTGGAGGACAACAGTTGGGCCGGTGGCTAGGGTTAGGAGAGGAGCACGCCCCAGCCCTCCTCTCCCCTTTAAATAGATCAAGGAGGTCAGCCAAGGGGGCTGCCTTATCCTCCAAGTAAAGCCGGTGGTCCCAGGGAGAAAACTTGCCCCCTAAGTTTCCTTTGCCTTGGCCCATAAGAAAACCCTAGGGTTTTGCCCTTGGCCTCATAGGACAAGTGGGCATGGACGACCAGGCCCATGTAGGCAGCACCCTTTGGTCCATGTGGACCCTTTGGGGCATGTGGGCCCCACCATGGATCCCTTCGGAACTTTCTAGAATATTTCGGTACTCTACCGAAAAAGTCTAGAACTTTTCCAAAACCCAAAAACTGCTTTCCATTATATGAATCTTATTCTCCGGACCATTCCGGAACCTCTCATGATGTCTGGGACCTCATCCGAGACTCCAAACAAAAAACTCAATGACCAATTATCCATTCTATCCTAGCATCGATGCATGTTAAGTGTGTGACCCTATGGGTTCGAGAATATGCAGACATGATCTTCTATCAATAATCAATAGCGCGATCTGGAAACCCATATTGACTCCCACATATTCATCGATGATCATATCGGATGAACCACGATGCTAGGATTCAATTAATCCCGTATATGTATTCCCTTCGTCTCACGATATTTTACTTGCCCGAGATTCGATCATCGGTATCGACATACCTAATTCAATCTCGTTCACAACAAGTACTTTACTTGTTCCGTAATCCAATATCACTTTATGATTAACTCCTTAACCACATGCTTGCAAGCGGTGTTGATATCGATTACCGAGTGGGCCCGAAGTATATCTCTCTGACTTGGGAGGGACAAATTCCATCTCGATACATACAACCCAACAAGTACTTTCCGATCACCTGAAAGACACCTTTATGATCACCCTTTCATAGGATGATGTTTGATGACCTCAAAGCTCTCTTCCGGCACTAGAGAGTTGCATTATCTTATTGTCTAAGGAATACAATACTTGACATAGGAAAAAGCTTCACAAAGATGAACACAATGACACGATCTAATTGTCGTGCTTTATTTGGGTCTGTCCATCACATCATTCTCCTAATGACATGGCCTCATTATTAATCGACAACTCATGTCTATGGTTAGGAAACCTTAACCATCATTAATCAATGAGCTAGTCTAGTAGAGGCATACTAGGGACACGGTGTTGTTCATAAACCACACAAGTATTAATGTTTCCGCTTAATACAATTCTAGCATGGAGTATAAACATTATCATGAATAAGAAATATGATAATAACAATATTATTATTGCCTCTAGGGCATATTTCCTTCAATGAAGTAGCAGTATCAAGTATCCATTCATTATTGCGAGAAACACATGCAGCAAAAATAGTTAAAGCATCACCATAAGAATCACTAGAAGCAACAGAGGCCTTACCATCACCATCACCATCGGATTTATTCTTAGGTTGGTAGGTACCGTTTCTTTTCTCTTTGTTCTGCAGCTTCAACAATTATCAATATTATGATTATATTTCTTACAATACCTGTAGAACCTGTCTCCTCGTCCCTTGGACTTTGAGCGACCTCGGTCGGTCTTACTCTTATCTCTGTTGTAGTTGTTGTTGGTGGTTCTTTGCTCAGTCCTGCCACGGACCTGCAGTGCTTTTGCCTTTGACAAACTCTCTGCCTGCACCATAGTTTTCATCTTCTCCCTCTGCTAGAGGGCCTCATAAACTTTGTTGAGGGTTAGTGTATCACAACTTATACATATGGTCTCATGGAAATTCGTAAAGGAACTAGGCAATGAGACTAATAATAGAATTGCTAGATCTTCATCCTCAGATTTTACCTCCATGGACAGTAAGTCGGAAACAATCCCCCTGAAGATCGATAGGTGATTCATCACCGACTGACCTTCATGCAACTTGTGCTGGAACAACTTTATCTTCACTTGCAACCTACTGGTTAGATCCTTTGACATGCAGATCGATTCCAGTTTCAACCATAGGGCCGATGCAGATTTCTCTTGCAACACTTCCTGCAAAATATTATTGGATAGATGAAGTTGAATCAAAGACAAAGCCTTACGGTTTTTCCGCTTTTCTTCCTCTGTCCATGACGCAACCAGTTTCTTTTCGAAACCATCGAGCGCATTATCGAGATCTGAAGTTTGGGCGAGGATCGCCCTCATCTTCACTTGCCACAGGGAGAACCTTGTGGTGTAATCTAGCTGCGGTAGATCGAACTTCAAAGATGCCCTCTCGCAAATCCTGGATTAGAAACCTGGGGCTCTGATACCACTTGTTATAAAAGCGATAGGCAAATAACGAAGATAAAAAAGAAAACACAGCAGGGAACACAAGATTTTAACGTGGAAAACCCTCTCCAACAAAGAGATGTAAAAACCATGGGTGCCAGCTAACAAAACTTCACTATATCTGAAGTGTTTACAAACACCATGGGTAACCCTAATGATGCGATTAACCCTAGTTGGGGGCTTACAAGGAATATATATATAGGTGGTGGTAACGATCCATACCTCGGCCCAAGCATCACAGCAACAGGCCTTGCTCCGCTCGTCAGAAGTTGTCCTTTACTTTATAGAATTTTGATCAACATATAACAATAAGTTCTTAGGAACCTAAGAAAACACTAGATGCTCTCTTTGCAAGCAGTTACTTAACTTGCTATTTTAGTTTTTAACATGCATACCTTGCACGTTATTTCTTGCACAATGGAATTGTTTAATCTATTTTTTCTACTGCTAGCGCAAAAGCAAAATGGATTTGAGATCAGATGGAACAGATGAAGGCTGAGATCTAAAGGTTCACATAAAAGCAATTCTTTTTTTCTATGGCACCAGTTGGTAATGCAGAGTAGTACCAAGTGTTTGCATCCATGTCAAACTAAATATATTTGATTGTTGTCTTCCCATGCAATCTAGGTGTGAGCTTGGCAAAAGCAATCAATAAACTTTGTAATATATTGATTTATTTTATTTTATTCTGGATGTAACTGTTCTAATTTAGTGCGAACCAGGTGATGACCGTACCAACAAAAGCTACACCACATAAGAACGCCTAGTGGGGAAGAATAGCGCAGTATAGCGCACCTGGTCCATCTAGTACTTGGGGAAAAGATGATGTTGGGGAAGAGGAACCCGAGCCAGCTGTCCACCTCTAAGTCAGGGCAAAAGATCGTACCCGGTGTAGCCACCATCGAAGCTAGGATGTACTCGCGTGAAACAAACTCGCGGATGGCGCAGACTACCACAGAACAGCTGGAGGACAGACATGAGGTACTAAACCTACATCCTCTGGGACACCCAGATCGTGACGTTACTAAAGAAATTCATGGGTCACAGGAGTTGTGGGCATCCCTCGCCTACCTTAAATCCTCAACGACAGGTCCCGCACGGCTGTGACCTTATTCCACACATATGTGAGGGCATCTTTAGCGGGCTGACATATCTTGGCAACCTAAATTGTTTGTTTTGGGTTGAATAGGTTGGGCTCTGGATAGAAAATGATTCGTTGTGGAGCTTGCCTGGCCTAGATGCGCAGCATCGTTACCCATCCTGCCCGATGCTGGCCATTGTTGTCAGCACTAGCCATTCGGCCAATACATTTCTAAATTTTAAACTATGAAAGAATTTTAATTGTGAAATAAAAATATAAAAAGTAAGTTCGTAAGTATAAATAGTTTACAACAACATAGTTTGACACGTAGAATTAAATATAATTTAAATTACACAAAAAAACAAGGGGCTTAACCATGTTGCTTTCCCGCAAGAGCCCAAATATGCTCAATCAAATTGGTTTGAAGTCGCATGGATGTTGCGATCATGTAAAGTTTCCGTGACATGCATAAATTGGTCCCAAGACGCTACACGTGGCTCTGGGTCAACTAACTCACCCTAAAAATCCCAGTCTTGGTAATAGATGATGTCATCATGCTCGGCCTCAATGATCATGTTGTTCATAATCACACATGCAGTGATCACATTCCACATCCTCTCCATGGTCCAAGTTCTAGCAGGGTACAGAATAATAGCTCACCTTGACTGAAGGACATCAAACGCCCGCTTTACATCCTTCCTAGCAGCCTCTTGCCCTTTAGCAAGCCTTTTACATTTCTCATTTGTAGGGTTGCGGACTGTATTCACAAGGGGGACCAAGAGGGATAGATACCATCAGCTATATAATAACCCTTATCATAAGGATTGCCATTGATCACATAGGAAATCTAAGAAGCATTGCATTCGATAAGCCTAGAAAATATCAGATAGTTCTTCCACTGCCAACGCATGCAGTCAATTCTGCTTAGCATCTCCAGAAACCTCCTACTCTCATTGATGGAAAAAAGGCAGGAAGTGTCTTAGGTGTTTGGCTCTATCAGATTATATTTGCCAAACACCACAATAACATCCTTGCAAAACATGTACATGGCTTCATGGAAAGTAGACTCGCTCATGCGCATGTAGTCATCAATGAGATCACCTAACACTCCATATGCAAGCTGCCGAATGGATGCATAATATTTTTGGTTAGAGGAGAAGCCAATCTTACCGGTGCAATCATACTTGGCCTCGAAGTAGTCATCATACTCCCTCATGCCATTGAGAATCACTAGGAATCCTATAGCAGCAAAGGAATGCCTTCTCTATATAGAGAGGATTAATTGGGTTGAAGTAGTCCTGGTACTAGCGCAGGTGGCCAGCTTCTCGATCACGATCGATGTTGGCCTGCTTCCTCTGCAACGAGCTACTCCTGCACAATGGCATCACGAAAAAATGCTCGTTAACCATGCCGGCAGCGGCAGTCCTAAGATCAGTTTTGCCGTCGGAGTCCTCATCCGATGATGATTCTAGCACATTCTCATGGAATGTCTAGGCTGCGCCGTACGACTGCTGCTGCCCATCTACAAGCACACCGCACAACGATGTCAATATCCATGCCAACACTCATCGGAACCAGAGAAGACCGGCCAACATACCTCAAATGCGGTCGGCGAATGGTTGAACAAGTTGTGGGTATGGCCGACCAACACACTCGAGCTTCTAGCCTATAGGGTGCTACTCGATTGCTATAGGAAAGCAGCTGGCCAGCAAGATGCGGCCGGATGTGGCGGCAACTACGACGGCCCTGACTGCATACGGCGGAACTGCCTGGTGTGGCAGCGGAGATGGGGGGAAGGGTTTGGGGAAGGGAGTGGCTTGGGTAGTTGGGTTCTGTCTTCTCAACCGCTGGCGGGAGGGCCCGGGCTGGCAAAGAGAGGACATGCGCGTTGTCCGGGCTGACGCAAACTTGGCCCAAATTTGGTTCATGGATGGGTCGATCTGGGAGAGTCGTTTGAGATGGGTCGCCCCGCTGGGGCGCACCATGATGACCCACAAGTATAGGGGGTGTATCGTAGTACTTTCAATAAATAAGAGTGTCGAACCCAACGAGGAGCAGAAGGTGTTGACAAGCAGTTTTGATCAAGGATTCACTGTAAATACTAGCAAACGGGTTTTCAGGGGTATTTGGTAATGCAAGTAAATAAAGTATGAGTAAATAAAAGACACTAATAATAATTGTTGCAAGCAGCCCAATCCTTTTTAGAGCAAAGGACAAGCCAGTTGTGTAACTTATATTACCAAACGTTCCTGAGGACACACGGGAGTTTCTGTCAAGTGCTTTCGCTTCATGTAGCTATGTAATCTTCATTGGTTTGATAGGTGTTATGGGTGTGAACCTATGCTAATGTACTACCCCAACTCGGACTAATACATACTTGTGATTATACCCCTTGCAAGCATCCGCAACTACAAGAAAGTAATTAAGATAAATCTAACCACAACCTTAAACACTGAGATCCTACACTCCCTGGTGCAATGGTTTCCTAACGAGGATTTAGGTTTCTGTCACTCCGGCAACCCCACAATTAGTAGCCAAATACACAATGCATTCCACTAGGCCCATAATGGTGAAGTATCATGTAGTCAACGTTCACATGACACCACTAGCAGAATAACACCACAACATAAATATAAAACCATTAAATATTACTCAACATAGTTTCACTACTAACATCTTGACTTCTCCCATGTCCTCAAGAACTAAACAAACTACTCACAAAACATCATATGGATCATGACCAGAGATGAAATAATGGTAAATAACAATCTGAATATAAACCTTAATTCAACGGTTCCACTCAATAGCATCAACTACAAGAGTAATTAACACTAGGAAAGTTTCCCCTAAGAATTGGACAAGATTCAACCCAAGATGTTACAGCGGGATGGCGTGGAGATGATGGTGATGGAGGTGCTGGTGATAATGGTGATGATGATGATGATCCCGATGAAGTCCAACTCGATGGCGATGATGATGGCGATGATCTCCCATCTCCGGGAAGGAATTTCCCCGACAGATTTCTGCCTGCCGCAGAGCTTTCTCTCTGTGTGTGTTTTCCGCCCCGCAGAGGCGGCAGAGTCTATATCTGATCCCTCCTAGGTCTTAGGTTTTTAGGGAGACGATATACACGAGGGGGCACTGGCAGAGGTCGGCCAGGGCAGCCACACCACTGGGTGGTGCGGCCTAGGGCTGGGCCGCGCCACCTGGTGGTGTGGGCCCCTGGCCACTCACCTCGCCCTCTCCTTCTGGCTAGTTCCGTCTTCCGATGAAATATGAATTTTTGGGTATTTTCCTGGAATTGCTGATCTTCAGAAATATGGTGTCTTGACGGTCCTTTTTCCAGCAGAATCCTGACTCTAGCAGCAAGTTCTCCAATAATCATCAAACATGTAAAAACAGAGGAAACAACATAAGTATCATCTCTAAATATGAAATATATCAATGAATAACAGCAAATTATGATATAAAATAGTGATGCAAAATGGACGTATCAACCCCCCAAGCTTAGACCTCGCTTGTCCCCAAGCGAAAACTGAACTCGGTAAACATGACCACATGTTTATGGAGTGAAGTGTCGATAAACAAAATATGGACAAGATGCATCACACTTACCAAGGCACAAGTCATTATAGATAGCAACTTCCCTTCATATAACTTGACTTGCAATAAGCAAAGGGAATCACCATAAAGATGCACAAGGTAAATCATGATTGGTGATGGCAAACCTTTGTTCTTGGTCAGAGAACAATGAACAGATTGTACTTATATTTTGATCGGAGCCTTTTATATCAGAGCTAATATAGCAAAAATCACATGCTCAATCATAACAATCTCGTTACAATCATAGATAGCTTTCAAAGGTATATTCTTTCAGATAAAAGCATCATACTAAACAAAGGAAGACAGTAAACATGATTGAACAAATCGACATATGAATGATTGAAACACAACAACTCAAATGCTTGCTTGATATAGAGGGCAATAGGTTGACTCAACATAAAAGTAAAAGATAGGCCATTCACAGAGGGAAGCAGGGATTAAACATGTGCTAGAGCTTTTCATTTGTAAAACAGAGATAAAAGTTGTTTTGAGAGGTGGTTGTTTCTGTCAATGACTAGCAATGGAGTTCTTGGCATCTTCCATACTAAACAAGTGAGAGCGGTTCTGAAATGTTTGATTAATTGGCACATTTGTGCTCTTTTATAGCTTCGCACTCCTCCACACTTTTCCTTTCACAAACCATGGCTAACCGATTCCATCGGGTGCCCGCCAACTTTCACATACCATGGAGGAGTGCCTATTTTCTTTTCTTTTTCTCTTTTTTTGTTATAATGGTCTGACCAGCTCCCTTGCAAAATTAGTGACGAGCAGATGAAGCATGTAAGTCAAGGGGTACTCAATTTAGTATGAAAGATAACAAACTCAACCACTACGTCCTCATGAGCTAAAAACAGTATCACAAAATGAGAAGTATTTGAAGGTTTTTGAAAGGTAGCACACGAAAATTTACTTGGAATGGCTTGAAATACCAGGCGTAGGAATTTAGAGTGGACTCTTTGGAAGTAACTTGGTTTTTGGGAGTTGGATGCACGAGAAGTGTTCCCTCTCAGTACAGTTTTTTGGCTAGCAAGGCTAGGTAGCAAGCACAAGAGTTGAATGAAACAAACAAACATACATGTGATAGAAAACAATCATGCAAACTTCCTTGAAAGTACAAACGATCTTAACTTGAGAATACTAATGCTTATGAGCCAATCATGAAGGAAAGCTGAAATGATGTATCTACATGTATTTCCCTCTTTTCTACTCAAGCCTCAAAGTATTGTTGCTACTGACCATTGCTAAGTTTGCCAAACCCAACTAGATTCACTCATGCTCCCAAAGTGATACCAATGCTAATCATATAAGAAACATTGCAAACTAAAATAAAGTGTGCGGAAAGTAAATGATAAGACTTCTCATTAATATTTCATAACTGCAACTCACACCAAGGGATACATAGGTAACCAACTAAAGGAGAGATACTTCCACACTGCAAACTATCCTGTATGATAACTTCTCTATTCATGATATGACTCTACTTGAAAAGTAAATGGGTAAAAGGTAATGATGTGATACCGCGGCACTCCCCCAAGCTTGGAACAAACCAAGGGGATGCCAATACCAATAATGAGTTACTCCTTTGGTGGTGGTGGTGAGTCTTTATCATCATCAGACTTCCAAGGCAGAGGTTCCCCATCAAGAAAGGATGACTTGGTCTCCAATATCCTGAAACTGGCAGCATCACTCATTTGTTTAAACCTAGCCTCATACTAATAGTTTTGATTTTGCAAGTCGTTGAGTTGTGCTTGTAATTTGTTGTTGGTCTCATGGAGTGACAAGGTGTCATCCCAGAGCTCTGCAGTCTCCTTCTTGTGCTTGGCGATGAGTTCCTGATTTATCCTATGGATGATGTCCACCTCGCGTTCCGCCATCTTCTTGTATCTAAAGACTTCTTGTTCCAGATCTTCCATCCTAGCTTCAAGACTTCCTTATCCTTTAGGGCCCTGAACATCTTCTATCTGTACCTTCCCATCCTTGAGCGATAATTACTTTCGATGCATCTTCAGCTCCCTCATGTACAGATTAATGACGTCCGCAAGGGAGTTCTCCTCAGATGAACCAGACGAAGACATGGTGGCTCTAAAACTGAGAACAGCTCCTGACAGAAACATATCAAAACAAAAACACGATGAAAACACAATATACAGACCTTGGGCAATTCGAGGGGTTATATAGGCAAAAATAAAACATCAAAACAAAGGCACAGGAGGAAACCGAGACAGAAACGAGCTCTAAGGCGAACACACCACAGGGTGGCGCGACCAGTAGGGGGCCCACGCCACCAGGTGGTGTGGGGCCTCCGGGCTCCGTTTCCAACTCATTTTCGTCTCGTGATTTTTCATATTTAATAAAAACAACAAAAGTAAAGCAGAAAAATTTAACGCAAACCTTTTCTGACTAGAACTGTTACCTATTCGAAAATGGACTCTGTAGTTTCCTGCATATGTTCTTTGATGAATTCTTCTGGAGTCATCATTTGAATAACATCGACATCTTCATTATAAGAATCTCCAGAAATATAATGCTTGAGTCTTTGCCCATTCACCACTTGCGTAGTGTTATCTTTAAGTGAAGCAATCTTTATCGCACCTGAACGATACACCTCTTCAATAATAAAGGGTCCTTCCCATTTCGAGAGTAATTTTCCTGCAAAAAATCTAAGACGAGACCTATATAATAGAACTTTCTCACCAATATGAAATTCTCTCTTAAAAATTATCCTATCATGCCATTGCTTGTCTTTCTCTTTAAAAAGTCTGGCATTCTCATAAGCTTCACTTCTCCACTCATATAAAGAACTCAAGTCAAGCAACCTTTTCTTACCGGCAAGTTTGAAATCCCTATTAAGCTCTTTCACTGCCCAAAAAGCTTTGTGTTCTAATTCTAAAGGAAAGTGACATGCTTTTCCGTAAACCATTTTGTAAGGAGACATGCCCATGGGGTTCTTATAAGCAGTTCTATAAGCCCATAAAGCATCGTTCAACTTGCTAGCCCAGTTTTTCCTAGATCTATTAACAGTCTTCTGCAAGATAGACTTGATCTCCCTATTCGATAGCTCTACTTGCCCACTAGTTTGGGGATGATAAGCAGAAGCAATTCTATGATTAACGTCATATCTAGCAAAAGTCTTCCTAAAACCACCATGAATAAAATGAGAACCTCCATCAGTCATAAGATATCTAGGCACACCAAACCTAGGAAAAATAACATCCTTAAGCATCTTTAACGAAGTCTCACCATCATCACTCTTCGTAGGTATAGCTTCTACCCACTTAGTAACATAATTAACAACAACAAGTATATGAGTATAACCTTCTGAAGGAGGAAAAGGTCCCATAAAGTCAATCCCCAACAATCAAATGGTTCGATAACAAGAGAATAATTCATAGGCATTTCATTGTGTCTAGAAATATTACCAACTCTTTGGCATTCATCACAAGATAAAATAAACTTTCTAGCATCTTTGAAAAGGGTAGGCCAATAAAAACCTGATTGTAGAAACTTTTGTGCAGTTCTATCTCCAGCATGATGTCCTCCATAAGCACTACCATGGCATTTCCTCCATATCTCTTGTTGTCCATATTCCAGAACACATCTTTGCATAATACCATCCACTCCTTCTTTATATAAGTGTGGGTCACCCCAAAAATAATGCCTCAAGTCATAAAAGAATTTCCTTCTTTGCTGAGCTGTAAAGGTTGGAGGCAAATACTTGGAAACAATAAAGTTAGCATAATCAGCATTCCAAGGACTCTCTCACGAGGTTACCTTTATTGCAGCCAATTGTTCATTTGGAAAACTATCATTAACAGGAATAGGATCAAAAGAAATGTTTTCCAATCTAGACAAACTATCAACAACATGATTTTTAGAACCTTTCCTATCTACAATATGCAAATCAAACTCTTGCAAAAGCAACACCCATCTAATAAGCCTAGGCTTAGCATCTTTCTTTGCCATAAGATACCTAATAACAGCGTGATCAGTATGAATAGTGACTTTCGAATCAACAATATAAGGTCTAAACTTATCACAAGCAAAGACAATAGCATAGAACTCTTTCTCAGTAGTAGAATATTTCTTCTGAGCAGCATCAAGAGTCTTACTAGCATAATGAATAACATTCAACTTCTTATCTATGCGCTGTCCAAGAACATCACCCACAGCAAAATCACTAGCATCACACATAATTTCAAAGGGTAAAGTCCAATCAGGTGGTTGGACAATAGGAGCAGTAGTTAAAGCCTTCTTAAGAGTTTCAAAAGCTTCTTTAAAATCATCATCAAAAACAAATGGTACATATTTTTGAAGAAGATTACTAAGAGGCTTCGAAATCTTGGAGAAATCTTTAATAAATCTCCTATAAAACCAGCATGACCAAGAATACTACGAATACCTTTAACATCCCTAGGACAAGGCATTTTCTCAATTGCTTCAACTTTGGCTCTGTCAACTTCAATACCTCTTTTAGAAATTTTATGTCCAAGAACAATCCCTTCATTCACCATAAAGTGGCATTTCTCCCAATTAAGAATAAGATTAGTTTCTTCACATCTCTGCAAAACTTTATCAAGATTCTGCAAACAATTATCAAAAGAAGTTCCATAGACAGAGAAATCATCCATGAATACCTCCACAATTTCTTAACAAAATCCATGAAAAATAGCAGACATGCATCTTTGAAAAGTAGCAGGCGCATTGCACAAACCAAAAGGCATACGTCTATAAGCATAAGTTCCATAAGGACAAGTAAAAGTGGTTTTCTCTTGATCTTGCTTTTTAACAGCAATATGCGAGAAACCAGAATAACCATCAAGAAAACAAAAATGAGTTTTCTTAGATAACCTCTCTAACATTTGATCTATAAACGATAAAGGATAATGATCTTTCTTAGTAACTTTATTGACCTTTCTAAAATCAATCCACATCCTATAACCAACTGCTACCCTCTGAGGAATAAGCTCGTTATTCTCATTAGGCACTACAGTAATTCCTCCTTTCTTGGGAACACAATGAATAGGACTAACCCATCTACTATCAGCAATAGGATAAATAATACCAGCATCAAGGAGCTTCAATACCTCATTTCTTACCACTTCCTTCATCTTAGGAATTAAACGGCGTTGATGTTCAACAACTGGCTTTGCATCTAGCTCCATATTAATAGCATGCTGACATATAGTAGGAGAATCCCTTTGAAATCATCAAGAGTATATCCCATAGCTCCTCAGTGTTTTCTCAATACTTCCAATAACCTTTCTTCTTCCTTCCCTGAAATTTTAGAACCGATAATAACAGGATATATTTTCTTATCATCAATATAAGCATATTTAAGATCATCAGGTAAGGGTTTTAAATCAAAAACAAGATCTTCCTTAGGTGGCAAAGTGGTACCCAAATCCTCCATAGGTAAATTATGTTTAAGCAGCTCTGGTTGGCGAAGAAGAATTTCATCGATCTCATTTCTTTCTTCCCTAAATATCTCACTTTCGTGGTCCTCCATATATTGCTGCAAAGCATCATCAGGAGCAAGAGCAATAGAGGCAAGCTGTTCAACTCTGAAATCTTCATTAGGCAAATCAGTTTCATAAGGAGCTCTAGTAAACTTAGAAAAATTAAACTCATAAGATTCTCCATCAAACTTAGTCAAAATTTTCTCCTTATTACAATATATAACAGCGCCACAAGTATTTAAAAAGGGTCTACTAAAAATAATAGGACAAGTTTTCCTAGCAGCTGAACCAAATACTAGAAAATTAGCAGGATATTTAGTCTTACCGCATAAAACTTCCACATCTCTAACAATACCAATTGGAGAGATAGTTTCTCTGTTAGCGAGCTGAATAACCACATCAATATCTTCCAGTTCACAGGAACCAATTTCATGCATGATTTCTTTGTAAAGCTCATAAGGAATAGCACTTGAACTTGCACAAATGTCGCATAAACCATAATAGCAATGATCACCAATCCTGACAGAAAGCACATGAACACTTGTTTTCCTAGATCTACTAGGATGTGAAACAATGTTAGAAGCATCTTCACAAAAGATAATATGTCCATCTTCTACATTTTTAGTAACAAGGTCCTTAACTATTGCTACAAAAGGTTTAACAGTTATTTGCTCATCAAGTTCTAAAGCTTTCTTTGCACTTTTATTAAGCACACTAGTTAACATAGAATGCTCCTTTACCTTAGCAGGAAAAGGCGCTTTCTCAAAATAAGGCTCAGGCAAAATGCTATCAACAGTACAAACTTCAGTAATTCTAGCAGGAACACAACTAACATTATCTTTATAAGGCGCATGGTAATTGCTCCAATCTTTCTTTGGAACATCAAGATAAGAGGAAAAAGCCTTAAAATAGTTGGCAAGTATTTGAGAATCAAGACCATAAATAGCAGTAACATTATGAAAGTCATCAGTTCCCATAAAAGCTTTAATGCATTCATAATCATAATTTATACCTGACTTTCTACCTTTGTCGTTCTCCCATCATTCAGTATTTTCCTAAATACGGTCAAGAAGATCCCATTTAGCTTCTTCTTTCTCACATGTAAATGATTCAGAGCAAGAAGCATCCAATAAATCTTTATCGTGAAGAGAAAGCCTTGCATAGAAGTTATTAAATAACAATATCACTGGGGAGCTCATGAATGGGACATTTGAGCATAAGTGACTTCAATCTCCCCCACGCTTGGGCAATACTCTCTCCATCATGAGGCCAAAAATTATATATTTGGTTCCGATCTTTATGAATCTCACTTGGAGGATAAAATTTGGAATAAAAGAGAGGTACAATTTTCTCCCAACCAATAGATCGGCCATCCTTTAGAAATCTATACCATTCCACAGCTCTGCCCTTCAGTGATAAAGAGAATAGTTTTCTCTTAATCTAGCTCGATGAAATACCTGCACACTTGAACAACTCGCATAATTCATGTATAAAGAGTAAATGATCACCTCGGATGGACAGATCCATCTCCTGAATAGCAATTATTCATAACACGTTCAACAATTTTCATAGGTATTTTAAAAGGATCCAATTGTGCAAGCGGTGGTTCATCCACTACCGTAACAGAGGCAGTAGTGTTCCAAAATAGGGAACAAAATGGAGACTTCTCCATAATAAAATAAAATAAAAGACAGAAATAAAAACAATACTCATAGCGAAAGTTACCTTTACCAATTCCACTCTTCAATAGCGCTTCACTCCCTGGCAATGGCGCTAGAAAATTGTCTTGATGACCCACAAGTATAGGGGGTGTATCATAGTACTTTCGATAAATAAGAGTGTCAAACCCAACGGGGAGCAGAAGGTGTTGACAAGCAGTTTTGATCAAGGATTCACTGTAAATACTAGCAAACGGGTTTTCAGGGGTATTTGGTAATGCAAGTAAATAAAGTACGAGTAAATAAAAGACAATAATAATAATTGCTGCGAGCGGTCCAATCCTTTTTAGAGCAAAGGACAAGTCGGTTGTGTAACTTATGATTACCAAATGTTCTTGAGGACACACGGGAGTTTCTGTCAAGTGCTTTCACTTCATGTAGCTAAGTAATCTTCATTGGTTTGATAGGTGTTATGGGGGTGAACCTATGCTAATGCACTACCCCAACTCAGACTAATACACACTTGTGATTATACCCCTTGCAAGCGTCTGCGACTACAAGAAAGTAATTAAGATAAATCTAACCAGAACCATAAACTCTGAGATCCTACACTCCCTGGTGCAATGGTTTCCTAACGGGAATTTTGGTTTATGTCGCTCCGGCAACCCCACAATTAGTAGCCAAATACACAATACATTCCACTAGGCCCATAAAGGTGAAGTATCATGTAGTCGACATTCACATGACACCACTAGTAGAATAACACCACAACATAAATATCAAACCATTAAATATTACTCAACATAGTTTCACTACTAACATCTTGACTTCTCCCATGTCCTCAAGAACTAAACGAACTAGTCACAAAACATCATATGGATCATAAACAGAGATGAAATAATGGTAAATAACAATCTGAACATAAACCTTAATTCAACGGTTCCACTCAATAGCATCAACTACAAGAGTAATTAACACCGGAAAAGTTTTCCCTAAGAATTGGACAAGATTCAACCCAAGATGTTATAGCGGGATGGCGTGGTGATGATGGTGATGGAGGTGCTGGTGATGATGGTGATGATGATGATGATCCCGATGAAGTATAGCTCGATGGCGATGATGATGGCGATGATCTCCCTCTCTGGGAAGGAATTTCCCTGGCAGATTTCTGCCTGCCAGAGAGCTTTCTCTCTCTGTGTGTTTTCTGCCCCGCAGAGACGGCGGAGTCTATATCTGATCCCCCCTGAGTCTTAGGTTTTTAGGGAGACGATATACGCGAGGGGGCGCTGGCAAAGGTGGGCCAGGGCGGCCACACCACTGTGTGGCGCGGCCTAGGGCTGGCCCGCACCACTTGGTGGTGTGGGCCCCTGGCTACTCACCTTGCCATCTCTTTCTGGCTAGTTCCGTCTTCCGATGAAATATGAATTTTTGGTTATTTTCCTAGAATTGCTGATCTTCAAAAATATGGTGTCTTGATGGTCCTTTTTCCAGTAGAATCCTGACTCCAGTAGCAAGTTCTCCAATAATCATCAAACATGTAAAAACAGAGGAAACAACATAAGTATCATCTCTAAATATGAAATATATCAATGAATAACAACAAATTATGTTATAAAATAGTGATGCAAAATTGACGTATCACACCACACCGGTCTGCCAGTCCGGTCAAACCATTTCGGATGTGGCAGGACCAGATACGTCGGCCCGCTGGAGATGCTGTGAGGAGGCACTATATTTTTTCTAGAGACTAACTAGCTATTTCTTTCCTTTTCTTTTCACTAGCTAGCGACTACTTCGATGAATAGGTGAACTTCTAGCTTTTATTCTAAGTAAAATAAATCAAATTCGATTAGTTCTATAGAAAAGAATATAAATATCATGACATTAAATTTGTATATTATGAAACTACTTTTAAGATGAATTTAGTGATATAATAATTTTATGTCATAAAAGTTGCTACTTTTCATAAAAGGTACATCAAGTTTCAATAAAATTTGATTTAAAGTAAAAATTAGAAGCCCGTGTGGAGCTAGCGGCGGTGAGGCCTCTCCTTCTTCTTGCCGGATGCAAAGGTCGCGCGGGGCGGCTTTCCTGGCGATGACTCTGGCCTAGTGGAGGCCTCCAGCGGCGGGCAAGCTGGGCTGGCATGGCGGCAACGTCATCGTCGTTGGAAGGTGGTGGTGTGGTGCTGTGGTGGCGTGCTACATCGTCACTCTGTTGGGAGCGTCATGTGGAGCTCCGATACATCTTGATCTCATTCCAATGTCACTGGTTGCAAGTCTAGTTTTTTTGTTTTATAAGAGGTTCTCCTCATCACATTGTATCGGTTCGTGGATGTTTAGCTTTATTTATAAAGAGGGGCGAAATCTTATTTCAAGGAGTACTTAGCTAATGCATATATAGGTGTTCATGTGTTTATATAGAGGTTTCGTTCCGTAAAGTTTGCATCAAATAGTAACATGCACTCATACTTCTGCTTCAACACTAGAAATTGTTGTCTTCCAAATCTTCCCTATTATTTCCATCCAACAAGTTTTTTTTTGAAATGGAGGCAAAAGATTTGCCTCAATCTATTAATTAAGAAGAAGAGAATTGCCGAGTTAATTAATGGGAAACCGGGCAAAAGCCGTTACAATAAAACCACAAGAGAAACAACACCTAAAACATGCAATGGCTAATCCAACAAGCACTGACAACCTACAACCGCAAACTCACGACAATTGCACGAACTCACAACACTTGGAGCACCACAAAGCAAAGATCCACAAACTGGATGACCAAAGAGGGTACCAACACTCAAGTAGCTCTCAAAGTTTTTCTTGGTACGCCCCTCTTCTTGCTTCTGCCCCTGATAATTACCTTCCTAAGGGATTTCTCCACCTTCGTAATCATCTCCTCTGAAGCCTGTCCCGCTAAGACGCATGCAATATCCTTGCCATATCCAGGGCTAACTGCCTCTAAATTGGCGAGCAAGCCGCAAAGCTCTGCAGCAAAAAGAGCATCAGCTTTATCCACTGACACTTCTCTAGTGGTGATACGTCTCCAACGTATCCATAATTTTTGATGCTCCATGCTTGTTTTTACACCATTTGCCTAATGTTTCGTTACACTTCGTGGCACTTTTATGCATTTTCCGGAACTAACCTATTAACAAGTCGCCATAGTGCCAGTTCCCTATTTTCTGCTATTTTTTGTGTTTTAGAAAAGCTACACAGGAAATATTCTCGGAACTGGACGAAACAAGTTCCTGAAGTCTTATTTTTCCCGAAAGCTTCCAAAGATCCCAAGAGGAGACGGATAGGGGCCACAGGCCACCCTCATACTAGGGCAGCGTGGCCTGGCCCCTGGCCGCGCCCCCTATGTGTGAGGACGCCTCGGTCCACTTCTGATGATGCCCCTTCGCCTATAAAGACCCCCCGACGGGAAAAACCTAAGTACCCGATCAATTTTCCAGAAACACATCGTCTACCCGAGATCGGGAGGGTCCAGAAGCTCTTCCTGGCACCCTGCCGGAGAGGGGAATCGCCACTGGAGGTCTTCTTCATCGCCATACTTGCCTCCAGAGCAATGAGTGAGTAGTCTACTGTAGCGCCCTACCTTTTGCTAAATGCAGAACTCCTGTGTTAATGTGCTACTCCCTGGATCATTAGATAGCACCACAGTACAAAATATAGTAATCATTGCAGATAGTGTCATTTATTACATCGCAAATCTAGATACAATAGTCTTTGAACCTTATAGAAATAGCTTAGCCACTTGGACTTGCTTGAATACCAGAGTTTAACACAAATTAACACAACGGAAAGTAAATTGCAATGAGCCTCCATCTTCAGCAATGTGCCACAGGCAGTCATGTTGGTATGCAGGCTCGAGACTCCTCCATCTACTCCTCATCAGAACAATCTACACGTTTGAATATGTAGCCCCAAAGGGGTCAGTACAACAACGTACTGGCGAATAACACATATTTGGTGGCATTTGTGGAAAGACTATACTACATGATATTTGGCTAGTGGATCTCAAAGGCTAATTTGCATAAAACAGTTTTATCCTATATTTTCCAAATCAAAACATGTTAAAGCATTCAGCTTTTTCTTTCTTTAATATCAAGATAACTCCTAGGTCACCACCACATACATGGTTTTCACTGCCAGTATGTAGCCCCGGGTAGTCACTCTGCAAAACCAGGTTAATCTCTCAAGTTACTACAATACCATGGTTTTCACTGCCAGGCATGTAGCCCTGAGGCATCCCCACTTTCTACACAAGTTTTAATTATTTCAAAAAGGTGATGAGATTCTTCCGTACATTCCATGTCTAGAGACTCAAATTGTCCATAACCGGGGACACGGCTAATCGATTAGTTTGACACCCTGCAAGGGTTGTGCACTTTCACCTTACGATTCATTTTATGCCCATACATAAAATGAAATGAGACCTTTTAGAAGGAGAGGGCAACTAACTGGCAAGATCCATTCCCATCCTACAATTCAACTACCTGTCACTTCTTGCACACAAGTTGCACCCTCACATCTAATCAGTCAAGACAGAGCCCATATTGTTATAAGGCTGCACTGGAAGCACTCTAAGCATGGAAGACATATTAATCCCTTTAATCCTGAGTGGCAAACCACAAGTGTACTACTTAGGCCACTAACACATACCATGGTTTTCACTTCCAAGATATGTGACTCCTAAGTAGACACTCAACACACCCAAAGCCACACCAATCCACCCAGGTAGTTCATGTGAAGTTGTAGTTTAATTTTCAGAGCAAATCATCAATAAAGCATGGCATCACTTTCCAAAGTAAATTTGCAATCCTATCAAGTGAGGTTTAAAGGATGGCTACACACTACTAGGTTCTAAGCATTTCATAAACTTCTTTGAAAACAACCTATCATGCATACTACTGAAAAACACTAATGCAGTAGTAAAAAAAATAGGTAGAAGAATGTGTGTCACTTGCCTTGGAAATAACCAGCACACTCACAGCAATCATACTTGTAGTTCAGCTCCTCTTCACAATCTAAACAGGAAATATTGCACACAAATAAACACACCATACAATCCAAACATAAACAACAAGACAAACAATTGAAAAGGGCTTGTTCTACATTTTATATTTATTAGGATACTGTGATAAGAGAGATATGGCAAAAGAATTGTGGATTGTGAGATATGGATTTGAGAGCTTGAGTGGCAAAATCAAATGATTGGTGAGAATTGGACTAGGCAAGATAATGGGTAATGAAGTATTTAGGCTTTACTAGAGCATGAATTGAACTTGGAACAACTCATGTGAATTAAACCACACAAGTGTCAAAATAGTGTAACATCAATACTATTGATTAAGTGTAAAAATAATTACTCATAAATAGTATATATTACACTTAGGCATTGGGCTAGGATTTATGAAACATTGAGTTACTCAATTAACTCATTTGTTAATTGAATAGTTCTACACATGAAATCAGGATCAAGTGGACAGAGGATTGAGTATGGGTAGATAACATTTGAGATTATGGTTTAAGATTTCTATTGGGTACATGGAGTATTGGATAGGTGCTATAATATTGATTAGATCAACACCACAAAGACAACAAGAATATGATCTAAGATTGAGATGTATCACACTTTACTCAAACAACACAATTGTAATTTAAATATGTGTGAACTAGACAAGATAGGTCTAAGTAGATATTATCTAGATCAAGATGTTGTTTAGATAACATTGATGACTAGATATGATTATAAGATTTGCTATGGTAGAAGGAAACATTACTGAAAAGAAATAGATTTATTCTTATAATGGAAATTACTCAAATCCTCATATTAGAATTTGAATAATAGTGAAGTGTTTCAATAAAATTAGGAAGTGATGTTACTGGATAGCTTGCAGCAAAACAAAGCTACTGCAATTGGATTCATTCTAAAATAAATTTTAGAACTCAAGATATGGTCAAAGTAGTGATTTGAATGCACAAAGTGTGTGCATGTATCAACTTTGAAATTCTTGATTCTATGATGTTCTACATGATTAGAGGGTTCCAAAGACTACAAATTTGTAATTTTTGGATGGGTAGAACAAAAGATATGAATTAATTGGTGCAAATAAACAATTTATACCATTCGAATTATATTTCAAAATTTTCTACAGAAAATATAAAATATTTTTGCATATTTGGATTCTACACAATTTTATGAATCCAACGATATATTATTTGTGAAAATCTGACATGTAGTTTATTTTCTATGGATTTTACAAGATTGGAAAACTCGCAGACTATAAATACGAATTTCGAGTTTTTATTAAGAAATTTGATCGCCACATGTCGCGATCTGATTCACTTGTACACCTTCGGCCGGATCCGTGTTATAGGGCGTCAGATCTTATGATGGATGGACGGTAGAGATTGGATCTGGGAGCTCACCAAAAAAAGACGAAAATGGCCGGCGGTGGTGGTGAAGATGGCCGGACGTCGATGTTGGCGGCGCTCCGGTGATCTACCGAGGTGGAGAAGTGGAAGACGGCGTTAGGCTCCTCGCTGTGGTCACGATGGCGTGCTCGGAGTCCTCTCGTTCTTCCCAGAACGGTGGCTATGGACGGATGGAAGTTTTGAACTCCGGTGGAACTCCGACGAGCAATTATGGGCTTCTAGGTGCTCTGATCAAGGGGAAAAAGATGTGAGGAGGAGCGGTACTGCAAGGTGAAGGGGATAGAAGGAAAAGGGATGGTCGGGGGTGGACGAAATCTTCTTATTGAGCTCGGATCCGAGCTCCAATGGCGGCGGCGACCTCGGACTTCGTCGAGGAATTGGACGGCCTGGCGGCGTGGATTTTAGGGTTTCGGGTGGGGAAAATACGGAGGAGGGTGTTAGAGCGAATTTTGCGGGATTCGGGTCCGTTTCCAGAGATAAACGCGTGCAGATCTCGTAGCTGGAGGATGGTGATGACAGCTGGGTCCCAGCCATCAGAAAAAAAACAAAAGAAAAGGAAAAGGAGGGGTGGACGTGGGCTGCTGGCTTGCTGGGCTGAGCGGCGTTTAGTGCTAGCCGCTGCGGGGGCTCGCGCAGATGGGCCGCACGGGCCGCCTAGCTGGGCCGGACCCGGTCCGGTCGGATAAAACTTTTTTTATTTTCTATTTTTTTCTTTTTCTATTTTATTATTTCTTTCATAACTTTTGCATTTTAGCTCCAAATGAGCTCAAACCAATTTCTAAATTTTTCTAAAATTCAACACAATGTTTTAACACAGTAAGAAACATGTTTTCCAAAAATAAAACAAGATTTTCAAAAAGGCTTTATAAATTTAGCAAAAGGCTTTGCTTGCATAATACAAAAATAGATATAGGGTTTTCAACTAATCCTTTTAAAATCAGAGGATATATTTTATAAATAACATTTTCAAATCTATTTTCAAATAATGTTTTAGAAATGTAATCCTTTAAAAGATATCACATTTTGAAAATCACTCCTTTGCAAGCAAGCTTGCATAGGTTTTAAATCAAAACAAAATAATACTTTGAAATCTTGTTTTCTCAGATGAGTTCTTCAAGAATAATAGAAAGTTTTAAATTAGTTTTTATAATAGAGCTTTTAAATAATCTCAAAAAGTTTTAAATCCCTGTGAAATTTCAATCAACAAAACAAAAACAAAAATTTCCCTCCAAAATTTGATAAAATCTTGGGATGTTACAGACTACCACCCTTAAAAGAAATCTCGTCCCCGAGATTTGGAGAGGCTAGAAAGCAAGATAGGTTTGGGTTACCTAGGTGGCTACCACCCTAAAAAGAAACTTTTGTGGGTAGTCTAGGTCTTTGGGTTTACCTAGACACTCCTTGGTTTTGACTTGGCACTGGGTCATCTTTTGAATCCATAGTTGGCTTCTTTTTTTCCAATAGGTGGGTGTCTATTCACAAACTTGGGCGTCACAACTCTCTCAAGGGTTTCTTGGGTTTAACCTTGCTCCCTTGTAGAGGTTCTATCCAACAAAGTAGTTGTTGAACTATTTTGGACACTGAGGGGTCACTCTTTGGGTCAATCAGAAGACCAAGCTAAGGGGTCTCCTGTCTTTATTTCCTCTTTACTGCTGGGGTGGTGAGTGAAATTGCATGTTCTACAGCTTCAGTGGGAAATGCATGTTTGCTCACCAATGCTCTTGATATGAATAAATGCGATGCTCCAGTATCAAATAAGATTCAATGATGTAGATGAGTTGAGTGGAAACGTACCCATCACTTCTTCCACATTGATGTGGTTCACATGACCCTTATTGAATGGATTGGGCTTGGCTACATCATCTAGTTTCTTTTCTGAGCACATATCAGCAAAATGCCCTGGCTTCTTGCAATTATAGCAGATGATATGCGACATGTCCTTCTTAGGACGGTGTTGTCTATTGCCTCCATTCTGATGTCCATTGCTTCCATTGTGGTTACCGTTGCCTGCATGGTGGTGACCGTTGGAGTGGTTTCACTGGTTTCCACCATTATGCCTATAGTCGTTGGAGTTACCCTTTCCATTGCCTCCATTGGAGTGGAGTCTCTTGTGGGAATGTCCAGTGTGGGTCTTGCCATTGTTGAGCTTTCGCTTACAGTTTTCCTCCTTCCTTATGTTGTTGTCTAGAGTAACAGCTTGGTCTAGCAGAGCCTGGTAGTTTGGAGCATAAGCTACTGACAGAGGTATCTTCAGTTCCCCTTTGAGTCCACTGAGAAACTTATCTTTCCTCTTGGCATCAGTGTCGATGTCTTCAGGTGAGTACCTTGACAATGAGCAGAAGTCATCCATGTACTCCTTCAGTGTCCTGTCACCCTGCTTCAGAGTGCGAAACTCATCTTTCTTTATATTCATAATGCCCGTGGAGATATGAGCATTACGAAAGCCTTCCCTGAAGGAATCCCAGTCCAGGCCTTCAATAGGATTAGTGACTTGGTAGGTTTCCCACCACGTTACTGCTGGTCCCTCAAGCAGGTGGGCAGTGAATCTAATCTTTTCAGCATCTGTGCACTCACAAGTAACTAAGTCCTTGCTGACTGAACGCAGCCAGTCGTCGGCCACTATTGGGTCTATGGCAAACAAAAACTTATTGGGTCTGAGCTTCAGGAAATGAGCTAGTCGGTCAACTTGGGGTGGGGGTGGCGGCGGCGGTGGGTCGTTATTGTTGTTCATGAGGTTGGTGCTTGCTTGGATGAATTGGGTCATCATCTACATGAGTTGAGCTTGACCTATGGCTAACTGTTGGACCACATCATAGAGGTTGTTGATGTTGTTGTCATTGTTGTTGTTGTTGTTGTTGTTGTTGTTGTTGTTGTTGATGTTGTTGTTGTTGTTGTTGTTGTTGTTGTTGTTGTTGTTGTTGTTGTTGTTGCTGTTGCTGTTGCTGTTGCTGTTGCTGTTGCTGTTGCTGTTGCTGTTGCTGCTGTTGCTGCTATTGCTGTTGCTGCTGTTGCTGTTGCTGTTGTTGCTGTTGCTGTTGCTGTTGCTGTTGTTGTTGTTGCTGTTGTTGTTGTTGTTGTTGTTGTTGTTGCTGCTGTTGTTGCTGCTGCTGTTGTTGCTGCTGCTGTTGTTGTTGTTGTTGTTGTTGTTGCTGTTGTTGCTGCTGTTGTTGCTGCTGTTGCTGTTGCTGCTGCTGCTGTTGCTGCTGCTGCTGCTGCTGTTGCTGTTGATGTTGATGTTGCTGTTGCTGTTGCTGTTGCTGTTGCTGTTGCTGTTGTTGTTGTTGTTGTTTTCACGGCGAGGCGACATCTGAGGTGGTTTTAGTATAGGTGAGTATTAGATAGATAGAACTAAAGAACAAAATTGTCCTACCCATTAACAAAACAACATTCCAAGCAACAAACAAGCATAAACCAAATAGTCATTGAAAATCTGTTTTGATAAGTTTTGGAACACACGCTAGCAATATAATATGGTCATACACCAGTTTGGTATGATCATTAGGTTATTACGGTATCGTTGGTTCTATAAACTAGAATCTGGGAGGTCTATTCTATTACTGTCTTCATGGCTTCATGTTCTCATTTCCACATCCTCAAAGTATCGTTGATGCTGTGCAGTCTTCATACCATCATTTATCCAAGTTCTTCATTGGCCTTCCATATAGTTCTTCATGTTGAGTCAAGGAATAACATGTGGAGTATAAGTGTCACACTTCTGGCACAATATGATCTTCTATCCTTTCTTGATGGCTTCCAGAGTTGGGTCATCTAAACAAAACCTTTGAAAATGAAGTAGGAGAGAATACAAGGAGTTTCAAGATGCAAACAATCTTTTAAAATTTAAATAGAAGCAAGATGAGATAGAGATTTTTATCCTAGGGTCTTCCTATTTCTAATCCAAACCTAGGGTCTCGATCCTACATGCAACACTATGCTCTGATACCATTCTGTAGCGCCCTACCTTTTGCTAAATGCAAAACTTATGTGTTAATGTGCTACTCCCTGGATCATTAGATAGCACCACAGTACAAAATATAGTAATCATTGCAGATAGTGTCATTTATTACATCGCAAATCTAGATACAATAGTCTTTGAACCTTATAGAAATAGCTTAGCCACTTGGACTTGCTTGAATACCAGAGTTTAACACAAACTAACACAATGGAAAGTAAATTGCAATGAGCGTCCATCTTCAGCAATGTGCCACAGACAGTCATGTTGGTATGCAGGCTCGAGACTCCTCCATCTACTCCTCATCAGAACAATCTACACATTTGAATATGTAGCCCCAAAGGGGTCAGTACAACAACGTACTGGCAAATGACACATATTTGGTGGCATTTGTGGAAAGACTATACTACATGATATTTGGCTAGTGGATCTCAAAGGCTAATTTGCATAAAACAGTTTTATCCTATATTTTCCAAATCAAAACATGTTAAAGCATTCAGCTTTTTCTTTCTTTAATATCAAGATAACTCCTAGGTCACCACCACATACATGGTTTTCACTGCGAGTATGTAGCCCCGAGTAGTCACTCTGCAAAACCAGGTTAATCTCTCAAGTTACTACAATACCATGGTTTTCACTGCCAGGCATGTAGCCCTGAGGCATCCCCACTTTCTACACAAGTTTTAATTATTTCAAAAAGGTGATGAGATTCTTCCGTACATTCCATGTCTAGAGACTCAAATTGTCCATAACCGGGGACACGGCTAATCGATTAGTTTGACACCCTGCAAGGGTTGTGCACTTTCACCTTACGATTCATTTTATGCCCATACATAAAATAAAACGAGACCTTTTAGAAGGAGAGGGCAACTAACTGGCAAGATCCGTTCCCATCCTACAATTCAACTACCTGCCACTTCTTGCACACAAGTTGCACCCTCACATCTAATCAGTCAAGACAGAGCCCATATTGTCATAAGGCTGCACTGGAAGCACTCTAAGCATGAAAGACATATTAATCCCTTTAATCCTGAGTGGCAAACCACAAGTGTACTACTTAGTCCACTAACACATACCATGGTTTTCACTTCCAAGATATGTGACTCCTAAGTAGACACTCAACACACCCAAAGCCACACCAATCCACCCAGGTAGTTCATTGAAGTTGTAGTTTAATTTTCAGAGCAAATCATCAATAAAGCATGGCATCACTTTCCAAAGTAAATTTGCAATCCTATCAAGTGAGGTTTAAAGGATGGCTACACACTACTAGGTTCTAAGCATTTCATAAACTTCTTTGAAAACAACCTATCATGCATACTACTGAAAAACACTAATGCAGTAGTAAAAAAAATAGGTAGAAGAATGTGTGTCACTTGCCTTGGAAATAACCAGCACACTCACAGCAATCATACTTGTAGTTCAGCTCCTCTTCACAATCTAAACAGGAAATATTGCACACAAATAAACACACCATACAATCCAAACATAAACAACAAGACAAATAATTGAAAAGGGTTTGTTCTACATTTTATATTTATTATGATACTGTGATAAGAGAGATATGTCAAAAGAATTGTGGATTGTGAGATATGGATTTGAGAGCTTGAGTGGCAAAATCAAATGATTGGTGAGAATTGGACTAGGCAAGATAATGGGTAATGAAGTATTTAGGCTTTACTAGAGCATGAATTGAACTTGGAACAACTCATGTGAATTAAACCACACAAGTGTCAAAATAGTGTAACATCAATACTATTGATGAAGTGTAAAAACAATTACTCATAAATAGTATATATTACACTTAGGCATTGGGCTAGGATTTATGAAGCATTAAGTTACTCAATTAACTCATTTATTAATTGAATAGTTCTACACATGAAATCAGGATCAAGTGGACAGAGGATTGAGTATGGGTAGATAACATTTGAGATTATGGTTTAAGGTTTCTATTGGGTACATGGAGTATTGGATAGGTGCTATAATATTGATTAGATCAACACCACAAAGACAACAAGAATATGATCTAAGATTGAGATGTATCACACTTTACTCAAATAACACAATTGTAATTTAAATATGTGTGAACTAGACAAGATAGGTCTAAGTAGATATGATCTTGATCAAGATGTTGTTTAGATAACATTGATGACTTGATATGATTATAAGATTTGCTATGGTAGAAGGAAACATTACTGAAAAGAAATAAATTTATTTTTATAATAGAAATTACTCAAATCCTCATATTAGAATTTGAATAATAGTGAAGAGTTTCAATAAAATTAGGAAGTGATGTTACTGGATAGCTTGCAGCAAAACAAAGCTACTGCAATTGGATTCATTCTAAAATAAATTTTAGAACTCAAAATATGGTCAAATTAGTGATTTGAACGCACAAAGTGTGTGCATGTATCAACTTTGAAAATTCTTGATTCTATGATGTTCTACATGATTAGAGGGTTCCAAAGACTACAAATTTGTAAATTTTGGATGGGTAGAACAAAAGATATTAATTAATTGGTGCAAATAAACAATTTATACCATTCGAATTATATTTCAAAATTTTCTACAGACCCTATAAAATATTTTTGCATATTTGGATTCTACACAATTTTATGAATCCAACGATATATTATTTGTGAAAATCCGACATGTAGTTTATTTTCTATGGATTTTACAAGATTGGAAAACTCGCAGACTATAAATACGAATTTCGAGTTTTTATTAAGAAATCTGATCGCCACATGTCGCGATCTGATTCACTTGTACACCTTCGGCCGGATCCGTGTTATAGGGCGTCAGATCTTATGATGGATGGACGGTAGAGATTGGATCTGGGAGCTCACCAAAAAAAGACGAAAATGGCCGGCGGTGGTGGTGAAGATGGCCGGACGTCGATGTTGGCGGCGCTCCGGTGATCTACCGAGGTGGAGAAGTGGAAGACGGCGTTAGGCTCCTCGCTGTGGTCACGATGGCGTGCTAGGAGTCCTCTCGTTCTTCCCAGAACGGCGGCTATGGACGGATGGAAGTTTCGAACTCCGGTGGAACTCCGACGAGCAATTATGGGCTTCTAGGTGCTCTGATCAAGGGGAAAAAGATGTGAGGAGGAGAGGTACTGCAAGGTGAAGGGGATAGAAGGAAAAGGGATGGTCGGGGGCGGACGAAATCTTCTTATTGAGCTCGGATCCGAGCTCCAATGGCGCCGGCGACCTCGGACTTCGTCGAGGAATTGGACGGCCTGGCGGCGTGGATTTTAGGGTTTCGGGTGGGTAAAATACGGAGGAGGGTGTGGGGTATCTATAGGGTCAAGACCCAGGCCAAAACGCAACAAATTAGAGCGAATTTTGCGGGCATTCGGGTCCGTTTCCGGAGATAAACGCGTGCAGATCTCGTAGCTGGAGGATGGTGATGACAGCTGGGTCCCAGCCGTCAGAAACAAAAACAAAAGAAAAGGAAAAGGAGGGGCGGACGTGGGCTGCTGGCTTGCTGGGCTGAGCGGCGTTTAGTGCTAGCCGCTGCGGGGGCTCGCGCGGACGGGCCGCACGGGCCGCCTGGCTGGGCCGGACCCGGTCCGGTCGGATAAAACTTTTTTTCTTTTCTATTTTTTTTTCTTTTTCTGTTTTATTATTTCTTTCATAACTTTTGCATTTTAGCTCCAAATGAGCTCAAACCAATTTCTAAATTTTTCTAAAATTCAACACAATGTTTTAACACAGTAAGAAACATGTTTTCCCAAAATAAAACAAGATTTTCAAAAAGGCTTTATAAATTTAGCAAAAGGCTTTGCTTGCATAATACAAAAATAGATATAGGGTTTTTAACTAATCCTTTTAAAATCAGAGGATATATTTTATAAATAACATTTTGAAATCTATTTTCAAATAATGTTTTAGAAATGTAATCCTTTAAAAGAGATCACATTTTGAAAATCACTCCTTTGCAAGCAAGCTTGCATAGGTTTTAAATCAAAAGAAAATAATACTTTGAAATCTTGTTTTCTCAGATGAGTTCTTCAAGAATAATAGAAAGTTTTAAATTAGTTTTTATAATAGAGCTTTTAAATAATCTCAAAAAGTTTAAAATCCCTGTGAAATTTCAATCAACAAAACAAAAACAAACATTTCTCTCCAAAACTTGATAAAATCTTGGGATGTTACATCTACCTTGGACTATTGATCTATAGCAGTAGCTAGATGATTGTCTCCTCCACCATGTGCTTCATGTTTAGATCTCATGAGCTGCCCTACATGATTGAGATCACCGTTATGTAATTCTACATGTTTGGTTTGTTGGGATCCGATAAATATTGGTGTTATGATTGAGTTGCTATACTGAAATATATCTTATGTTATCTCTATGTTGTTTATAATCTTGCATGCTCTCTGTTGTTAGTAGCTATCTTGGCCGAGTAGTTGCTAGTGACTCCAAGAGGGGGTATTTATGCTCGATAGTGGGTTCATGCCTCTATTTAACCTGGGGGAGTGACAGAAACCTCTAAGGTTGTAGATGTGCTGTTGCTACTAGGGAGAAAACAACATTCATATGCTCAAGGGCATATGCTTTGTTTATATTACACACTTTACTTAATGCAATTATCTGTTGTTCGCAACTTAATACTCATGGGGTGTTCGGACGATATCCCCGTGAGTGGATTATTAGTCATAGATGCAGTTGGATGGCGGTCTATGTATTTTGTTGTAATGCCCAGAGTAAATCGCATAGTGATCTTCTTGACATATCACGTTTATCTTTATTCTATCAATTGCCCAACTGTAATTTGTTTACCCAGCATGTGTTATTTATCTTATGGAGAGACACCGCTAGTGAACTATGGACCCCGGTCCTATTTCCATCATATTACTATCACCTGTTTACTTTACTCGCACTGTTTACTTTACTCGCATACTTTCACTGTTTTCCACTCGATACGCTCATACCCTTTATTTCAACCAAACCGGTGAGATTGACAACCTCATCGCAAGTTGGGAACAAAGTACTTGGTTGTGTGTGTGCAGGTTCTGCGTTGCTACTGGCTGAAGACGAGTCAACAAGTATCGTTAAATGGCGCCCTTGTTGGAGTGCTATTAAGCCAGTCCGCATCACCTTCAGTCGTATTGTCTGCTCCTCTCCTGAACGATAAACCTTGGTTTCTTAACTGAGGGAAAATCTTGCTGCTATATTCATCACACCTTCCTCTTGGGGTTCCCAATGGGCTGGTCATTCAACAAGGCACCAACTCTTTTCTGGCGCCATCAACCAGCAATCAAGCTCTTTTCTGGCTCCGTTGCCAGGGAGGAAGTAGAAGACCTCTGCAAGGGGAGTTTTTCGCACACACATCCTTTACTTTGTTTATTGTTTTGCTTTATTTATTTTTACCTGCATCATTTTATAAAAAACCCAAAAAAATTAGAATCCTTGGTAGTTGTTATTTCTTTACTTTAGTTCATTATGTTGTTCCCTAAGTATGTTTTGGAGGACCTCTCAGTAGGTAGTGGTTCAATTATTGGGAAAGATAATATTGAGGAGTTCTTTAATCACATTAGTATGCATAAAGAAGTTGAGGAAAAATCTTTGGTTGAGCTAGCTCCTAGTTATGAAGTTGCTTCCGCTTATTTTGTTCACATGTTAGAAGCTAGGTTTGCTAATCTTAATCCCTTTTTGCAATACATGTTCCTTAAGCTTCATGAAATTGAAGATCCTGAAAAGAAAGCTTTTATATTAGAAACTTTGTGCTTAGAATTTAAAGATGTTGTCAATGAGGCTAGAAAAGTTTTTAAGAAATTCAATAAGCTTGGCTCACCTGTAGCGGTTGTTGGTACACCCAATGAAGACTTTAGAATGCCAATACCATATAAACTTTCAGGAATTCATGATATTTGGTTAAATAACTCTAGTTGGATTTGTCCTGAAAATCCCTTCGATGAAAGTAGTGTACCAAAGCGTGATCATAAAGGATCTTCAAAAACTTATTTGGACATAATTCCCTTCATTGTTGAAAAGACTCCTATTGTGGATCCTAATGCTTCTTTCATAATTACTTCATCTCTTGATGTTACTTGATTCGCAATTTTCTGCGCCTAGCTCAAAGGCGTTAAAGAAAAGCACTCTTGGGAGATAACCCAATGTTTTCTTTTCTGTACTTTTTCTTTTATTTGAGTCTTGTAAGTCATTACTACTGTAATGACCACTCCTTATCCTTTTTATTTCATTGTTGTGCCAAGAGAAGCCTCTAATTTGAGTGAGGTAAAGATTTGGGGATGTTGCTGTCCTGAAACTGTTTTCGGTGTTGCACCGTAAACATTCGTATAAATTCTCTGTATATCTTTTGGACCTGTAATTTCTTGTGCATATGCCCCAGGTTATATCCAAACTTTCATTAGTAGAGGAGCTGCCAGCGGAGGTGCTTGGGGACGCCTGGGATTGTCCCCACTGCCGGGAGAGGGCCCGACCAGCACACACATCAGGGCTGGAGCGGGGCGCGCGCAGGCACAAGCAGATGACAACCAGGATGAGGTGACGGCCGCTGCGACTCGCGACGAGGTGGCGGAGCCAGAGCGGCCGCTGCGACCCAGAGACGCGGTGATAGACCTCGGGAAGAATGGGCAAGACGGTAGCCAAAACGAGGTGGCGGCCGCAATGACCCAACGATGAGGTGGTCAACCAGGATGAGGAGGCAGAGCCGAGGCGGCCGATGCGACCCAGCGACGGACCTTGGGAAGAACGGAAGAGGATGGAGCGAACTGACGATGGCTATAGCGGACCTTCGGATGAACGGAGAGAGGACGCCGAGACCTGACCGGATCTGGTCGCGGCGGCAGCGGAGCTGGCTGGACGAGGGAGATCAAGGTGGCAGCGGCGAGCTTGCCTCGTCGCGGACATGTCGCGGGAGCGCTCGCGTCTCTCCTCTGTGAACACTTAGCTGGACTTAGAGCATCTCCAGCCATTGCCCCGACGAGGCCCCCGGCATCACTTTTTTTGTCCAGACGGTGGTATTCGGCCCAGCGGCACCCCCGGTTCCTCTTTTTCGCCCAGATTTGGGCTTTCATCCATCCGGAGAGCCTAGTCCATCCCCGGCTTTCCGAGGCGCACTCGGGGACTCCAGACAAAACAAAAATGCGTGAAATGTCAAGCGGGCCCGCGGTGTCGGCCACAGAAAGGGTAGTTCCGTGCCATTTATTTCGTTTCCCTCCAAAATGCACCGCATATACCCATTTTTTCCGCCAAATTCCCCCACAGTTGCAGCTCCTCCTCTTCTCTTCCACCACCATGCCGCCAAAGAAGATCACCGATGATGGAACGCCGAAGGGGAGGAAGCCGCTGGTGCCAAAAGAGAGGCCGCCGGGTTGGACAAACGCGGTGTGGGCAGTGGATGTGGAGCGCTGACAGACCAAAACGTGCGGCAGGGCAGAGAGGGAGAAGAAGCTCATGGCGAAGAGGGCGATGGCGGCGGCGGCGGATGAACAGGCAATGCTAGTCTCCATGTCCATGGGCCAGCCATGCGTCGGCCAATTCCTCGGTCCATGGCCAACCCAAGGTACGATCGGCTCTCCTTCCACCTACTCGCCGGTGTCACTGACCATATTCCACGACAGCTACGTCCCCGGCATGTCGAGGTTTACCCCATCGCCGCCGGAGTACGATGTTGCGATGCACGAGGGCATCTCTCCTGCCCTGTGCCGAGGGCCGCTTTTCTTCTCCAACGGGATGCCGCCGCCGAATGACGGCGTGATGCACGACATGATCACGTCAGGCTCCATGGCCACCGCATCGAGCCCGGGTTTCTTCACACAAGAGGAGGCAAGGGCGGTAGAAGCCGTCGCGTCGCGGGTGTCGTCGACGATCAGAACGACGGGTTCAGAGATGGCATCCAAGACGTCAAAGAAGAAGAAGAGGAGCAGGCCGACCTCGATGAGGAGGACGATGCGCCTGAGCCCATGCCAACGTCAAAGGGGAGGAAGAAAAGGAAGAAGAACTCGTCGCCGACAGAGCCACGGATCAAATGGATGGGCAAAGAAGAGGAGTGCCTCGCCAAAGCTTGGAAGACCGTTTTCATGAACAACATTACCGGCGCCAATCAAAACTATGACACATATTGGCAGCGGGTCAAGTTGGCGTTCGACGAGCGCAAAATCGTCAATCCCTACTTCAACAAGACGATGATGATCCGCGGTGAGAAGGCCATGGGCACGCATTGGGGGATCATACAGGCATCGTACAGCAGGTGGCACGACATATAGGAGGAGATCGTAGCTCGCTCGGTGAGCAGCGCCGACTTCGAGGCCAAGGTATGCTCACTCGCTGTGCCTTCCATCGACCCTGGATCACTGAGTTTTCATTTTGATTTGCCGACCTGTCTTTGCAGATGCGATGGGCGTTCGACATGTACAATGATGACACCGATGGCCAGACGTTCAAGTACCTCAACGTCTTCGCCCACATCGAGAATTGTGAGAAGTGGGCGGACGTACGTCGGAACCTCGCCAAGAACAAGGACGAGCAGTACAACCCCGACGCTCCAGCCCCTACCGCGTTGGCGGTCCACCCCGAGCTCGGCCAGAAGAAGCTAAAAGAACTGAAGAAGGCGGGCCATCTAGCCGAAAGGTTGCAGGCGTCCTTCGACAAGTGCTGGGCCAACGCGAGGGCGCACGCCGCCGGGAGGGACAACAAGTACGACGCGTGATGGAAGGAGATGCTCGCCAACCAGGGCGTCAGGATCGCCTTGCTGAAGGCAACCTCCGCGGCGAAGAAGAGGAACACCGACCTTGCGTTCCTGGTCGGCGGCAACGACGCTGCGATGGACGAGGAGACGAGGGCTTGGTACGACGCCCATCGCCAAGACATCCTCCGGCCTCCGTCGACTGCTTCATCCTTCCCTTCGATGACGTCCACTCTGGCGGCCGACGATGCATCGCCGCCCGAGGCGCAGGAAGGGACCGTCGATGAGCCTGTTGTAGTCTAGTTTCTGTTTCGATCGCTGGATTGTGGCTGATCCGATCGTCGAACTATTGGACGATGCTTTTGTCTAGCGGGAAGACGATATTTTGAAATTAACCACGATGATGGGCGAATGCCGGGGTAGCGACTGGAAAAATGTTGTCACCCACGCCCTATTTACATCTAATCCGGATAAAACTATCGCCGGATTTTGGCCTGGGGGCCTCAAACGGCTGGAGATGTTCTTACAATCAAGGTACAGGCAATGAGTTAGATGCACACACATATCCAAAAGGAGCATATGGACATGAGATCAAAAAATGCATTTGCCTCTTCCTTTCCTTGATCCACTCGGTCGAGAAGACGTCTGTCAGGTCGTCCAGGTAATCGGTGGTGGGGAGCGGCCCCGCCGGCTTCAGGGCGAGGATGGTCGTGCTCTCGGCTTTCGACAGCCTGTGCTTTCTACCCGGTACCGCGGCTGGCAGCTTCGCCTCATCATGCGGCATCTCGTCTGCCACTGCTAAGAATTTCCTTGAAAAAAAATACTCAAAACTTACTCACGCATCTGGAGTTCTGGACCTTTGGATAAAATACCGTACTCCCTCTGTCTCGGTGTATAGGTTTTACGCGTATGCCTAGGTTGCTATTTTGACCAACATAATATAAGATATATATTATAAAATATATATTACTGGAAACATCAGATTATGTACTTTCTAATGGTATAATTTTTATATTATAAAAATTGTATTATATTTGTCAAAATGATGATCTAGGGATACATACAAGACCTATACACCGGGATGGAGGGAGTAGTTGAATTTAGGACTTGTCGTTATTGATTAATACTCCCGTTCCAAAATACAAGATGTTTTAGGTTTTTTTAATAGATGTTTTAGGTTTTTTATGACACACATTATCCAAATGTCTTTAGTGTATACGTTCACTTATTCAACTTTCCACTACACATCTATATACACATATATCAAAAAATGCTAAAACATATTATATTTTAAAACGGGGGAAGTAACTAGCATGTCCACTCCTAATGTTTAAACTAGGGTTGCAAGGGGCTCGGGTGCGGGACTATTTGCGTTACCTCTGCTTTAATTCCATCGTAGCACCACATCAGTTTTTGCCTTAGATTCAGTTTTGCGGGACGCCGCTTCCCTAAGTTAAACCAGCATCAGTAGTCTAATACTCGATGCCAACTGACTACTACTACTCCCTTTGGCTCTGAATACTTATCGCAGACTTAGTAAAATATAGGCTAAAATATATCTTGATTTATTGAATCCAATGTTAAGTATTTATGGCTAGAGGGAGTACTCCATTCATCCCGGTTTTAAGGACATAATTCATAAATTATGCAATCCCAAAATACCCCCACCTACTAGGCATATTAGCATTTAAGGTGTTTAATTAGCAGCTCTGCATGAGCAGTTTTTACATTTCCAAGGCCAAACAACCAATGTATGCATTTTCTTATTAATTAATGAGTGTTTAAATGAGGATAAAGAGCAAATCTTATCACCAATCATAAATCACCTAGAGACAAAAGATTTGCAAATTATGCCCTTAAACCCGGAATGAAGGGAGTAGCAAATATTTGACAATAAATGCATAAAGCACATCACAACTCACAAGTCCAATTAAAAAGAACACAAATGTGCACAGGACAGCACAACTCACAACTCTATAATTATACACAATTGAAATGGCTAGAAATTTATTATTCAAATATACAGGAAGTGAAACTACGTACATGACATATATACTCTCGTCTAAAGTGAACTACCCAACATAATACGACCGCATAGAAAATAAATGGTAATTCAAATGAATAATAGGAAGGGCGTGATTTGGTATTGCACATATATGCTTAGCGTGGCAAAGTGAGCGAGGATGAAAGTTCTTGATCTAGACTGTAGCAAGTGGAGATGCCTTTAGATCTTAAATTACCAGCATTGACAACATTCGTCGGTGCATCGTAATTACCAACCTTTGGGCATAAAAAATGCTCAATGTTTTCATCACTAGCTGGGAGAATTTTGCATTTTCTTAGCCTCATAGTTCTCAGGAATTGCAACCTCATATCTACTTCTTTCATAGTTGGTCTGTCTCTTCCTTTGAGTCTCAAGCATGCTTCTGTAAGTGAACAAATATCATCAATCTCTTCTGGGTTTGCCTCTTCGACAACCTGAGGATCCATTATTTCCATGATAGCTCCCTCTTGTAATCCTTCAACGAAATAATGGGACAAATTTTGTTTTGCACCTAGATCGTTGATAAAAATTGGCTTTTTTCTTATCAAAAGTTCCACAAGTATTACTCCAAAACTATACACATCACTCTTTTCAGTTAGCTGCCCAGTATGGTAATACTCTGGATCGAGGTAACCAAATGTTCCTTGGACAATAGTCACCACATGAGTTTCATCGAGTGAAACAGACCTTGAAGCACCAAAGTCAGAAATCTTTGTAGTGAAGCTGCCATCCAATAGTATGTTAGAAGATTTAACATCTCTATGGAAAATTGGGATTGCAGCAGCAGAATGCAGATAAGCAAGTGCCCCTGCTGCTTCTACTGCAATCCTAATGCGATCATCCCATGACAACAAGCATTTAACACTAAGGTCAATGTGAAGAAGATCATGCAGTGTACCATTAGATATGAACTCATACACCAGCAAGGGCACCTCAGATTCAAGGCAACAACCAAATAGCTTTACCACATTGCGATGAATGATTTGAGATAAGATAGCAACTTCATTGATAAATTGGTCTATCTCAGTTTGCTCCACAATTTTGGATTTTTTAATAGCCACCACTCGTTGGTCAGATAGAATCCCTTTATAAACTGTACCATGTCCTCCACGGCCAAGAACACGAGTGGCATCGAAGTTGTTGGTTGCCTTCTCTAGCTCCTGCAAGGAGAATATCTTTGTTTTGTTTGTGGCGCTTTCATCCGATATAAGCTGCTCCAAGAGTAGGCCTTGATTTTTCTTGAAGTGTGCTCGTCGAATTCTCTTCTGGATGCTTTTCTTCCACTTGTTGGCAAATACAATTACACATACTGCAATAATTATGGAGCCAAGGCCACATCCAGTTCCAGTTGCGATACCTACAATTAATCATCGCTCTCTGAGTCACTCTGCATTTTGTTAATTGTAATTGCAATGAGGATATTCTGCAAGCTATGACTTACCCAAAAGAACATTGTGTTGCTTTGCTGACATAACACACTGCCTTTTTATCGGATCAAACTCTTTTCTACGAGGGCAACTCGTGCATGTGTAGTTTCCAGGAAAATTTTGACATGCCCCATTGCAGTAGTGTGATAGTGCGCATTCATCGATGTCTGTAGAAAATTCCCATTGGTTATATATTTGTGGCGAATGTATTACATCTTGCTAAAAAATGCCAGATTAAATTCGTATGATCTCCAAGAAATAACTGAAACTTCTTTAGGTTTACATGATGTATTCGTCTTCCTTAGTTTTTGGAAACTGCTAAGTATTTATTTTATCTCATGTAGATTTTTTTTTACTCATATTTACCCTTTTTATTGCATAATACATTACATTTTAGACGTCAATACAACTCTAAAGGTATATCTTTGACCTTTGTTTTCTATGTAAATATATAACTATGTTGCTAAAAGAACAAAAAAACTATAGAATATCATTTATGAAAAATCTAATGTTGCTTATTCCTATTAATAATAATATATTTATTTGGTCAATTGTTGAGCCAAGAGGATACCAACTAACTAACCTGCAATCTGCATGCCCGCTAGGTCAGTTGTCATATGCTCTCGAGCATAGGGCTGCAATTCTACACCCTTTTGTCAATTTTTTTTGAAGCTGTATATTAGGTTTCCCTACTGCTTGTAATTATTATTAAATTAGGGAGAGTAAGATCTGTACCGGCAAGAGCTTGAGTCAGGCTCCTAAGAAAGAAAAAGTAAAAAATGAGAGGAAAACTTAGACTAAAAAGAAGCTAAAACCTACTATCCACCCTCCTCGCATGGCTATTGGTTCATATACAATCGGTTTCGTCTTCTGTAAAACAAGTAAATATGTCCTCAACTTTCGGTTCCAGTCATCAACGTTCATTTACATACTCCTCTGTTGATGCATATTATTGGGCCTATCAAATTAACCCTCGGCTACCATTTTTAGGTATGGCCCGAAGAATTTTGTAAGTTGTTGATAGTATTAATTGTCTACATAGAGAAATCTTTCCATTGGCTATATATTTTACAGGATGCACTCGACTATATAACCATATTGTGCTGGATTAGTATCGGTGTATGTGCAAAGGACTACCATACTAAATCAGCCCTAACATGAACATGTCGTTCATAGTTCAAAAAAAAAAAAACAATAAGCCATGTAAATAGTAAGTAATTGTAAATTCTTTAGATCTTTATTTCTCTCATTGACAACCTATATTCTGAACTATGTGGCAATGTCCCTCGGTCATAAAATAATTTAGTTGTTTGACCTCGACGGCCTTCAGAATGCAATACAATTTAAATCAAAGTAAAAAGAAGTTAGGTCGCAATAATTTTTCTTTAGCTATCCCCACTATTCAATTGAATTTCTTTACATTCACTCGCATGTATTTCTCTTATCACTTAACATGGCTATGACGACATGCTCAATAGTGTTCTTGCTCCAGTCCAATATTCCATTTCTATACATGATTGCAGTGACACTTAAAATATTTTTTTAAGGATTATAGACCATGAAACTTGAATTACAAAGAAACCACAAGTTATGATATTTTTCACAAGGTTTAAGCAAAGAAATTAAACTTTCAAATTGATTTTGATCTATATGAAAAAATCATAATATATAATATTACAAATCATATGAAATATCTGAGAACTAAATTTCAACAATGTTTTCTACATTCTTTTGAATGAGCACTAGTAGAAAAAAGGGCTTCCGTTCGACCCCTTTAGTCCCCAAACAATTTGGTCCGCGACTAATATGAGCATTAGTCCCGATTCAAATGAAAATGTGGGCCAGAAAGCATTAGTCCCGGTTCAAATGGAGGCTTTAGTCCCGGTTTGAGCCACCAACCGGGACTAAAGGTCTCCTTTAGTCCCGGTTGGTGGCTCAAACTGGGACTAAAGCCTACCCTTTAGTCCCGGTTTGTGGCTCAAACCGGGACTAAAGGTCCGGCGCCCATTTTTCCTCTCATTCCTACCCCTCCCCCCCGCGCAGAAAAAACATCTAAAACAAATAAACGAAAATGATAAAAACTTCAAATTTCAAAATCCTTTGACATGCATGTACCTCACGCAACCAACTTTTATGGAAAATTTGAAAATTTGAATTTTGATATTTTTTGCAAAAAAAAGTTGTTCCAAATTAAAACGGCTATAACTTTTGCATACGGACTCGAAAAAAAACGTATAATATATGAAAAACTATCTACACAAAATTTTACATCCGATTTCAACGGCCTACGGCCGTTTGCACAATTTCTTGTTTCTCAAAATTCCAAAGGGAAATATGAAAGCAGGAAGATTTTAGATTTTGTCAGAAATAATGAGAAAAAATGATTTTTTTTGGATTTTTTCATTTCTTTTGTTGTTTCTTCTACTTTTTGGTCATTTTGAAGTTTTTTATTAATTTTAGAATTTTGGAATTTTTTAAGTTTTTTATTATTTTTTTGAATATTTTGAGTTTAAAAATTAATAATTAGATTATGCATGAAGATTATTTGGAATTCATTGATGCTTACTATTACTTAATCATTGTTGCTTATTTTGTGAATTATTTGGAATTCAAAAAATTAAAATCATATGTTACCAAAGTGTATGGGTTAATAGAATTGATAGCATAGCATTATCAAGAAGTCGCGAGCGCAGTGTTGGAAGGTAGTAGGGAAGGAATGGAGAAGTTAAGCATGCTAAGGGTGGAGTAGTGTGAGGATGGGTGACCGACCGGGAAGTGAGGACCATAAGTATGTAATTTGACATGAGAATAGAGGTGATTAGAGATTAAGTGGAGAGTGGAGACTGTTAAACAATTCAAATATTCAAAAATATGGAAATTTTAAAAAATCCGAAAAAATTTTGGGCTTTTTTTCAATAATTTTACCAAAAATTATATCGGATCCCTTTAGTCCCGGTTGGAGCCACCAACCAGAACTAAAGGGTCCTCCAGCCTTCTGCACACGACCCGGACCACGTGGAGGAGCTTTACTCCCAGTTTATGAGCAACCGGGACTAAAGAGGAGGGGCTTTAGTCCCGCTTTGCTAGTCCCGGTTGGACATCCGGGACTAAAGCCCCTTACAAACCGGGAATAAAGCCCATTTTTCTACCAGTGGAGAAAGGATTCATGGATGTATGTTTGATAGATAAGATTAAATCTTACTGGTAAATTATCCTAACAACAACATTGAGTTTGGTATTCACATTTTCCTGGTTGTATCATACCAACTTTGTGCAAGCACATGCCTAATTATGCATCATCGGGCCTGCACGGCACCTCCATACACACCTTACACCCCGATCACTCAGAGACAAATTATGCTTAAAATTATGGATGGTAATGCTATCAATCTTAAATCCAATTAGAATACTCAAATATAGTACACCTAACCTAACTATCTCACAGTTTTACCGTGAGAACTTCTCCACTACTCACTCGTAAGGCAATCTTGCAAAATTTATATTAACAAAATAACCAAAAAAAATTGAGTAAATCTATCACATTTTTATTTTTGAGCTTTCAGTTTTCAACCATGTTACCTTGTGTGCTTCTCACATCTTTCACTCATCGACATAATCATTTGGGGCAAAGGACATGGGTCAACTCGTGTGTATCTATACCTAATAATAAAAGCAGTAAGGTTTCCGTTGTCAACCACTTTTTCTGGACAAATTTACCCCCCCACTAAAATATATATTACCACCAATACCACCAGTAAAGAAAAAATATGTTTCTATTCGTATGTTCCTTTCTCTTGCCCCGTGGGCTGGCGTCGGCGTCCGTGTCCTACTCCAATTGCGTATGTCCCACAAGATTTATCCCAGATGTTTCTTTACAAATAGCAAATCACCTGATCGTGCATGAAACAAACTATGTCGATATCACCGTATCGCCGTCCGTGCAATGAGGGAACCCATGGACCCTCCCGACGATCCGGTGGAAGAAGCACATAACCGGAAGGCCATGGAGGGACCTTGGTGTCTATGATGCCGCCGGGGCACTCGTTAGCCGAAGTTCTTCTGGAGCAAAGTCCGGGGGCGAACCTATCCCAAAGCTCTTCAGCTGGCCGAGCTCGGCCACGCCGGCAGCACAAGCAACCAAAAGACGCGAGGGTCAAGGCAGCATAGTTAGAGGTACATCGATCGATCGGTTTGCTATACGTGCATCTGTTCATCTAGCGCTCCGCAACAATGATTCGTCAACGTCAAGTCGCGCCTGCAACCATATAAGAGGAGAAACGGCGGTGGGAGGCGACGCCGAGGCCGAACTTGGCCACCTGCTGCTTTATATACTTCTTCAGGGAGACGCCGCCTGCGCAACTGCCGATCGGCGTCGGCGTCCGCATCACGGGCGACGACCCAGTTCCGGAGAAGCATGATGCTGTATGCGATGTTGTCGGCAACGAGTTGATCTACTTCAATGACACGGCTGCCATGCAGAGCATCATCTCTGCACCATGCGCTGATGTACCTCAGCCTAGACGGCCAAGTGACCGTTTCGATGTTTAACAGCTACGCACCGTCGGCCGACGGTTCCGGGAAAACCTCACGAGTACACGGAAGCCAGACGCACCCCCAACGACCGGCCACCTCAACAAAGTAGGGCAGGGGAAGTTACTAATTGATGCATGGCCGCATGATTTATAATACTCTTTATATATGACCGTATAATTTATATTAGCTTAGATTAGAAAGACAGTGTTTGGAGCTTTGAGGTTTGGTGAAAGTCTAATGATTTTTGGGAGAAAAACTGTAGATGGGAATATTGACAGATCGGGTGAGATTCTAGATTAGAGCAAGCAAGTAACTCCACGCATGTATTTCTTCTTCGCTGATACAAGAGGCTTGCGTATGCTGTGCTTTTTTTAATCGAGTGAGGGCTAGCTTTGTACGGGATCTTTTTTCAATGTAATTTGGTATTGATAAATCTAATTATATTTTTGCAGACCCATCGTTGGAGCGACCACAAGAAGATAACAACATGGTGATCCAAGCCAAGGTTGCCTGCTGGCGGCGCTGAGGAGGTGGCGGTGCGGTTGGCACGGAGTTTTGCGGCGAAGCTCATCCTATCCGGCGGTGGCGCTCTCCGGAGTTCCGCGGTGGAGTCTTCGCCTTCCCCGAGCTCACAGGTCCGCGGATCTATCGAGTTCGTTAATCCCTCACCGGCGTCGGCGTGGCGGTCAATCCGGAGCTCATTGAAGAAGGAAGATGTGATGTGGTGTCTCGCGATGGAGATGGTGGTCCAAGGTGTAGGCTCTCTGGAGCTGGCGACTGGCGACTTCCCGTCCACAGAGGGGATGTACCTGATCCAAGCTATCAAGGGGCCGCCGCTGCGCCACCGGCGGCATCTGGTTCATCTCGACATCGGGATCTAGAGGGCTTTGGTGTAATTTTTTATTTTTACTAGATCTTTCTGTAAGAACGGGACTATAATATCATTTCCTTTTTAACAACATAGTGATCCAAAGATCATCGGTGAGGCGGCTGTTGGTGGAGCTCACGGTGGTTAGACAACATATGTATGTGATGGATGCTGAAACAGAACCGAACATTTCAATTAATCAACATGCCTAGGTATTTAAGATATTTTTTCCGTTGCAACGTACGGACATGTCTCCTAGTCCATCAAAAGTGCCATGATGGTACCGGCCTGTCTATCATCACACACAATGTATTTAAATCACGTGTAGCATTTATATATTCCTTGTTAGTATTATTTGTTCAATTAGTATTATCCCATGGTATCTGATGGTTTTGTGCAATTAGTATAATTTGTTCCAAGTATGTAACCTTACAGAACACTTATTATGAAAGATTGACATTCGGTTGCTTTTCATTTGAAGGACTAAGTTTTTATAGTTTAGTTCCAAATTTGCAATCTTATTTAAAAAAATTAAGGCAGAGAATCACCCGTTGTTATCTCCATGGTTTCTTTCAAACTTGGCCTCTGCTAAGACTACAGGAAGACTCATGGTGATGGTTTGCAGACATGTTTTTTATGTTTCTAATCTAAGTAGCAATCTAATTATCTCTTGACTATATATTTGTACTCATTTTGTATGCGTAAATAACTTTAAACTTTAAACTTAATTTTGATAAATTATTGCACCTCAAAATTTAGTGCCACCTTTATCTGCCACGTTCGAATCCGGCAGCGTTAACTTTTTATGTTTCTAAACTTACTAATGAAGATGCTTCCATTTTGAAAAAAAGAGATGTCCTCATGGCTGATTTGGGAGGTAAGGTTGTCGGATAGCAAAAACTGGGCTCCGAGAGCGTTCATGGCTGATGACGGCAGCATCCACGGACATCATTACATTGTTCGAGGTTTCTTCGTTGTGTATCTCTCGCCTCTCGACCTGATGCTCTAGGGGAACACTAAATCTGGGTCTCCCGAATTGAACGATGGTGGCACTTTTGATATCGATCTCCCTCTTTGGGGCATATTCTTGGAGCATATTCTGGCTAGAGGGGTTAGGAGGTTGAGTGGTGCTGCATCTTCACTTGTAAGTCTCGTCGGCGTGGCTAAGTGGGGTCTCCGCAGCAGACGCTTGTAGATGGATGTGCGTAGGGCGGTGGCCCCGAGTGGCATCGTAGAGGCATTGCCGATCGGTCTAGCAAGGGCTATGCAGATCTCTGTCCTGAAGGTGGAACAAAAGTTGATAACGGTGATGGCTTCTGAAGTGAGTGCATGAGGTGCTCGCCGAGGCTTGGTTAGACTGGATGTGTGCTCCCGTTTTTCTATAGAGGTGAATCGGTGATGACCCAGGTTATTAGCTTGTGGGGTGTTGTTTGTGTTTGTAGGGGGTAAGGCCCTCACATCATGTTCTTCAGCCATTGTCGGGTTAGTAGGTGTTAAGTGGTGGCTTTGGGTTTTGTGATGTATGCATCTCTTCGATGCAGAGGCTGTTGGTCTCAACCTCCTTTAAAAAAACAAAATAAAAAAGGGGCGAAGTCAATAATTAAATCATAGCCATATAATTATCAATCTAACTTTATAAATAATTTAGATGATGTGGATCAACGGGATGCCTTTATAAAACGCCTTATATTGCTTTTAGTATAGAATACATTAATAGATATATAGATGATAGAAAAATTGCCCTCGTATTGCCCTCCTCTCGTGACACGGGGCAACTCCTAAACCTCACCAGCTTCCGACGCCTCCTCTCTCCCCTCGTCTCGTTGCTGCCTTAGGAACATCTGGTATACCTAGGCAGGCACTGATCATGGCGGTGGCCGAGCGCTACCCTTGGGCCGCCTTCTCACCCTACACAGTTATGGTGCTCCCTTCAATTGGAAGAGGATAGTGGGCTCGGTCTGGATCTGCGGGGATGCTGACCAGGGCTCAGTAAGAACGGCGTCCCCTGCCATCAGTGCCTCCCGGATTACCAGCAGCACTATAGAGAGATACTCGTTGAGGTAGCATGTCATGGCATATGGAGAGGCATTCTTGGTGGCGGCCGGAGCGTCCTCGTGGCACAACTCTAGGGTCGCCTGGGGCTTGGGACTGGTTCCTTGTGGTGGTGCCATTCATGGTGGTGTGCTAGGTGGACAAGCTGGTATGGACCAAGGCGGGCACGTGAAACTGATGGTGATTACCAGGCTCAGGTAGCGATTAGAGCCGTCGATGGCGGCGCATGCGGGCGTCTTAACCTTGTTAAAGTCATCAACGATGTTGTTTATGCACCCATCCAAATCTTTAAGGAAAAACCCTACGTCTAGTTTATAGGTCGCAACATTGGCGATGCCTACCGTTGTTCTCCCCCTTGGGGGCAACGTGTGGAAGCTAGAGATGGCTTGTGAGACTAGTGGCAGATGGTGGTGTTCGGCGAGGTGGAGCGGCGTGGCGCCACGGAGTCTCAGCAACAGGTGTGCCTCGATGGACGAGCGCATGGCGGTGGCACTATTTGGCGTTTTGGGGTGTGGGGGGGGGGGGGGGGCATCGACGGCAGGCCTAGCGAGGATTATGTGGATCTCTGCCCTAAAGATGACTCGGCGTTTCGACTGCGGTGACAACTTCTGAAGCGCGTACATGAGGTGCTTGTTGAGGGTCTACTGGACCGGATGTGTGCTTGCCACTTGCCATAGGGTAACTAGGTGATGCACTCTGGTAGGGTGTTGTTTTGTGTTTTTTAGGCCAAAGGCCAGTTAGATGAGCTTAGGACACATCACCTTCGTGAATTTGTATCTAGGGACATTACGATTTTTCAAAGGGGTATATATTCTAATTTTTGTCCCGGCGTTGATATTCTAATTTTCTCCCTGGGCCCCAAAAATCTTAGGGACGTGTGTTGTTTGTGTTTTCAGGAAATAAGGCTCTAATAGCATGATCTTCTCACATCATATTGTCCGGTTTGTAGATGTTGCATGGCGGTTTCGGGTTATTTGATATAGGTTCTTGCTTGACCTGTGTTGAATAAAATATAAATAAATGCCATATGCCTCGTTTCGATGAAGAGGCCGGGGTCTCAATCTCCTTAAAAAAAAACAGATAAATAGATTTTCTAAATATTTGTAGGGGTGACAGCAACACTAGTGCACAATGTAGGGTGATGAGCAGGGATCAGACCTGTGCAGCCATCCTTGACGTACGGATTTCCTTGAAAGCCTGGCGAACACTTGCAACGATATCCCATAAACATTTCCCCGTGGGTGACGTTTAGGCAATAGCTATGGGAACTGCGGCATGCATACATAGTATCCATCTGCATGGCTCTCGGACAAGTTAAATTGGCAACCGCCCACTTTATAACAATGTCGTATTCCATAGAGAAATCAAATTGATCTTCCACAGGGCCCTCAGCATCGAAGCCATAGCCAGTATTGTCTGTCTCGACTAATATTACCTCTTTTGCATGACTCCCGCTCACCATGTTGCTAGCAGTCAGAGTCCCATCTTCCACGGATATGTCAGTCACACGATATTTTGCAACTGAGAGTGAAAGTGTGAGATTACCAGATGTACAATTAAGACGAAATCTGTCGTTTGCAAAGCACCCTTCTTCGAGCCCAAAGGGGAAGGGAACAGTAATGCGTCCACAGGATGCGTGGCAGTGTTCTTTGTGCTTGGGGTTATAATCTGCTCCACAGTAGATAAGACATAAAAGGTAAGAACTGGAGGATGCAGGCTAAACAGAAGGGAATTCATGTTGGAGAAGAAAAAAAAAGTAGGGCCGGAAGCACACCTTGCATGCATCCATCTAAAATGTAAGGGTTGCCTTGTTCATAAGAAGAGCAGTCACACGAGTAACCACCAGATCTAGATGAGGAATTTTGGCAACTGCTACCGTTGCTACAGGCATAGCTTGCGTTGCTCTTTTTTGCACTTTCACAGCTTGGTTGGTCCATGATGGCAACACTAAGGTCAGCGTCATAAATATTGCTTGCATTTGTCCAACTTGAGAAAATGGCGGTTGTATTACTGGTGTACTCATAATATTGATATGATACGAAAGCCATGAAGCCAGGGTGCAACCAATCTGATTGTGTTGCAGTAGTATTAGTGCTGACAAGTTTTGCCCGAAAGCCTGGCAGGTCCCTTTTTTTTTTTTTTTTTTTCTTTCGAGAACCCGCAGGAGATCTGCGCGTCATTGTATTAAGCTCAAAAGGAGTAGGAGAAGATTACAAGCCCGAAGGCTTAGTCCACGAAAAAGATCAAACCGAAAGAACTAGCCTATGCCTCTCAAAGACCCACGTCTACTACTCAGCCATAGAGCCCATTCCTCGCGAACAGAGGAGGAGACCGTGGCAATCGAACTAGCCCGCTGATCAAAAACCCTAGCATTGCGTTCTAGCCAAAGCGTACGCAGCGTGAGCATGACAAGGGAGTTCGCCTCCTTCGACCGTTGCTTGGAGAGTGCCCGGACCGCGCACGGCCACCAAATCGATAGGGTGCTCTGCGCCGTGGGAGAAGGGAGGGCGTTCCTGATCAGCCGACATGCGGTATCCCAGACAGCAATTGAGAAAGAGCACTGCAGCGATAGGTGATCCATCGTCTCCGCTTCGGTGCCGCACAACGGACAGAGCCCATGTGTCGGCAACCCCCTGCGCGCTAGGCGGTCGGCCGTCCAGCACCTGTTACGCAAGGCAAGCCAAGCGTGGAACTTGTGCTTGAAGGGGGCGAACGCGTTCCAGACTTGGGCAGCCCCGGGCATAGTCGTGCGTCCAAAGAAGAACGCACGGTACGCCGTTCTCGACGTGAAGATGCCGTTCGGCGTCCACTTCCAGGAGAAGGAATCCTGGCCGGTCCCTGGCGTGGCGCTCTGGATCAGCGGCCAAAGCTTAAGGTACTGAACCACAGCATCCACAGAGAGCTCCCCGGCGATGTCGCCGGTCCAGGCTGTTCCCCGGCACCCATCCATGACAGAGCGCGATCGGCGGACGGCAGGTCGAACAAGCTTGATCAGGTCCGGAGCAAGGGCAGCAATCTTCTGGCCATCGACCCAAGGGTCCTCCCAGAACAAGGTGCGTGCGCCATCTCCGACATGAACCTTCACCGAAGCGGAGAAGATTGCCGTTGCCTCCGGCATTACGCCGAAACGTAGCCCAGCCCAGGACTTCTCCGTGTCAGTCCGCTGGAACCAAAGCCACCGAGCCCGCAAAGCAGCGTTGAGCTTGTGCAGGTCGTGGAATCCTAATCCACCAATCCACTTGGGCTGACAGACCTGCTGCCAAGCCACGTGGCAGGCGCCTCCGCGAGCGTCGTGCTTTCCTGCCCAAAGGAACCCTCGCCGCAGCCGGTCCACAGCCTTCAAGAACCAGGCGTCGACGTCCAGCGCCATCAGGTGGTAGATGACAGAAGCTGTCATTACTGCCTGCACGAAGGCTACCCGACCGTCCTTAGTCAGCAGCTTGGCCTTCCAAAAGGCCAGCTTCCTTGCAAGTTTGTCGAGGATGGACTGGAGGTCCTCCTTCCTTAGCTTCTTGAGCGAAAGCGGTAGGCCGAGGTAGGTGCACGGCAGCTGCTTGATCGGGCAGGGGAAAGCTTGGGCACAAACGTCCAGCGTCTCCTGTGAGCATTGGATCGGGGCTGCAGAGCTTTTCTGCAGATTAACCCGCAGCCCGGAGGCTTCCCCGAAGCAATCGAGGATGCCTTTGATCGCCTCCAGTTCCGCCGGGATCGGTCTAGCGAAAACGACCGCGTCATCAGCGTACAACGAGACGCGGTGCCGTAGCCCCGCCGGAAGTGGCGACAGCACACCACGGGCCTCCGCTGCTCGGAACATAGCCGCAACCACGTCCATGACAAGCACGAAGAGGAGCGGCGACAGGGGGTCTCCCTGTCTAAGGCCCCGCCCATGCGTAAACTTACTCCCCGCTGCTCCATTAATCATGACCCGCGTGTTGGCCGAGCTGAGCAGCGCAGTGATCCATCTGACCCAGCGGCGGCCAAAGCCGCGCTGTCGAAGCACGCTGATCAGGAAGGGCCAGGCGACGCTGTCAAACGCGCGGGCGACATCCAACTTGATCAGCAGGGCTGGCAGCTTCCGCCGATGGAGGGCGACAGCGGATTGGCGCACTAGGACGAAGTTGTCGTGGATGCAACGTCCCCGTATGAAAGCGCTTTGGCTGCAATCGACGAGCTCCGACATTCTTGGTGCCAGCCTTAGCGCTAGGATCTTGGCCATGAGCTTCGCAAAAGAGTGAACGAGACTGATCGGTCGGAACTCCCTGAGGTCCACAACGCCTTCCTTTTTTGGAATCAACGCGATCAGCGCACCGTTCAAGCAGTGCAGGTCTCTGTCTCGACCAGAGAATACCGCTCTTACCGCGGCAGCCACATCCACCTTGATCACATCCCAGCAGGAACGGTAGAATTCCCAGGTATAGCCGTCGGGCCCCGGAGACTTGTTTGCAGGCATTGCTCGGACGGCCGCCCAAATTTCAGCGTCGGTGACCCGGTCCTCTAGCATGGAGAGGTCGACCTGTGGCAAGCCCATGGAGCTGAGCGACAAGTCATGGGCGCGCGGTTCACCTTGACCAAGCAGCCGGGCAAAGAACTGCGAGGCCAGCTCCTCCTTATCCCCTTGCTCATCTGCGGCGAGATCGCCGTCGCGGAGCCGAACGATGTGTCCGCGTCTGGCACGAGTCGAGGAGCAGATGCGGAAGAATTGGGTGGCGGCGTCCCCGTCCTTTAGAGACGTGACGCGTGCCCTTTGGCGCGCAATGGTGCGCTCCAGGGACGCCAGCCCCAAGACCCGCAGCTTGAGCATCCTCCTCAGTTCCGTTTCGGTCTCGGCCAAGACACGAGAATCTTGCGCCGCCTCCAACCTGAAAATCACCTCATTGGCGACCAAGATTTGGTCTCTGATGCTCCCCACCCTCTTGGCGCTCCAGCGCTGCAGATCGCGCGCCAGCCTACGGAGCTTGAAGTCGAGGCGCCTCAGAGGCTCGGCAGGGGGGTGAACCGCAGACCACGAGGACTCAACAGCCTCCAGGAAGCCGCCAAGCTTGGTCCAGAACTGCTCAAAACGGAACCGTCGTTTGGCCAGGAATTGGATCGACGTGGACATGCAAATCGGGCAGTGATCGGAGAGAGAGGAGGAGAGGGCGGAGAGAGTGGCGTCGGGGAACATCTCCGTCCAATCCACATCACAAAACCAACGATCCAGCCTAGCCAACGTAGGCCTAGCACGCTCATTGCTCCAGGTATATCGACGCCCCAGCAGGCAAGCTTCCCGCAGCTCCACGTCGTTGAGCAGAGCCCGAAACCGAGCCATCGCACGGCGGTTTAGGTTCGAGTTGTTCTTATCTCTCGCGTCGGTGATCATGTTGAAATCACCAGCGATCGCCCATGGACCGGCCAGGGCCGCCCGGAGTGCGCGTAGCTCATCGAGGAAAGCGGCCTTCCTGTCCTCAGAAGTAGGGCCGTAGACCGTGGTAAGCCACCAAGGGGTGCCTCCCTCTAGCTGAAGCTGGATCGAGACTGAGAAGTCGTCGACGCGTTGGGCGAGCACGCGCACGTCCGCAGAGCACCAGGCGACCACAATCCCTCCTGCCGTGCCGATCGCCGGCAGGTAGACGTGGTGATCAAAACGAGGTCCCAGTGTCTCTCCCACCGTATACGCTGAAACCGTTTCGAGTTTAGACTCGGATAAGCATACAACAGACGCCGCGGAATCCGCCACCGCAACACGCACAGCGGTGCGGCGACTAGGATCGTTTAGACCGCGCACGTTCCACACCACTATCCTGCGATTCTGGGCTTCCATTGTAGAAGGCCTGCCAGAACCACTGGACAACCAAACTAGCTATGCTACAGCGTCGTCCACATTCGCGTCCTCGCCGTCCGTGGCAGGCGCATGGCTTAGGCCAAACAGGGTGGCGATGGCCGCGATCTGCTCTGGCCCAAGAGGCGAGGCAAAAATGTCTGCGTACTCCTTCATCTGCGAGTCGGTGATGCGGTCGTCCGCCTCCCTGCAGATCCCAAGGTTCTGCATCAGGATGCGCTGGGCACGCTTGATGGCCGAGGAAGCTGTGGCTTTCCCCTTGGCAGCGATGCGCTTGCTGCGACGCGTCGCCGGCTTTGGGTCAGGGAGAGGTAGCAGCGGGTCATCAATACGCTGCCTGAACTGCTGAAGAAGCACCGTGAGCTTGTCTGCCGCGGCACTGGTGAGCGCCTGGTCTGCAGCGGCCTCATGGGGGGCAGACGACGGGGCGGCAGCCCGGTCTAGCTCCTCAGCTTGATCGCCAACGGTGCGATCAGGCACGCACGGGGTCGCAAAGCCCTCTTGCATGTCCTGCCCCACGCATGCGACCAGCAAGTGGCCATCAGACCGTGGGAGCGGTCCCAGAGGTTCACGCGGCGCGGTCACCAAAGGCGATTCGGTCGGCCGATCTCCTGTTGCGGCGGGCCCCCACAGATCATCTGCCCCGCTTCTGATTGCCGACAGAAGAGACTGAGCAGCCTGCAACGCATCCCTGTCTCCAGCCAGGATGTCCTTTCCGTGCATGCCCGCTGATTTGGAGGCATCTGGGGATTCCTCCACTACCGGCCTCGAGCGTGGCCCCGAGCTGTCCTGCTCCGACAGGGCGCTGGCCTGGGCTGCGGCGCCGAGCCTTGGCGCAGCACGCAACGGTCCCACCACTGAACACGCGTCTCCTGGCGAGAGGCTCTCAGCGCTAAGGTGGAACTCACGGGCCTGCGCGCGCAAGGACGAGCCGGAAGTACGCAGGGGGCCAGCGGACCCAGCGCTCCCGACCACCCGACCAACACGTGCGTCAGCGCGTTCCACTTGTGGTGAAACCCTAGAACGGGTGCCGTCGTGCAGCGCCGCCGGAGCCGTTGGCGCCGCCACTGGTGCCGCTGTGGTCGCCGCCGGCCTGCTCAAGGCAGATCCTGCCGTCGCCGGCGGATCACGCCCCGGCCTTGGCGCCTGGGGGCTGGCAGGCATGCCTGCAGCCACGATAGCAAGGGCATCCACGCCGACGTTGCCATTGGCGCTTCCACGGCGCCCCGCCCTGTGCCGCCGTCCGCCCCTTCGCCGGCGCTGTCGCTTGGGTGGCGGGCCTCCCGCGCCATCGTCCTCTCCCCCGGAGCTGTCCCTCTCCGGGCTCGGTGAAGGCCCTGGCGGCGGTGGCGAGGCGGACGGGGGTGGAGCGGGAGGAGAACCAGCCCCATCACGGAAAACGCTCGTGACCCAGAACCGGATCCGGTACCAAAGGACTGAGGGCGAAGCAGCTCGTGGGCGACGTCTCGCCGCGGAGACCTGAAGCTTGCCGCCGGCCTCTGGCTCCGGCACTGCAAGCCACCGAGCAGCGGGGATGGCGTCCACATTGTGAGTCCATGCCGTGAGCCGAAAGCACGACATGTCGTAGCGGTTCATCGTGTTGGCGTCCACGGATTCCACCAGCCCACTACCTTGCAGCAGAACGTCGGCGGTGCGCTGCTCCCAAGCGTGCGATGGGATCCCTCGAACCTCCAACTCGACAAGGATCGGTGCCTCGGCCACCTGAGCGTTGTTGTGGCGTGACCATGGCGAGAAGAGGAGGGTGAAACGAGGTCCAACAGCGCGCTTGCTGCTAATGAGCCTGTCCCGCACCTCCGGCGAGCGGCAGAGGATGAGGAAGTCAGCAGGCTCCGCCTCCCGGATGGAGAAGTCGAAACGCGTCATGGAGAGCTTGTCGTGGATGAGGAGGGCGGCGGCGTCGAGGGTGAGCTCAGGCCACCTAGTTCCGGCCACGGTGACGACGACGGCCCGCTCTAGCTCCGCCTCGAGGTGCACCATCTCAGGTGAGGGGGACAGGTAGCAGACGTCCGGGGCATCCAGCGCCGGCGGCTGCGCACTGGCCGTCCTGCCCGAGCCCGCCGCAGCCCTTGAGAAGGGGGCGGTGAAAGCGGTCGAGGCGCCGGTGCTCTGCCCTGAGACAACATCTCGCCAGGAACGGCTGTCGTCGTCGGAGAGGCGGGGTGAGCGTGCGCCACTGGGCACTCCCCGACCAGCCTCCCTCGCCGCGCCGGGCAGGGGTGCCACGGGCGCGCGCACAGGAGGAGCGGCAACAGGCGAGGGAGGCCTGTGCTGCTGGCACTCCCGGGAGATGTGGTCTGGGCCGCCACACCGCACACACTTCGTGGGTTTCGTGCAGTCCACGGCGATGTGGTCCTCGTCGCCGCAATTGTAGCAGCAACCATGCAGGGCCGGCGGGATTCTGCTCGCGGCGCCACCAGCAGGGGCTCTGGAGGGCAGCTGCCGCTGGCCGTTGTGCCGCGCGCGGCGAGGCGCGTCGCGGCCTTGCGACAACGGCGGCGGCTGGCGTCGGCGGCGCCGATTGTTCGCCTGCGTCCACGGTCGATCAGTGCCCACGGCTGAGGGAGCAGGGCGTGCGGAGGTTGGCGGCGCCGCGGCGGCCGGAGGCCCGCGGCTTGACCCCGCGCCCGCAGCCCACCCATCCTGGCCCAGGACGCGGCCGGACGGGGGGGCGACCACCATAGACCGGAGGACCGCAGCTGGCTGGCGCGGCATGGAGGAGTTCACCGAGCGGCCACTGTCGTCGGAGTCCGAGAGTGCCACGCAGCTGGCCATGCCGACGGAAGGGTGGTGCGTGGAAGGAGGGCTGGGGATCAGGAGTGGGGTGGGCGCCGGGGCCGGAGTGACGCCCGGCGAGAGGGGCTTGGAGGAGGCCGGCGCCGTGGCGGCGGACGGCGGCTGGGGGCTTGCGCTCAGTGGCTCATTGTACGGAGCGAGAGCGAGAACTGGGCTACAGCCTGGCAGGTCCCTTGGTAACGGGATTAGGCAGCAGCCCATTCCATTACAAGGCACTCCAGTTGGTGCCTTCTTGCCAGCGCACCTGCTCATACAAGAACCAACGACGTCTCCCATACCCCCATACTCGAACAAGGTGACATCGAAATCACAGCCAGCCACGTACAAAGCATTATCACTACTGATGGTAATACCTTCAGTGGGGGGCTCCCATGACATGTTGTAGGTATTTGTACCTGGCCTTGTTGTAAGGTTGAAGATTATACGGGTAGAAGCTCCGAAGAAATTCGCGGCGCCAGTGACCTGGATAGTGCTGCTGCCAAAAAAGAGCTTGGGATGCTTGGTGGAGTGGTCGCATGTGAGATCGAAGCCTTGACGGAAGCAGCCGTCCCCTACACCGAAGGGATATGAGATGTCGACGTCCCCGCACCTCGGGATGCAGTGAGCTAAGGAGTCATTAGAAGGGATCTGCAAGCCGATCCCTCCGGCGGCTCCGGCCGATGCTTGCGGCGCAGCGGCCGAGAACATCAGCACAAAGGACATGGCGACGAGTACCGTGCTCATCGTTGCGCTGCGCCAGTAGGCTGGTCTACCTGGTGTTGGGGTAGGGGTTCCGTGTTTTTTGTTAGTTTGGTGGAATTTGTAGGCTGTATAAAGGCGACCCCAGGTACGAGTCAAAATAGAGTGCCAATCAAAATGTAAATGTTGCTAGGAATTCCAGGGCCACTTTCCCCATCAGATGTGATGGTCGTTGCTAACGCCAACACGACTAGCCTATGGCCGCTACTTGCTGCTTCCTCATAGCCACATGAAAACGCAGATCCGATGTATCAAGTGCACAATATCTCTGCATGCCGCGACTTGTGAATTGCCACATGTACTCGCTATTAAACAATCTTCTACCTCTATTCTAAAAAAATATCTACCTCTAGTTTTTCCCACACGGCAAGTGGTTGTCTACCAGGAAATGTGGAGGAGTAGCTACCCTGGATAATTATAATTTAATTAGAAACTTCATATCAGCTAGGTAGGAAGGCGCGGCTTGCCACGCACGGTGACCAGATATGAATAACCGATAAAATACAATTGGAATTATTATTAGGTTGGCAAGTGTTCTAAAGTCAAATCTATTCTTAGAAGGTCGAGACCAAGGTTGAAAAACCATCACACGCATTGTATTTTTTTTAGGATCACGCATTCTACACATGTCTCTCGACGATCTCCTTTTACATGGGCCCAAGCCTAACGTGTGGCCCAGCAACAATGATTCGTCGAAGCAAACATACAAACCTAGCAACAAATGTAAGGAAGTTAAATTAAGGTCGCAAGCATAACGACAGCCAAACCAATATAAAAAACATTGTGAAAAAATTTAAATTAAAGATGCATAATTTTATATTATAGCAGACAACAACATGTCTATACATAATGGGTAGTACATAATATCATGAGCCCAAAAGGATATCATCATAAGATTTGTACTATGTACATACTAATAAAGTAGAGAATATAATTATATTACACATAACATAAGGATTGGCTAGCTAGGTCTTAGCTTTAATGGGAATTGTAGCGTCTGATGGATGAAAAAAATACCAAGATACCAGATCAATGAGTTGTGTAAATGTCATGTAAAATCTTAGTACCTACTATTTAAGTTGGAGAGTAACTTACCTCCTTCTGGAAGTAAAGCTCGACGTATTTAGTCTAGTAGTGCACCGGTAAAAAAAGCGACAAGACGGCGATATACAACCATCATTCATGGTACGGCGGCTTTTGTGCGCTCTCTCGGTGATGGCGGCTGCTAGATGGCGGAGCAGGGAGAGTGCTCCATGGAAGAGAGCTCGGGGCGTTCTCCTGCAGGGGAGGGCCGCGGTGGAGGGGCACGGGCTTACCCCTGCTCCAGTTCGCTGCTCCATGTTGAAGCCACTGGTTCTCCCTCTACGCTTCAATCCACAGTTTCATGACTCCTGGTAAGATTTAGCTTTATCCAAAGTCATATGTTTCATGGAATTTAGGTTGATCTGAAATGAATTTTGTAATGCTTTTTTGATCAAATTCAGAGATGAAGAAGGGAGACAATAATGAGCTGAAGTGAAGCATTAAAAATCCATTGGAGAACGTGTTTCTAATGTGTGAAGAACTTGTTGGTGTTGAGTTTGGTTTGGGTAGTTTGTGGTGATGATTAGGTTGTGTGCTAGATATGGCAATCATGTACTGATGTTAAGTTTGCTTGTAAGATGTTCAAATTTGAATAAAGTTAGAGTGTGTTGCATTGAAATGATGGTTTGAGTTCTCTTTTGGTGAAATAAAATGCGATTGTGATGAAGTGAAATGTCTTCATAGATGCCAAGCACAACTATCTCTATTTCTATCTCTATGTCTATTTCTAATTTTATTTTTATTTCTATCTCTATCTCTATCTCTCTATATTTATTTTTATTTTCTATTTTCTATTTCTATCTCTATCTCTATATCTACCTCTATTTCTACCTCTATCTCCATCTACTTCTACACATAATCAAATAAACATATAAATAATTGCTCCCATAATAAATTCACAAATCTCTCTACTTCTAGAGCATTAAATGAGCTAAATTACCAATGAAAGACAAAAGATCAAAGTTCCTCACCTTTTGGTCCACTTAGATTGAAGTGGGGACACCAAATTGTGACAAAAAATGGTGGTCAAAGAGGATGAACTCGAGCTAGCTTGTTGCATGAAGAACACTTGGAGAGTGGAGAGGGGGAATGGCTGGCTCGGGGAAGAAGAAGGAGATTTTTTATATAGGAAACTCATTAGTCCCGGTTGGTAATACCAACTGGGACTAAAGGCTGGGTCTTTAGTCCCGGTTGGTAATACCAACCGGGACTAAATCAGCCTGGCAACGGTCGGATTCGACCCCAGAGCCTTTAGTCCCGGTTCGTATTACGAACCGGGACTAAAGGTTCAAAACGAACCAGGACTAATGGGTTATGGGTTCCTTCGGCCGAAAAAGCGGTGGGGCCCAGGGCATCAGTCCCGGTTCATTGTGCAACCGGGACTAATGCCCTAGAATATTAGACCCGTTTTCCACTACTGGAAGATCTAGTTCGATACCGACACTGTCCCGACAAATCCTATTCACCGCTCACTTCGGACGCGATCTGGGGCTCCGCACATGAATGCTCGGAAGATTTTCATTCATGTGTTTCAGAATCCCGTAGGTTCACACTAACGCTCTATCATATTTCTATACAGTTTGTTCATGTGTTTTGCATTCCCACTGATCGAACAGGGCCTGAGTATGTGAGGATGGAGGTGTTTATGAGGCTCTCAGCCCTAGCCTTCTCTTTCCCCACTTCTTTGAGAGTCCCCAAGCTGTCCCACCTCCTCCACCTCTCCTCTCCGATGGCTTTGCTAGCAGGAGGCGGTGACCGGTGAGGGGAGGGAGGCCAGACATGTACATCATAGTATAGGTTTGTTTCTTGTATTAGGTTTGCTTTTATGCTGGTCAGGCGTCTTCCCTTGGGGAATTTGGCGGCCGGATATGTCAAGCAACTCAGGTTGGCCAGCTATGGTGGCTCCCCTCTCCGCGATGCTCTGATGGTCGAAGACTAAAGCGGATGGGATGGTTTATTTTGCGCCTCCTTCCGATAAGCTTGAGGTTGCTCCTAAGCTAGAAGATCTGGAGGGTTTCGTCATTGTCCCTGCCATCTCGGTGACAAGATGTACAGTGTACAGTTCATGACATGATCCATCTTCATCCGATGGGATTTGGAGCATGCGGGGAAGCTTGGAGTGTTTGTATCGATTTCAAGGGAACCCTGGATATGGTGATACCAGTCCTCAGAGTGGCAATGTTTCCGTCGTCAACTCCTCATGCCGAAGGGCGACCACTCCTCCCCTTGGCTGTCGACAATGGATGGCTAGCACAAGTTGGTCAACTTTGGAGGCCCTTCATCTCTGCCATGATTGGCCCCCGCTACGGCGATCCAAGTGGTCTTGTCTCCGGTGTCGTCGTGATTGCGATGGAGCTGGACCTGATCGCATTTTTCTTCAAATCTGAGGTCATTGGTGCAAAATTACAGGTTTTTGCTGTAATTTTAATCTTTTCAAGGTTCTTCCTAGGTATTGTATCTTTTCACTCCATCGATCCAGGTGGCCACCCCGCCCTCCCCTTCCCGGAACCAGCTCCTCTGGCGTTGAGGAGCAACGTAAACTAAGAAGCAAAGTCAGGGAATTTTGCCATTATGCTCCTAATTATGTATTCCGTCTAATTATCGTAGCAAATTACTGTAGCATAAATCATTTAAACTATTTGTTCGCATCATAAATTTGACTGCAAGTAATAATAATGAATACATACCTCAAATTCGCACTATATGAATTTATTTGAATTATATTAGTAATAAAAATTATGAATTTGAAGAAGCTTAATGTTAGAGAATCCGGTTCCCCTGCCCTGGCAGAGCAAATGGCTTCCGCCAAGGAGAACTACCGCGTCGGGCTCCGAGCAGCCGCTCGCGAGCTCGGCGACCGCTGCCTCTACTCCGCCGCGAAATGGTACGCCGCCCCGAGATATACCGTCGAAAGTCAAAACCCTAACCCTAACAGTCCCCCTCCCACCTGCAGGGCCGCCGAGCTGCTCGTAGGCACCGAGCCGGACGCCGCGCCGTCCCAGTCGGCGGCCATGGACACCCCGTCCTCGTCGGGCGCTGGCCCCGGCGGCCGGCTGCTGCATCTGCACCGCAGCGGCGGGTCCAGCTTCCGCCGCCGCATGCGGCAGGGCGGCGGCTCCGAGGCCGGGACGCCGCTCGGCGGCGTGTCGTACGTGAGCACGCCCATCCCCGACGACGACGACGCGTTCGACGACAAGTACCTGCTCGCCAAGACCTACTTCGACTGCCGCGAGTACCGCCGCGCCGCGCACGTGCTGCGCGGCCATGTCGGCCGCAAGGCCGTCTTCCTGCGGTGCTACGCGCTGTACATGGTAAGACACGCTACGGCTGGGTTTGCAGATTTGGGGTAGGGCGGGAGGTGTTTGATGAAATGCTATGCTGTAGCTGGTACATAAGAGGCCTGATTTGGTCATTATTGTGTGTTGCCAATTGACGAAATTGTAGATTGTAGGATGTTTTATTGATGCCTGCCTGTGAGGATTTACTGGAAAAAGTGTCTCGCTACTTCTCCTTGATGTGCAATTGAAGCAAACACAACATGTACTGAAATTTTTAGTGTAGAACTCAAATAATTATTACTGTTATCTATGGTGAATTACTTGGTGCTCTGTCCTTGTGTTCACCACCTGATCGTTAAACTTGGGCAATGAAACACTTCATTGAATGAATTCTCTAGTAAGAGGAGGTTTTGTTGCTGCTTTCGTCATGGTTTAGTAAAACAGGGGTACACTATGTAGCCTCTGGGCTCTTATTTTTACCTCTCTGATGAAAGTTCAGATTGGGTCGCGGACACCTAAAAAATGTACTCATTTCCTGTTTGTATCTATTACTTTGTTTTGTTGTCTATATCACGGGTTTCTCTCTAGTTGTATGTAAAACTCTTTGATGTGCTGTTAGCTTTAGTTGGATGCATATATCACACGTATGATTTTTTGTTGGTGCAAGAAAATTGTTCTTTCGCAAAGAAGCTTGGATATTACTGTTATCAAACTTTATTTTGGATTCATTTTACCGTATGTGCATGCCATTTCAAATTGGAAAGGGAAATGTGTCCCGCAATTGTGTCAGAATTTAGTAAAATTTTCTGCGACTTACTGGCTTTCCATAACTTAGCCTCTGAAACTATGACCATATCGAATTAAGGCGTTGTTTTTCACCCTTGTTTCTTCCATAGCCTATTTACCCTTGCAGATTCTGCAAACTGTCTCTGTTATCTCCGTAGTTCAATTATTAATTTAATCATTTGACATGCCTGATGCACACTGTTATTTGCTCTGCGATCTAGGCTGGAGAGAAGCGGAAAGAGGAAGAGACAATAGAGCTTGAGGTATCTTTGGGGAAGAGCAATGTTGTTAATCAGGAACTAGTTGCATTGGAGAGAGAGCTCTCAACACACCGGAGAACGGGTGCTATTGATTCGTTTGGCTTGTACTTGTATGGAATAGTTCTACGCGATAAAGGCTGTGAAGGTCTAGCTAGAACAGTTTTGGTGGAATCTGTCAATAGCTACCCCTGGAACTGGTCTGCTTGGTTAGAGATACAATCTTTGTGCACTACCAGTGACATTTTGAACAACTTAAATCTGAAGAATCACTGGATGAAAGATTTCTTGATTGCTAGTGCACATCTGGAATTAAAGATGCATGAAGAGGCTTTGAAAAGATATGAGCGCTTGATGGGTGTCTTCCGTTGCAGTGACTACATTCAGGCTCAAATAGCAACTGTTCAGTATAGTATGAGGGAACTGGATGATGCTGACATGATTTTTGAAGAACTCCTCAGAACTGATCCTTTTCGTGTGGATTCTATGGATATCTACTCAAATTTACTGTATGCCAAGGAAAGCTTGACTGCTTTGAGTTTCCTTGCTCACAGAGTATTTCTGACAGATAAATATCGCCCAGAATCTTGCTGCATAATTGCAAATTACTACAGTTTGAAGGGGCAGCATGAGAAGTCAGTTTTGTATTTCCAGAGGGCACTGAAGCTTAACCGAAAGTACCTCTCGGCTTGGACTCTCATGGGACATGAGTATGTTGAGCTAAAAAATACGCCTGCTGCAATTGATGCCTACAGGAGAGCTGTTGATATAAATCCGAGAGATTACCGTGCTTGGTATGGTCTTGGTCAGATCTATGAGATGATCGGAATGCCATTTTATGCATTGTACTATTTCCGGAAATCATCTCATTTACAACCTAATGATGCTCGGCTGTGGGTTGCTATGGCTCAGTGCTATGAAAGTGACCCGCTTCAAATGATTGAAGAAGCTATCAAGTGCTATGAGAGGGCTGCAAATAGTAATGACACTGAAGGAATAGCACTTCATCAGTTAGCAAAGTTGCACAGTATGCTTGGGCAGTCTGAGGAGGCTGCATTTTACTACAAGAAGGATGTTGAGAGAATGGAGGTTGAGGAAAGGCAGGGCCAGAATTTTGTTGAAGCCTTGCTTTTCCTTGCAAAGCATTGTAAGAGCATTGGCAGGTTTGAGGAAGCAGAACACTATTGCACAAGACTATTGGATTACACCGGACCTGTAAGTTCTCTATATACTTAACAACCTTATTGAATAGAACAACAGATTAAATTGACCAAAAGATGAAATGCTGACTTTAGCACTACCAAACAAGTTAACGAATGGTCATATTTGTGTGCAAATATGCAGTTCGAACCAGCTTCAACCATGCACCCACTTTAGTCTGTTTTGTTAACAGTGCATATTCGCTCAAATCACACTTCATGAGTCCATGGTTTACTAGTGGAAAACAGAATAAAATCATATATCTATGTTTACTTTGTTTTCCTGGTGCTTTTGATCAGCTAAAACTATTTTGTGTTCAACATTTGCAGGAAAAGGAGACTGCAAAAACTATGTTACAAGGGATAAAACGAGAGCAATCTGGATTTCCATCAATGGATATTGATCATTTTGCATTGTAAATTTGACCTGCAGATAAGTTATTTGCCTGGGAAACTCGAACAAGTGTAAATGTACAGGTGAGAAGTGTCACTTGCTTCTTTCTATCTCCATCTTGCATTCAGGGAGGGACAATACATTTGGTTCAAGAGAAAGCTACAAACCAGAGTATTCATGAACAAGGAGAGTCGGTTGTTACTCACCCCACTCCAGCCAAGGAAAAGCTAGCAAGGGCTGCCCACTTGATGAAACTGGTGTTTCTAATAACTCGGGCAAAGGATCTAGCTCAAATCTTCCCTTACACAGTGATAGTTATCGTCTGTAGCCTTGCCAGACGACTCCACAATGCTGGAGATGATGACCTTGAGCGCATGATGCTTGCTTTGAATTTCTGGAGATTGGCAACTAGAAGCATTAGGCGCCTGCATGGTGCGAAGATGAGCGTCATTGGGATGGCCCAGATCGCCAATTCAAGCAGCATTGCTGATGGGTTTCTGCTAGGCTTCGAGTTCTGAATGTCTGGGTTTTCTTCAATGGACTGCTTTGGTTTGTGTTTCCCCCTTGCAGTTGCTTGCATATATAAGCTGTATTGAGCTTCTTTGGAAGACTTGCCTTGTCTGGACTCTGGGTGCATCCATTATTGCTTATCTTCACAGTAGTTGCTGTTCACTGTTTATCATAATGGTAAAATTTGTTTGCTTACGAAGTATGGCATCTCTGCCGTTTGCAATAGTGGATGTTTGGTAGCCCCACTTTATTTGGCCGTTGGAGTGTAGGGATTTATCTCAAAGAAATATAACCGCATGGCACCCCGCCTGTGAGGCCATGTGTGTTCCTAGCCATCCAATCAGATCCTTCGGCTGATCCTGGCCGTCCACATGGACAGCTGTTTGGCTCCGAATTTGTACCTCCCTGTGAGCTCATGTAGCCACGGTCCTGATATGTGTGGTCTGCGTCGTGCGTGGCCCATTTGTCGGTGAGGGCCTCCTCATGGCTTCCTGTGTGTGCCTGAGATAGGGAGGAGAGAGACGTGGTGGCGCCGCCTGTGGTTCTGCGGTTCCGCTTGGTGCCCAAGGGTAAATTAGTCATTTCATATCTCATTCTGAGTTCGGCCATCGCTTGGTAGGGCTCGCGGGCACAGGAGAGGAGCTCGTGCGGAAGCTCTCTCTCTCTCTCTCTCTCTCTCTCTCTCTCTCTCTCCCTCTCTCCCTCTCTCTCTCTCCCTCCCTCTCCCTCTCTCCCTTTCTCTCTCCCTCTCTCCCTCTGTCTCCCTCTCTCCCTCTCTCCCCCTCTCTCTCTCAGTTGTAGTAACAACATTTTGGTTCTTTAGCTATGCATTTGCAGCTCATGATGGCTGATCTTATATGAGTTCTTCTACTGCATGTTTCATGGTCAGGTTTCTTTTGCTAAACATGATAAAATGCATATTGAGTTAAACCATAGTTGTAAGCAACCAATTTTGGTGGTGGATGAGTAGGGCAAGTGATGGGAACGATTCTTGATCACCCAACCATGTACTTATCTGAAAACAATTTAGTAATTTAGATCTGGGGGAAACTCAAAACATAGATCGAGCTACATGTAGCTCTCTATTTTTAAACCTTTAAAATTCATATTTCAAAGTTTCAGAAAAATCAAAACAAAATTCTAGAAGTAGCCAATGTTGAATACTACAAACAGGTCAGAGTCTCAATATGAAATACTTTGCATTCTAGGCTACATAAAAAAGACAAAATCTGACATTTTATATACTGAATAGTACACATTTCAACACTATAATTCTGTCAGATTTTGTCATTTTCGTATAGCCTAATATACAAAGTATTTCATGTTGGGACTTTGTACGATTTGTAGTAATCAACATTGGCTATCTTTGAAGGGCTATATGTAAAATTGTTTTAAAATAAAGGGCTACATGTAAGTCAGTCTACGTTATCCACTCTCAGATCTGGGGTAAAATTGTTTTAGAGCCATCACTGACCAGTGGGCAACTATGTCAAAGAAGGACACTGCAAGAATGTCGGTATCATGGCACTCTTGCCTACCCTTAATATTATGGAGGTGAAGCACTAAAGCACCACCGTTGAGTATGTACTGAATGCTTGCAGGGAAATTGTGTAGTTATATGTAGGAGTGCATGTGTTCAGGGGTGATTGATCTAGTGCATAGCTGATTAGAGATACTTTATGAATTGCTTATGTAGCATGGTGAGATGTGGAAAGATGACACGGCCTTCTTTTGTGATTATATCTCTCTGATCTAAGCTGAGTTTGTAAGGATGCATTGTTAGCAACAGCTATGTATTAAAGCCATGCATAGATCTTGAAGCATTAATGGACGCCCGGAAAAGCCCGCGACTTCCATATATATGTAGAATAAGATTTTCGGTAGAAGAGGAACAAGAAAGTTTGACAAGCGTGCGTGCTAATTTCAAACACATGGAAATGATTTGCAGCCACCCTATGAAGGCAACTAGCCAACACGCAACAAGTTGGGAAACTTTTGAAAATGCTATTGTGCATGACTGTTTAATCTGATATGTGTTCTTTAACATTGTAATCAGACAGGTTATGATCCATCTGGGTCTACATATGTGTATGATAATTCCCAAACAATAAAGCACCTCGATTTTTTAATGGTTTTTTTTCCTGGACGTTTTTCTCCGCTGCAGATGCTTGAGAGCAGTAGTAAGAACATAACTTTGGTTCGGCCATAGGAATGAATGTTCTTTCGGTCCTCAAAGTTAGACATTATTGATTTTATTTCAGTGATATAGTACTAAATTTTCTGTTAAGTAGCTTCATAAATTAGTTGTCTAATTAACAAGGATGCAAAGCTATTAGCCTTTGCAGAAATTACAATTATCTTGTCCTTTTTTAGACGAAAATTATCTTGTCCTTTTTGTAAAGCTAAATGCATGCATTGGTATATATTATGATGCGTTTTCTCCGAATCAGTCTTACAAGCCTACGATGTGGACTGAAGCTTGGACCGGATGGTAGGTTCTCTTTTTTGTGTGGAAAATATACTATATATTGTGAGAATTATATAGCTACAATTTTCATTGATGTGATTCATGTCTTTTTACTATATAGATTATGTTGACTCCTCGTGGTTTCTGTACAAGTGCATTAATAAGAACAGTAACAATAATTTAGGTTCACTGAATTTGGTGGGACCGTCCGTAAACATCTGGTTGAAGATCTTTCATTTCTTGTTCCTTGCTTCGCACAGCAGGATGATTAATTTATCAACTACTACATGGTATGGCAGGAAAACAAGTTACACGTTTGCTTAATACTTTGTTAATTATTAGTAAGCTATCTCAAAGCATTCATGGTTATTGTTTACTAGGAAATTTGCCCGTGCGTTGCAACGGAAATAAATCAACTTTGATATAAAAATCATTGTTGTAATCCATTTTTTTCCTCATAGTCAACCTGCATATCCATAGCCTCAGGATGCCCTTTATTTAATCTGTAATTTATGTTGTTTAACCTACTATTTTAGACTATATTTTTTATATTTTCCAAATCCTACAGATCACAATTATATGAGAAAATCCTTATATTCACAAATAACTCACTATACAAGTTTGCAAAATAATAATCATTTGCTTTTGGCAATATAGCACATATGTCTGTGTGTTGCAACGATCGCAAAAAAATAACAGCTAAGGTTTCACATCCCAAAAACTTAGATTAATAAATATATTGAAATAATCTCCAAATTGTAACAACATAAATTTTGATTTTTTAATGCATCATGTTTTGCACATCGAGAAGGTGCTTACCATAGTGCAATGTGCTACGTCTCAAAAAACACTTATGCCCACGGATCATATTACATGTCAATACATCGCTTCCAAAAGGAAAAATTGAAAGAAAATAATAGTCAAAACATGTTGCTTACTTTGTTTTCTCCACCGAATCGGGTAACTGATATTCGCCACGATAAACTGGTTGCCTAATGCCAAGCAGCTTCAAGGGAATTAAGATCTCACGGTCGACAAGCAGCAACTCGAGAATATTTGAGTTTTCAGATTTCTTGAGCAATTGACCAATACCAAAACCAGATATGTTCATCAACACACCGTACAACCTGAATGAGTTGGAAATTGTATTGAGAACAGTTGAATTTGCCTCCCGCTGCAATTGAATTCCTCTAGGTAACTCCTTACAAGCTCACGGTACAAACTACAGGCTAACTGAAACCAACGACCAAACCAAACAAGGAAATAGAAAAAGGATTGCTAACGACATGGTGGCTTTGAGGTTCTTCAGCAGCAGCAGAAGCTAGAGAGTGCCATTGTCCTTCATGCACAAGCTCTCGGCTCAGTCTCGGGCGAAGCAGAGAGGGTAGCAGATCCTCTTGTGGCCTTTCGCCAAGGCAAAGAAAAGGTGAAATCACGGCTGCTGCTGCCGGCGGCCGTCATCGAACGCAAAAACATGTTGCAGTTCCTCGAGGAGTGGGGGCTGCTCTCTCTCTACTCCGCCAAGGAACTCGCCCGGGGCCAGAGCCCAACACGCACCCTGGATTTGCATGCCTACTGCTCGCTCAAGAAGGCCCTGAGATAATCCGTAGACAACACCGGTGGGACGCAACCTCACTCGCGGTGGTCGTCATCGTCAAGGTCGATCGGGGCGAGCTGAGAGCTCCCAGGCAGCGATGGTGGAAGGGTTCATAGGCCGAGAAGCCAGACCTGCTGCTGCAACCATGCCAGGTCGCGATCACCACCGGCCGGCACCTAGGCTATTCATCTTGAGGCGATGATTAACCAATCGCTGTCTAGAGACATCCAACCGGCGCTATTAGGTACGGGGAATCGCTCGTCTCGCCTCGTTTAATGGCAACAGACGAAATTGGTCTATTGCAGTTTGGCCGATCGGATCTCGATGAAAAAATTGTCAGAAAAATCAGTTGACTCGATCCTGACCTGCAAACAAAATTTGGGCTCGAGTTGGTCGATGGATTCCTCCATCGTCGGGTGTATGTATGAGCGTTTAGCAGACGTACGTCGACCTGACTCTGTTCGGAGGAGTCCAGACCTGATCGAAATCGCCCAGGAAAAATTGTGATCGGATCGCGAGGCAGATAGTATACGAGAAATTCCGAATCGTTTTTACTAAGCGGTGGCAAACTTTGTAATTTTAACGAAAGATGAATCCCAAAAATCTTGGGAGAACCCCTTTTGCTTTCATTATTAGGTAGGCCTCCGTCCGTCTCGCGCCGATTTGGCCGTGGAGTGCCCAGGTCTGTTTGGCCGTACCAAGGCATGCACCGTCAACTACAGCAGCGGCGCCGCACACAGGTCTCGAGGGGAACGATGGCGCGTTGGTGCCAACCCTAGCCACCAAGGAGAGGAGGGACGGGGACAGATAGACATGGCAGGGAATCGGAATCGAGGACTCTCCTTCTCGTCAATTTTTATGGATAGGAGTAGGTGATAGTGGTTCGATCGCGATTGCGTCTGGGCGCCTATGGGGGAACGGGAAGGCACGGAAACGATCGAAGGATCGAGGCAAAACATTAAGGCCATGGCGGATGAGACGTTATGGGATTACGGGATTTCACTTACCGATGGCAGTTTTTGTAATTTTGACGAAAGGTAGAATCTCCAAAAATTAGGAGAAATCCTTTTACTTTTATTATTAGGTATAGATATAGATTGTGTTCTGAACAAATTATCACAGCGGATTTTTTTTGGTTACACCGGTGGAGGTCCTTTCATTACCACAAGCTATGATTACGATGCTCCACTCGATGAATATGGTATAGAGCAAGACCTTCAGTATATTCATCATCTGTACCTATCATTTGTATTTATTTTCTGACCTTTTCACACATAAAATATGTCACGCTTTATTGAGTAGGTTAGATCATTCTTTACTTAAACTCTGTACATCATATGACAAAAAACGACCACCGACACGCACTGGGGCTCGCAGGATGAACACGATACACCTTGCCGGAGACCTCACTATATCCACTCCTCTCTGAGGTATGTACCTTGCCTCTTCACCGGCCCTGCCCTGAACATCTCTCCCCAACTCCATCCTCCGATTATTATGTATGATGCTTTCCATTTTTTGTTATCACAGAAAGTGTTTCTCATCTATTCATCTAAAAGTGGGTTTATAATAAGGCCACTTTCGCAACGAGGTAAACCTCATATTTAGATTCTTTTTCGAGAAAATGCAAAAGAATTTTGTGTTTCTTTTCATTGGATAGCTAGAGTTTGTTACAATACTCCTAGGAGGAGATTACAAGGTAAGGGAGCTTCAGTGCACGTCCTAGGTCTGTGGTAGGATGGCTCGTAGGCCTAGGGCTCCGGCTCGTGCCCAAAGGGGCGGCCTCGTCTCTGATCCCAGCAATCAAGGCGGTGATCGAGGGTCTGGCGCCGTCGAAGATGCAGGCTGCTTCCATATTATCCAGGTAATGAGCTGGGTAACCGATGCAAGACCCTTTTCATTGGCTTGGGAGTGTTCCGTCGGGCAGCGCGCCACCATTCGGGAACAGAGGCCTCATTGTACGGCGGCTGGCATGAGAAGCTCAGCCACGAGAGGATCTCATGCCAGACCTGTCGCGAGAACGGGCATTCCAGGAGCAGGTGGCGGATGGTCTTTGGCACCTAATCGCATAGCGGGCATCTGGGAGGGTGCGGTAATTGGCGTCGAGCCAGACGATCTACAGTCCAGCAGCGCTCGAGATTGGCCAGCCACTGGAAGAAGCGCACACGCGGCGGCACACAACACTTCTAGGTTAGTCTCCAGGAGTCGCAAGAGATAGAGCCATGGAAGGTGGACAAGTACGCGGATTTGGCGTAGTAGATGCCGCTCGCATTCCACTTCCATCGAAGGCGGTCTGGCGCCAGAGAAGCAGGTGCTGGCCGATCCCTTAGGCCAATTGTGCCTCGGATGTCAGACACCCATCTGTTGCCTTGCAGGCCTCCGGCAACCGTTCTAGCATTCCGTCGCCATGGCGGGATGCAGGCATGAAGAAGAGGCGCGACCTCGGCGATGGAGCGCCCATTGATCCAGCGGTCCTCCCAAAACAGAGCGCGTTGGCTGTTGCCTACCTCCATTGTTGTCAAGGCAAAGAAGAAGGCATGTTCCTCGCTTGAGAACTGCAGGTCTAGGCCGCTCCACTCCCTAATGTCATCGACGCTGCTGTACCAGAGCAATCTGGTGCATAGTGGTAAGCCGGTGCGCTACAAGTCATGGATGCTTAGGCCACCTATGGGGACCCCGACTTATCACCCGGGATTCCCGTTATGCATACAATTCACGATCCCAGGAAGACCGTCGTGAATCCACATAACAGAGTTGACATTACAGATTACATCATCCATTACATAGCGAGTCTTAAAGTTTTACATAGGCCGCTTGGCCAAATATAGATTGCCACGCAGGGCAAGTTCAACTGACACACTTACTTAGTAGATAGCAGCGGAATACATGCAGCATAGCTGACCCAAGTCAGGCCTACTACCCTATAGGCGACTGACCGGGAAATGATCCTAATTCGCACCGGCGTCATCATAACCATCATCGTCCTCCTCATAATCGTCTCCAAAGTCTGACCAAGTTAATAGCCAGGGACAAAGCCGTGAGTACATTTTGGAATTGTACTCGCAAACCATCTAAGAGAAAGTATTCACATGCTAATTGGCGGTAGCAAGGGTTGGTTTGGTTTAAGGTAGCTCTATACTAGCAAGTTTCTCGTGTCGATATAGCATGTCTTACGACATCTCTATATCATACCTTCTCTTGTTGATATAGCATTTCATACGACATCTCTATATCCTTATTAAGGAAAACTTTTATAAAACATCACAGGAAAAGCTCTAGGAAAGGGGGAAACTCTTTTGTAGGCTAAGATTGGTGGTCAATCAGACATGACCACTTCAAGTCATCGGCAGTACTCTCCAAGTACTCCGAACCACATCCGTGCCACGGCCGTACCCTCCGAGTACTCCGTCCGGCACAAACTCCATTTTTCTGAAAACATTTTATAAACCAAAACCCGACACTGGTTAAGTATGGCCATTCCAACCGTCCATGACCGAGGACTCGGCTATTCGAATAGATTACACTCTGCAGAGGTTGTACACTTTACCCACACCATCCGATAAATCCGCCAGGATACCACCACGGACCGTCATACATAAGTATGCGGGGTTCGGATAATCGATCAGAGCCTTCCATCTATCCACCTTAGTACGGGTGCCTACCCTATGAAGTATACATCCCCGGCAAACCCTGGCCATCTACCTCCATCGAGCGTAGTTCCAGTGCCACGGCGGGAGAATCCCAAGTGTCTTCCGGACGGGTAGCCTTTCGGCGGGCCCGTTACGCTATTGCCCACCACTTGCGACAACCCGGATTCTAGGGTCCTACAGACCCTTATATAGTACGAGGCTCCCTGCACTAAAGCAGATAAACTTCGGACTAAGCCCGTCCCATACCGGGGTAATGTGGTTGCACGAGTTAATTGGTTTGGCGAACACTTATACACAATGCCACTTTTATAAAACCACCAACTCTTTTACTCCCAAATCCAGCTCCTTGTTTATAAAAACCATTTGGAAACCTTTCAGTGGAGTATTGACTACTCCAAGGTTTTCAAAATAATTTTCAAAATCTTTCCGGAGAGTGTTCCCAATCCTAGAGTTTTGGCTCCACTACGAGTTTTCCAAAGACTTTGATGCTAACCATCAAGTCTCTAAGGTAGGGGTGTTGGATAGGTGTCAAGAGTGTCATCTTTATTTAGATGATAACAAATCGACTTGTGGAGCTAAGTCTCCAACTATTGCTATATAAGGGTAATAGCAATATAGAGAGCAATGCATGAAAAGAACTGTAATAAAACAATGCAAAGTATATTATTAGGATTCAGATATGCAACAAGTAGATGGCTTGCCTTGAGTGGCTTGTCCCTGATCTCCTTCTTCTTGATATTCAAAGACCTCCCCCTCCTCCGCACACTCGTCGTTCGAATCTATCGCCGGAAAAGCAACAACACACAATAAGCATACAAGCATACATGATTCACACCCAAGACATGCATCACACAAATCAATCATTGAGTATTAGAAACAAACATGTTCAGATATCTGAATCAATATCTATTTTACAAAAGAATAAACTACTTTAATAATAGCAAGCAATTTCTAATAGCAATTTAGCCCTAATCACAAGCAAACAACTTGCAGGCATCAAGGTGAATCAAGACATGGCATCCAACATACTTCCAGATAGCTAACAACATTACAGAACCGACACAATTAGAATCAAATCAAAAGAGTAAATGGTTGAATTATAATTAATTTCCTAATCTCACTTAGCACTAGAAAAGCAATTTATTCCCCTAAAACATTCTGTAGTTCCAAAAATTCTATCAGAGACCATATTAGAAAGCTAGTGCAATGCAGAACACACCAGAGGTGGAATCACCTAAAAATAATAATTCTACTAGGTACAATAAATAAAACAATGCAAATTCCTAATATCACCAAAATAATTACTGCAGGAAGTACAAGGCTCCTAAATTAGCAAAACTAGTTTCTCATGCTTCACAATGTCACGAAGCATCACTGAAAATTGAAAACACACATTTTCACAGTATAAAACTTTAGATTTTGATTTTTGAAAGAAAACCACTAGATCTACACAATTTAATTACCAGATAAAATCTATGACACTAAAAATCACATATGCAGTAGCAATGGTTAACATGCAACATAAGAACTTCGCAGAAACTTGAATCACAATTTTTGGATGCACAGAATAATTTTTATGGAATTTCAAACATTGCAGGGATCTACAAAATCACCAAAATGAATTTCTAAAAAAAAGAGAAACGGACCGAGGCTGCGGGGCTGAGCCAGGCCGGCCCAAGTCTAGCGGCCTGCCCGGGTCCGGCTGACCGAATTGGTACACCGCCGTCTGATTCAGATCGGACGGCACGCAGACTTTCTTCTCCGCGGGGCTACGCATGCAGGCGAGGGCGACGAGGCTGGCTAGGGTTTCGAGCAGGGCGAAGCTTACCGAGGGGCTCCGATGGTCAGTGGCGGTCAGATCGGCGATGGTTTTGCTCAGGAGGTGATGTGCGACCAAGGGGAGTGCATGCAGAGGCTGGGGTGCTCGCGGTGGCATCGAAGTCGTCGCGGTGAGCTCCGGTGATGGTTGGCAGGTCGACGGCTATGGCCTGCCCTGGAGTAGAAACAGAGAGGGTGAGATCTAGAGGATGGCAGTGAGCTTCGGAAAGTAAAGAGAGAGCAGAGACTCCGGCTAGATCGACTACAACCTTTACCATCGCCGTCGATGATCTAACTGAAGCTCTCGAGCTCTCTAGCGACGGATTCGTCTCGGCTTCACGACGGCGAGGTCCTGCAGATGAGTGAGAGCAGAGAGGGGGCAAAAGGGAGAAAGGAGAGGCTTCCAGAGGCGGTCTCGAGATTTATATGGGCGAGGTGAGCTCGGTCTAGGGTGAACGGCGTTGGACACGATTGGGCGTCGTGGGCGGTGTACGGAGACGGCGTCGTGCGCTAAGTCCAGGGGACAGGTGGTCTGTGTCGGTGGCTGGCTGGTTCGGCCATAACACGAGCGGTTTTAGAGACGGTGTGGGCGAAACGGTGCGCTGCGGGAGCGTGTCAGTGCACGGCGGTGCAGGGAGAGGGTGGCGTCGCGTCGGCAGGTCGATGCCGTGCGTGTGCGCATGCTGAGCGGAGCTGGACGGGGTGCAGGTGCACGAGAATGAGCGGCACACTCTGCGCGCTCTGGGCGGCTCACTGGCATCGGACTGGCATGGTCGGGGTGCGTTGCACGGTAGGGCTAGGGCAGAACTAGCTCGGGGAATTGATCCAGGGGGTTGTTGCAGGGCTGGCGGCAAGGTGACAGCATGGGGGATGGTTGGTACCATGCTGTCCGTGTTGGGCGCCCATGACGGTCTCAACGGTGTCCTGGGCGAGCGTGGGGTGGCTGGGCTGCGTCACTGCGGGGTGGGGTAAAGCGAGGAGGTCAGCAGTGATGGCGTGCGCCCATTGGGGGTTGGCATTGGTGGCGGTGGTCGAAGAGAAGGGAGAGAGGAGAGGGTTCTGGCAGGGGTTGGCCTCGAGTTCCTCCTCTTCCCCTCGATTCCAACCAGATATGACAAGGGTCGATCTTTGCCAAGATTTCCTGCTGGGGCTGCTAAAGAACTGCTGGTAGGTTTCCCTGGTCGGTTTGCAAGAAAGAAAAAGAAAGAAAGAGAAATAGATAAGGCTAGGTTGTGCATGGCCGAATTCAAATTCAAATTTGAATTCCCCCAAACTAGATTTGAAAATCTAACTAGGATAGTTCTCCAGAGGTGTCAAACATGATCAAGAGCTCATGGCCAAAGTTTGAAATTTTTTGAGTTAGATGTGCTAGGTGGAGAGGTCTCTAATTTCAAATAAAGAAGCAAAAATAAAAGAGAAATAAAAGAGGAGGTGATGTGATCAAGCAAATAATCTATGCTAGGGTTTTTGGTTCACACAAGCTAACCCTAGGTTAAAAATCCATGCCTAAAATCATAGCACTAACTCTAGTTCCTAATGCACAAGTGTTGGAATAAAATCATGGCATAATTCACACACACACACATTCACATAAAATCATGCACATATACTCACATGAAATCATGCATGATAGCACACAAGCACAATACTTAGCAAAAGTTTTTAATTAACCCAAATAAAGTAGTTAACCACGGTCTTAATTTGGTCTACAAAAAGTGAGGTGTTTGATATCTACACACGCTTCTGTTCTTGTAGACAGTGTTGGGCCTCCACGTGCAGAGGTTTGTAGAGCAGCAGCAAGTTTCCCTTTAGTGGATCACCCAAGGTTTATCGAACTTAGGGAGGAAGAGGTCAAAGCTATCCCTCTCAAGCAACCCTGTAATTACGATACAGAAAGTCTCTTGTGTCCCCAACACACCTAATACACTTGTCAGATGTATAGGTGCACTAGTTCGGCGAAGAGATAGTGAAATACAAGTGGTATGGATGTTTATAATTAGTAAATGCAATCTGGAATAAAACTGGCAGCAAGCAAACAAGTAACAAAACAGCAAGTAAACGGTGTGCAAAGCTTGGAAACAAGGCCTAGGGATCATACTTTTACTAGTGGAAACACTCCCAACAAATATAACATAATTGAACAAACAAATAACTTCTCTTCACTATGCTACTCTGAATTACTCTCCTATTGAATAACACTAATCATTGCGTAATGGCTACAAAAGCACCCCTTAAAGTTCATCAAGTACTTGACAAACACCACTCATAGAGATATCCAAATCAAATCACAACTCAAGATAAATATTATTGCAACTTAGACCAAGTACTAACACGGTGCACACACTGTCAACATTACACCATGAAAGGAGGAATAGATCACTTCAATACTATCATAGTGATAATTATTCTCATAATCCATAAGGGATCACAATCGTAGCCTAGACTAAGTACCACCACGATGCACACACTGTCACCATTACACCATGGCAGGAGGAATAGATTACTTTAATAACACCACTAGAGTACACATAAAGATGAAGAGTAGCATCTACTTATTCAACATGATACAAAGCTCACGATCACATAAAGATCACATCATGGGAGAGAGAGGTGAACCACATAGCTACCGGTAGAGCCCTCAGCCCCGGGGGAGAACTACTCTCTCCTCATCATAGGAGACAGCAAGGTTGATAGAGATGGCGGTGAGGTCGATGGAGATGGCGGAGACGGTGATGGAGACCGATGGAGATGGCTCCGAGGGCACTTCCCTGTCCTGGCAGGGTGCCGGAATAGAGACTTCTGTCCCCCCAAAATTCATCGGCGGCGGCGGCGGGGCTACGGAACTCTTTCTGAAAAATTGCCGATTCTCCTAGGGTTTTCCGTCCCGAGGCTTTATATAGGCGAAGGGGCATCGTCAGGGGGCTACCAGGGCACCCTCACACATAGGGGGCGCGGCCAGGGCCTGGACCGTGCCGCCCTGGTGTGTGGGGCCCTCGTGGCCCCACTCCGTCTCCTCTTCGGTTCTCTGGAAGCTTCCGGGAAAAATAAGACTTCTGGAACTTGTTTCGTCCAATTCCGAGAATATTTCCTTTGTAGCTTTTCTGAAACACAAAAACAGTAGAAAACAGGGAAATGGCACTGTGGCATCTTGTCAATAGGTTAGTTCCGGAAATCGCATTAAAACGCCACGAAGTGTAACGAAACACAAGGCAAATGGTGTAAAAACAAGCATGGAGCATCAAAAATTATAGATACGTTTGAGACGTATCAGCATCCCCAAGCTTAACTCCTGCTCGTCCTCGAGTAGGTAAGTGATAATAAAAGAAATAATTTTTGAGGTGACATGCAACTACACAATCTTGATCATCTATGAAAGCATTGAGTGCTGGGATCAAAAGAACTTAATACATGGGCATGAAAGACATAATCTTGATAATAGAAACTTAGCAACCATGTTATAACATGAAATAGAACACAAACAAAAGATCATGAATAATGAAATAATGGAAGTCAAACGTGTGTTCAACTCATATAGAAAAACATAGTAAATGGTTTTCAGCTTGTCCTTAATGAGAGAGTGATACGTCTTAAACGTATCTATAATTTTTGATGCTCCATGCTTATTTTTACACCATTTGCCTTGTGTTTCGTTACACTTCGTGGCATTTTTATGCGATTTCCGGAACTAACCTATTGACAAGATGCCACAGTGCCAGTTCCCTGTTTTCTGCTATTTTGTGTTTCAGAAAAGCTGCACAGGAAATATTCTCGGAATTGGACGAAACAAGTTCCAGAAGTCTTATTTTTCCCGGAAGCTTCCCGAAGACTGAAAGAGAGCCGGAGGGGGCCAGAGGCCGCCCTCACACGTAGGGGGCGCGGCCCAGCCCCTGGCCACGCCCACCTAGTGTGAGGAGCCCCTGGTTGCCTCCTGACGACGCCCCTTCGCCTATAAGAAGCCTCAGGACGAAAACCCTAGGGGAATCGGTGAAATTTCCAGAACAGTTCTGCAGCTCCGCCGCCGCCGCCGACGAATTTCGGGGGACAGAAGTCTCTGTTCCGGCACCCTGTCGGGATGGGGAAGTGCCCCCGGAGCCATCTCCATCGGTCTCCATTGCCGTCTCCGCCATCTCCATCGACCTCACCGCCATCTCCATCAACCTTGCTGTCTCCTATGATGAGGAGGGATTAGTTCTCCCCCAGGGCTGAGGGCTCTACCGGCAGCTATGTGGTTCACCTCTCTCTCCCATGATGTGATCTTTATGTGATCGTGAGCTTTGTATCATGTTGAATAAATAGATGTTACTCTTCTTCATTATGTGTACTCTAGTGTGTTATTAAAGTAATCTATTCCTCCTGCCATGGTGTAACGGTGACAGTGCGCGCATCGTAGTGGTACTTGGTCTAGGCTACGATTATGATCTCTTATGGATTATGAGAATAATTATCACTATGATAGTATTGAAGTGATCTATTCCTCCTTTCATGGTGTAATGTTGACAGTGTATGCACCGTGTTAGTACTTGGTCTAAGTTGCAATAATATTTATCTTGAGTTGTGATTTGATTTGGATATCTCTATGAGTGGTGTTTGTCAAGTACTTGATGAACTTTAAGGGGTGCTTCTGTAGCCACTACGCAATGATTAGTGTTATTCAATAGGAGAGTAGTTCAGAGTACCATAGTGAAGAGAGGTTATTTATTTGTTCAATCATGTTATATTTGTTGGGAGTGTGTCCACTAGTGAAAGTATGATCCCTAGGCCTTGTTTCCAAGCTTTGCATACCGTTTACTTGCTGTTTTGTTACATGTTTGCTTGCTGCCATTTTTATTCTAGATTGTATTTGCTACTTATAATCATCACTACTACTTGTATTTCACTATCTCTTCGCCGAACTAGTGCACCTATACATCTGACAAGTGTATTGGGTGTGTTGGGGACACAAGAGACTTTCTGTATCGTAATTGCAGGGTTGCTTGAGAGGGATAGCTTTGACCTCTTCCTCCCTGAGTTCGATAAACCTTGGGTGATCCACTTAAGGGAAACTTACTGCTGTTCTACAAACCTCTGCACTTGGAGGCCCAACACTGTCTACAAGAACAGACGCGTGCGTAGACATCAAGCTCTTTTCTGGCGCCGTTGCCGGGGAGCAATAGCGTGTGGGTGAATATTCTTGTGTGCACTTGTTTGCTTTATCTCTAAATAATTTTTACTTCCAGTTTTAAGTTATTCTCTATCTTAGTATGGATAGGGAATGCGAATTACAAAAAAATTAGTTGTACTTGTTACCTAAAAACATTTTTAAAAAGGAAAGTGATTGGAAAGATGAGTAATGGTCAAGTGGGGGTCGACCTTGAACACTTGTGTTCATGCCTATGAAACCAAAACAAATCTTTCCATGGAAGCTTTTCAGTTAAAAACTTGTATATATTGTGTATATTATATATATTGTACATATTCCTCTGTACCATAAAAGTAAAGTGATAATTGTAGTTCCTAGTTACTTGGAAGTTGATAGTTTTGCTTTGCTGTCCAAAAACAGATTTTCTGTGCTTCACCGTATAAAATGTTTAAAATCACCAGAACGTGATATTGACCTGAAATTTCTTGAGTGCAAAGTAATGCTTATTATCTTTCTTTCATTAGACTAACTTTTTCTGATTTGAGTTACGTAGCTGTCTCAAAAAAATCGATTTTCACAGACTGTTCTGTTTAGACAGATTTCTGTGCTTCACTATAAAAAAATCGTGAAAAATCTCAGAGTAGTGTTTTGATCTGAAATTTTTGTGTGCATAAACCTAAGATTATGATCTGTCTTTATTTAGTTTGGAGTTTTTCGATTTAAGCTACTGAACTATCTCGTTGAGTGTCATTTTTACAGACTGTTCAGTTTTGATAGATTTTTTAGTTTATTCAATATTGTACTTGGTGTTATTAGTTTCATTAGATTTTCGACGGACGACGGAAATCATGAATACCTTAGTATATACAGTGGCAAATGTTGAGTTTAGATTATGAAACTTGTCAATGCTTGAACATGAGTGGATTTTACTTAATGAGTACTAACCCTATTAATAAGTTTTGTGAAGTTTTATGTGGATGTAGCTTATAAGTTCTAATCAATATGGTGATATGAGATGAACAAGAAGACACAAGAGCTCGAGCTTGGGGATGTTTAGGTGCATCCCAAGAACATGTCCAAGAAGATATAATCATCTAAGCTTGGGGATGCCCGAGTCATCCCCTTATTCATCAATTAACATAAGGTTGTCTCCTTCATGCTCTATATTACGCATCCACATGATATGTATTGTGTTAACTTGTATAATAAATGCTTTTATATGTCTTGGTTTTATCCTTTTTAATTTTATTAGGCTCTTTATTTTGTTTTTATTGCTTCTTTACTTTCACTTATAAATTTAAAATAACAAAAATAGTTCCTTTTGTTTTGCTTCTTTGTTTGGTTCTCTATTCCGCGCCTAGCTCAAAGGCGTTAAAGAAAAGCACTCTTGGGAGATAACCCATGTTTTCTTTTCAGTAATTTTTCTTTTATTTGAGTCTTGGAAGTTATTACTACTGTAATGACCGATCCTTATCCTTTTTATTTTGTTGTTGTGCCAAGAAGAACCTGTAATTTGAGGGAGGTAAGATTTGTGGATGTTGCTGTCCTGAAACAGTTTTCAGTGCTGCACCGTAAAAATTCGTGAAAATTCTTTGTATATGTTTTGGACCTGCGATTTCTTGTGCATATGCCCCAGGTTATATCCAAACTTTCATTAGTTGAAACCTTTTTGATTTGAGAAACAGAAAATGCTCTTAAAATTCGACCTTTGTCAGCTGTTCGGTTTTGATAGATTTCTGCCAATATTTGTGTTTGCCGCTTTATCGCTTTTTTTTTGAGTTCTTTTGATCACAGAACTTTTGGGAAAGTTGCTATAGTAGTTTATACTTTATATTTGGTGGTTTTGAGTTGAAACCTGAAGCAAAAAGGGTTGATTCAATGCTATGCTTACACTAATGTTACTAATAGAATTATGTTTAGGTTTGTATGAAGGAAGTTTTCAAGTGTTGGGATTGGAGAATGATGACATGAGATGAAGAATGGACAAAAGCTCAAGCTTGGGGATGCCCATGCATCACCCCAAGAAATATCCAAGAAATACAAGCGTCAAAGCTTGGGGATGCCCCCGAGGCACCCCTTCTTCATCAGCAAAAATCAGGTCACCTTTCAAGACACTATATTTTTATTGCTTCATGCACTATGCATTTTTCTTGGAGCATCCATTTGTTTAGTTTTCATTATTAGTTTGCTTTGTTTGCTGCAATAACTGGTTGACCACATCATGTTGGTTTGGAGGGAGACATACTTCACTTTTTATTTGCAAAGAACACTCCGTTTTTCACTCTTATCGTTTCAACGAGTGTTCTCTTTTTCTGCTACTGGGTTTAGCTTGCATTTTTCACCTTGATTTGTGTTCAGATCTTGTTATATCTTTTCATCAAGGTGTATTTTTTTGCCTCTGATCGTTATTGGTTTTCATCAAAAGAGGTGTTTATAAAAAGTTTGAATGGTGTTGGAAACGAGAAAAAGCTTTATGCAAAAAAAAGTGGTACAAGAAGGAGCTTGTGTAGACTGCGGCTTAGGCTTTTCATGTCGTGCTTGATGTCTTTTTGATAGTATGCTTAGTGATTTTGTTGTAGCATGACTTGTCTCAAATAACTGAGATTGCTTAATGAGCCTTTAAAAGAATCATGCGTTGTTTATATTATTTGGAAGCATTAATTTGGTTTTCTCCTTTGATGCTTTATTTGGGTTGACTTGGCGCATGCTTACACCATGTTGAGAGCCTCTATGATCATTTAGTTTTTGACTTTTGATACCATCTTATGCTTCTTTTAATGTTGCTTTGTCGCTATGCATGATTATGACCGTTATTGCTCTCTTAGTTGGTCGCTCCCAGTCTTTTGCTAGCCCTCATTTTGTACTGAGTATGAGTTATACTCGTGCATCCAACTCCCAAAAACCAAGTTTGCCATTGTGTCCACTATAAATTCCTATGCATGGTATTTGTAAGCTATTCCAAGTAAATTTTCATGTGCTACCTTTCAAAAACCTTCAAAACACTTCTCGTTTTGTGACACTATTTTCAGCTCATGGGGACGTAGTGGTCGGATTTGCTATCTTCCATATTGCTTATTCCAAAAAGAAAAAAAAAGAAAAAAAAAAGAAAAAAGGCACTCGTCCATGGAATGTGAATGTTGGTGGGCACCCGATGGAATCGGTTAGCCATGGTTTGTGAAAGGAAAAAAGGTGAGGAGGAGTGCCAAGCTTTATAAAAGAGCACAAAAGTGCCAATCTCTCTCTCAAAAACTTGCTTCATTTTTGTATGGAAGATAGTAAGAACCCCATTGCCAGTCGTTGACAAAGACAACCACCTCTCAAAACCAATTTTTATCTCTCTGTTTTACAAATGAAAAGCTCTAGCACATATTTAATCACTGCTTCCCTCTGCGAAGGGCCTTTCTTTTACTTTTATGTTGAGTCACCATCTTCTATCTTTATGCACCGTCTAAGAGAGCATAGTTGTCATTCTGAGTATAATGTGCATTGTCCCAAAGTTTATCATTGATTGATTCATGACTATGGTTTCACTTGTTCCTAAATTATTTGTATCTAGTCGCCCTCTTAAACTTGAAGGTGTCCTATGCATTTATGTTTTGCTCTCTATGAAGGACAAGCTGAAAACCATTTGTATGTTTTTCCTTATGATTTGAACACACGTTTGACTTTCATTGTTTCATTTTCATGATCTTTTGTTTGTATTCTTTTTCATGTTATAACATGGTTGCTAAGTTTCTATTGTCAAGATTATATCTTTTATGCCCATGTTTTAAGTTCTTTTGATCCCAGCTCATAACGCTTACATATATGATCATGATTGTGAAGGTGCATGTCACCTCAAAAATTATTTCTTTTGTTATCACTTACCTACTCGAGGACGAGCAGGAGTTAAGCTTGGGGATGCTGATACGTTTCAAACGTATCTATAATTTTTGATGCTCCATGCTTATTTTTACACCATTTACCTTGTGTTTCGTTACACTTCGTGGCATTTTTATGCAATTTCAGGAACTAACCTATTGACAAGATGCCATAGTGCCAGTTCCCTATTTTCTGCAATTTTCTGTTTCAGAAAAGCTACACAGGAAATATTCTCGGAATTGGACGAAACAAGTTCCAGAAGTCTTATTTTTCCCGAAAGCTTCCCGAAGACCGAAAGAGAGCCGGAGGGGGGCCAGAGGCCGCCCTCACATGTAGGGGGCACGGCCCAGCCCCTGACCGCGCCCACCTGGTGTGAGGAGCCCCTGGTTGCCTCCTGATGATGCCCCTTCACCTATAAGAAGCCTCGGGATGGAAAACCCTAGGGGAATCGGCAAAATTCCTAGAACAGTTCCGCAGCTCCGCCGCCGCCACCGCCGACGAATTTCGGGGGACAGAAGTCTCTGTTCCGGCACCCTGCCGGGACAAGGAAGTGCCCCCGGAGCCATCTCCATCGGTCTCCATCGCCGTCTCCGCCGTCTCCATCGACCTCACCGCCATCTCCATCAACCTTGCTGTCTCCTATGATGAGGAGGGAGTAGTTCTCCCCCAGGGCTGAGGGCTCTACCGGTAGCTATGTGGTTCACCTCTCTCTCCCATGATGTGATCTTTATGTGATCGTGAGCTTTGTATCATGTTGAATAAATAGATGTTACTCTTCTTCATTATGTGTACTCTAGTGTGTTATTAAAGTAATCTATTCCTCCTGCCATGGTGTAACGGTGACAGTGCGTGCATCGTGGTGGTACTTGGTCTAGGCTACGATTGTGATCTCTTATGGATTATGAGAATAATTATCACTATGATAGTATTGAAGTGATCTATTCCTCCTTTCATGGTGTAATGTTGACAATGTGTGCACCGTGTTAGTACTTGGTCTAAGTTGCAATAATATTTATCTTGAGTTGTGATTTGATTTGGATATCTCTATGAGTGGTGTTTGTTAAGTACTTGATGAACTTTAAGGGGTGTGATACGTCTCAAACGTATCTATAATTTTTGATGCTCCATGCGTGTTTTTACACCATTTGCCTTGTGTTTCGTTACACTTCGTGGCGTTTTTACGCGATTTCCAGAACTAACCTATTGACAAGATGCCACAGTGCGAGTTCCCTGTTTTCTGCTATTTTTGTATTTTAGAAAAGCTACACAGGAAATATTCTCGGAATTGGATGAAACAAGTTCCAGAAGTCTTATTTTCCCCGGAAGCTTCCCGAAGACCGAAAATGAGCCGGAGGGGGGCCAGAGGCCGCCCTCACACATAGGTGGCGCGTCCTAGGCCCTGGCCGCGCCACCCTAGTGTGAAGAGCCCCTGGCTGCCTCCTGACGATGCCCCTTCGCCTATAAGAAGCCTCGAGACGGAAAACCCTAAGGGAGTCGGCGAAATTTCCAGAACAGTTCCGTAGCTCCGCCGCCGCCGTCGACGAATTTCAGGGGACAGAAGTCTCTGTTCCGGCACCCTGCCGGGATGGGGAAGTGCCCCCGAAGCCATCTCCATCAGTCTCCATCGCCGTCTCCGCCGTCTCCATCGACCTCACCGCCATCTCCATCAACCTTGTTGTCTCCTATGATGAGGAGGGAGTAGTTCATCCCCGGGGCTGAGGGCTCTACCGGTAGCTATGTGGTTCACCTCTCTCTCCCATGATGTGATCTTTGTGTGATCATGAGCTTTGTATCATGTTGAACAAGTAGATGTTATTATTCAGATATTATATGTACTCTAGTGGTGTTATTAAAGTAATCTATTCCTCCTGCCATGGTGTAACGGTGACAGTGCGTGCATCGTGGTGGTACTTGGTCTAGGCTACAATTGTGATCTCTTATGGATTATGAGAATAATTATCGATATGATAGTATTGAAGTGATCTTTTCCTCCTTTCATGGTGTAATGTTGACAGTGTGTGCACCGTGTTAGTACTTGGTCTAAGTTGCAATAATATCTATCTTGAGTTGTGATCTGATCTGGATATCTCTATGAGTGGTGTTTGTCAAGTACTTGATGAACTTTAAGGAGTGCTTCGTAGCCCTACGCAATGATTAGTGTTGTTCAATAGGAGAGTAATTCAGAGTACCATAGTGAAGAGAAGTTATCTATTTGTTCAATCATGTTATATTTGTTGGGAGTGTGTTCACTAGTGAAAGTATGATCCCTAGGCCTTGTTTCCAAGCTTTGCACACCGTTTACTTGCTGTTTTGTTGCATGTTTGCTTGCTGCCATTTTTATTCCAGATTGCATTTACTACTTATAATCATCTATACCACTTGTATTTCACTATCTCTTCGCCAAACTAGTGCACCTTTACATCTGACAAGTGTATTGGGTGTGTTGGGGACACAAGAGACTTTCTGTATCGTAATTGCAGGGTTGCTTGAGAGGGATAGCTTTGACCTCTTCCTCCCTGAGTTCGATAAACCTTGGGTGATCCACTTAAGGGAAACTTGCTGCTGCTCTACAAACCTCTGCACTTGGAGGCCTAACACTGTCTACAAGAACAGAAGCGTGTGTAGACATCAAGCTCTTTTCTGGCGCCGTTGCCGGGGAGGTAAGGTAAAAGGTACTCGCATCCTCCTGTGTGAGTGCTCAGAGTTATTTCCTTTAGATTCTGCAATTACATCTTTTTGTTTCTTGTTTTTATTTTCACTAGTTAGGCTTAATGGAAAATATAGAGTTCTTTAGTCTTTTTCCTGAGTTTAGATACAAAGTGTTTGAAGAGAAAATTGAAAAACCTTTGAATCTTAATTTGCATGCTAATAGTTTTGTTAGTATGAATGCTTTGAACACTGTTTTAGAAAAGTCTAAGCTTGGAGAAGCTAGTTTTGTTAAGTATGATATTTTTAGTTCCCCAGCTTTAGTGGAGAAAGTTTGCTCCGATGATAATTTATCTCCCATATGTGATGTATCCAATGATGCTTGTGCTCCTCATCCTTTTAAAATACCTATGGAAATTGTCGAACATGTTAGGAATAACTGCTATTTAGGAGATGGAACTGTCTATCCCGGTGATCATTTGCTCTTTATACAAGAATTATGCGAGTTGTTCCAGTGTGCAGGTATTTCAATGAACCAAGTTAAGAAGAAGCTATTCTCTTTTTCACTGAAAGGCAGAGCTGAGGAATGGTATAAAACATTGAAGGATGGTCAATCTATTGACTGGGAGGAAATTGAACCTCTCTTTTATTCTAAATTCTATCCTTCTAGTCAGGTTTATAAAGATAGAAATTACATTTATAATTTTCATCCGCATGAGGGAGATAGCATTGCCCAAGCATGGGGAAGATTGAAGTTACTAATGCATAAATGTCCTATTCATGATCCCCCCCGTAATATTGTTATTAATAATTTTTATGCAGGGCTTTCAGGATATTACAAGGACTATCTAGATGCATGCTTTGATGGGTCTTTCACAAGCAAGGATGTTGACACCAAGTGGGATCTGCTTGAGACAATTCAAAACAATATTGAAGGTTGGGATAGCGATAAAGGTAAAGGATCAGGTATGAATTACGAGTTTGATTGCATTAAGTCTTTTGTTGAAACTGCTAATTTTCAAGAGCTTAGTGCTAAATATGGTCTTGATCCTCAAATTATGGTTGATTGTTTTAAAGCCTTTGCTTCCCATATGAATGTTCCTAAAGGAAATAGGGACGTGTATCATGAACCTTTTAAGGACACTTGCATACAGAGTGATATTGTTACTGATGAATCCAATAAACATGCTCAAACTTCTAAAAGTCCTATTTCTTATAAGCATGTTAATTTTTGTGGAATACATAGACCTTGTGAACAGAGTTACAACAAGGAAGATTATTGCATCACCCACGCAAATGAAGAAACCAGTATGTGGTACAAGGATATAGGCGAGATCGGTAAAAAAGTTTGTGAGCTTTATCCTTTTCTTTGTAAACATTGCGATGACATAGGCCATTTTAATTTCCAATGCTCAAGCCCTAATAGTTACTCTTCTAGTACCTTAAGTTTGTATTATGATGACAAGATTACTCCCAATCAGCATGATGAGCTCACTTTGTTCTTGGCGTGTGAAGAGATATCTAGAAAGATTGCTTTGATAGATATGAATGATGTTGATATTAATAGCACCCTTCGTGGTTGTCGTCTTTATTGTGCGAAAGATTGCCTTGCAAATACTTACATTCAAAATCTTATAAAACTTGATATTTTGCCAAGCTATGACAGGACTGATAGATGTTTTTATCTTATTAATAGAGAGGAGGAATCCTCCAAACTTTCTTCTGTTGTTTTTGTCTGCAAACCAGAATATGTGGAGAAGATGTCGTTCAAGTCTCTCCCTCCTAAAGGAGAAAGTAAGAAGAGTATGAAGAAGAAGAAGAAGAGGAGTAAAAGGCGAGAGGACACGGTATCTTCCCAAGCAATTTCCGCCGGGTAATATGTGGAAACGAAGAGCATAGTCGGGGACTTCATTACAGTGACTGACTCCAGAATAACAGATGGCATCTGCGCCTCAAATATAGTGTTCGATGTCTTTGTGAGTGGATTCACAAGCCGTATCTTGTGCGGCTGGTTCTTCTGGGCAAGCACGATGATGCCACGACAAAAGCTGACGAAGTAGTATCTAAAATATATGGGATTGATGAAGATAACATTTAGCACTAAGATGTTTATGATTGAAAATAAAAGGATTAACTCTATAGATAAGGAGGAATTTGAACCTTGCATGAACTTCCGTTAGATCGATGGTGACGTAGCGGGATGTGCGGAGGTGGAGGAAGGAGAACTCAGCGGTGCGTGGAAGGGCGTGCTCTACCATGATCCATTCGTGCAGGTGCACATCGGGCTCAGGTAAATCTGAGCGCCAATTAGTACAAACTTGCCTCAAAGCAGAGTAGGTGTCCACGTACTCCTCGTTCACCAGTAAGCAGGCGCCGATCTTGTGAAGTGGTCTGTCAGCCCTGAGAGAGGCCCAGTTCACGGAGGCGCTGCGCCTGGATGCGCCGCCCTCGGAGGCGACGGGCTCGGCGGCGACGGCCTCAGATGCGACGGGCTCGGCGGCGACGGGCTCGGATGCGATGGGCTCGGAGGCGACGGCCGCCGGCGCATTCTTCTTCTCCATCGCCAGCAGGGGAGCGCGCGTAGGGCGGCTGGGGTTTTTTGGAGAAGATGATGGGACGTGAGAGGCGTGGTTGCGTGCGTGAGTTATGATGAGACTGTGTGCAGAGGGAGGGAGAGGGGCTCTGTACTGGCAAAGTGACGGTTCGTCTCAGCAGTTGACGTTTTGGTCTCAACACGCGCACCGCGCGGCTGACCGCTGCTCACCGCGACACGCGTCCGTGGGACTGCACGTCAGCACCGTTACGTGTACTTAGTTCTACCCTCGAGTCTTACACTGGAAAAATATCTGTACTCAGTTTCCCCTCGAGTACTAATACTGCCTAGTGCAATATACTTAGTTTTACCCTCAAGTGGCTGGTCAACAGAGAGTCAACAGATGGGATTAAGCCATCTAATTGAATCATTTCATGCGCAAAAAAATTCAAAAAAATAAAATCATAGTGCCTCCTACTCATGGAGTCTTGTTACGCGACCTGCCATGTAGGAAATCATAACAATCATATATAAATCAAGTTTTCACACAAATGGCCACTTCTGAAATCACTAGTAGCTATGAAGGTTCATGGCTTTCCACTCAAACCCCTTCTCAAAACATCTATACCCAAAACATAGTTTGTCTGAATGAGGCCATAATTTTTACACTCATGTATATTTGAATTGCTAATACTTTGAGGTAGGCTAACCTGGGTTTCATTGTACAAAACATGTGTTTTTCTTTTTCTAAATCTCTTATTTGAATTTCTTAGCCTGTTTACTATTTACTTGCCCTTGTATCCTTGATACTACTCAGTTTTACCCTCTCCCTTCTCACAGAAGCCCAAACTTGGCCTGATTGGTCGAGCTGTTGTCACACGGATCGTGTCCACCTACCGTCGATCCTATGATATAACGGGCAGGATCCTGCCACCCTCTCTCTATCTGTCGGTGGCAAACTAATACCCCTCTATGTATGCTAAATGATGAGTTTGCCATCAGATTCAACAAGTTGGGTAATCATGAATTTCTTGTAGGCATTACTTTTCACGGTAAAATGATAAACTATCACGAATTTCCATTTCTTGTAGGCTTTGCTTTTCATGGTAAAATGATGAACTATCACGAATTTCCATTTCTTTTAGGCATTACTTTTCACGGTAAAATGATAAACTATCACAAATTTCCATTTCTTGTAGGCATTACTTTTCACGTTGAAATGATAAACTATCACGAATTTCCATTTCTTGTAGGCTTTACTTTTCACGGTAAAATGATGAACTATCACGAATTTCCATTTCTTTTACGCATTACTTTTCACGGTAAAATGATAAACTATCACGAATTTCTATTTCTTGTAGGCATTACTTTTCACGCTGAAATGATAAACTATCACGAATTTCCATTTCTTGTAGGCTTTACTTTTCACGGTAAAATGATGAACTTTCACAAATTTCCATTTCTTTTAGGCATTACTTTTTTCTTGAGATATAAACCACCCCCACAACGGTCATCTCCTCCTTAAATTATTGTGTAAACCCACAACGGTCATCTCTACCTTAATTTATGGTGTAAACCCCACAACGGTCATCTCTCCCTTATAAACCCCCACAACGGCCATCCCTTATGTCAATAGGTTCTGCATCTCTCTTCTTCGTTTCTGCCTCTCTCTTCTTCGTTCACATACACTTGATCCATTGCCATAGCTTCCATGTCTCGGATGCCGACCGGAAGGGGAAGGGGAAGGGGAAGGGGAAGGGGCGGCCGGGGTGGTGGATCATCATCATTGCCACCACCAACGTCAACACTGCCATTGATCATAGAGGAGTTCTTTATCACCATCTATGAAGACCCTTTGGCCAAGAAGGAACGTACGCGTTCCCACATATATGATGCATGTGATTAATTATGTGCATGTTCTAAAAAACCTTTAATTTTAAACGATCGGCACTCGATCTCTTTGCAGGCACTCCCACAAAAGTTTGCGGACTATCTTGATGGCCAGGAGCCCGCAAAGGTGTATCTGCGAGCAGCTGACTGCGGTCCTCGTCTCTGGACCGTGGAGGTCCTATTTGATGGACAAGGCCGGATGTACCTCGACAAGGGCTGGGAGAATTTTGCCATCGCGCACGGTGTGGATTTCGGCTGCTTCCTACACTTCAAATATGAAGGCAATTATGTGCTCACAGTGAAGGTGTTCGACGGAACAACGTGCAGGAAGTACTACTACACGGACGCCGAAGATACTGACGATGAAAGTGACGACGACGTGAAGCCATGCATCTAAGGGGATTATGACCAAGAAATATATATGTAGCTTCATATGCATCGATTTATAGATCTAGCTATTTTCTATATATTATGCATGTAAAAATAATAGGGAATCACAATTTCCACTATGATTCGAGCACCACAGCCTCCAAACAATGCCGATGCCGATATCGGCATGGTCAGAATGGGTATGCATGCTCGCCGCCACTGCTAGGTCACCGTCGGGATGCACCCTCAATCCCGTCCCCTCATTCGATCACTGACACACCAGAGATACCGCCGAGGCCAATGACGAACGTACATGCTGATGCCAATGCCGAACATGCACGCCGCTGTGGGCACGGCCACGCCGCCCCGCTATGCTGGACGCCACAGACCACCGCGAGGTCTTTCCCTTCACCACCACACTCCCCTAGCACCTATCTATACACGCCAGAAAGGAGAGACACTAGTTTTCTCTACATTGCTCGCGTTCGTGTCCGACACCGTCAGTCAAAGTGTTGAGGTCGTCGTCGATGTCCTCGACCATTTCTTCTCTTCTTTGCATGGTTAAACGCGT